>BPTQ01000007.1:70771956-70966141 GCA_019973895.1 Chrysanthemum seticuspe | reverse complement strand
AATGGAATAACCATGAACGTGAGGTCAAGAAAGAAAAGACAATGAGTTGCATGTAAATATTTTTGGCATCACGTAACATCTTTTAGAAAATCCTGTTATAAAGATATTTAATAGAATAGGAATTTATGTCTCATTTTCTTTTGATCCTATTTATGAACCCATAGCAGATCCCATGGAGTGCAGCTGGAGCTGACTTTGTTGTCGAGTCTACTGGTGTCTTCACCGACAAGGAAAAGGTTGTTGCCCACTTAAAGGTTTGTTAAAATCCTTAAGCTATACTTAGTTTTAGTAGTTGTCTGTCTATACGGTAATTTTAAATTGTTTTTATTTGTATTTTGAATGATCAGAGTAGTGCTAAGAAGTTCATCATATCTGCTCCTAACATGAATACAAGCCTGAGTTTGACATTGTTTCAAATGCCAGTTGCACAACCAACTGTCTTGCTCCCTTGGCTAATGTCATCGATGACAGGTTTGACGTTGTTGAAGGTGTTATGACAACCGTGCATTCTATCACTGGTATGTTACCTTTCATTTTATTTCTTACATTAGTTAAATCATAAACTAAAAGTCAAAAGTAAAATCTATCTAACATCCTGATTAACATGAACGTTGTAGCTACTCAAAAAATTGTTGATGGTCCATCAATGAAGGACTGGAGAGGTGGAAGAGCTGCATTTTTCAACATCATCCCTAGCAGCACCGGAGCTGCTAAGGTAATTATACAACCTAAAAATAGCAGTTATTGGATAATAACTTTTGGAGATGCTTTTCGGAGCTGCATTGTGTTCGGAACTCATTTTTAACCACTTTTTGACAAGGGGGTTCTAGACTAGGAAGTTACACTATCAGATGGTCTCAATCAAGAATTGTTATTACCCCTAGCAGTTTGCATTTACAGGTGCGGATTTTCTAGATGGGGAAATGAGAGAGTTTATAATGGGAAAACATGTGAAAAGGTCGAGTCACTCGTGTTCATGGGCCCAACATTTTACCAAAAGCTGGTCCACATGTCTGAAGACAAAGTCAAATTCTATAACATTGGACCCGTTCATCCTCTTACACGACAACCAGTTGCGGACCACAAACATTTTGGTGGGGTTAAGTTTGGGGAAATAGAGGGGACTACATCATAGCCCATGGTGCAACCACTAACTTGTTTGAGCGACTCTACACACTATGTGATGCTTTACATATGCATATCTGTAGGAAATGCAAAAACATGGCGAGTGTGATCCAGAGGTCAGTTCCATGTGGACCCAATATTTGTAGGCCTTACTGTCGTTTCTGTGAGTCAGTTGAAGATGTTGTCAAGGTGAATGTGCCATACGGGGCGAAGTTAATCTGGTAAGAGCTTTTTAGTATTGGGATTTCTATGGATTTTGATCTGAGCTTTGCTGAGATTTTCATGATCCCACATCAAAATGGGATTGCGGAAGTCCTCTTCAGAAGCTTCAGAGTTGTGTTTACGTGGCCAAGCTTTTAATTCCGAACGCTGGTATAACATTGATTTACAATTTCCAACTTGCTTCTTTGTGCGTGTTTGTAGATATAAAAATCCTTATAAATTTATATAATATATATTTCAGCATGAAAGAATACTAAAAGAATCATCAAGACTTTCTGAGAGCATGGTAGTGGTTGGATTTCAGTCAAGTTGTCACATTTAGCCGCAACAGTAACATAGAAAGAAATTAATGGCACGCTCAATGTTCCTGCTATCTGAATCATGAAGAAGAGGATTGTTACTATACACCAGAACACGCATCAGTTTGACCCATTGCGTAAGATTCATTAAAACCTTCCTTATAATGAAGTTAATGTCATTAAAGCCTGATCTTCATGTTATTGGCTTCTATATCTCGAACTAGAAGCTATGTACTAATAGTCTAAGTAGTAGCAAAATATGATCAAATATTGATCAAAGGTCTCATGTTAACAATTCAAACCATTTGACATGCTAAGATCTACTATTAACGTTAGTTGTGATATGCTCAACATCTCTCCTCTGGCTGAGCGTTTGGGTTATGCAACCGAGTGAGCATTTCTTCACCTATTCTCCTAGCATTTTTTAAATATACACTAATATTCAACCACTTGCTTTGCTGCAGGGAACTCGCATGTTATACAGGCCATACAACTATATCTATAAATTCTTGACCACAATATTCATTTTACAAAGAAGGTGTTGAGCAATAAAATCGGTTGGCTTTGCAGTTGGAGGTCTTCTTAATGCCACGTTTGGCAATGGTACAAAAATGATTATATCCATGTATGCACTAAAGAACGGGCTGATTAGGATTGTTCAACAATCATTGTTTGGATCAATCTGATCAAACATGATGTTAGTTCTTGGTTGTCCCTTCTTTACCGGTGTTTCTTGATGTTGTTTCTTGATGTTGTTTCTTCCCGAGTCTCCACGTTGGCTTTACATGAAGAAAGGAAAAACAGACGTGATTGTTATCCTCTCAAAGATTTATGATCTTTATCGGTTAGAAGAGGAACTTGACCAATTTTCTGCTCCTTTAGAGGAAGAACACCACCGCAAGAATGCGATCAGTTATTGGGATGTTTTCAGAATCAAAGAAATTAAACTTGCATTTTCGCCGGAGCTGGTCTTCAGGTAATTAAAATGATATAGGTGGCTAAATGGGCGGGTCTGTCATATTGGGTAACCCGTAACCGGGTTGCTCGAAATCAAAACTGGTTCCATCACATTTTATTTCAATAAAATTTAATGGTTTGTATTATTCGCATAGCATTATAATTTATGTTTACCAAGTCTTCGCATGTGAACACATTTCAATAACAACATGTTAAGAAGCAATCCCAAATAGCCCCTTTGTGATAAGCTTAAACAAGCAATCCCAAACACCCATTTTAAAATCCAAAACAGCCCCTTTATGACATGTTAAGTGAGAAACTCCAAACACCCCTATAAATTATTTATTATTTGCTTAAGATCCGATTTTTTTTTCTAAAGATCGACTCTTTTCCTGCTTTTACATATTGAATGGGTCTTATAAATCTTGCGTAAGATCGACTGTGTGTATATGAAGTTCAGTTTTTGTTTGGCGTGATTACTGGATTGACAAAGTACATATATGACTGATCCTTTAATTCGTTTATTAGATGGGACAATTGTGCTCTTTTATAATGTGAATAATGGGTTGGACACGTACATGCTCAGGGTGAACATTTTAAAAGTTCTCTAAAAGAATTTTATAAATCTTCATAACTTAGTGTTATTTCATTGATATGTTTAGGATATATCATACTATGTAATAACGAGCGAGATATTATCTACAGATTTCGAGTCAAAACTGATAAGAACAGAAGAAGATCCTGAAGGTCGTGAAACCTCTTATTTATATAGTTCAATCCAATGAGTTACTTCAGTTGCTAGACCATTAAAAATACGAGGATGAGGACACTGAAGACCACATGAATAATGATGGAGATAGAGCTGATGATAATTCCAGTGATTTTCACAAATACGAGTCAGATGACGAAGTTGACATGTCAGGTGCAGAACTGTTTTTTTATAACAACTATGGTACTTGACACGTTTCTTTCAAAAGAAGAAACTGATCTAGGATCCGGCTCGGGTAATTTTACAAGAATAAGATTATTTGGTAGAAACATTTTTACTTTGTTTTTTTTATCATCCCATTATATCTAACGATTGGTGGAACTATCTACTCTCATGCTCCTCTACTTAGCTCAGTCGTGGTTGATGTATAAGCGGACTACCGACATGAACTTGGTCAAAGAAAGCGCTCCAGCTTTGATCAAAGAACATGTGTTTTGGATTTCAGGTAGTTACAAATTGCTATTACGAGTTTCTTATTTCCTTTCCTGAATTGTTACTTTAATCATTCACCTTCAAATTGTTCATTGCGGCCGTTGAACTAATCGAAGTTATTATTTTAGGCACTCTAAATCTCGCACCCTTAGGCCAGATAATGGAAAATTAAGTACCCTTAGGTTTATTACTTTGTTTTGAGAATGTGTGTGTGTTTTTTTAAGCTGTGGTAATAAGATAGTCAGATATTTAAGTGTCTGGAAAATTTGATAATGTAAGGAATTAATAGTTAAAATGACCAAAAATACTTTTTTTTTCTTTTGATTACGAGTTCACTCAGACTTTCATGCAACTAGAAAAGGTGATATGTCAAAGGCTATAGTTGCGGTATCATCATAAGCTGCTTAAAAATGTGAGGCAGCTAACAACAGAACATCATGTGTAAGTGAACTTTTCATGCCAGTGTGTTATTAATGGTCTTCTAGGAAATATCCACATTAAGCTTACCGATGGTTTAACTTGCAAAAAAAATGTAATATGTGAAATATAGCATGCACTGATGAAATTGTGTACACTTTGTGAAAACACCATAAGATAAAAGCAGTAACTAACTTAAATAAGCAAATGTAGAACCTGAAAAAGCACGATGTTACTTTTCTCAATGGAATGGTGTGAATCCTGATGACTTTTCCATCTCAACTTTACAGTTATGAGCTTCCAGATTCACATCGTCTCTTGGAAGGGGTAAGTATACCTCAAGAAAACATGAATTCTTCCTTCATTAGTAACCAGTTAGGAAATTAGTTTGTGTTATTCTAATTGGCTACTTCCTTATTGTTTTGTAGTGACATATTTGAGAGTTCCATACAGTGGTACTTTATAACTTGCAATTATGTTTATTGGTTTGAGCTACTTAAGCTCCCGTGTCAATTTATTCATGGTGTAACTCAAGTTAACTCTCCTATGTTGGTCCTGGGTGCGGTCGGTGGGGGGCTGTTACCCAAACTGTTAATTTTGCTACTTCAAGATATTCAAATATCATATTGATTTTTATTCGTTTTTCATTGATTTTTGGCGTCACAGGTTCCTTGATAAGGCTGCTGTACTATCACCTACCGAAAATACCACTGGGAACTATTCCAACCCCTGGAGATTATGCACCGTGACACAGGTAGAAGAGCTCAAAATCTTGATACGCATGTTCCCAATTTGGGCAACCGGCATTGTTTTTGCTGCTGTTTACGCCCAAATGTCAACCATGTTTGTAGAACAAGGATGATGATGGATACAACAGTAGGTTCATTCCCCATTCCGACTTCTTCCCTTTCAACATTTGATGTCATTAATGTCATCTTCTGGGTATCTGTTTATGACCGAATCCTTGTCCCTATCGCAAGAAAATTCACAAATCAAGGGAGAGGCTTTACTGAATTGCAACGCATGGGAATTGGTCTATTCCTCTCCATTATTTGTATGTCAGCTGCAGCTTTGGTTGAAATAAGACGTCTTGATGTTGCAAGATCACTGGGTCTAATTGACCAAAATACCCCAGTTTCAATTAGTATTCTTTGGCAAATACCTCAGTATTTCTTGTTAGGAGCGGCTGAAGTGTTTACTTTTATTGGGCAGCTTGAGTTCTTCTATGATCAATCACCTGATGCTATGCGTAGTTTGTGTAGTGCCCTTTCTTTACTGACCACTTCTCTAGGGACTTACTTAAGCTCATTTATTTTGACTGTCGTCACGGCTATTACTACTCGTGTCTGATAACTTGAATCAGGGCAACCTTGATCGGTTTATCTGGCTTTTGGCTGGACTTAGTTTCTTGAATATGGTGGTTTACATATTCTGTGCTAAGTTATACAAGTCGAAAGCAGCTTCATAGCCTCTCACATTTATGGTTGATGAATGATAATACCAGCGACACGGCTTCATGTCTGAATCATGGATGGGTCCTCTTTAAACCTGGAATTACTTGCAGAAGAATAGATCTAGAACTTGATTATGGGATTAAGGTTTGCCAGTCAAGTTAGAACACTGCTGTAAAATGTGTACTTTGAAAGAATTCTCTTTTTTTAGCGAGTTATCTTACACTTTTACGTTCTGGGTCAAAGGGGTACTTGGGTTCGATGTTTCCAGTTCACTGTTGTAGAACAATGCTGTTTATACTCTTATCATAATCGTCCAATAGTAAAAATTGTTTGCATGATTTCTTACTCCAGTTTGCAATTGTATAGAATAATGTGTTGTCAAGTTTCATTTGGGAGAAAATATATAGCAAGTTGAATTGACAATTGGGTAAAATATATCTTGACATAAAGTCGGCTACCACAGCAATATTATTTCTCGACCTGTTGAGCTATTAGCTCGAACTGAACTCGGCTCTTTTGTAGCCAGAGTTAGAGTCAGTTTGCCAGAATCAGAGCCCTTGCAATAATGTCAGTTATCATAGCTGACCTCAAAAGCCAAATTCGGTTTCATTTTAAGGGACAAGTCACTTGCTACATAATCTGCTAAGTTGACCTTTATTTTAAATCAATTACAAGACCTCCATTTCATGCCCATGGCTTTATTATGCTTTGTGGAGGTTGTGTTGAACACGGTTCACCCTCCAAGACCGGATTAGTATAAGGAGTTCTATGCTGAAGCCATTGATAGAATAATGAAAACTTATGAGGCCGAGGTTAGTAATCAAGTCAATTATTTTAATTGTGAACCAGATTTTTAAGTCTAAATCATTAAATGACACTTGATATTTGATAAGGTTGCAGGTTTAAAATCACAGCTATTCACAAATTTGAAAAGAAAAAACGCTGAACAAATATTGGAGATTGAGATAGAGACGGGTCCTAATGTGAAATCTTATGGCGGTGCGGCTTACGGTGTAAGTGTAGTTGGTGTAGATCCGAATAGAAAGATGGAGAAGTGTGCTCAAGCTGCAACAGAAGCTTCTGGTTTGCATGAGACTAATTTCAAGTTTATACATGTTGCATATTTCTTCATGATCTTGCTTCTATCCCTAAATGATAAGTTCATCTTAATCTGTATAACAACTTTTTTATGAAAATGTCACATTTATGCAGGTTGGAGAATCATTGCCTTCCATGGATGCAGTCGTAGGTACGTTTGTGTTATGAGGATGTTAACAATACTCTTCAAGGTATATGATTATCATGACAAATATTTTTTTCAGCTTTTGAATATATACATGACTTACATGAGAGGACGCTAAAGATGAAAGGTAAGTTTGTTTTTAAGACCAAAAAAGATTTTGGTTCTAATAAAAACCGTATGTCAGCTAATGTATCTATTTTAATAATATGTACTGAGACCATGTTGTGAGTTTCAACTTCCATCTACGAAGACCATGTCTTAAGTTTCATCTTCATCTACTGTTGTCACAAAGCATATATATAAGAGACATAGACGTATTTCATTCTTGCAATTGAGCAAACCTTCTCACATAACCGAACAATGCATAGTAAATTGGAATAAAACGCATGCCTACAACAAGTGTATCTCATAAAATTGCACAAGTAATGCCAAATTAGTAAAATGATTCTAACAATGGTGATCTTTACATTAACCATTTGAAGTTGTTCATTCAAACCTACTATTATTTGTTATAATTTTTTTATTTGCTTTTTCACATTTTACTAATGGAATAACTATTTCAACCTCAAGCACTTCTTTCTCTCACTTAGGGGACGTTTGGTACGAGTGAATCATTGAGAATGGAAATGTGATTGAGAATGGAATTGTAAAGAAAGAGAATAGTTCAAGAGAAAGAAAATGCATTACAATGTTTGGTATAAACAAAGAATCGAGTCCAAAAAATATGACAAGAGATAATTCTCTTGTTTGAAACAAAGGTATAATAATGAAAAACCTATCTACACATGTTATCAGTTTGAAATCTTGCATTTGATTATTAAATGTAATTTTGTAGTAATATAATAATGATTGTATACACGTCATGTATTGTTGTTTTGTACTTTTATGCCCTAATCTCAAATAGGAGTTCATAGTTATCTGTATATGTTCCACCATTTTCGAGATGAACTGCAGCTTTTCCTTCTTTTCTTTTTTAAATAAATTCATTTTGTACAATTATAATAAAACACGTTAACAAGGATAATTTACATGTTTTGAAATGGGCCATGTTAATCTGAAATTTTCGAAAGAAAGTTTTGTTAATGAAGGTGAATTGGAAATGGATCGATCTCAAAGTAAAGAGAAGACTATAGTAGGGTTTCTTTTTTCCCCAAAAAATAACTAGCATGTGCGATGCACATGAGTTGTCCTCCCTTTTTTTTGTATCTTTGTGATTCCTACGTGAATGGAGCATTGGATTTTTTTGCCTACATCTGACGATTCTCCTCATTCTACATCTTTTTAAAAGAATGAATTTCATTGAAAGAGAATCCTATTTTGATTCTCTGTTTCCATTCTCAGTAGTACCAAACTAAGGAAAACCCTCTCATTCCATTCTTGGGCTTTCCATTCCATCATACCAAACGTCCCCTTAGGGCATCTCCAATGCATTGAATCAATTTGGGTTGAATGCACCGCCACATCAGTGACACATCATCAACTTTCACTTTTATACAAAACACTTACAATGCATCGAACTTTAAACAATTTAATGATTTTCCACATCAACATTATATATTTGTAACTTATATTTGTATAATGGATATACACTATAGAAAATCAGTTATAATATAATTCACAAAAATGAAATTTATATAAAATAATGTAAACGTCAACATTTAAGTTGTGTTTGTGTTAAACAACGACAAACAACTGTCCATGCAAAAAGTAGTAAGTACTCCTTCAGAAACAAAAATCAAAAAAATAATTAAAACACGTAACACACCAAAATATAATTAATGTAAACTAAGAAATAAATGATATCAAATTTAAACAATAAAATTTAATAACTCTGAACAAAAACACTAACACTGCTCTAACTAAGTAAATGGTAGTTGGAGCATCCTTAAAAAAACCGCCGTTTTGAATACTACCTCTATAAGGATTATATTATCGTTATCAAAAGCATATAACCACAACCTTTTTCCCATATTCCTGGTAAATAAACAAACATCACCACTTAACAAACAAAGGGTATCAACAAAAAAACTCTACTTGTAACCCGACAATACATACATATTCTCATCACAACAAACATTACACAAAACCATAAATCCATTCACAGATAATTCAAATTCGCCAACATCATCTAAATTTGGTAAAATAACAGCTGGAAGCACCTATATACAATAACTAAATAAACATAATTAACAAAAACAAAAAAATAATAATAAATGTTAATAATATTATCAAATGTAAAAGATGTTCATGATTAATATTGTTTAGAACAAGATGTTAGAAAGTAGTTACCTACTTTTAGCCGTTTTATGGATTATGGTAACATCAATTATACTTTTTAACCGTTTAATTTAACTTTTAATAACTTTTAACTATATATTTGTTCTACTAAATCCTAAAAATAAAAACCAGAAATCAAAGAACTTACCCTCTTTTAGTCGTTTAATGGATTATGGTAACATCAATTATATATATTAACCCTTTCATTTAACTTTCAATTACTTCTTAGTATATATTTGATCCACAAAATCATAAAAATAAAAACCACAAGTCATACCCGTCCATCGGACGGGTTTTGACACTAGTATATATATATATATATATATATATATATATAGGGGGCTTTATTTTGAGAACTCTGTTAAGTGCGAGAACTGCGAGAACTCTTCTAAACCAATGAGATTTTTTTAAATATTAAAAATTATTATTAATCCAAAAGGGTATTATAGTAAAATACAAATTTTAAGTTATTTTTGATTTTTTTGTTAAATCCCGGTTTTAAAAATTCCTAAATTTTCGGATTTTTTTTTTTTTTTTTTTTTTTTTTTTTTTTTTAAAGATGAGGTGCATGTATGTTTTTTTTTTAAATAATGTATGTTTTCTAATGAGGTGCATGTATGTTTTTTAAATGAGGTGCATGTATGTTTTTTTTAAGATGAGGTGCATGTATGTTTTTTAAGATGAGGTGCATATATGTTTTAATTTTTTAGAACTTTGAAACACATATCAAAGAACATAAATCATTACAAAAGAAAAAACAAGATTTATATACTTAAATGTTACATTTTACTTGATTACAAGTACAAAAAAGCACATATGTAATAATCGTATATCTTCAAAAGCAAAAAATTATCTTCATGTATATTTGTGGTCATCTACTTGTCGGTCGTCAATGGTATCATCTTCATCAATCTGGAACAAGCATGCATAAAATATAATTAAACCACAAATAAATAAGAAACGAAATTTAATCATAACATCTATCATAACGCATATGCACAATCTTGTTTATATCAAACATATTTTTTTTTATCATAAATAACTATCAAACACATATGCATAATTTAAAACATATATGTGTAACTCTTTCCTTGACTTTATATCAAAATTAAAAACACATATGCATAAAACACATATGCAAAATCTTTTTAACCGATTTAAACCAACTAACAAACACATATGCACATTTCATTGGTTTTGTATTTACCTTTAAACATATATGTACCATTTCACTAATTTTAAATTAACCTTGAAACATATATGCACAACATTTTATTGATTTATATGAGCAATAAAACACATATGCACCCTTTTAATAAATTTTTTTACTAGCCACAAACATATATGCACAGTTCCTTAAAACACGACCATTCTTTAAAAGTATCATCTAGTTGCGGCAACAACGACGTTCTACATATACATGTATATGTTTTGTGTGTCAGTGTGTGGTTATTGTGACGAAAAACAAAATATGTAGCAATGTTTTTTATAGATGACGTAATATCTTGGATATGATTATTATAATGAAACCATTTACTACTTTACTTCTCATCAAAATTACAAAGAGGTTTCATCTTTACTTTTTCTTATGCATCAAGTTTTTTGAATTTTCATCATCACTGAGAGTAAAAAAAATATAACATTAATGAATATGTATATGTATCTTGTCATTTAACTTAATTCAAAACCTGCTACTTAAATATTCATTTTCAATGGTTAATTTCGATCATGGTTCTAATATATCAAGATCAAGATCATGTTACCACATAACACATTACCTAGTCAAAAAGAATACATGAAGCGCATGGTTTCATATAAAGATGGCCGTTCAAAACATACCTCTAGGCTAGACAAGTACAATCGAAGCCGAAAACACAAACACGAATGAACGTATACAAGTGTGAACACGAACACCAAGATTCAACGAGGAACCGAAACCCAAACCCAAACGTACATGTTCCGCTAGACACGTATCAATCACGAACCAAAACCCTCCAGCGAAGCGAAACCTTGTTATTCTACCTCCTTCGTTTACAACTACAAACCATCGTTACGAACAATAAGTTCATTACAAAAAATGACCAATTAAGTTGACGTAAGGACTCGTGATTGCTCATGTTACCACTAAAAAAACATTATCTTTGAAAACAAACTCACGTTGCACATGAGACAAACCAATGTAGCTTATGTTCTACTAACACTTCATAGATAGTGGCTCAATTTTAAGAATTAGAAGGGATTCTTTAATTAGTATACAAAATAATAATCATGGAATGAAGAATCAATTGATTAGTACTTACGAACAATTACAATTCAATGTCAATTGATTGTTTAATCTTTTCATTTGTTTTTCTGTATTGACTGAAATCGAAATCGTTTGCAATTGATTGTGTACAGACTAACCCAAAAATAATAAAACAAAGCATACCAAGAAATTGAAAAAGCAACTAAATTAATTAAAAGCTAACCTCTGAGAATCCATAGCAGAATCAAAATGACTAATAAACTCAACAAGGGTTAAGTTTGCATTAGTCCATCTCCCAAAAAAATGATTCTCTGATTCAGACCTAGATGTTGTACGCATCAAACCAGATAAGTCTTCATCGCGCAAAAAAGCAGGAATCCATCTAGACCTCATATCGTAAATATCAGAAAGCCACTTATTTTTAGACAAGCCAAACTCATCAATGATCGACTTCCATTCTTCCTCAAAAATACTTGGCGAAATCTGATCATTCCAAACGACAGCACATAATCGTTTTCTAAAATCAGTGTTATTGCAAACTGAAGAACCAACCTGTAAAAAAAAAATGCATCAGAATGATAAAAATAAGTGCATCAAATACTAAATGTTCCATTATTACAAAACTTAAAAATTCGAATATACCTTAACCGATAATTTCTGCATGATATGCCACATGCAAAGACGATGGCGCGCGTTAGGGAAAACATCAGCAATGGCTTGTTTCATCGACGGGTCCTGGTCAGTCACAACAACTTGCGGATAAGTCAAAAACGCCTTTTTAAAAGCCCGCAAAAGCCACTTGTAGGACGCTATTGTTTCATCAGCAAGCAACCCAGCACCAAAAGTAACAGATCGGTTATGATTATCAATCCCAGTAAAAGGCACAAACACCATTCTGTACCTGCAATTGATTTTTAGTGCATCAGTTTATTATAAAAAGGTGCACCAATATATACGAAAAGTTGAACATTAAATAAATCAACAAAAAAGTAAAACTAAAGCATGAAACATACTTGTTCGACCTAAAGGTTGCATCAAAGGATATCACGTCTCCAAAACGCCGATAATTCATCTTGGCACAACTATCAGCCCAAAACAAAGCAGATAAGGAATCTCCTTCACCTTTATAGTAATCGACAAAAAACCCCTCGCAATGCTTCTCAAGGTTCTCTAACTTCTCCACCACCATCTGTGCGTCACGGTCTCCAATAAAGGTACTCACATCCCGTTTAAAATTCTTGCAGTCCACCACAGTTGCACCAATGTTCTCGAACCCTCCGTAAATCTCTTTCATAAGCTTAAACGCTCTAACAGGTCCAACATTGGAATTCGATACTTGCATCAGAAAATGTTGCTTAGAACACCCCATGTCCCTTGAACTCATTAAAAACTGCATGTCTTCTTTTGAAACTAGCGGATGGTTGTGTTCTTCAACAAACACGTACACCTCATACATAACCCCATCGACTTTCCTAACCCTCAACTGAGCTAAACAACCAGTCTTACACGAGGTATTCTTCCTAAATTTTTTCTTAGCAAAAGAATCACCAACCAGTGACAAGTCAATTCCCTTGCCCTTATTGTCAATCGCCCCATTAGCACCTTTACCATTCACCCTACCACGCACATCAACATCAGAATCAGACCTATGTCTATCATACATAGAATCTCTTTTCTTCCCACCTCTATTACATCTAAAGTACTTAATACTAGGACAATCGCTACCATCGGGATTGCTCTCAGTACCAAGCTTAATATCAAACCCTCCCATTTTTGAATAATGTCTGTAAAAGTTGTACGTTTGCACCAAGGACACAAACACAGTTCCTTTTGTCGGTTTAAGAGACACATCCACATCAGGAACCCAAACCCTTGACCCATCAATAACCGACGAAACACCAACAGATCGATCACCAACATTTGAGACATTAACAACAGATGAAGAACTAGATGCACTAACAAGCCTCGAACTAGAATCATCACTCACTGAGCCAGAGCTAGATACACGTACACCATCAGAACCTAAACTAGAACTACCCCCACACACATAACTACAACTGCTGCTTTCGCCAACATTGTTTGAAGAAGAAATCGTACCTAAACCTGAAGATATGAAAACACAACAATTATAACAAGTTTTCGTAACTACTACTTATAACCAAATATGAAAAGTGCTTATGTATATATTCAGTGAATCTGTACACAAAAAAGGTGCATCAACAAACTTACTCCACTAAAATTCATATCAATCACATCAACTTATCACTTCACTTGAAGTTATACATTGTGCATATAAACTTAATCATCTTATACGTATACAGCTATCTAATCCGTATCAATTCAAGTTATACATTCAATGCATATAAACATATTTAATCCACTAATTCATATCAATCACATACAAGTGCATCCGGATACAAAAATAAAGGTGCATCAACAAACTAGTCAGTCGCATAAACTTATCAATCAACATACAAGTGAATATCAACAAACTTACTCCATAATTCGTATACAAATGAAACTGAATACAAAAACTTAATCAACTAATTCATATAAATCACATACAAATGAATATGAATACAAAAATAAAGGTGTATCCACAAACTTAATACACTAATTCGTATACAAGTGCATCTGATACAAAAATAAAAGTGCATCAACAAACACTTATCATCAAATAATGCAATATCAACAACGTTAATATGAACATACACAAATCTGAATCATCTGTATCACAATAGCAACAACACTTATAACAAATATTGCAGCAACAGTAACATTAATATGAACATGATTGATAAATTAGTGCATCTGTATTATACAGCAAAATCGATTTAATTAATATATATGTAAAAATAATAATAATAATAATAAATAACACATCATAATACATAACAAACAATAATTCATAAAAAATAGTGCATCTGTACCAAATAAAAAAAATTATGATTATGCTAACAATACAACTGATAAAACATAATCATTACATAATCATTAACGTATATGATAAAAATAACAAAAAATAAAATAAAAAATAGACTAAAAAAACAAACAAATCATCAGATAACACACGCATTAGGTCAATATCAATAACATAATCAGTTATGAAGATTAACATCGAAAGTAAAGGGGAAAACGTGTTACATCACATAATCATATAATTAACGCAAAAAAAATAACGATTATAGTTATGATTAACATACAGTTGATGTCGGAATGTGTCATTGTGATTGACGGAATCAGTGCATCAACGAGCTCTATTGATTTGTGACAGAAAAAAATGAGTAAATTGAGTTTTCGTTTTATAGAGGAAAAAGGAGAGAATTTTGGAAAGGATAATCTCCAAAAATGATTTTGATTTAAACATTATATACGGTATTGTAAAAAGTTACGGAATTTACCTTCAAGAATATAGAATGTTGCATTTAGGCCCCTGTAGTTTGGTGAAAAAAAAGGAGGGGAAGGGGGGATGATCCAACGGTTGAGATCACTTCCCCCACTTTTCTCTTGAGATCAAGTTTTTAAATGATCCCATCTCTCTCTCTCTCTCTCTCTCTCTATATATATATATATATATATATATATATATATATATATATATATATATATATATATATATATATATATATATATATATATATATATATATATATATATTGCAAACGGTATATCGTTAAGCGGCAAAAAATGCACCATCGCAACAAGAAATTTTTTATCTTCGAGTAGACTGGCACTTCGATATACTCTCGTCGATTTTTTTTTAGTTTTGTTTTAATGTTTAACTTTATGCCTGGAAAAATCACATGCGATTTGTATGTTAGAAATCACGTGTGATTTATATGTTAGGAATCACGTGTGATTCCACAAATCACATGTGATTTCAAAATAATCACATGTGATTTTTTCATATATAATTTCAACTCACAAAAAAGGTCGAAAAAAGAGTTCGTCGAAAGTATATAGATGTAACACCCCAACCCGACACGGGTCAAAATTTCACATTATGTTGTCATACAAAGCATATAAACGCAAGCGGAAGTCTTATTAAATAAAATACCAAGTCATATAAACGAATAACTTCAAAAGGAAATACATAATCCAACATGTCTAAAAGAAATGAAATATCAAAACAAATGTTCTTCAAAATGAATCCAAAATGATAAGGGAAACTAGGGTCGGTTCACTCAATTGCTCCTACTCTCAGCCCATCAAAGCTCAACATCCCACTTGGTACCTGCCGCATAGAAAAGAAAATGCACTGAGCTAAACATATGACAAAACGAAAGCTAAACATAATAAAAATACAAAAATGAATCAAAGGAAATGATAACGGAATCGTAACAAATGAGCACAATGAGTCTATGAGGAACCTGCAGAACACAATGTTAACAGATATCCAGAAGGAACAGAATCAAAGAAGACCAAATCAAAGCAACGCATCAGTGAACATATATAAGCACATATAAATAACGAAACATACAAGTTCCAAAACACAATCAAATAGAAGTTGATGAACGATATCATAATCAAAACAAGTAACCAAACAGTGTACAAGCATATCAGCCAACGGATCAACTAAATATAAATATGGCAAAACAAACAATTAGATAATCAGATATATATAAGCTAAGCTGAATTCTATAAGCAGGCGAAAGCAACTGAATAGAATGTAAGCATGGCAATCACAAAAGTCAGATAATCAATAATTAATAACAGAACAAATATCAAAACAAGCGGAGATACCAACAGAAATATAAGCATGTTAGTCACATGTATCAGGTAGGAATATTGAACGAACATCATAATTAAATGAAGTAAATGAACAAGAATATAACATGGCAAACTAAACAAGTCAACTAAACAAATAACATAAGTTGAACCACATCCCATCATTAAACGGTAGCATGAACAGAAGTGTAAGCATTGCAGATCAACAAGTCAGGTAAACATTAATTACTACGCCGAACCAATATCATAAGCAACAGAAAATACCAAACAGAAGTACAAGCATGGTAGTCACAAATAGCAGATAGGAATACTGAATGATAATCATAGCCCACGGAAATAACTGAGCGAATCAAATAATTAAATACTAGCATGGCAACCGGATGAATCAATTAGTCACATAATAGCATGGTAAACGGATAGTCACATATTAGCATGGTAACAAATGAATCAGGTAATCATATAATAGCACGGGAAACAGATAAATCAAATAATTACATAATAGCATGGTAAACGGTGAAGTGGTAATCTGAAGTATAAGCTTGGTAGCCAAAAGAAATGGAGTGAGAGTATAGTAAATCAAATGAACTGGAGTATAGCATGGTAGTTGGATGAATCACATAAGGATACTGAGTGAGTATGAAATCAAATGGATAACTGAATAGAATATGGCATAGCAAACAAATGAATATAAATGTCAGAAATTACATAGTCACATAATCAGAATACTGCCCACGAGCTCAAATACTAAAAGCGATACTCCAATAGCCACATATCAAATCAAATGTCATAATCCATCAAATCATAAGTTGTACATGGAGTAGTTAGCTCCAATGTACCAAATGTGATGGGGTGTATTACACACACTCACCACATCACCAAAATGAATCAAAATACCTATGATGCATCCATACGCTCCCTGCAAAACAAATAAAATATACATATGCTAGTTCGAGACTATACATACGTATTCATAATGGCCAAGTGATCACATATATCACATCATATCAAAAGGGAACGTCGTGGACTAATCACACTGCCACAGATAGTGTCATGCCACTAGTGCATTAGTGACATGGTCATGGTACCTCCATGACTAGTTAGCTCGTGCAACTGAACAGAACGAATCATATCAAAGCATATCCACAATTATATCATATCCAAACAGATCATATCAACATAACGAAATCATATCAAAGCAAAGGATATCAAACGAATATCATGGCAAACGAATAACTAACCGAATATCCAATCAGATGATTATATCAAAGTGAATCATATCAAACGAAATCATATCAAACGGATCATATCAAATAAAAGCAAAGCGAATACCAATCGAATATCGAATATCAACAAGAGTCATGAGAGAAAGAACGTCATTACTAAAATGACAGAATATCTGTACCTTAAGCTGCAAATGAAACCGTATCAGAAACACAAGGATCGGAAGTTACTCCTTCTTCAGCGAATCTACACGAATTAATGATCACGTATTACTTATAAGTTCATTTTATAAGTTTAATGCTTATAGTTATCCGAATTACATATTTAAGGTTTCTTTCCATATTTAGTAACATTCCATATTTAATAACTTTCCATATTTAGTAAGTTTCTCGAATTAGTAACTTTAGGTTAATACTCATGCTTAGCTAACTTTTAGGGTTACAAATGATAATTAAGTAAAGTTAAAGGCTTAATATTACCAATATCATAGTTTAGGGTTTAATGTGACAACTTATCATAGTTTAAGGTTTATTTATGTCAAATAGTTAAGCTTAAGGTTTATATTGTAAATTAATTCCATAAATGACCAACTTAGGGTTTAGCAAATTTAATGAACATCTGAACACATCTCGGATTAATTAAGCTTGAAACCAAACACACTCATTCTCATATATACACTTCTCGTTAAACACACACACACTTACATTCTTGTCGACTTCAAACAACACCGAGACACACAAAGACTCTAATCCTCTTGAACCCAAAACAATTACTAAGATAGAACCATCACCAACCTTACGAGACACTCCCTTTTTAAACTCACAAATCAAGTGAGACACAACCCTTTTCACTCTAAAATCAAAATGAGTGACCCTCCCTCGGTACATCTTTAACGACAATGAACAAATACCAACTGACCCGAGGTATTACCAAACCATTACCTCACCTTATACCCTTTCCAAACCAGTTTGTACACACGTTTTTAGACCTTGTATGACCCACCAAAACTAACGCACAACCACAACCTTTTGACAGCCTTAATACGAGACACACATATGAAAATAATGAAACCATACAAACCTTAACACTTAACCATAAGATCTGATACGTACATACATTTATATAGGTTTACATCATACTAATCATGCATGTCCCATCTTTATTTCTTAGGTTTTATTCCAGGTTTTAGTACATATATTATAGGTCAAAATTAATGTTTAATAACCAGATTAAAGATGTATATCACAACAGATTCAAATGCTTCAAAAAAAATGAGTCGACCCATATGTTTCATATATCCATGATTTCATGCAGCGTATAAATATATGTTGTTCATTCTACGGATTTAACCAAACAAACCCTTAACATATGGACCAGATCATGAGTGTATAACATGTTTTTATTGTTAGATTATATGTTACATGTGTGTGTCGATTGGCTAGAACAAACAAGGAAGGATCATGAGGATACATTGGACGATTTCAAAATGGATCAAAGACACAAGAATCACAGAACCGAGACTTATTCGAATCAAAACCAAAACCTTCCTCGAATCTAATCACCACACGATCACTACTTGAGTCACACCAAAACTGATCACCACCTTGCTACCACGATCACCACACCACGCTAGAACTGGTTAACACCTTCGTACCTTATGAGCTTGAGAGAACACAATAGAGGCTGCCGTTTGAATAAGTGTTTTTAGGGTTTAGTGTGTGAGGGTAAATGTGAAATACGTTTGATATACATGAGAAACAGAGGGAAGATATGGGCTCGGAAATGGCCAAGTCTTGGGGAGGTTATGAAGAATATTTACCTTTCCAAATTTAAAATATTATAAATCATACTTTAGGTAATGTTGTGTACACATTTTAATTATATTCGGTCCCTCTTGAGACCTTGAAGTCGTGTGCTATTTCTCATCAAATACATATTGTGCCGAATTCATGCTTAAGTTATATGTTCCATATTTGTAGTTTTAAATCATAACGTATATTCCAAATTAGGTTATATTCGTATCAAAGTTCAAATATTAACTCGGATTTTTAGGTCGTTATAATAGAAGTGCCCCCTCTATATAAAGATAATTTAATTCTCTTCGTGATTGTATGATTCTTTTCACGTAACGATTAATGGTTTGTAACATATTTAATTTAAAAAAAATGATGAAAGTAGATTTTTTGTTTTGATAAAAAAAGAAAAAGAAAGGCTATAATTGGTTTATCTAGTGATAACATCAAATACTCCTGAATATTAAGTGTCAATTTCCCCCGATAATGCTCGTATTTTATATAATTTATATGGATTTACGCTTGTTTTCCTCTATATTTCACTTTCAGGTAAATTACGAGCATTGGAGCTAAAGAGACGCGGATTTGGAGAGTTTACTGAAGATATATGATAGTATGCTCATTTTGAAGATGTTACGGCGTAACTCCCCTCTCACATTACACCGTAACAGAAGCGTGGCTCAGAAAACCAACTCAACTGAAGATTACGACGTAACTCCCTCCAAAGATTACGACGTAACTAACTAGGTCAAATGAGGTTCCGCGCCGCTGCAAGTTACGCCGTAATTATTGTTTCAACTACGGCGTAACAAGGATTTATTGAAGATACGGCGTAACTCCTTCCAGATGTTACACCTTAACCAGCATTTTTAGTGCAAATTACGAAGATAATGGTGTTACGGCGTAACTCTCAACTTAAGTTACGCCGTAACCAGATATGGCCTATAAATACCACTCGATTTCCAGCATTTCTAATCATCCCATTTCACACACAACATCAGTGAACGTGAGTAGAAGGTTGAAGGCAGATCTTAGGGAGCATACGGAGCCATCTCCAAGGGAGAAATCACTCCCCTACGATAAGCATTAGCATTTTACCTTGTCTTTACTTTCAATTCATGTATTTCGTAATGTTAAACATTGAATCGATTTTTTTAGTTAATATGAGCGGCTAAGCACCAGAGGTGCTAGCCTAGTTATGATTCCTTAATTGCTTTTTTTTATGTTTACATTGCTTCCGTATAATTATTTCTAGTGTATGCATGCATAGTTTGTTGGTAGCTACCCTTGTTTCGGTAGTTTTGAATGGCGGTAGTGGCTAGTTACTTAGAAAATATGACCAACTGACCCTAAGTAGGCAGACTGAGTGGGAAGGGTAAGATATGACCAACTGACGACCCTTCTTCGCTTGTGCGATTTGACCAACTGATCACCTACCGTTTGGATGAACTTAAGAAGTCAGGGCTGAGTGTTTAAGATGCTAGCGCCCGGGCACTCATTGTTATAAATCTTGCATGTAGCGGTACTTAATGACTTGGCTTAGAGGACTAAGAACAACTGGACTTTCGACGGGTCACCTGACATCTCCAGTGGAACCCTTTGTTGATAGGTTAGGACGAACTGACCAAATACTGTCCTAGCGACTTTGACCCCACTTGAAGTAATTGGAAGTAATCAAACATGAACTTAGCTTGATAGGATGAATAACTAGGTTAGCACACTTCTCCCCTATTGATCACAACCCTCGCCTCTGGCTGCTTTCTTTATTCTCTTGTTTTAGTAGTTAATCATTTCCACCTTAAAATCTATTAAAATATGTGACATCTAGACTTAGTTTAAATCCGCACACATAGCTCTTGGGACGACCTCGGTTTTACCGAGTACTACACTACACACGACTGGGTACACTGCCCGTTAGTGCATTAGGTTAGACCATAGGTATAACGAGACAATATAAATATTAAAACCTGGTCAGTAAAGCCTGCATCAAGTTTTTGGCGCCGCTGCCGGGGAGTTATATTAGGATTTTCATTAAGTCTTTCATTTTTTGTTTTAAATTTTCTCAAATTCTCACGATCTCTTTTCAAGTTGCAGGTACCATGGAAGTTGTTAACATTGATGACCTTACTCTTGAGGAATATTTGGCGTTGACAAGAGAAGAACAAGGGTCGGGTCTAGTAAGACCGGCGATTGGAGCTAATGTCCATTTCGAGATTAAAGATCAATTTATGAGGGAGCTTCGTGCTAACCCTTTTTCAGGAAATAGGGATGAAGATGCGTATGAGCACGTTGAAAATGTCTTGTACATCGCAAGCCTTTTCAACATTCTGGGTGTGTCTCATGACGCTGTTATGCTAAGAGTGTTCCCCATGACTCTTACTGGGGCTGCAAGAAGATGGATCGAAAGTTTGCCCGCCGGTGCAGTTGATACATGGGCTCTTCTAAAAAAGCATTTCATTCAAAGATATTGTTCTCCGTCAAAGATATCTAATCAGCTCATGGAGATCCATAAATTCAAGGAAGATGACGATGAAACGTTGTATCAAGCCTGGGATAGATATAACGATCTCCTCTACAAGTGTCCTACACATGATCTAAACATGCAGCAAAAGGTCAACATCTTTTACAAATGAATCAACGTGACTACAAGACAGATGCTGGATTACCAAGGACCGATTCCGAGCATGAATCCTACTCTCGCGATTGAAGCCATCCAAAAAATGGCCGATCACTCCCAAAAATGGCACGATGGAGGTAGCAAGAGAAGCCTGGGCAGAAGTCTTGATGGAATTGCTGCCATCACTAACAAGCTAGAAAATCTTGGTCGGGATATGCTCAAGATCAGAGAAACTGTTCATGCCATCCAAGTTGGTTGCGAAAGCTGCGGAGGAGGACATCTCACCAAAAATTGTCCTCACATTGACAAAGATAGCACAATCGAAGAAGCTAAATATGGAGAAAATCGACCGTTTTACGAGGATAATCGTAATGGAAATGGCTATCGTGGAGGACCTCCCCCATATTATGATCGTGGTGAAAGAAGAGCTAACTTGGAGGAAAGAATTAACAAGTACCTCGTAGATTCAACTAAGAGACAGAAGGAGCAAAAGGAATGGCTGAAAAACTTCCAAGATAATACAAACAAGAGCCTTTCTAGCCATGACGAATCACTAAACTTTTTGGAAACCATGATTGGGAAGCTTGGCAACGATGTACAAAGAAGAAATGAGGAACAAAAGAACAAATCAACAGTATGTAAGGCCGTGTTTTCTGAAAATGACAAATCCACCGATGAGTCTAATAAAGATAATGATGCTGAGGACAGAAGAGAGTTACGCCGTAACCAACATCAGAGTTACGGCGTAACCAGGATACGAGGAGTGACAAGTCTCCTGAGTTAGACGAATTTAAAAGGAAGAATCATTGGTATAAGGCTATTGCTATTGATAATGGAAAGTGTTATGATCTATGGGCCTCATGCGATCCTCGGAACGAAACCTGCGATGGAGGGTTCGATAAAGAAAGGGTTAATGATGACAGATACATGTGGACTGCACTTAACGATGAAGAAATATTAGCTAAATTCTCGATTAATGAAGAGGAGGAACCACCCATCAGGCATTGCTGCAGTCCCTTAATGATAACGGAAGATGAGTCCACACGAGCATGGCCAACGTGCAATCCCTTTCGTGAGTATTGTAACGGGGGTGGCAATGTGAAGGACCAAGTATGGATATGTCCTCATGAATTGGAAAGACATAACGTTGATTTTGGAAACCTATCCTTCAGTGATTGGTATTCATTGAGGTTCGGGGACGCAATCATTAATTCGGTTTTGTTAAGAAATTTAGAGCTCAAATATGAAAAACATATTCTTCAAGGAAAGACCATTAAACCACTCAACGATATTCCTTCTAGCAACACCGATGACGAAGGAACTCGAAGTCATTGGTGTGAGAAAATAAAAACCCCTGACGGAAATCTTTGGGCATCTTGCAACCCTTTTGATTATGAATGTAATGGGGGAAGTAGTATAGAGAGAGTTGGGGAAGAAGAATTCTTATGGACCTCAACTAATGACTCGGAAAGAACATAATTGCTTTGGCTGGATGATTTAGGATTCGACAATTGGGTCAAAATCAAATATGGAAAGGTAGATACGCTAACTAAGGAGAAGATCTGGAACGGATGTATGAGTAAAGACGGCCCAAGTGAAGAAATTCCTAATGACAATAAAGAATCGTACAATGATGCCAAGGATTCGTCGAGGAAAGAGAAAGAGGAATGCAAGCAGGTACTGGTGGAAGATTTACTCGACAATAAATGGCTTAAAGATACCGAGTCCGACGAAGATGATATGGAGTACCTTCAACTACAAGGTGAAGATGGATTCACTGACCCCGATGATGAAGCATATGAGCAAATAAGGTGCAAACTTCTTGGCATTCCGTATAAGAGACCGCCACCGATTGTAGCCGAAAAATATGAGTTCACTAGATATCATTTGGGGCCGGACGAAAAATTTTGCAAAATTCGGAAGATCGGGAGTAAAGAGTACCTCCGCACTGCTACTAATGTCGCCTGGGCCAGGCATAACTTGATGAAGGATATAGAGGAAGTTGGCCAAATCCGAAGGCCACCATAAAGCCCCGAGGCTTTGAGTCTAACTTAAAGACTCGTAAATAAAGAGAAGTGCTCTTTCGGGAGACAACCCGAATTATCCCTTTCACTTGTTTTATTTCCATTTCTGTTGGGTTTTGTGTTTTTAACCATTTTTGCAGGAAAATGGAGAAAAGTTGTTGCAGCATGTTGAACGGGGACCTGATCTTTCCATAGCTACAACGTAACTCATTCTTATGGTTACGCCGTAACATACTTTTTTGCAGCAGTCCTTCTCAGAGCATCACCAATTACGGCGTAATCCCATGCAATGGTTACGCCGTAGCTACACTCCTGTAGCGTCTGCCAGGTTTTGCTTAATTACGGCGTAACTCCTTATAGGGGTTACGACGTAACTATCCTCTGTAACATTTCTTTCTTCTTAAAACACAATAACCTTGTATTAGTTTTCAAATGAACTTTGTGGGTATGTTCCCTGTAAGCCCTCACGAGACTACACTCGTCAACTTGAGACACCAAGTGGTTTAAAAGGCTTGTTGCATACACTAAATGCAACCGTGATTCCTACGAAAGTGAGTTAGGTTTCTTTTTTCATTTTTTTTATTATTATTATTTTTTTAAGAATTATGCTTGTCGGTAGTATGATTTCAGGGATTGAAGTTTGCTCATGGATGCTTATGCGAAGACACGACTCTTTTCATGAGTCTTCTTTCTTTTTGAAGCAAATTTCAGGGAAGTTCTCGCTCTAATTCTACTTTTCTCTTCACTTTTATTTAACGCTTAGTACAAAAGGGACTTTGTACATTTCAAGTGGGGGGACGAGAGTAGAATTGTCTCTTGAACTTTATTTTGCCCTCGTTTTTTTAGTTTATTTTGAAAAATTATGCCATTTTTAAAATTTTGACATGTTTTTCTTAACGTAACTAGATTAGACCTTAGCCGAGCACATTTTAACCCTTGATATTATATGGTGAGATTAGCCTTATCCGTTTCCAAAATTTTACCCCAAATTCACCTAATTATGAGTGTGCCGGTAGCTTGTAAACTTTAGAACTTGGCCTTTACATCATTTCGAGACCATAGACGAGGTATGTTGAGTTAGCTCGATGTATTTGGATTTTCAGTTTAAGAATGCAGTATTATAGGATGATCACCAAACAACCTATCATTGTGTGTCTATCGATTAGTCACCTCGACTTCTCGACCCCCATGTTAAACTCTTTGTTGCACTCACCTTTAGTGCAAGATACCCCTAGATACACCCTTCTTAGCCATTCATTTCATTTTGTTCACCCAAAATATTGTTTCGTTACACCATTACACCTTAGCCTTCCCGGTAGTCTTTATTTGTAATTAGGAAGTCATTATTTGCCTAAGTTCAAAGTTCAAGTGGAAAGGTTCGGGAATCACGCTTTCGTCGACGACATATCCTTAAAGATCATTGAAGACCCCCCAAATTCTAATATTGTTCATCTCAAGTGGGGGGATGTTATGTTTAGTTATTATGTTATGTTAAAAAAAATGTGATTCGAAAAAGAAAAAAAAATATTGTTATTCATTTGATTGTAAAGTGCGATGTTATAAGCACTATTGTTATGAGCTTACTATAGATTTAGTATCGAGGAGGCCACCTCGGTCACATTTGAAAAATGAAGTTGGAAGTGTGTCCATCATGACGTCCTCTAATGGCACATCTACCTGGTAATATCATGATTCGGTTTCTTAACTTCGAAACTTTAATTTTGGGCAAACGGTAAGTGGTGATGACTTGGTTATAGATTTAGACTATCTGCTTGATTTTATTTTACACCAACTTTATCCCATGTCTTATCCTACCCTTAGTCATGAAGAGTGTCTAGGTGATGAAGCGAGCAATCTCTGGTGTCTTGGCCATGGATTTGGTCATGTATCATTGATTTTGTCCACTTCGTTGTGACATGTTAGTAATGACAAATCACCCTTAACCTTTGTCGTGTCTACCCATATTTCCTTCGAGAATTGTTTTGTCCTTAACTCTAGTGGTGGAGATTTGTGTAACCGCCAAGCTTATGATAGAATACATGCTATGACTGTGCAATGAGTGATCACCCCGAAATTGACACTTAGAATAGTTGAGAGATTTGAGTATTTTGTTCCCATTTCGTGAGGTGTTCGGAATTGTTTTATTCTAGCATATGGGATTTGTAAACTTATATTTTCTAGGTAATGGGAGATATCTTTTTAGGAATCTATCTAATAAGGTCTACTTGAGGGCAAGTAGAGTTCAAGCGGGGGGATATTTGGTAACATCAAATAGTCCTGAATATTAAGTGTCAATTTCCCCCGATAATGCTCGTATTTTATATCATTTATATGGATTTACGCTTGTTTTCCTCTATATTTCACGTTCAGGTAAATTACGAGCATTGGAGCTAAAGAGACGCGGATTTGGAGAGTTTATTGAAGATATATGATAGTATGCTCAATTTGAAGATGTTACGGCGTAACTCCCCTCTCACATTACGCCGTAACAGAAGTGTGGCTCAGAAAACCAACTCAACTAAAGATTACGGCGTAACTCCCTCCAAAGATTACGACGTAACTAACTAGGTCAAATGAGGTTCTGCGCCGCTGCAAGTTACGCCGTAATTATTGTTTCAACTACGGCGTAACAAGGATTTATTGAAGATATGGCGTAACTCCTTCCAGATGTTATGCCGTAACCAGCATTTTTAGTGCAAATTACGAAGATAATGGTGTTATGGCGTAACTTTCAACTTAAGTTATGCCGTAACGAGATCTGGCCTTTAAAGATTACGGCGTAACTCCCTCCAAAGATTACGACGTAACTAACTAGGTCAAATGAGGTTCTGCGCCGCTGCAAGTTACGCCGTAATTATTGTTTCAACTACGGCGTAACAAGGATTTATTGAAGATACGGCGTAACTCCTTCCAGATGTTACGCCTTAACCAGCATTTTTAGTGCAAATTACGAAGATAATGGTGTTACGGCGTAACTCTCAACTTAAGTTACGCCGTAACCAGATATGGCCTATAAATACCACTCGATTTCCAGCATTTCTAATCATCCCATTTCACACACAACATCAGTGAACGTGAGTAGAAGGTTGAAGGCAGATCTTAGGGAGCATACGGAGCCATCTCCAAGGGAGAAATCACTCCCCTACGATAAGCATTAGCATTTTATCTTTTTTTTACTTTCAATTCATGTATTTCGTAATGTTAAACATTGAATCGATTGTTTTAGTTAATATGAGCGGCTAAGCACCTCTGATGCTAGCCTAGTTATGATTCCTTAATTGCTTTGTTTATGTTTACATTGCTTCCGTATAATTATTTCTAGTGTATGCATGCATAGTTTGTTGGTAGCTACCCTTGTTTCAGTAGTTTTGAATGGCGGTAGTGGCTAGTTACTTAGGAGATATGACCAACTGACCCTAAGTAGGTAGACTGAGTGGGAAGGGTAAGATATGACCAACTGACGACCCTTCTTCGCTTGTGCGATTTGACCAACTGATCACCTACCGTTTGGATGAACTTAAGAAGTCAGGGATGAGTGTTTAAGATGCTAGCGCCTGAGCACTCATTGTTACAAATCTGTATGTAGCGGTACTTAATGACTTGGCTTAGGGGACTAAGAACAACTGGACTTTCGACGGGTCACCTGACATCTCCAGTGGAACACTTTGTTGATAGGTTAGGACGAACTGACCAAATGCTGTCCTAGCGACTTTGACCCCACTTGAAGTAGTTGGAAGTAATCAAACATGAACTTAGCTTGATAGGATGAATAACTAGGTTAGCACACTTCTCCCCTATTGATCACAACCCTCGCCTCTATTTGCTTTCTTTATTCTCTTGTTTTAGTAGTTAATCATTTCCACCTTAAAATCTATTAAAATTTGTGACATCTAGACTTAGTTTAAATCCGCACACATAGCTCTTGGGATGACCTCGATTTTACCGAATACTACACTACACACGACCGGGTACACTGCCCGTTAGTGCATTAGGGTAGACCATAGGTATAACGAGACAATATAAATATTAAAACCTGGTCAGTAAAACCTGCATCATCTAGGAAGAATTTTGGGTCAACAAAGAACTTTTCTCATTAACATTAAGTAAGATGAGCACACTAATACAAAATAGCAGTTCATGTATCAAATGAGTAATTTTATTGTACTAATTCTAGGTATGGAGCGGATCCAAGACTGTAAGTCATCAGTTGCACAATTTTTTACGAGTATAAATAAATAATTAAGAAGACGTGTATTTCTTTTGACATATTAAAGAACTAACTAAAAATACATGTGTTTTGTGTGACGCAAAATTTTCAGACCAGGTTCGATTCAAACAAATAAATATTTTTTAACCAAAATTTACACTAGGCGCCAAACATCCATCAGGTTTTCATGAACCCCGAAAAACCGCCTAAGTCCGTCCATGCACATAACACAATTAATTATCTAAAAGAGTAAACGTTTATTGTATATATATTAAATGGGCTCATTAAAGAGAATCTATAGTTGAGATTCGAAGTGAAACTAGTCGTAGGTTTGATAAAATCATGTGCTAACTATTTTTTGAACGACATGTGCTAACTCACTCTAAGGAAAGTTCTGCATTTACATATTCTTTGCAATCAGACTTATTTTCCTAACTTTTTTAAAAACATAAAACGTGTGAAACAAAGGCTTAGAAATATATTTTTATGTGAAACAGAAGTCTTAAATCTTACAAACAAGCAAAAAAAACCATTTGCGTTTTGTGTGCTTTGAATCTTTTTTAACATTGTTATTCATGTAAAATATGTTTGATACATAGAGTATAGGCACCCACTATTGATCAACTAAACACAATCTAAGGTGACTTGATGGTAGTGTCGTGAGGTAGAGATGAGAGAAAGAGAGAAAAATGAGAACTTGATATTTAAATCTAAAACACATGCATTGCACATACAATCTCACCTACAAGCACACATACAAATAAACCATTTGCATGCTATTTATACTTCCAAACACGCCCCCTAGATGGGCCTTGTAAAACCCTAAAAATATAAAACATATCGAAAGACTATTTTGCCCTCTGATTTAAAACTTATAAAATACGTAAAATACGTCAATGCTCATTAAATGTAATTCTAATCTAACTTATAAATGATTGACAAACCTAATATACGAGATTTATTTACGTTTACGTTTAAAAATTTCACCACATGTATATATAATTGTATTAGGCCGAAAATCTCATAAGCTACAAAATTAATACTACAATTAATAATATTAGAGCCCAACTAAACTTGGATATGGCCCATGTTTCCTTTTCTTTTGTTCGACTAAAAACAAAAAACCCTAGCATCTCCTCAAATAAAGAATACGGCAAAAACTCATAAGTCCTCCCTCTCCATCTTCCTTTCTGTCGACATCACGAACAACCCAAGGAGAAGGTTTTGAAGGCTCTTGTAAGTTTGCTGAAGTCGTGTGTTTTAGTTCGAAGGTTGTCATGGTTTTTGGTTGTGAGTATATTGCTGCTGCTGTCTCGTTTCCTAGGGCTCAAGGTGTTGGATTCGCTTGCTTTTAACCATTGTCTTCCTCTCCTTTTCACTCGCTACAAGGTACCATTGTGTCTCGTCTTGTTTTCCTGGTTACAATTCTGGTCGTGTATTGTGCACATCATACGCATGTCTTAATTCATATATATACGTGTCTCGGTTAATGTTAATACAAGCTAAGATATACCTAATAATTTGCTACACAAAAGCATGAGATAAACCCTACCTATGTCGACTATAAATCTGATGTTGGTTGTGAATCTGGTCGTGTTTTTTTTTCTAGTCTGGTTGTGGGTTTCTTCCAGCCTTTACACGCATTTTTGGACTCCTAAGAATTATGTTATAACATGTCTTTAAACCTAAGTCGTATAACCTGATTAAGAGCCTTGTGTATGTCGAGTGGAACCTTGTAAAATCTGATTTTTGGTTAAGCTTCTGGTCGTGTAATTGGAGACCCTACGCGCGTCATGTAAAACCTAAAACGTGTTCCATCTAATGTTTAACGTAAGCTAAGACTTACTAAATATTTATCACACAAAGTTCATGACCTAAAACCTTATTATGTATAACACCCCAAAATAATGGTTTGCAGTGGAAGTAAGTGTTACCGGGGTATTACTCGATTGGTACCACAACACAATGTATATAACAACAGTTTAACTTGAGAAATCGTATTTCGTAAAGATTTATGTTTACATCTTTCAAAATATATATTATAGAATGTAGGCCCAGTGGTCCCAAAATTTATATCAGAGTCTTCTATGACCAAGCCATGCCAATGCCCAAGCGCCTCCAAAGTTTAGCTAACGCCATCCTGAAAATACATGCTAAAAATGTCAACACAAAGGTTGGTGAGTTCACAGGTTTTAGAACACCAAGTAGTTTCCAAAACAGTAATATCAATTGGTTGTCAAAGTTTCGAAAGGGTCCATTATGTATGCAGCGCGTTCATGGCATAAAGGTTCCACTACTTAAGCCGATTCAGCCGAACTGCCCCTACACACAACATGCTCTAACCTAGCATGAAAGAACTGATTCTATGCACTCCGGTTAGTAGAGTGAGGGGAGGCTCTACCCCTAAATAGCGCTATCCATAGACATCAACGGCTCGTCCCGTACAGTGGGAAGGAGTTAATAAGTAGTGTAGTACAAGGGGACTTTACAGTCGTACATATATATATATAGGCGCCAAACATAAGCATACATACCAGTTTGTACAGTATAGCAGAGCATAGCTCAGTAAATTGAATCCGTTCAGTAAATCCATAATTTCATGAATGCACAACCAATTTAGTTTTAATAAATCATAGCATGCTTTTCACCCCAAAATGAGTAAAAGAGTAAAACGGGGCTGTGAAACTCACCTTAGTCTGAAGAAGTACAAGAATCACAACTAACACGACTGGCATCGAGAAATGTAACACAATAGTATCACAATGTAGCAACGTACAACGATACATGAGTACCGACACAACGGTACGTCATTGGCACAACCTAATAGTATATGGATTATCTCAGAATACGTATCGTAAAGTAAATAAGTTTTCAAAAGATAATTGTTTTAGTTTTCGTGGAAGGTTCGTATTAATGTTTGTAAAATGTTTAGTTTCATCATTCGTGCGGTGATATGAAATCATAGACTCGAAACAAAACGCACGCCAAAGTATATAACATGTAACGCAAGTACAATAGGAAATAAACACGTAAGGATCAAATAGCAATAGAAAGTAAGTAAATAATTAACTTTAGAGCATTTACCCAGTATCTCCAAATAATGAATGATTTATACTAAAATATAAGTTTAATATAAAAAGTAAAGAGAGAGTTTCATATTCAATAAAGTTTTCTCGTTTTATTATTAGACTTTGATCACAATAAGTATATGAATAAAAGTTTGATACGATTCATTATTTAAAACACAATTTTGATAATTCATTTAAATAAATTTAAATAGTAATAAACGTTTAAAGTATTTAATAATTTTCAAGTTTTATAGTCAAATAATAGTCCGTACGTATCCGATATGTTCAATATCCAAGTCTGTTATGCCTGATAACTCTAATATATATCAACCCGATACTTTAAGTCCAATCACCGTTATAATATTTGTCCATTAGAGTTATACATGTTACCTCGTCCAAAGTTTGCCAAATATAATCTAATAATCCAAATGTCCAAGTCCAATATTTCCCGAATCATAGTCCATATTAAGCTCAATATAAGGTCTTATATCTAATGTTTATTCAAGTGTCCATTACGTCCAACAGTTTAACTAGTTCGGTAGTTTGTCAAGTCTTGATCCGTATCGTCCAAATCTGTTAAGTATCAATAATGTACACATTATCAAAATGTTATATATGTTTTTCATACAGTTTTCAAGCGCATCCTTAGTTTACAGCTTACATTATGAAAATAGGAACCCTTAATGCTGGAAAGGAGCTGGAATAATAAGCTTAATCAACACACCTATGTTGATTGAAAAACCATTCAAATCCCCATTCAATAAGCTGGGTATTAAGCAAATAATAAGTCGGAAAATAATAAGCTTAAACAATGCACCTTAAGTTGATTCAAAAACTAAAACCATATTTCTTTGGGTGTCCTCTCTAGCTCGAGCAAAAGGAACAAAATCCCTCAACAGTGATGAGACCATGGAAAATTGACGACTAAACAAGACCAACCAAATAAGCATTTGCAAAAGCTCAAACGACGCATCCCATATCAGGTTGTCGTTATTAAATCAAAATAAACAAACACCCTATAGGTGTCTTACCTATGCGTCAAGAACAACAAACCAAGCGCACCCTTGGTTACTTCGGTGTGGGTCGCGACAGCAAAACAGGCCAAACGTACCCTATGTGGGTTGTGGTGCGCAAGACCATACACCCCTTGGGTGGCCTGTGACAGCTGGTATCGAGCAAACACCACCCTTCTTGGGTGTTCTTAACCGAGAGCAAAACAAACCCCATGTGTGACCCACGAACAAAACCAAACGTACCCTTGTGCTCCTCCTGGTTCGAACAAGGATTAGAACAAACAAGCACACCCTTTCGGGGTGGCTGTGACAATGAGCAGACAAACACCCCTTGGGCTATCATACGCAAAGGCAAACACCCTCGTGGGTGTCTCGTTGAAGCAAGACAAGCCAAACGCACCCTTATTGGGTCGCTTCTGTAAACTGCAACTCAAAACAAACCACCCTTGTGGTATTATCTGCCAAACCCGAGCACAACCAAACCACTTGACTATTTAATCTTTACAGGAACAACAAAGAAATAAGCAAATCCAAAACAAACACCCCTTTCAATCCAACTTATACCACACAAATAGTTTTTAAAACATGTTTTAGTCCAGATTTTAATTCCACGAAAACCTTACAAATCCATTTATATTCGGGTTTTTATAAATAAAATAGCAAAATAGATATAAGTTTCGATATACCCATGAGGGAGAGATATAGGTGGTAGCGGTGCAGCTATGATGGTGGCGGTGGCTATGGTGATTCACTCGAATAAAAACAATCCCAAACACAAACCTCACGCAACCCTTATTAAAACCTTTGATCGAACACATCCTTGGCTCCTCTTGATGGGGATGGTAGCAGAAGGTGGGTGATGGCAGGGCGGTTGTTGTGTTGATGTGCTGCTGGTTATCGTTCACAAGAGAGAGAAGGAGATGGATATCTTAACTCTTAAGGATAAGATAGATGTTCTATCTGTTTAAATAAGAACAAAAGAATAGGGCGGTTTGTTTTAATTGTATAAAGTGTACTCACGGTCTCGTTGAGCTAAAATGTAAATACGGTATCATATGGTTTGATGTTTTTAATTAACAGCGTATAGAATACATTTTCGTGATCGTTTTCATAAAAATAAAATAAAAACGCTACTATTAATTCCGAATAGTGATTATTGAACTTACACTATTACAAATGAGATGTCGGTACGCAAGAAAAGCGCATATAACCTCTCGTTAAATAAACAGGTTTGAATAAAAACGTTCAGTGAGTATTAATTCGAATCAAAGTTAATTAATTAACTTGGGAAGTTACAGGTTAGCCACCGATTGCAGTATTGTCTTTTACGTTACGATAAAAGTCAAATAAAAAAAAGTCAAACGGGGAAATAGTCATTTGACCTTATGAAAATTTACATCACATTAGTTGATTTTCTTAATCAGATAAACTGATAACGTTTTATCTAAAAAAAAAATAACGTAGAAAATAGATAAATATTCTTTTATTAGAATATTATTTTAGTTTAATACAAGGTGAAATTTACCGGTGGTTACAGTCTCACCTCCTTATGGGAACTTCGTCCCGAAGTTCAGTGAGTGTTGTCTGTTGACGGTGTATTTGAGTTCATTTTCACGTTCCCATGTGAATTCAGGAACTCTTCTCGAGCTCCATCGAACTTTGACAATAGAAATTCGACTTGCCTAAGTTGTTTGATTTCTCAGTAGGTTCTTCGATAGAGTTCAGACATTCATCAATCTGGATCTCTTCCAGAGAAATAATGAGTGCCACATTAGTATGACACTTCTTCAGGTTGTACAAGTGAATAACGTCGTGTATACTGCTAAATTCGGGTGGTAGCTCGAGTCTGTAAGCTATCGATCCAATTCTAACGAAGATTTTTAAGGGTCTGATGTTGAGACGTCTGGGAAAAAGTTGGTATTTGTGGTGAATTCTGATCTCACGTTCACAGGTGAAATCGGGAACTCTTTTAAAGTTTTATCAGTGAGCAAAAGTTCTGATTAATATCAAGCTGTAAGTTTGGTATATTTTAAGGGATAATAGAAAATTATAGATGATTGGAGGATTAACGCAACTCCAGATAAATATTGTAGGGCCAGTTAAAGGCACCGCAGGTGCGAATGTTGTACCAGAGGTTAAAGACTGCTTCTTACAAAGATTTCATTAGTGGCTAGGTCAGAAATTTCGAAAGCATGAAAGGAGTGGTTGGTTTGAAAGGACAGCGCCCTTCTGGGTGATGATGCGTTGAAGACTGCAAGATCAAATAATGCCATAAGCATTCTTCTGAATGATGCTTTGTCATGGAGAATGTTCATAAGATTGCTTGGACTAAATTGAAGAAGTTATAATCAAGAAGTATTGTCCTCGAAATGAGGTGTAAGAAATGAGGGTGATTTTGGAAATCTTGCTGTCAGAGATATTAACATCACGACTTATATCTGTTGTTTTCAAGAGTTGGCAGTATTGTAAATTGTAAGTTATACAAGTATTTTTGTCTGAGATGGATAGTTGGGTAAGATGTTCGTGACCTAGAAGGGATTATATTTTAGTTAGATAGGTTTTCAGACGTGGTATAATAAGACATTTTGGCAAGAGTTGATGTTTTGAAGTTTCTTAGCATAAGAAAGTTTGATAAGGTTTGACCAGGAATTTCTTTATTCATAAAAACAAGTATCTCCATAAAATGTCATTACACGTTTTATTGTTGTCGCAACGAAACTCTTAAAGGAACGTCCTTGAAGGTGAAGCGTCATGAAAGAAAATGTAGTTGAGTATGTATGATTCCAAAAATTCTAGACGCCTAAGGTTAGAGTCCAGTTGTTAGGGTTATGATCGTTGATAGTTTATCCTATAATGACTAGCATGGTGTCACAGTCCTCTCGTATTTGATCGCTATAAAAACAAAGTCTCGACTTGTTAAAATTTCGGGAGAGAACTTAAATGAACGTACAGAAAGTTGCTGAACTTCAGCTTTTGTGATGTAAACTTGTTAAATAAAGTTTTTAAGTGGCAACATGGAATCGGTTCCAAGTTGGAGGTTTACACGTGAATTCAAAAGCTGTTTCTCAATTTCAAATAATTCCAACACCTCAGCTTCTTGTAAATAATGAATCAGTTTGTTCCATAGCATTTCCCATTAATATGTTTATTATTTATTGTTTCAGAACATGGTGTTTAATTTACTTCGAAGATTTGGTTCAACTACAAAAGAAGGTATTGGTTATCCTTACGAGGAAGATATTTTATTATTTGTAAATTTGTGGTAAATCGTAGATTGTTATTTAGTATTGAAGCAACAACTTGGTAATGTAACTTTTAAAACAGCTTATAGGATAATAGAAAACGATTTATTATTTATAGAATAGTAGTGAAATCGTAATTAAATTTTTGTGATGTTTTGGTAAGATAGCAATTCAGGTTATAACATAACTCGTAAAATGATTTGTAAATAATTCATAGGGTAGGTAAGAAAACAATTTATTAATTGTCTAATAATATAAATATTTGTAATTCATTTTGTGATTCAGTGGCAAAGCTTGTTCATAGGATTGTGGTAAACTTGTGGGGTAATTGTAATTTAGTTCACAAAATGTTAGCAAAAGTGTTTCTTGTCTAATGAAGTAGAAGCACAGAAATGAATCGGTTTATTACAATATAGTGGTCCACGAAGTAATTTGTACCAAAACTTTTGTAGGACAATTTGAGAACACTCATCGTTTATAAAATACCGGTAAGGTCAAAAATTTTGATTTAGTGATGAAGTAGTATAACACTTGGTAGATTGAGCGCGAAATGGTTGACAAGATGATTGATTATAGTTTGTGCGTTAGGAAACGACACAATTTATTATTTTATAAGGGGAAGTAGTTGACCAAACTGTTGGTATTCTCTAGGGATAAGTAGAGGATTATGTATCTGTTCCCACAAATAGTAGCTCGAGTTACAGGTTAACTCGTGGTATATTTCTAGGTTATTAAAAGTTCAATAGTTCGCTCATTATTTATATTCAATGAGGTTTTCCCTTCATAGATGTCGTGATGTGTCGTTCCTATAACGGTAAGGAATGTATTTTGACTCATCAATTGAGTACGAGTTTTGGGATAAAGGAGACACTATTATAGCAGTGAACAACGAGGCAACCTTGATCTCAATGTCTGAGAAAATGATAATGGGACAGGATGGAGATGACATGGTGTTGCAAAACCCCAATAATAGTGATTTAATATATCATAAGTAATGTTTAAGTAATCTGAATCATCTCTGTTGGGCATAGAACCTATGTTGAAGGAAGAGGTTAGCAAGTTCAGGGTACAACTCCGGAGGAGAGAGTTAGCTACTACTAGTAATTAGTCGATTTACCGAATACTCTAACGAAGAAGGGTATAATATTCGAGTTCAAAGTCATAGTTTCAAAAGAAGTCCGACTGCCAGTCGAGATCAAGTTAAGCTCCAAATACAAGTAAACGTCAGTAGTTCCCAATGTGTATGATAGAGGATCACACATCGATTGAGTGTAAAGTACTTATCAATAGGATAACATCGATAGAACAACATCAGCAAGATATCATTGATAAAACAACATAGTAGGATGATACGGATAAAACGACATCAATAAAACGGCGTCGATAAAACGACATCGATAGGAATACACCAATGGAGCATAAGGTATAACACCAATAGTGCGTGAGGCACTACATCAATAAAGCGTAAGGTACAAACTTAATCGAGTATTGTTGATGAAACAACGTCAGTAGAACATTATCGATTCAGAAAAATTAACAACATCGATTGGATAACGTGGATTAATAATTTCGAGTGAACGGCATCGATTCGGAAAAATAAATAACAATCGTTCCAAGGTAAGGCTTGGGGTACAAAACCACGATTAGGGTAAGGCTAAAATAAGGTAGCAATTCCAAATCCGTAACGAGACCCAAAATCTTAATACCAAATAGTCCAAAATCAAACATAGTCACGATTAATTCCAAAACACTCCAGTAAGTTTAATGAACTTATTACGATATCAAGCGTGTCGAGATACGAATCTCGAATTCAAATGGTGACCAATCGGGTCTAACTCGACCGAACGTAAAGCACGATTAAACGTTTTCAATAATTCCGAAAGTAATTCATAGTCGTAACATAACCAAGCGGCGATGAAAGACGTTCCGTAAAAGAGGAAAAATATCACTATGAATAAGTATTGTGATGCCAGTGTGTTGTGTGTAAGGTTAAAATTTTATCATGTCCATGCTCGTTTACACATACAAAATCATTTTGTTTCCCCAAAACCAAAACAACCGGCCCCAGCATTGCAAAGTTCGCCTCAGGGTCGGACATAGGTGATCAGTCTATGCCTTCTCCCTGATGAATATAGGTGATCAATCTATATTCACATGAACTTTGAAATACTCGGCTCAGTTACACTAGCATTATGTCTTGTACTTTTAGTTGTTACGAAAAGTAAAACGAGCATTCCATTTATGTGGGGATAAGGCGTAGCGCTGTAGTATGTAAACATACGTATATCAAAGCAATCATAGTTCATAGCGAGATTAAGTGGATGGTAATATAATACATATCTCATCAAGTACGACTTCAACAAGTCAAAATCGAGGCATCAGCTTGGCAGGCAGGCATGTATCGGTCATAGGGTTAAGTTTTCATAAAAGTAGTTATAGTTTAGGTTTAAAAAATACCCAGTTCTCTATAACCGAGGCTCTGATACCAATCTATAACACCCCAAAATAATGGTTTGCAGTGGAAGTAAGTGTTACCGGGGTATTACTCGATTGGTACCACAACACAATGTATATAACAACAGTTTAACTTGAGAAATCGTATTTCGTAAAGATTTATGTTTACATCTTTCAAAATATATATTATAGAATGTAGGCCCAGTGGTCCCAAAATTTATATCAGAGTCTTCTATGACCAAGCCATGCCAATGCCCAAGCGCCTCCAAAGTTTAGCTAACGCCATCCTGAAAATACATGCTAAAAATGTCAACACAAAGGTTGGTGAGTTCACAGGTTTTAGAACACCAAGTAGTTTCCAAAACAGTAATATCAATTGGTTGTCAAAGTTTCGAAAGGGTCCATTATGTATGCAGCGCGTTCATGGCATAAAGGTTCCACTACTTAAGCCGATTCAGCCGAACTGCCCCTACACACAACATGCTCTAACCTAGCATGAAAGAACTGATTCTATGCACTCCGGTTAGTAGAGTGAGGGGAGGCTCTACCCCTAAATAGCGCTATCCATAGACATCAACGGCTCGTCCCGTACAGTGGGAAGGAGTTAATAAGTAGTGTAGTACAAGGGGACTTTACAGTCGTACATATATATATATAGGCGCCAAACATAAGCATACATACCAGTTTGTACAGTATAGCAGAGCATAGCTCAGTAAATTGAATCCGTTCAGTAAATCCATAATTTCATGAATGCACAACCAATTTAGTTTTAATAAATCATAGCATGCTTTTCACCCCAAAATGAGTAAAAGAGTAAAACGGGGCTGTGAAACTCACCTTAGTCTGAAGAAGTACAAGAATCACAACTAACACGACTGGCATCGAGAAATGTAACACAATAGTATCACAATGTAGCAACGTACAACGATACATGAGTACCGACACAACGGTACGTCATTGGCACAACCTAATAGTATATGGATTATCTCAGAATACGTATCGTAAAGTAAATAAGTTTTCAAAAGATAATTGTTTTAGTTTTCGTGGAAGGTTCGTATTAATGTTTGTAAAATGTTTAGTTTCATCATTCGTGCGGTGATATGAAATCATAGACTCGAAACAAAACGCACGCCAAAGTATATAACATGTAACGCAAGTACAATAGGAAATAAACACGTAAGGATCAAATAGCAATAGAAAGTAAGTAAATAATTAACTTTAGAGCATTTACCCAGTATCTCCAAATAATGAATGATTTATACTAAAATATAAGTTTAATATAAAAAGTAAAGAGAGAGTTTCATATTCAATAAAGTTTTCTCGTTTTATTATTAGACTTTGATCACAATAAGTATATGAATAAAAGTTTGATACGATTCATTATTTAAAACACAATTTTGATAATTCATTTAAATAAATTTAAATAGTAATAAACGTTTAAAGTATTTAATAATTTTCAAGTTTTATAGTCAAATAATAGTCCGTACGTATCCGATATGTTCAATATCCAAGTCTGTTATGCCTGATAACTCTAATATATATCAACCCGATACTTTAAGTCCAATCACCGTTATAATATTTGTCCATTAGAGTTATACATGTTACCTCGTCCAAAGTTTGCCAAATATAATCTAATAATCCAAATGTCCAAGTCCAATATTTCCCGAATCATAGTCCATATTAAGCTCAATATAAGGTCTTATATCTAATGTTTATTCAAGTGTCCATTACGTCCAACAGTTTAACTAGTTCGGTAGTTTGTCAAGTCTTGATCCGTATCGTCCAAATCTGTTAAGTATCAATAATGTACACATTATCAAAATGTTATATATGTTTTTCATACAGTTTTCAAGCGCATCCTTAGTTTACAGCTTACATTATGAAAATAGGAACCCTTAATGCTGGAAAGGAGCTGGAATAATAAGCTTAATCAACACACCTATGTTGATTGAAAAACCATTCAAATCCCCATTCAATAAGCTGGGTATTAAGCAAATAATAAGTCGGAAAATAATAAGCTTAAACAATGCACCTTAAGTTGATTCAAAAACTAAAACCATATTTCTTTGGGTGTCCTCTCTAGCTCGAGCAAAAGGAACAAAATCCCTCAACAGTGATGAGACCATGGAAAATTGACGACTAAACAAGACCAACCAAATAAGCATTTGCAAAAGCTCAAACGACGCATCCCATATCAGGTTGTCGTTATTAAATCAAAATAAACAAACACCCTATAGGTGTCTTACCTATGCGTCAAGAACAACAAACCAAGCGCACCCTTGGTTACTTCGGTGTGGGTCGCGACAGCAAAACAGGCCAAACGTACCCTATGTGGGTTGTGGTGCGCAAGACCATACACCCCTTGGGTGGCCTGTGACAGCTGGTATCGAGCAAACACCACCCTTCTTGGGTGTTCTTAACCGAGAGCAAAACAAACCCCATGTGTGACCCACGAACAAAACCAAACGTACCCTTGTGCTCCTCCTGGTTCGAACAAGGATTAGAACAAACAAGCACACCCTTTCGGGGTGGCTGTGACAATGAGCAGACAAACACCCCTTGGGCTATCATACGCAAAGGCAAACACCCTCGTGGGTGTCTCGTTGAAGCAAGACAAGCCAAACGCACCCTTATTGGGTCGCTTCTGTAAACTGCAACTCAAAACAAACCACCCTTGTGGTATTATCTGCCAAACCCGAGCACAACCAAACCACTTGACTATTTAATCTTTACAGGAACAACAAAGAAATAAGCAAATCCAAAACAAACACCCCTTTCAATCCAACTTATACCACACAAATAGTTTTTAAAACATGTTTTAGTCCAGATTTTAATTCCACGAAAACCTTACAAATCCATTTATATTCGGGTTTTTATAAATAAAATAGCAAAATAGATATAAGTTTCGATATACCCATGAGGGAGAGATATAGGTGGTAGCGGTGCAGCTATGATGGTGGCGGTGGCTATGGTGATTCACTCGAATAAAAACAATCCCAAACACAAACCTCACGCAACCCTTATTAAAACCTTTGATCGAACACATCCTTGGCTCCTCTTGATGGGGATGGTAGCAGAAGGTGGGTGATGGCAGGGCGGTTGTTGTGTTGATGTGCTGCTGGTTATCGTTCACAAGAGAGAGAAGGAGATGGATATCTTAACTCTTAAGGATAAGATAGATGTTCTATCTGTTTAAATAAGAACAAAAGAATAGGGCGGTTTGTTTTAATTGTATAAAGTGTACTCACGGTCTCGTTGAGCTAAAATGTAAATACGGTATCATATGGTTTGATGTTTTTAATTAACAGCGTATAGAATACATTTTCGTGATCGTTTTCATAAAAATAAAATAAAAACGCTACTATTAATTCCGAATAGTGATTATTGAACTTACACTATTACAAATGAGATGTCGGTACGCAAGAAAAGCGCATATAACCTCTCGTTAAATAAACAGGTTTGAATAAAAACGTTCAGTGAGTATTAATTCGAATCAAAGTTAATTAATTAACTTGGGAAGTTACAGGTTAGCCACCGATTGCAGTATTGTCTTTTACGTTACGATAAAAGTCAAATAAAAAAAAGTCAAACGGGGAAATAGTCATTTGACCTTATGAAAATTTACATCACATTAGTTGATTTTCTTAATCAGATAAACTGATAACGTTTTATCTAAAAAAAAAATAACGTAGAAAATAGATAAATATTCTTTTATTAGAATATTATTTTAGTTTAATACAAGGTGAAATTTACCGGTGGTTACATTATGTATGTCGACTTGTAATGCGAATCTGGTCCTTGTGTCATTTTATATCTGGTCGTGGGGATTGATAGCCTTTTGTGCACTTTTAAGCCTATTAACCATGTCATATATATGTTATATCAAGGGGGTTTGTAACCTAAAATAATGGGACTATAAAGGCATGATTATAACCGTTGATTAAGCGTATAATGAGCTAGTACTAAGTGTGTTGTAAACATGCGTGAGTTATGATTTTATGCAAGAAGTCAAGTGTCATGAATTAAATTAGAGTATGCATGGTCTCATTAAGGTTGTGTTCGAACAATGTTACGTGTGAGTCTTGGTTAATCATGTAAGTTATGAAGGCTTGTGTAAACTATTTTGAAAGAGAGTCCTAAAATCCGTTCTTGACATTTGTAAACCCTATACTTTGAATGACGATTATATAAGCCCTCAAATAAGATGGTTGTCATATTAAACCCTTAAGTTTACCATTTATCATTTGTAATCCATAAGTTTGGCTAATTAATGGTTAAGAATCTAAAATGTTGGAATTTCGTCCGTCACTAAAAATGAGAATATCCTGATAACTCCAAGAATATTAATGAGATTAATCCGTTATAACTTTAATGATGCTAATAAGTATTAAATAAATCATAATCCGTGTAGATTCGTTGAAGGAGACGCGACGTTATATCTTTGTGTTCATTCATTCGTTTGCTTTCCTTTCATCGGCTTTAAGGTACAGATATTCTGACCTTTTCAGTAAAGGTTCCTTATGACGTTCTTTTCGTTAGCTTTCCTATTTTACTTATTAGGGTTCCCGATGCCATTGCTATGAACCCTTTTCTGATTGTTTGATCTGTTACTTGTGTAAAATACCTGTTCTAGTGAATTATACAACATCTGATTTGAACTTTATGTTAGGAAGACTTTGATATGCACATTTGTTGAACCTTGTTATATTTGATTATGAACTTCTGCTTAGGGACACTTAATGTTGAATTTCTGATTATGAACTTCTGATTATGAACTTCTGATTATGAACTTCTGATTATGAACATCTGATTATGAACCTCTGATTATGAACGTATGATATGTGACTGTGATATGAACCTTTGATTTCTGAACATTTGATATGAACCCTTTCTGATTTGTTTGATCCGTTGTTTATCTGAAACATCTGTTTAGTGAACCATGAAATATCTGATTTGGACTTTATGATATGAAACCTCTGATATATATCTGTTGACCTTTATGATGAATTATGATCTGTGTCATTTATGACAATCTGTTTGACCTAAGTTAGTTTGACACCCGAGCCAATATTTCACTAGTCATGGGGGTTCCATGTCCGTGTCAGTGATGCACCGCTGACATGACTCTAGGGCAGTAGAGTGATGTTCTGCCACGTCCCTTTCTGTTATCTGTTTATTAATAGTATGGCCACTATCTGTCTGTTGGGGCGTATGGATGCATCCTAGATCTGATCTGTTATCTGATATGATTTGTCTGGTGAATGATGTCGTGTGCAATACGCGTCTTCACAAATTCTGGGAGCTAGCTACTCCATTTGTTATTGAGGTCTCCCCTCATATTATATAAGGTATTCCGAGGTCACCCCTCCGAATAAGAAAGTAACTTCTGATATGATATGTTCTGGGCTCGTGGTAGTTTAACTAAATTTGTATCTGTTATTTCTGTGTTTGATATTCTGTTTATGATTCCGTATTTGTCAATGTTTCCATTTACATACTGAGTTATGATATGTTTATTGAATGTGTTTATGCTTTGACATGTTTATGTGACTACCGTTTGCCATGCTAGGATATGATTAATATGCTTAAATGTGATTCGCAATGTGTCATCTGATGATATGTTAGTTTACCATTATGTGACCTTGTTGATCTGTATGATGATTATGCTAGTGTATAATTGATTGTTCTGTAAGTTCATTATGTATAATTGTTCAGATAATTCGTGAACTTTGATTATCCGTTGATGTTCGTATCTGCTCATGTTTGATCTGCCATGTTTAAATTCTGTCTATACTAAAGTTTGATCTGGGAAATGGTTTAACTTATGATATCTGTTTTGATAATTTGCTAATTGCTATGCTATGCCTTTTGTTTATTTAGTTATAGTTTTCCAACTATGTTTTCTATTTGCATGTGTGACTGCCATGATTTGACTGCTATTTCCGCTGCTACAATATTGGATTAAGTGTGTTAATTGTAGATTAATTGATTGGTATGAATGCCATGTTTACTTTCTAGAAATTGTTTCCGTTAGTCTTTAGACATTCCGTTTGGCTTATATGAACTCTACTATCTTGATGTATTGAATGTCTGGTTATTTTGATGTGTTTGAGTATGTGCCATTATCGTGCTATGTGTTGTCCTTCTCTGTTATTTGTTTCTTCCGGATTTCTGTGTGTCTGTGTTTCCGCAGAATCCTCAGTGATTCATTATCCTCATTCTGCTGTGACTTCGTTATTCGTTTCATTTATTTCATTTTGTATTTCTGTTTTTGTTTAGTTTTCGTTTTGTTATATCTGTTCACTGGGCTTTGTAAGCTCAGCCGCATTTTCTTTTCCAGCGGCAGGTTTTAAGCATTCAAGATGAGCTTATGGGATAGCTGATATGGGTTGAGAGTAGAGATGAGAGCAAGATTTGAAATAGGGATCTTAGATTTATTTTGATTATTAAGTTATTTATGATTTCTTTTGAATATTTTGTAAAGGCTTCCGCTATTATATAGTATATTAGTTCTGATATGAAACCGTGTTGTGACATTTTCAACCCTTGTCGGGTTGGGGTGTTACAGGCCTTGTGTTGGGCTCGAGTTTCATAATTGGGTTGGACTTTGTTTACATTTGTTTACTAGGCTAACTAAACATAACCACTAACATATTAGATTTACCAAGTCCATGAGCTCGTTACTGATCTATTACAAATACTATAATAACGTTACAAGGTTCCTAACCGTAGAATAACCATCACTTCTAATAATGCTAACATAGAGTTTATTTATTGCAACGAAACATTTCTTTTTTCATCATAACATAGAATTATATTATTAAAGCTTTAAAACATAAAACATGTGAAACAAAGGCCTAAAAACTATTATATGAAATAAAAGTCTTAAATATTACAAGCGAGCAAAAAAACCTTTTGCGTTTTGTGTGCTTTAGATTTTAGGAACCAATGTTATTCATGTAAAATATGTTTGGTACATAGAGTTTATTCATTGCAACAAAACATTACATTTTTCATCATAACATAGAATCATATTATTAAAGTTTTAAAAACATAAAACATGTAAAACAAAAGCCTAAAATCTATTTTCATGTGAAACAAAAGTCTTAAAATCTTACAATCAAGCAAAAAAATCATTTGTGTTTTGTGTCCTTTAGATCTTTTTTTGAAACCATTGTTATTCATGTGAAATATGTTTGATGCATACACTTTATACATTGCAACGAAACATTACCTTTTCATCATAACATAGAATTATATTATTAAAGCTTTAAAAACATAAAACATGTGAAACAAAGGCCTAAAAACTATTTTCAATTGTAACAAAAGTCTTAAATCTTACAAGCAAAAAAAAACCCATTTGCGTTTTGTGTGCTTTAGATATTTTTTTTAAACCATTTTTATTCACGTTGAATATGTTTGATACATATAGTTTATTCATTGCAACGAAACATTACCTTTTCATCATAATATAGAATCGTATTATTAAAGCTATAAAATATAAAACATGTGAAACAAATGCCTTGAAACTATTTTCACGTGAAACAAAAGTTTTAAATATTACAAGCAAGAAAAAAATCATTTGCGTTTTGTGTCCTTTAGATCTTTTTTAAAAACAGTTCTTATTATGTTTGATACACAAAGTTTATTCATTGCAACAAAATATTACTTTTTCCATCATAACATAAATCATATTATTAAAGCTTTAAAAACATTAAACATGTGAAACAAAAGCCTAGAAACTATTTTCATGTAAAACAAAAGTCTTAAATCTTACAAGCAAGAAAAAAAACAGCTGTGTTTTGTGTGCTTTAAATCTTTTTTAAAAACCATTCTTATGTTTGCGAAATATGTTCGATACATATAGTTTATTCATTGCAACGAAACATTACTTTTTTCATCAAAACATAGAATCATATTATTAAAACTTAAAAAACTTAATATATGTGAAACGAAGTCGTAGGAACTATTTTCATGTGAAACAAAAGTCTTAAAATCTTACAAGCAAGCAAAAAGAACCATTTGCGTTTTGTGTGCTTTAGATTTTTTTTAGAAACCATTCTTATTCATGTGAAATATATTTGATACGTATAATTTATTCATTGCAACGAAATATTACATTTTTCATAATAACATAGATTCATATTATTAAAACTTTAAAAACATAAAACATGTGAGACTATTTTCATATAAAACAAAAGTCTTAAAATCTTACAAGCAAACAAAAAAACCATTCGTGTTTTGTGTGCATTAGATTTTTTTTAAAAACAATTCTTATTATGTTTGATACATAAAGTTTATTTATTGAAGCAAAACATTACTTTTTTCATCATAACATATAATTATTATCAAAGCTTTAAAAACATAAAACATGTGAAACAAAGGCCGATAAACTATTTTCATGTGAAACAAACGTCTTAAATCTTACAAGCAAGACAAAAATTGTTTGTGCTTTAGATCTTTTTTAGAAATCATTCTTATTCATGTGAATTATGTTTGATATATAGAGTTTATTCATTGCAAGTAAACATTACTTTTTTCATCATAACATAGATCGTATGATTAAAGCTTTAAAAACACTAAACATGTGAAACTAAGTACTATAAACTATTTTCATGTGAAACAAAAGTCTTAAAATCTTACAAGCAAGCAAACAAACCATTTGCGTGCTTTAGATCGTTTTTAGAAACCATTGTTATTCATGTGAAATATGTTTGATACATAGAGTTTATTCATTGCAGCGAAATATTACCTTTTTCATCATAACGTAGAATCATATTATTAAAGCTGTAAAAACATAAAACATGTGAAACAAAGGCCTAGAAACTATTTTCATGTGAAACAAAAGTATTAAATCTTACAAGCAAGAAAAAAACCATTTATGTTTTGTGTGCTAAAGATCTTTTTTAGATCCATTCTTATTCATGCGAAATATGTTTGATAGATAGAGTATATTAATTGCAACAAAACATTACTTTTTCATCATAACATATAATCATATTTTTAAAGCTTTACAAGCATAAAATATGTGAAACAAAGGCCTAGAAACTATTTTCATGTGAAACAAAAGTCTTAAATCTTACAAGCGAGCAAAAACCCGTTTGTTGTGCTTTAGATATATTCTAGAAACCATTTTTATTCATGTGAAATATGTTTGATACATAGAGTTTATTCATTGCAACGAATCATTACCCTTTTCATTATAACAAGAAATAATCCATAAAATATGTGAAACAAAGGCTGGAAACTATTTTCATGTGAGACAAAAGTTTTAAATCTTACAAGCAAGAAAAAAAAATAACCATTTGCGTTTTGATACTTTAAATATTTTTTAAAAACAATTCTTATTATGTTTGATACATAGAGTTTATTCAATGCAACGCAACATTACTTTTTTTGTCATAATATAGAATCATGTAATCAAAGCTTTAAAAAAAAACTTGTGAAAGAAATGGCTAGAAACTATTTTCATGTGGAAAAAGTCTTAAATCTTACAAGCAAGAAAAAAAGCATTTGCATTTTGTGTGCTCTAGATCTTTTTTAAAAATCATTGTTATTCATGCGAAGTATCTTTGATACGTAGAGTTTATTCATTGCAACGAAACAATTTTTCATCATGACATAGAATCATATTATTAAAGCTTTAAAAACATAAAACGTGTGAAAAAAGGCCTATAAACTATTTTAATGTGAAACAAAAGTCTTAAATTCTTACAAGAAAGCAAAAAACTATTTGCATTTTGTGTGCTCTAGATCCTTTTTAAAAAACCATTGTTATTCGTGTAAAATATGTTTGATACATAGAGTTTATTCATTGCAACGAAACCTTGCCTTTTTTTTTAATCATAACATAGAATTATATTTTTAAAGCTTTAAAGACATAAACATGTGAAACAAAGTCTTAAATCTTGCAAGTAAGAAAAAAACCATTTGCGTTTTGTGTGCTACTCTGCTTTAGATCTTTTTTAGAAACCATTCTTATTTATATGAAATATGTTTGATACATAGAGTTTATTCATTGCAACGAAACATAACTTTTTCCATTATAACATAAAATTATATTATTAAATATTTAAAAATATAAAACATGTGAGAAAAGATCTATGTAGACCTCAAATTCACTAAAGACTCAATGTACCATTATAGTGATTCATGTTTTCTAAAACATAAAAAACCCACTTTAAACATTTTTTAAATAAAGTTAAATATCTCACAAATTCTCAATCTTTAAGCAAAAAGAATCATAATATTACGACGAGAATTAAATCGTTTTTCTATATAGGGGAACTTCCATATACTTTCGGCGAACTTTTTTCTTGGCTCTTTTTGTGGCTGTTGAAATTTACGTGAAAAAATCGCATTTATTATTTTAAAATTATATGTGATTTGTGAAATCACACGTGATTTGAAACATACAAATCACATGTGATTTTTTCGGATGCAAGTTTTAACACTAAAACAAAATTCGGAAAAAAAATCCGTCAAAATTATATCGAAGTGCCCATCTTCTGAAAGATAAAAAAATTCTCGTCGTGATGATGTATTTTGTCGCTTAACGATTTACCATTTGCAAGATATTTTATTGTAAAAAAAAGGTGAAAGTTGGCTTTTTCTAATTTTGATGAAAAGAATTTGTGGTCATGATTTGTTCATTGGGTTTTTAAAGAATATAAAGTTTATATTGAACTCAACTCAAAAGCCTAGAAAGTATTTTCATGTAAAACCAAAGTCTTAAATTTTACATGCAAGCAAAAAAAAAAATGTTTGTGTCTTGTGTGCTTTAGATTTTTTTTAGAAACCATTGTTATTCATGTGAAATATGTTTGATACACATAGTTTATTTATTACAACGAAATATTACTTTTTTTCATCATATGTTGTTTTTAAAAGAGGGAACGACAAAACACATTTATTTGGTTTTCAAATTTTTACCGTTTACATATTTGTCAAAAACGTTAAGCTATTACCATCCATTTATGAGCAAAAGTGAAACAATTTACATCTCTATAGAACAATGATGCAATTTCTTTTTTCGTTATCCGCTAACGTGAGTCTACGTGATAAGTTAATTCGTCATTTTACTACTGTTAATAGATTTTAATAATGTTGGGCCATTGATGTGGCGGATTGCAACACCGAAGTTTTACAATCCTCCTAGGAAGAGTACATAACCGTTGTAGTGTAGTATAGGCAAGACACGAGGGATTGATCGTTCTCTAGAGGAATAGTGAGGCATGCTCGAAGTGTATAATGACTTAAGTCTAAAGGTATAGGGATGATTATTTTTGTATTTTTATATTTTATAGAAAGGAATGTAAAATCTCGGGGTTTGAAGATTTTGGTTTTTAAAACTAATTAAAACTAAACAAAACAAAGTATGCGAAAAAGTAAATAGGCGAACTCGTACGATAGGTAAAAGTGTATTTACTTTGAATCTTACTACTCTCTAGTTATCTCCTATTGATTAGTCGTACTGTCATTTCATTGTTTAATTAGAACGTTGTATTCCTTAATAACAATCGAGGGTTGGTTACTCCTTAACTCCTATGAACTAAAATTTCTTTTAGTGGCGCCTAAGAATGCTTTTAAGTTCTCAAGGTCGGCAAACGAAGCTCACGCATTAAACACAATGAACATCAAGTTAATTAATAACTAAGCGTTTAGTCGAACGTTAAAGCTAGTAATATATTTGACCTAGCCAGTTTTTCTACTCCTAACGCAATTCACAAAATCACAACTAATTAAACAAGATACAACAATTAATAATCAATAACTAGGTTTCATACAATCTTACATAAACACTAATAAATTTAGCCAAGCATGTTAGATCGAAGAGAGGAAAAACAAGTAATCACACAACACATAGACATATTGTAATGATTAAGGATTGAATAACTTGTCTTTAATTAAACATGGAGTTTTGGGTGGCTAAAAACCCTACAATAACTGTAAAATTTGGACCTTCTACTGCACATAATGTTTCTCCAAAAGTTCACTCTTTACAATGAAAAACATATGAAAATATATATAGGATTACAGTTGTGACGGCATCACTTAGTAATTGTGACATCGTCAGCTCGTCGTCATTATGGTTTCGAGAATTGTAGACATCTTATTGTGAAGGCGTCGTCTTATGGGTTGTGACGTCGCCGCTCTTCATCCTCTTGGTCATGACGCCATCATTTTAAGGTCGTCTCTATCGCCTGAACCATCACTTTGGAAAATTTATAATTTGGTCATTTTCGTTAATCTTCAAGTGATGTCGTCACTTTGTAAATGTGACGCCGTCCCAATCCCTTTTTCTGGCGTTTTTCACGTTGTTGTCATTTTCTTTGTTTTTCCATCTAATCGAGTCCAAAGTATGTCAATTTCCAGCAATTGCTTCCCAAGTACCTAAAAATCAAATAGAAATGATTTAGGTAATAAATGATCACACATGTACGGATTTAGAGCTAAATGACCCCTTAAAAACGTATAAAATGACACCTCATTAGCTGTCACCATCCTTTTACGAGCAAAAGTGAAACAATTTATATCTCTAGAGATTAATGATAAACTTTCTTTTTCATTATCTGCTAACATGAGTTTTTGTGAGAAGTCACTTCGTCATTTTAATAATGTTAGTATAAAAGTGAAACAATATGTATCCCTAGAGATTAATGATACAATAGTTTTTTTCGTTATCTGCTAACGTGAGTTTACGTGAAAAGTTACTTCGTCAATTTAATAATGTTATTAATTTTAAGAAAGAAAAAAATGGTCGTTGGAGTAACGAGGATGCCCCAGGTGTTCAACTTGAGACATCATGGTCCCATGTAGACAATTTTGGCCATCTACACAACCCTACTATTCATAATGTTTTGATTTTAATTTTATGAGTAAATCGCAAAAATATTTCATATGGTTTGGACAAATTGCAGATTTCATATCTAACCTTTCGAAAGTGTACACACCGTCTCTGTGTGAAATTTTGGGTTGCAGTTTAAGGCCACGTGTTGCAGTTTTTGATAAGGGCATTTTAGTCATTTTACTTTAGATAGGGATGAAAATTGCAACCCAAAATTCCATACAGAGAATGATCTTGCACTTTTAAAATGTTAGGGACTAAACCTGCAATTTGGCTAAACCACAAGGACGATTTTTGCGATTTTCTTTAAACTGCAAAAATCGTCCCTGTAGTATATTCAGATTGCATGTGTAGTCCTTACCTTTTCGAAAGTGCAGGCGTCGTCCTTGTGGGAAACTATTGGTGTAGTATCGTCCCTGACCTAAAGTGAAATGACTAAAATGTCCCAAAGTGAAAGACGTTGAAGTCAAGGGCATTTCAGTTATTTCACTTTTAGGCAAGGACGAAATCTGCACCATAAGTTTCTCACATGGACAACGCTTGCACTTTCGAAAAGGTAAAGATTGCACATGCAATTTTAACACAGGGACGATTTTTTCAATTTACAATGAATTGCCATACTAGTGCAAAGAAAGAATGGTATATATTTTCTTGTCGTGATAGAATGAAAAGAATAATTTGTTATTTACAAAAAAATGGGACGGAAACTGCAACCCAAAATTCACACAGAGACGGTGCATGCACTTTTGAAAGGTTAGGGAAGAAACTTGTATATTGGCCAAACCACAAGGACGATTTTTGCAATTTACTCTAAATTACAAAAACTGTCCCTGTAGTATGTTCAAAATGCATGCGCGGTCCTTACTTTTTCAAAAGTGCATGTGTCGTTCTTATGGGAAATTATTGGTGTAGATATCGTCTCTGGCTTGAAGTGAAATGACTAAAATGCTACAAAGTGAAAGACGCTGAAGTCAAGGGAATTTTAGTCATTTTACTTCGAGACATAGACGAAATCTGCACCAAAAGTTTCTCACATGGACGACACATGCAATTTTAACATACTACAGGGACGATTTTTGCAATCTACTCTATAATGAATTACCATAATAGTGCAAAGAAAGAATGGTATATATATTCTTGCTGTGATTGAATGAAAAGAATAATTTGTTTTTATTTAAAAATAAATAAATTGATTAATATAATATTATTAAGAAGAAACATTATATTAAACAGTATTTTATTTTAAGAAAAAGAAACACTACTAGTTCATCCTATAAAAATAAACAATGTTTAGTCAGTTATCATCTTACAACTTACAACTTACAACTTACATTTAGTTTTGTTAAACAACACTTAATCTAATTATCTATAAGAAGCTAACACTAGTAGGTATCAGTTATTATCTTACAACTATCATTCTGTCAGTTAACTATGTAAGCTGACACTCGAGACCTTTAGTATAATGATATGTGAATGGTGCATCTACAAAGAGATTGTGGGTTCAATTCGTTTTAAACATTTGTGAGATATTATGTGTGAGGTATAGATGGATACTATTTGTAGTTAGAATAATAATAATAAATAAATAAAACTTATAGATAACGTTTAGTTTTGTAAAATATGCCTTTGATCTATGAACATATCTTTTTTGGAAAATCATTAATCGTATTATTCTTCCGTTTTATGAAGAAAATCACTACTATTTTGCTCATACACTATTAAACTGTTTGAACGAAATTCATTGTAAAAGAAAAACATATCTTTATAAATTATCTTTTTATATAACAAAACAATTACATTGTTTCGGAAAGATTTTGTCAAAACAATGTTATTGAAAAAATGGACAAATCATATTGCATAATCTTGCCACATTGTAACATTGAATGACGTGAGTGGTTAATAAAAGTAAAAATTGGCTTTAAGTTGGTCAAATAGTGATTAATTTTATTTCACCAACAAATCGTGTATACAAATCAGTGTGTCAATTATGTGAGAAAAAAAAGCTGAAAAAGCAAGATTAGTTAAAAACACTTTTGTGAGTCATATTTAACATTTAGACAAAAAACAGCTTACTAACAAAACTTGCTCACTGCCGTCCCCAAATACACACACACTAAACACATTTTTTTAACATACACATTCGATAAACTATCAAAACTATCTTAAAACCCGAAACTAATTGAAGGGTTTTGAACATCTTGATAAAGGGTAATATAGGTGAAAGTTTTATTAGGTTGAAAACGATGAAGAGATGAAACTTGAAAGGTATTAATTTGCTTATCAGTTATATGTATATTTTTTTTGTAGAAGTGTTTTTTTGGGGTTTATCTATTTTTCCCTTCTTGCAGTTGAACAACTTCTATTTCTTTATTGATGAAACCGATTCGAAACTTTTATTGAGTTTTATGTTAATTGGACTAAAAAGTTGTTGGATTTGATAAAATTGTTACATCAGAAAAATTAGTATCTTGAACTAAGATCATGCATATACAACATCTTAGGAGCAAGGATAGTGAAAGTTACTTTTTTCTTCTTTTATCTCATAAATCACCAATTTCTGTTAATAACAGCACTTTCTTATATGGCATATATTTGATGTTGAGAACAATAAAGAAATATGATGTTTAGCATTACAATTGTGTTTTGAGTTTGTTCCTTTTGTGCTGGAACACCCTTCACCACCAGGTTATATACCAAAAAGTCATATAATTTGAAGTTTTATAGGTGTTGTATGTGTACTCTTTAAAGATTGAAACATAACTTTTACTTGCATTTGATTTTTTTGATTTTGAAGTTTATATGATCTTATTATAATATGTTAACATGTTAGAATTCATGTTTTGTATATATGATTTTTTTAAGGTAAAATGCTTGTTTTGATGTTTTGTTGAACTTTTAAGCATGAATGAAAAGTTAGCTATAGGGTAATGGAACTTTTCCATCTTAGGAGATGGTATACGAAACCCACTTTTGTTTAAAAGTTGGAATAAACCAGGACTGGATGTGTGGTTTACTTTTAAGGCTATAGGTATCATATTTTACATCACATGGTCAAAAGTTTCTATGTATGAGCAAAACATAATCCTAAAAGTTAATGGGTAAGTCGTAAAGGGGTCTATGATGATATAATTACATGAACTCTCTTTAAGTTGAGGAGATTGTGTTATTAATGATAATTAGTTCTAGAAAGAGGGGTTTCATTAAGCAAGTTATCATACACGTTCCTTGCCACTAAAATCTGCAACCTAGAAATGAGATAGTTGTTTGCTCATGTAGTGAAGTATAGAAACCATGTCTTATAATCTTAACCTGTGCATCAAGATGGTAGAAACTTAAACATAATACATTTGTGGATCTTCAATGTAAATTTTGATATGAGAATGGAAAGATATACATTTTTTTAACAAATTAGAATGGAATTGGGGTATGAGGATATTGACTATTGTGTTAATAACCAAATCAACAATACCTAATCTAGCTATGAGAGTAGGATTTTTGCGCATATTGTGTAGATTATCATGAATAACGAGATGGTCGTTTAGTAATTTGCATTTTTGTAGTAAGGAAGTGACGTCAACAATCTATCGATAGATAATAAAATCGTGGATGTAGACTTGCGGATAGGACGGTATATAGAAACTAAAGTTCCCTAATCGATTGCCAGAGCAATAACTTCAACAATGCATCATTGAGTATATTGAGTTGAAATTTAAGCAACCATGATGTTTTATAAGTTTGAAAGCATAAGACTGTATGATGTTTAGTAAGATTCAAATAACTAGAACCAAAAGTGTCGGGAAAATGGATAAATTTTTTGTTTGGGGCTAATTAGATATCATGTTTAATTTTCTAAATGAATAGGGGTATTTGGATTTAAAGTTAAAAACAATTTAGACATTTTATTTTCTTGACAAAATGTACATAAGCACCTATTAGGCTATCATGTTTAATAAGTGTAAATGAATGGGGTGCATGTAATTAAATTGTGTAGGCAATACAATATATAACTTTAACCATGGATAGAGATGCTATTTAAAGATAAAAACAGTTCACATAGTTTTTCATTCTATACATGAGAAAAGCTAATCTTAAGAAACCAAAGTTCATATTAGGTAAGGTTTTGATTATGTTACACTTACCTTCTCCAACATGAAGTATTCTCCCTAGTTTTTTTTTATTATTTTTTAATTTTGTTAAATATGGAAGTATTATGATTGATGTGAGATTTTGAAGATTTTCTAATCATATAACCCTCCTCTTGTAATATTAATTTTAGGTTCCCCGTATAAATGAAAGAGGCGATGATTAAATAATATAAGTGTTGGTGGCTAAAGATTTAAACACTTCAACCCATGGAACCATTGTTTTAATGATTCACAACGAAAGACTAGAAGGTGTTATAGATTACTAAACATTACATTTAAGCAAAAGGTTGTGAAATCGTAATGTATTACTAAAAACACTGTGTAATTCATTTTGCAGGTGTTTATGATTGTGATTTAGGTTTCTATCGGTGTATCAAGAGGTGCCACGATCACTAACGTTTGTGTTATTGCTCAAGAGTGATGGTAATTGGCATGAACTGACCTAAACTTCTTCATTTTATTTAGGTATTTTTTATTTTTGATATTTTTATTTCTGGAAGTGCACAAACATATATGCTAAACTATAATGGATTCATTTAAATAGAGCTAAAGGCCAAAATATGAATGACGAATTACAATTTTCATTGAATTATGTCAAATTTTTTTATTAAAGTGACCTCATGAAACAGCCAAACATTTTTTTTTTCTTTTAAGAAAAATAAAAAGAATCTCGATACGCCGTATCGATAAAAATGTCGATACGCCGTGTCTGATTTCTGGTGTCGAAAATGTCGATACGCAGATGCATTTTGTTGAACAATTAGGGGTACCCCAACACATGACACATGTTCATTTACATGTCTGATATCTGCATCCGCATCTTGTGTAACAAGAGTCACTGAACTGCTGCTTGTGTCAAGCTTATCTGTCTCCGTACTTCTGCATTCAGTGACAACTGATCCAGCATCCGATGCTTTACCCGACTCAACATCACTATCTCTTGATTGCACACTACATTCATTCATCTTGACATCTTTCTTAAGTTCATGTTGTGCTCTCTCCTCAATGTACTTCCTAACATTATCCATGTGTTAGATTAATGTTTCTCTGAACACGTAAGCTTCCATTCCAGTGTGACTAGCAAAACACATTTCTGCCATATCATTTTCATAGTCCCAACCGTATTCACCATTGATAAATGACTGAAATTGTTTGTTGATTACTTGAAGTGCAGCCTTGGATCCAACTTCTTGAAATTATTCTTTGTCAAGTTGTTGTTCCAAGTTCAAGAACAATGTGCCCGTGAAAGTCTGTACATCTTGACCGAAGAATGTGTTAAATGCTCGTACAAATCCCATCTTGAATCCATTTCCTTCTAGAAGTATCGTGAGGTCTGAATGAAGTTGTCGAAAAGGTTCTATGCAATTAACCTTTGCATTAGATTGCAATTGCAGTGACTGGTGCAACTCTTTCTCTGATGAATTTGAGCACACATATTCCACTTTATCATTAGCCGACTCATCCACATTAATCTGTTGTACATTGTTGGGTATCTTTTGTTCATCAATCACGTCGTATAATTTGAGTATCTCAGATACAACTGAATCCGAAGTGTTAGGCATGATGTTAACGTGCACGGTATTTTACAAATCTATGATTTAACCGAGAAATAGAATCTTTCGCGGGATTTTACAAAATCAAGAAGAAACCGTGAGATAACTGATGGATCAGCACAATGATATAAGATTGTGTGTTAGGAGTGATGATTGTTTGAAGGATTAGCTGAAATGTTGCTTGGTTGTATGTTGTTGATGCGGAAATTTGATTTCAAAACTTAAAAACCTCAATATCTTTTTTCTAGAGCGGTTTTAGGCCTCAAAGGTGGACCCGAATGGACTTTAGTCTTGCTGAGTTGCCATTGATGAAGGTATTTGTGATAAAGCTGATGTAGGATTGATTAAACGATAAAGGGGTTGTGTTTGATGAAGATTAAGCACGGTTGTTGTAGTGAAAATTTAGTCAAAAAACTTAAAAAACTCAATAACTTCTGTTCATAGGGTTTTTAGGCCTCGAAGGTTGACCCTTAGCCCATTCGGCGTGTCGTTTTTCTCGTTATCACGGTCGTTTTGATGGGTAGAACGCTGAAAACAGAGTTACGGTTCAAAAGTTATGGCCTTTTGAAGTTTTGTCGTCAAAAGTCAACACAAAAGTCAAATCGCAACTCCAAACCGCAATATCAAATCGCAAATCGTAACTCCAAACAAATCAAATCGCAACTCCAAACTGCATTCTTGAGCAAAACGCAGAGACCTCAAACCGCAATTCTTCAAACCGCAATTCTACAAACCGCAATTCCTCAAATCGCAAGATTACAAAACGCAGTCTTAGTCAAATCGCAAGCTCAAACCGCAAGGACTTCAAAACGCAACAATCTTCAAACCGCAACAGCCAAATCACAGCTTTTCAAACCGCAAGTCTTCAAACCGCAAGAATCAAACCGCAACTTGATCAAATCGCAGAAAGCTCAAATCGCAGATCTTAAACCGCAATCTTCAAACCGCAGAAAAGGGCAAACCACAAGACTCAAATCGCAATGCTAGAGGACAAACCACAAGTCACTTTTGTGCAAGTACGCAAGTCACTTTCACACTGTTTTGTCCTTTTGTCCTTTTTTGGCTAAACTTCAAAACACAGCTTTGTTTTTATTATCAAATCGCAACTGTTTAATCTTTAAATAATCAAACCGCAACTCTAAATCATCAAACCGTAGTTAAGAATGTGTCAAATCCCAGGGAAGAAATTGTCAAATCTCAACCAAGAATAAATCCTAGTACAACTCGAATATCATCAAATCTTCTACAAACACGATGATATAACCTATCCAAGCACCAAACTAAGCAAATCTAACAAACCTAAACAAGAAAGTACGAAGAAATAACAAATTTAACCACAACACAAGCTTAAACTAGCGTATATAGGAAAATACTATTTGACCCACTACTAAAACTAAAACCAATCTTTGAAATCCGAGCACACACGAAGTAGATGATCAAACCATGGCTCTTGATATCAATTGTAAGAGATTGGTTATAATAACACACAAATCTAATATGTATGGATTGAATAGTTTGAGGTGTTAGAGAGAGAACGAGAGTTAGAAGCTTTTCTAGATAGAGAAAGTGAAAGATTAGATTGAGAAAATGAGAAGCTCCACCCCTTCCCATAGTGGGAAGAGGCTTTTATAGTTCTTACAAATACGACCTCCTTCGGGCTGTGGATCAGGTATACAGTGGGTAAAGACCCGTCCGTCCTCCACGATGTTACTTAACTAATCTAATTACTAATAAATATAGCTAAGTCTACGAGCTAACACATGCTAGACTAAACTCGGGGTGACCGACTCTTCTATATGGATTTTCCAAATCCTAACGGCGAAGGTCCCTACTTGTTGATAAATCTAGATAAGTACACCACATACATCGAGAAACTTGATTGCGTAGACCTTGATTATCGAAATAGATCACCTTAAACAATTAACTAATTAAATATGTCAAAAACAAGAAGTTTTAGCTTATCATCCATGACAAGTATGCATGTACTTGAACATGAATTATAATAGTAACAAGTAATACAAAAAAATAAGCTAAAAAATCAATGATTTGTAACACGTAAAAATCTTGATTTTAGACACGTAAACCTAAGTCCTAGGTTATTCTTAAAACAAGTTTCAAAGACCATATGGGTTGATTAAGAAAAAACGCCTATAGGGCTTTAAAAAACGAATCAAAAGTATTATAAAAAAACAGGTTTTTAGGTCAATTTTACATTTTTAAAGTGGTGCACCCCATAACATCAAAGGAATGATTCGTGATGCCATTATTGGGATTTAACAAGTAGATAACCATTATAACTACGAGTACGCAACGGATGGGTCTAGCTTGATGTGTATGAGTAAATAAGTAAACCACATAAAAGTACTAACCTCGAATCAATTGAATTACTAAGACAATTGATGTGTTCTTGAATCTTCCTTGGATCTTGTATCACACGAAACAATATCAACTATAGTGAGTTGATCTCTATCGTTGCATACACTACACGTTATAATGAGGACGTTAGGATGTTAGTGCTTAATTCACGGTTGAACAAACGAGGCTCTCTTGGCTAGTTCTTGATTTGGATCGAAATTCCATAAGGGATAAATAGGGTCGATCGGTTTTAAGGGTTACGAGGGGAGGATAACTTTTCTTGGAGTTTAGGTTTCCTAGAAATGACTAATAATGAATCAAGGGGTTCATTACATAGTGTTTGCATAAGTTGGTAAACAAGTTTGAAACCATAAACCCTCCTCACAAGCCTTATTCGGCTAACCCATAACCCTTCATAGGTTTATGGTATGTTTTGTACTTTTACTAATTAATTAAGTCAATTACATAATAATTACTTTAGCCCGTTAATTAAATATGCGTCTAACCGCTAAATAACGATCGTTAAATCATTTCGTGAATCATATCAATATAATTAATAAATATATTAATTACATCAATAAACGTTCTCTAAATGTATAAATGTGTGTCCCCAATAGGATTAAGTAGTCTCGACCATATAGTTACGGATTTAACTAAAGCATAACCAATACTTATCTATGTCGGAAGGTATGATATCTTTTTAACTAGTCTTTATGAATCTTCCCATTTGACCCGTTGGAGATATAACCATAAACTAAAAGCAATTTGACAACTCACAAATATAGTTGGATCAAAAGTGTAGATTGGTATGGACACCTTGATCCTGTGTATCATAATGGTACTCATCAACCATATCCAACAAAGGTTTGATGCCTGTGAAATACCTCTACCCAATACCCAACTATGTTGCGGAACGGATTCGAACTCGCGTCCTTTGTTGGATCAAGACATCACATGGCTGGGTTCAGGTTTCTAAGGTAGCTTGTGGCCAACTGCGCTAGGCAGCTGGTTAACTCACAAATAGAGTTGAGATCAATATAGATTCAATATTTGTCAAAAATCCAATGAACTAATCTTAGCCATCCATTTTTCATCAAAAATAATAAAAAACTATGTTCCACTTTTTTTAAACAACAAACATATCTTACAGTAAATCTTTAAGTTACGAAAAATACACTATCGCGACGAGAATTAAATTATCTTTCTATAGATATGCACTTTTATAAACTTTCGATGAACTTTTTTTTTCAAAATTTCCGACGAGAAGAAATTACATGTGATTCATTTTAAAAATCACATGTGATTTTTCCGAATCACATGTTCTTTTTTAGGCGGAAATTAAAAAAAAATAGTTGAAAGTATATAGAAGTACATATTTATAGAAAAATAATTTAATTCTCGTCGCGATGATATGATTTTTTTCGCGTAACGATTAACGGTTTGTGAGATATTTAATTTTTAAAAAAAGAGTGAAAGTTTCTTTTTTTGTTTTTGATAAAAAAAATGAATGAAAATAATTGGTTCATTGAATATAGGTTAAATATGAGATTTATATTGATCTTTTCTTCTCACAAATATTGTCATCTCTAAACAAAAGAGTCTTCGTCGTTTGCCGTTTTTTTTACAAAGAGATTTGTGTGCTAGTTTACAATGAGGTTTTCTTTTATTTTATGCTTATGGATGTAAGTTCAAAAAAAAATGCTTATGGATGTAAATAGGGGTGGAAACGAGCCGAGCCGAGCTCGAGCTTGCCAGAGCTCGAGCTTGGCTCTTTTAAGTTTTAAAATTTTGAGCTCGAGCTCGGTTCGTTTTGAGCTTAAAATGTTAAGCTCGAGCTCGGCTCGTGGTGTGTTATATAAGCTCGGGCTCGGCTCATTTAAAGCTTGGCTCGAGCTCGAGCTCGGCTCGTAATATATATTTTTCAGCTCATTTAAAAGCTCGAGCTCGACTCGTATAAATATTTTTAATACTTAAATTATCATAATATATAGTTTAGGCTCGCTAGCCCAAACGAGCTTTGTAAGTAAAGCTCGGGCTCGAGCTCGATTAATAAATGAGCTGCAAGAGCTCGAGCTCGTTTAGGCTCGGCTCGTTCGAGCTTTTTACCGATCCGATTCCGGACATTTTATGAGCGGCTCGGCTCATTTCCACCCCTAGATGTATATCACTAGATAGTTTGATTGGCATGAATACATTCTTCCTTTGAATTTCGCCTCAATTCTGGTAATTACATTAGCTCCGTTTAGATTTTAGAATACTACTCCAAGTTTGTTGGTGTGGTCGATGATACAGCTTGAAAGGCCTTTCCTTAGCAAGAATGTGTTCAACGAGACAATAAGTAAGGATTTGTTTCCGCAACTTAAAGGCTAAAGCAGCCTGGTTAAACTACTTATGTTGTTTAATCAACGTTAGTTTCTCATAGTTTGGACATAAAAGAAAATATTTATGTGATTTGTTATTAATTTAATCATCATACTAACAACTTTGAATACTATTAGGTGCTTTCTATATATGTATAGTATGTGTGTGTGTCAAATTTGTGAGAAGTAGATACTAAAAAAAACATCGAGCAAAAGGAAATTCGCATAACAGGTGGTGGATACTAAATTTGTGAGATAGCTTGATTTAAAATAGAGTCTTTTAATTAGTTAATAAAAGTCAAAATTCAAGATCATTTGGTCAATATCACAATAACTGTATTAAGTTGTAGTGAAAAAGAAAGTTATAAAAAATAATATCAAATTTCAAAAATAAAAATAAAAAAATTTAAGGGTTGAACATAAAAGAACCTATTGTTAAATTTAATTTTATAAAACAAATCTAATTTTTGAGTTAAATTTTGTGGACTTAAAAGCGTCAAATTCTCACTTTTCATAATTTCAAATAACTTTACAAAATTTTCAAACCTACTTTTTGTATATTTTTTTAAAGCAACATTCATTATTATTTTTGTTACTATTTATATATATTATCATCGTTATTATAATAAATTAATATATATGCACGAGATTTTATATATCAAAATGCAAGTACGAGTTAATGTGATAGGTAAATACACGAGATTGTACATATAACACCGATTAATGTAACTTTTCTTTAAAGTGTAAGTAAAAATATCCAAAAAAAAAAAAAAAAAAACTATTGGCAAAAATGCATATATATCCCTCTCAAAGTGAATAATTGCATATATATCCTTTGTACAAGTTTTTTATGCACATAATACAATGGTTTTTATGCATGTTTTGGATATATATGCAATTTTGCATTTTCGAGAAATATATATGCAAAAGCCCCAAAACTATTTTATGTTTTATAATCCGCGTTTAATAACCTCCGCGTACACGATCTAAAAATTAAATATGGGTAAATTATATATGTCATGTATACTAAACTAAATTTCATTAAGATAAAAAACCATGTGCACATGTTCCTTTGCCTCTTATGATGGCTATAGGAATAATCAAGTTTATATATTATAAAACTTATACTATATTCATACCGAACAAACATAGTTAAAATATAATTATTAATTGTACTAGTAGTTTGTATCACATAATTAATACTTTATTAAAATTTTATGTCGAAATCTCGTGCGTAATTAGTGCCACTATACAGGATGCAATATATGCCTTTTATGTTAGTAGATTTTTATTTTTATTTTTTTATTTTTTTTAGCTATAAAGTTACAACTAAGTTTTAATTTGCGAGATTCAGTTACCCGGTAACATTCACAATTTATGCCATTAAAATGCTTTTTAGTCATATGATGTTACTTAAAAACTGTCAACAAACAAAGTCTGCAGTATCTTCTTGATAAAATGATTGTTAAAATCCCAAGAAGTCAAATGTTACTAGACACTAATGAATTTTGATTCGCAATGTTAGTTTTTATGAAAATATCTTAATCTTTTTTAGGTATACCCACTCTAAAAAGTTTATTTTGTATTTTAGTTCTTCTTTAGGTAGTCAATTAATAGTAAAAGTAGACTCAATTTAAATTAAACTCCTTCTATCATAATTAAAAATAATAATAATAAAAATCCTAATGAGACGAAATTTGTAACGTGCTATCGTTTTACCTAACATGTAAATCTTTACCTTTGTGGAAAATAAGATTCATTCGAATCAACATGAAAGTTCAAATATATTGCATTGCTATAATTCATGTCACGGGTGTTGATCGGTTTGGTTTTTGGTTTTGTGGGTTGTATGATTAGGTTTTATCGGTTTAAAATTGTCAAAATCAAAATCAAAACCAAACCAAACTAATTATAGAATGAATAAAACCAAACCATACACCAAATTAAAATTCAGTTTGGTTTCGGTTAAAACCAAGAAAACTAAATTCATGTAAACCCTAAAAATATAATCTAGAAGTCACAGATAAAAATCTAAATGTTCAAATAAAATTAACATATCAAAAGGTTCCACAAAGTGCTCAAGGAAATCAACAAAACAAAAATTTAAGAAACCAAAATGTTTCAGAACTTAGCAAAAGTAAATAAAAACGATAAAATGTTCTTCGACAAAAGTCTTTAGAAGTCTTGTTAGCTTGAATATTCCATTTTCAATCATCCAAACCCTTGCAACTTCACTCATCTTCTTCAATGTTTGCATTTGATGTTGTTTTCATCTTTGAAAAAGCAATGGAAATAAATGTGTCAAATGTGTACATAAGATAAATACATAAATAAAAGGGCTATGCCTATAAAAAAAAATGAAAATAGTAAGTTACCATCTTCAAAAATTTCAAGTTTATCAATGTGTTTTTTCAAATTCACTGCGACGTCACCTAATCAGACCCAAATATGCATATATATTGTTTAAATTTTTTTATGTGGATATTTTGGGTTTGGTTTGGTTATATATTTTTCAAACCCAAAACCAAAGCAAACATCAATTAAATACTTTAGTTCGGTTTCAAACCAGACCATACACCAATTAAAATTTTCAGTTTGGTTTTATTCAGTTTTGATCCGATTTATTTTCGATTTGTTTGGCGTCAAACCAAACACTAAACACCGCTAATCCATGTTGTATATTTAAAAGAGGTTGACCTCCACATTTCTTTTGTGTGCAATTGTGCAAATGTAGCTAAGTGTCCGACTCTATTGGTCATAGTGCACCGATTAACTTTCACTCTAAATCCATGATGGGTCGAGAGAAAAAACATGGCCATAAATTAAAAGAGTTTACATATAACATGCATACGGTTGACATCACTAATAATGACTATATCACGTAACATGTATAGAGTTAACGAACTTAGACTTAGGACTCTTGTCAAAAATATTATTAGAGAGGTTCAAGAAAAAAGTTCGAAACAAAAATGTTTATATTTTTGTGATTAGCAAGAACTAACACAGTTATAAACCTTTAAAGTTTACCATCTTGAAAAAAACACTTAATACCCCCCTATAAGCTACAAGAGAGGTGTACTTCGAAGGTACCACAAACATAACATCAAACTATATGAAACAAAAATTAAGCATAGCCGCATAGGATACAAGCACAAGTAGTAAGAAGGTGAGCAAATCTGTGTTGGAGAGGTAGAGTACGCGCAATAAACCGAGTTGAGAATGTATTATATTCACATCTCTATTGTTGCACGTACCCTGCTTCTCCAGCAAAGATCGATCACCTATACATTTAAGTGTTTTAAGTGAGAATTTCAGTTTATAGTGAGTTGCCATTGGGTAATACTAGTGGGTATTTATAGGTGCACACAAGGGTAGAAAACACATGACAATGTTTGTGTTTGTTTCTGAACCACGCTACCATCATCATGAGATCACACAAAAAATAACTACACCTAGCCAGGAGTGAGTGTAAAATGTGGGGTGGGGGTGGGTGGGATAACGTAACGCTATGTATGTTTATTGCTTTGCGTGTTGTGTCCAAATTATTTGATTACATATTGTCTTTTTGGTTTCTTCAGTTTCAAACTTTAATGTAATCCATCTAGCTTTTTCTTCTGGTGCATCATTATTGCTGACTCATTGGACTACTGTTGTTTTTGGAGTTCACCCGCGTGATCCTTGATCTATGATAATAAGTTTTTGAGCAATGATATATTAAGGCGAGGCTTAAACTGAGGTGTCATTATTTGATTGGTGACATTAAAAGTGAGTCTCTTTGACATCACCAACTGGAGGATGACACATCAATTTAAGCCTCTTTTTAGGCCTCCCAATTAGCTTTTAGCTTAATATTTTCATTTTGTATTAAAACAAACAGGGTACTCGCGCGTTGTGACGACGGGTATCATGTAATAAAAAAAACTGGGAGCGATATTTTTCGATCATATGAGTATTGTGATAACGACTTTACGGATGGCAAAAATTTATAAAAATAACTTTATCGCACATTGTTTCATATTAAAATGTCAAGTACATGTGCATTACGATGCAAGGCGATATGAAAACGGTAGTCAGCAGTATAACAAGGTTGTGTTGATTGACGGTGAAAAGTATTTGTTAATCAGTAGATGTTGTGTAATATTCGTCAAAATATTATATAACGTGTAAACATAGAAAATCTTCGTACTTTATATATTTACACGTTTTTACACTTTATAAATCACCTGAAAATCTTCGTACTTTAACATGTACGATAGCTTTCAATCGAATTTATTAACAAGATGATTTAGGATTTTTCTAAACTTGTACTAAAATACATACATAGATGATAAACGTTTTTTCAATATGCAAATTTTAAAATATTTAAATGTTCATAACCAAACAAAAATTTAGCATTAAACTTATATTAATGAATATTTTAAATAATTATGTGTAGAAGAATTATTGTTTAACATATTATACATAACATTAATCATTTATACATCTTGCATATTAATTTTGTATTCCCTAAAAATAAGATTGTTTTAGTTATTAATGGAAAAAATATATCTTCCATTATATGTAATATAAATATAGATAATTACAATATTTGTCTTCAAATTTTAACCGATCAAAAATCTTTTAAAAAGTACTTAATAGTGATATCTTGTCGTTTGAAACTCACTTTTCTAAAACTTACTTTTTAAAAATGTGTCTTATCTCTTGTAATCACTTTTTATGTGATTAGAAGGGTATCCGCACAATGCAGTGATGAGTATTTGGTGATTATTTTTATTGCGAGCAATTATTTTTCATTTAAAACCTTTCTTATTTAGCATGTCTTATATACTTTATAACATAGTAATTATATGTTTTTCAAAAGTAAAACGTCTAAATTATTAATAGTATAAATAGTTTGCCCTTTTATTTTTCAAACTTTAACATTAAATTGGTGGCTATAAGTCTAGTGAGGGTTTTTTTAATTCTATTAAAATATAAAATTATTGGAAGGGTTACTATATGGTTTAAATGATCTTAAATTTTAAAATTTATACTAATTTAATAATTTTCTTTTTTATAGTAATATTTTTTTATCTGAAAATTTTAAGACTTTTTTATAAGAAGTCTCAAATACTTTATAATGTAGTATAAATGAATAAAATATTATTTTGCATCAAAGATGATAAATATATAATGAGTAAATTACACCGTTGGTCCTTAAAGTTATGCTAGATTTCATAGGACATCCAAAAACGACAATTATTGCTTTTTTAGTCCACGGTCGCGAAAATATTACGCCGCTGGTCAAATTTCTAACGCTCGTTATCTCGGTCCTCACGTGCATGTCACACGAAGGTTTTTTTTTCAGAACACTTTTTTTGTATTTTCCCAGCTACCCTTTGACTACTTGTCATATCAATGTTCCCGCCCATTATATCCCCCTTTTCAACACATTTTCACATAATTCTTTGACAAAAATCATCTCAAAACTTCTCTCAATTGCACACAGATAAAGCTCAATCTTTTTCCTCAATTGTTGGTTCGTAATTTTGTTATGCTTGTTCCCAAAATGGGTACTCTAAAATGGAAGATACAGGGTTCAGACTTTCAGATCAGTGATGAAGTTTTGTATGCATTTTCAAAGGAGGATTATAGTAAGTGTTGTATGTTGTTTTTGTTCGTTTTAATTTTGTTCCAATTGGTGTAATTTGGTTGACATTTAAAAGATTAGGTTCTAATTATGGTTTGACTTTTTGCAGAAATTCATCCTACTGTGTTTACAATGAGGATACACCATGGTGGTGAGTTCATCTTTTTTCCTGGAAGGGTATACCATGGGGGTAAGAAAGGTATTGTTTATATGGTCGATATATAAACTTTCTCGAATCACGAGTTAGATGATATGGTTCAGGACCTGGGTTGGACAGATAGAAAGATAATGTTTTATAATTTTCTTGAACCTGGTAAGAATCTTGATGTAGGCTTACAGTGATAACGATGTACGTTTTTTTAGTCAGTTTATAGGTGAGCATAAGGTCATCGAAGTGTACATAGAACATTGTTGTGTCCAAAGTAGGAACTTACTTCAAGCCAAAGCACACATGATGAAATAGATGAGGATAATGATGTTAGTGTAGTAACCCTAGTCGTATTGGTAGTAGTAGTTCTAGAAGAAATCGTCCTAGGAGGCCACTATTGGAATACGTGGTACCTCACCAGCCAGAAGTAAGTGATGAAATTAGTAGGTTTACTGAGTTACCTACTCAAAAGGAAATGGTAAATGGAATACCTACTCGAGAGTCAAGGTTTACTCAGTTACCTACTAAAGAGTCTTATTTTTCAGCTTTAAATACAGAACTAGATTAAATCGATGGGGTATCTGCTAGTATTAACTTAAGTCAGTTTGCTAATAATGTTAGTCAGGAACATGAAGTTGAAGATTCTTTAAGGGTAGAGGATTATAAGCTGAATGATATGGTTTTTCATGATAAGGTGAGCGTACATGAAAATGATCAACGTGTTGATAATGTGGATCATATGGAAGTTGATGGTCATACTAGTTTAGAGGAAACTAATGATCAAGGGAGTGATAATGTAGGTGTTGATTCTGTGGGTTTAGATGGAACTAATGATCAAAGGAATGATAATGTAGGTGTTGATTATGTGGGTTTAGATGGAACTAATAATCATATGAATGATAATGTAAGTGTTGATTATGCTGGTTTAGAGGATACTTATTATGAGGTGTATTCACGTGATATGGATGACGATGAGAGTTATGTTTATGAGGGAGATAGTGAGAGGGATGTTAGTGAAAGTGAGGACGATAATGAGGTCTTTTATGATGAGAATAACATTATACATAAACCTCATATTGATGTACGTTTTTGTTTTGGTGCGACTTCACTTGATAATAAATCACCTGCTCTTTTGGCAAGTCTAAATAAACAAATTCCAGAAGCATGGTTTGATGAGCATAAGTTAGATGTTGTTGATAACAAAGAATTTGATAGTGAAGAAGAGGATGGCGTAGATAGTGTTTTACAACTGAAACTTAGGTAGTTAAGAAAGGAGAAAGAGAAAGACAAAGTTGTAGTTAATAAGTTTGGTTTTTATGCAGGACATAGATATGGTACAAGTAAGGAGATAAAATATAAAGTTTACATGTATTCCATAGAAACTAGATGGAAAATCAAATTAGTAAAGAATGAAAAAGTTAGAGTTAGGGCCAAATATTTTGGTATCATCCCTGTTTTTTACCTTAATGATGATGGGACTTTCAATGATGGGCCTTCTGTGGATGGGCCTTCAACAAAAGTACAAGTTAGTTCACTGGTCCAAGAACTAGGTCTAAGTCAAAAGTTGGTGCTTCAGACAAAGGCAAAGGAAAGGGAATAATTGAATATGCTAGAAATGAGGGGTGTCTATGGGAACTTTATTATACTAAAGAGTCATGTAAGGAAACTTGGATTTGCAAGACTCATAGAAGTGAACTAGCTGAGTCATTCGAGAGCATTTATGTCTACAGACAAGGGACATTAAAGCTTGAAAATACAAGTTTTTATCAATGCAATCATGGATGAAGTAGCTGTGGATCCAAATATTCCTACAAAAGGGAATAATTGAAGATGCTATAAATGATGGGTTTCTCGCATGAAGGCATTCAGAGCCAAGGCAGCAGTTGACAAACTGATAATGGGTGATCACAATGGTCAATATTCTATGTTAATAGATTATGTTCAAGAGTGACCCAAAATCTTGGAACCACAGTCAAATGTGTGAAAACGTAGAGGGGGGGGGGTGAATACGTTACCGTTTAAAAACATTAGATCTTTTGTATTAAATCGTTTATGAAGCTTGTTATAATATGAAAGTACCAATTATTGTTTGTGACTAATATAAAGCATAGTAAACCAAGTTGTCACACAAGCATAAACATCAAACCACATCACAAGCAATTATAAAAGTAAAGAGATAAAGAAAGGAAAGTGCAAACCGAACACGAGGATTTATAGTGGTTCGGTCACGGATCTTCTCTCCGCCCTACTCCACTCCCCGAGTACCCAACTCGAGAGTTACTTCACTAAATCAACAAGCTCCCTTCTCGGCGGAGAAAACCTTACAATCGTCGCTTACACTTTTTCCGGTACAAAGCTAAATACCGGGTTCTAGTTCGAGGTAGAACCAACCTAACGTCGCCTATACAATATTTCCGACACTAAGCTAGATGTCGAGTTCTTTTCGGGTACAACCACTCCCGTTATGTTTTATGGCCCAACATAACAAACCTTGTGTTTTATGGTTCAAACACATAACCCATCTAATCTAGTTTGGTGAAAGTGTTGTGATGATGCAATAATGTTTACAATGATGATCCATGACATAAATGTCTAATGGATATGAATGACTAATCTAAATGATCTTCTTAAATAAGAAGTCTTTAATCAATGAGGATATCAAGAGATCTTGAATCTTCATATGTTGATATGCTTTGGTGAATGAGGATGGCTAGATCTCTAAACTTTCCTTGGTTGATCAAAATGTAAAATATGCTTACAACAAAGATGAGTGTTATAAGCATTATGATCATGTGATGGTGAGGGTGATTGATGTATGCTACTACATGTTTATCTATAGATCTAAGTGATGAAAGAATGTTAGAGAGAATGTATGTTGGAAGGGATGAAGATATGAGAAAACCATAGGATGGTATTTATAACCAAAAGTGGTAATCAAAAATATAATAATTTATTAGATTTGATATCTTAGAATATCTTCCAAAATCTTTTCAAAATATTTTAAAGATTTAGATGACACTATGCATGAGGTAATAAAAGAGTGTTTTCCTTTTTATGAAAAATACATTTAAACAAATGTATATACTTATTAAAAAGGTAAGTTACTTGTAAATAAAATGTAAGTAACCTTTTGTAAAATAAAATATCTAGTTGAGTGCTTGTCAAAATAAAATATATTTTGTCAAGTGTAAGTAAACTTTAGTATTTGTATGAATATTATAGTTAGTTTACTTGTACAAATAAAAGTATATATTTGTTAGACATTTTACAAAAGATGTATTTGTATAAAATACTTGTGAATGCAAAATGTAAAATGAGGTTCGAAATAGAATGGTTAACTTATTAAAATACTTAGTGACTCTAAACTTATTTTAAACATTCTAAATGATTTGTTAATGGGTTTGATCATAATGCCACATAACAAACATGTACGAACCTGTGTTGTAACATACGAGGACTTGAGACATCGAGAGGTGTTGAATGTATGTTGAGACAAATGTAATTACAAGTAACTTGTACATTTTACATTATGTATTACAAGTTACATGTTTGTCATCAATCAAAACAAACAAGACTGTATAGATTAGATATCGTAATATTTGCACTAACAATCTCCCCCTTTTTGATGATGACAAAGATATGTAAACGTAATAGAAAGTAAAATGTAAAAAGTTACTTGTATCCTTACTACCTTTACATTACCTTCTCCGTTTACACTCTTCTCCCCCTTTTGTCGAAACAAAAAGGGTGTGTCCTTGGAGTTTAACTTAATTTCTCCCCAAAAAGGTGAGCTTGCATCATCCCTAGTGAAGTTAAATTGTCTACTTCAATCCGTCCCTTGTTTGGTAGCGGATCCATGGATCAAATAAAGAGGCTTAACCTACATCAAGGTTAGTTTTATGCAACAAAAATTATGAGAAATATATGAAAAAGAAAAAGGCATAGCAATGTTAGCCTATTTTCTCCACTTTTTATCGAAGCAAAAATGCTTGTTGAAAAGTGAGAATGATGCTAAATGCGTGCATGCTCCCCCTTGACGGTTGCTCCCCCTTGTTTGAGGTGTCAGGGTATGATTAAAAACCTAAAAAACAAATATTAGTGCAAAACTATATTCGTCATTGGACGAGTAAGTGATATACAACAAAGTGTGTATAAGATGCATTCAGTAAATTCTTTACGGAAGCTCCCCTTACTTAAAGATTTAGATGACACTATGCATGAGGTAATAAAAGAGTATTTTCCTTTTTATGAAAAATACATTTAAACAAATGTATATACTTATTAAAAAGGTAAGTTACTTGTAAATAAAATGTAAGTAACCTTTTGTAAAATAAAATATCTAGTTGAGTGCTTGTCAAAATAAAATATATTTTGTCAAGTGTAAGTAAACTTTAGTATTTGTATGAATATTATAGTTAGTTTACTTGTACAAATAAAAGAATATATTTGTTAGACATTTTACAAAAGATGTATTTGTATAAACTACTTGTGAATGCAAAATGTAAAATGAGGTTCGAAATAGAATGGTTAACCTATTAAAATACTTAGTAACTCTAAACGTATTTTAAACATTCTAAATGATTTGTTAATGGGTTTGATCATAATGCCACATAACAAACATGTACGAACCTGTGTTGTAACATACGAGGACTTAAGACATCGAGAGGTGTTGAATGTATGTTGAGACAAATGTAATTACAAGTAACTTGTACATTTTACGTTATGTATTACAAGTTACATGTTTGTCATCAATCAAAACAAACGAGACTGTATAGATTAGATATCGTAATATTTGCACTAAAAAAATGTCAAGTAGAAATGCCTAATGCTCCTACTAGAGTCTTCAGGAGAATATATATCTGTCTTGGTGCATTAAAGCAAGGATTCAAAGCTTGTCGAAGGGAACTGTTAGGGTTGGATGGGGCTTTTATAAGTGGGCCATTTCCTAGGCAATTGTTAACAGCTGTGGGACTTGATGCTAACAATGGCATATATCATGTTGCTTATGCCCTTGTTGAAGTTGAATGCAAAGATTCTTAGGTTTGGTTTTTGAACATGTTGGGGGATGACCTAGATCTATACAGAAACTCCAATTTTAATTTCGTATCAGATAGACAAAAGGTACAATAAAGTTTTTTTGTTTGGTTGGTTTTTAGTATTTTATCGGTCTTTTAATTGTTCTAATTTTATTATATTTTTTGTTACAGAGTATCATTTAAGCAATGAATGAAGTGTTTCCAAGTGCAGAACATGGATACTACCTCCATCCCAAAATTATAGTCCCCGTTTGACTATTTCGGTCTTTTCTTTTCAACTTTGATATCCTAATATTTGCACTAACAAAATGTCAAGTAGAAATGCCTAATGCTCCTACTAGAGTTTTCAGGAGAATATACCTTTAATATTTTAATTTGTGTTATACAATAATTGATAAAAATTATATTAATGAAAATACATTTAAAAACCCAATGAATTCATATATATTGCATCAATAATTATATAACACAAATAAAAATTACTCAAGGTAAAAGTTATAATAGAAAGACAAAAAAAATCAAAAGAGGACTATAATTTTGGGACGGAGGGAGTATTACTTAAGACATATCCATGAAAACATGAAGAAGCAATGGAATGGACTTGCTTACAAGCAACTACTATGGAGGTGTGTTATAGCAACAACAGTTCTTGGATATGAAGCTGCAATGAAATCACTTAAGGAATTATTTGTTGCTGCACATGACTGGTTATCAAAGATTTCACCAGAACATTGGTCCAGAGCACACTTTTCAGGTAAGTTGTAATAGCTTATGTGAATTAATAATCATGATGTATTCAATTAACTCTTTAGTATAATATATTATTTATGTATGTAGGAAGAGCTCATTCAGATGTTTTGCTAAATAATATGTGTAAAGTGTTGAATGGTAAGCTTGTCCATGGTAGGGATAAACCAATTATCACTTTGTTAGAGTTCATCAGGGAGTACTGCATGAAAATGATTATGAATGTTGTAAAATCCATTGAAAAATGTCATGGTCCTTTAACCTCTACTGTAACAACTATTATGTCAAAAATCAAAGAAGATTCTAGTAGTTATAATGTTCAGTGGAATGGGGAACATAAGTACCAGGTTACTGGTTGTTTTGGAGAACAATGTGTAGTTGATGTTGATAGGAGAACATGTACTTGTAGGAGATGGGAGATTATAGGGATTCTTTGTAAGCATGCAGTTGCTGCAAACTGGAATATGACTGTCAATGGCCATCTCGTTCAAATACCAGAAGCATGGACTGATAAGTATTATTGGTTAAAAACATGGAAATAAGTTTACAGTTTTAAGATACAACCAATTAATGGTAAGGCCTACTTGAAGAAATCTCCATGTCTTACAACACTAACTCATCCACATCATCACCCTAAAGTTGGTAGGCCAAGGAAGAAGAGAGTCAGAGGAGAAATAGAGGACACACCATGTGTTAGTAATGGGAAGTTGAGTAAGAAAGGGAGAAATATAAAATGTTCTTCTTGTGGAAACATGGGTCACAATAAGTCATGTAAGGGTCAAGGTAGTGAAACAAGTTCTGGGTCTAAAAAGACAAGCAAAGTAAAAAGGAAACATGTTGATGGTTCTAGTGGTGCATCTGCTAATTCAAGACCCCTAAAAAGAGTCAAGTTTTGTTTGGATGATGAAATTCAAGGTTCAGCAGCTACAATAGAAAAAGAATGTAAGAAACTGCTTATTCTTACTATTTTTTAGTTTTTCATTTGTTGTTACCAAATTATATGAATGTTGATAATGCAGTTGGAGGACACACTGGTGGAAATGACAGTTATCATGCTGTAAAAGTGGTCAAATCTCAGTGGTTGGTGGTGCAACACCCTTTGACTAGGGTGCATCTGCTGCTGAAGACAAAATTAAAGTCATCCTGCTGCAACTCAAAGTGGTCAAAGCTCGGTGGTTGGTGCTGCATCTGCAAGTCAAAGTGGAATTGCAAGTGAAAGTAGAAGTTCTTCACCAAAATGGAGCAGAAGTGCAATAAGGAATGAAAGACTTGGAGCTGGTGGAAGTCAAGTGTCTAGTTCAGCAAAGGAGTCTAATGCTCTTGGCTCATCCAAATGGAGCATATCTATGCTCAAGAGTAAAAGAGTTGGAGTTGGTTCACCAAAACAGCCTTAAGTTGGATTAGATTGGTGTTTGAAACTTATGTCAGATGTTTGAACATGTTTAAGACTTCTTTTATTTCTTGATATCAAGTATTTCTTCATTTTAGCAGCTTCAAGTCTTGTTTCCTCTAGTGTAGCTTCGATACCATTCCTTGACCTTAATAAACCGAGGATGATAGTAACTGATCTTGCACACATTGGCGGATTGTGCTAATCAATGAAGTCACAATTAGAACCCGGATCTGGACAACCATAAAACCTACGTCCTGAATTTTGATTTGTCAATGATGTGCGAATTACTGCAGTTTTTCCACACCAACACGCCACCATTTTTTTGTTCTTAAGTTTTTGGGGAAGAAATAACTAAAGCTAATAGAGAAAGGGAGTGATGGAAATAATTGAGTGGGAAGATTGTGGAATACGCTTGCATGCAATCAAGATATGTACAAGGTATATCAGGATATGTAAAAAGCAATGTACACGTGTTATGTAGTACAAAGTGAGCAGTAAGCTGACAAAACTAGGTGGTTTGAAAAAAAAAAATACAAAAAGTGTTCGGACAAAAAAGCCCTCGTGTGACATGCACGTAAGGACCGAGATAACAAGCGAATTAACGAGCGTTAGAAAATTGAACCAGCGGCGTAATAATTACGCGATCATGGACTAAACAAACAATAATTCCCATTTTTGAATGTCGTATGAAATTTGACATAACTTTAGGGACCAACGGTGTAATTTACTCATATATAAATTTGTAAGCTACTCACATATTATAAAAGTTGAGTAAATTACATGGATAATCCAAGTGGTTATATCGTAATTTCACATTTAGTCTTAAGTCTTAAAAATTACATTTATAGTCTTTGTGATTCTAAAATCTACATATCTATGGTCTCTAAAACCATCAACATTTTTCCAAATGTAGTCGAACACTTCTTACCTCACAAATAAATATCCTTATACTATACATGAATAAACACATCTTCATTCTTCAATTTCTTGTTCAACCAAAATTGTATAAAAAGATCACTAAATAAAGCCAAATTCAAATAAAAAATGTTAGTCTATAGTCTGGCATTATTGTTGATAATTACAAGTATTATATAAATGAATTAGCTTTTTTTATTAAAATCGGTAGAATTGGTCCATTTCATATATACACATGGACTGAAAAATAAAAAATGCAAAGTAAAACAAAAAGTGGTATGAATTTGAATCTTGTCTTGAAGATTCGTAATAGCCGTACTTATGATTTGAATTTTAAAACTTACTTTAATTTGTTAAAACAATTTTAATTCTATGTAAGATTTAGTGTATGTCTACTCTTTATGTTTATAGATAGGTTATTTTAAGTTTTGGTAGGTGTGGAGAAGGAGGTATCTTACATTCTGCATTTACAAAAACATGTTATTTTTCTCAACTTGCATTCTTTTGAGAAAACACACAATACCTTTTCAAATGATTTACCGAACACTAATTAATTCACTGAGTATATACCTTGTTTGGTGCAAGGTTAATATTTGGTAACCTGAACATGTTTACAATCGGCTTCCATTTCATGTGGAGGACATGCATTACTCACTCAATGGTTATGGCTATGAGATGCCAAAGATTGAACCATTGGCCTTGTTCTTGTTAGGTGCAAAAATGTCTCACCTATTACCAATTGAGTTACGCGTCATTGGCATGAGTATATTCTTTGTAAATGGATTCCCAAACACTCTTCAAAGTTAATTTCCCATATATCAAATAAGCATTACATTTCATTGAACCATCAACTTATTTCGTCTAATGAGTCTCGACAAAGATTTGTTTGATGATCCAAAATGTTAAATGTCCCCTAAAATTCCAAAAATCATAGCGCTTTAATTTAATACTATTCAGAATTTAAGATCTTAAACTAGGTGACTTTTTTTTTTAGTCCTAGTGGGCTCTTAATGGTGAACATGTCTGATTTGGTCATAGCTTTTGAGTAAAAAGTGTGTGTTTTTTTCTTGTTCAGACACCCTTAGAGGATAAAATCTCTAGTAGAGTCACTCTTTAAAATGCATCTTGTTGATAAAAAAAAATCAAAACTACATACTAAACTCCTATAATTCTCACATCCAAATCTATTGCGAACCCCACTGCACATTCGGCCACCACGCCGTCACCGACCACCATGTAGCCGCCGACCAACACGCCGTCGTCGACCACTGCAGTTTCAGATCCGGGTTGTGTGAATAAACCTTCACTAGTTATTATTCAAAGTGGGTTTTTTTCTGTACAAAATAAATATTATGTTGGTGCAACATTGACTAAGTCTTCTTTATGTTTTAATTATGACAAATAAACCTTCGCAACACATAAAGTCACAAAAGTTAGCAAAAAACCGATCTGGAACTTAATTGGTCATGGCGCGCTGCTGATGCGCCAGCCTTCTGTTAAGCTCATCTCGATTTTTGAAAGTCGGCTTTCTCTTTACCCGACAAATGTGACTTTTTCATTACATGTATGAATATGATAATTGAGCAATTAGGTAAACAACAAGGTTTAGACCTAAAGAGATGCCAAATCAAGTCCTTCTGTTTTTGACAAAACGCCAAATCAATTTGCTTTACCAAATGCCTCTAGGTAAGGCCAAAACTCTTTTTATAAACCTAGAATATTCATACGTTCAATATAACATTAAGCGAAAGTATTCATATGACCATAATTCGTGCGTACGTCTTCTCTAATCATATAACGGGTTTACTCCCTAATTGGTCAAACTAAGTCAAAGGTCACTTTGCGGAAACCACATCAGTTTCCGATATGGGATATGCTTTAATTGAGATGCAAAGCACTTATATTGTTTGCATTAAGATACTTAGAGATCATGTTATTTGTTGCTTAATCATAGATTATGCCATTCAATTATTTGAGTTTGGATTATTTGAATGTGCGATATTCCTTTGTATCATTTATGCCCAAACAAATGATTTCTTCCATAATTCTAAATAATCTCATTAAATTTTCTTACATTCTTCAACACATTAAGCACTTATTTCTCATCTTGATATCACACCTTAAACCATCACTTTCTTCACCACATAACACTTTCTTAAATTTGAATTTGAGTTTGCCAACTCATACCACAAACATTCTCTTACACACTTTTGTACTTCTTTTCCCTTCATTCCAACACAATCTTCTACACATTCTTTTTGCCGCATTCTTATCGAACAATAACATTTCAACCACATCACCATCTTCCTCACCTTCTCAACCTTCAAATTTTGAATTTAAATTTGAAACATATGCTCATTTCCATCATATTACCATCATCTCACAATCACACCTTTAACTCACTTCCAACCCCATTACATTTGAAATTTGAATTTCAAATTCTTCCTTCCTCAACATCCACACTTCTCCAACAAGTTTGAAATTTGGCATATTTTTTCTTTCTAACCCATGCCAACTCACCCTTACTCAACCAAGGTTAGTTTCTAACCCTCATTCAAAATCCACACTTTCTCCCCAAGTTATGCATATTCCTTGAATATTCTCTTGTGCTTTACTCATGCCAACTACTTCTTACTCAACAATGGTTAGTTTTTAACATTGCTCAACATTTGAATTTGAATTTCAAATGTCTAAGCTTTCCTTCTCATCACTTTAGAATATTTCTTTGGATATCCCATATGTCAACTATTTTAACCAACTCCATACTCAACCTTCAACAACTAGTTTTTAAATTTGAACTTTGAATTTGGAAGGCAAAATTTTATCCAACATGTATTGTCCAATAATTATTCTCTTTCTATTTGATATTGGACAAACATCCTCAAGACTTCTTTTAAACACTTCACAAATTATTTTTGACATTTGACTAATTGAGTTGGTTGACCTTATAGCACTTTGAGTGTTGGAATGATATTGGAAAGGTCAAAAGTGAAGTGCACTTAGGGATTTAACAAGACGGGGTGAATATAAACCAAGCCTGAACCAAACAGTGGTCTGGCGCGTCGCTGACGCACCAAGACACTGAGTTCCAAGGCTTGGTCTATAAATAACCCCTCTTGTTTTGGGCATTCTTCACCCCTTGCCATTCATTCTTTCTCTCTTACTTCTTTTCTCTTAACCTTCTAAGTCTACTATCTTCTTGTGTTATAAATTCTTCTCTTATCATTCTTAAAAGAACACATCTCTGCAAGGGAATATTCACAAAAACTTAATCCACTCTTGTAAACTTTGTCGAGGGTCTTATTCTCTATACACTTTCTACTAGAATCGAGTCTCTAGGTTAGGTTAGGATTGGTTCATATCAAAACAAACTTATTCGTTTGTTTACGGGTGTAACAAGACTTGTACCTTTGTGGTCAAGCCAAGATCGGGTAAAGATCTTGTTGGGGTTTGATACTTCCGGGGGAAGTTCTTTGTGGTCTTAGTGGCTAAGTCGAATCACGAGATTCTTGTGGGTGGTTTCCGATGGCGAAATACTGTTGGGAGTAGCTCTTCTTAGTGAGCATCGGTCTTTGTGCATATCGATGGAGTGAAGTTGTAACGGTTTGTAATCCACCATAAAGATTATACTTAGTAATAGTATCGATGTCGTGGATTAGCAACTGCACGTATGGATAGTATAAACCCCCCACCCCAACCAATATATATCATGATGTCAATCTCTCTCTCTCCCTCCTCTCTCCCGCTCTCTCTCTCTCTCTCTCTCCCTCTCCCTCTCTCTCTCTCTCTCTCTCTCTCTCTCTCTCTCTCCTTCTCCCTCTCCCCTCTCTCTCTCTCTCTCTCTCTCTCTCTCTCTCTCTCTCGGGCTCTTTGAGACTCGACGTTGATAAACTTCATAGAAGTCGAAAAGACCTTACCCCCTCTACGGTTCTACATATTATATTTTTTTTAGGAGAACGATGTTGAATAATGTTGGGTGTTGATGATGATTATCATGAAATTTTTAAAAGATCCTTAATATGATAAATATGAAATGTGGAAACCTGAGTTTGTTGAGGTTATAAAGATTTGTAAAAATTGAAGTAGTCATGATTTAACGGAAGAAATTGAAAGGTTAAGAAGGTTGTTTGAAATTTGTTAATTCTTTTGTGATAAATGAAAGAAAGCGGAGGATATGTGGTTATGCTTAAAGAGTTCAAACGAGTACAAAATGTGAAGTTTGGTGATAATGTATAAAATATTAAAACCTTATAACCAATTACCATGTAATCTATAAAATAGTGAGGATGTTTAACAAAATGAGACGTATATCAATAATATACGACTATTTTATGAGATAAAATTGTGGCATAATGTCCTTAAATGTTTTCTTTTTAACACATTTTATTTTAATGTTTATAAGTTATGTTAGTTTTATGACTTAATTGTTCTATTTAATGTTTATAAACGTTTATGTATCATAAGAATGAAAATGCTTTATATATATCATTCAGACATTAAAAAAATAATATAATTTATTCAGATTTAGACATTTACGTCTCAGATTCAGATTAATATGTGCAAATCAAATTCAAATACAAAGCCTCTTAATAAAGAAGCAACACTTAGGGTGATGTTTATTTCTTTTTTTTAAGGTTTAATGGGCTCTTAATGGAGCACATATCTGATTCGGTCAGAGCTTTTGAGTAAAAAGTGTTTTTCCTTTTTTTTTTCTTATTCAGGCACACTATGAAGATAAAATCTCTAGTTGAACCAGACTTTGAAATGCATCTTGCTGCCTCTTGTTGATAAAAAAAATCAAAATTATATACTAAACTCCTGTAATCTTCACATCCAAAGCTATTGTGAACCCTATTGCACATCCTGCCAACATGCCGTCACCGACCACCATGTAGCCGTCGGCCACCACACCATCGTCGAGCCACTGCTGTTTCAGATTTGGGCTACGTTAATACACTGTGATAATTCAAAGTGTGTTTTTTTGTACTTCTAGTAAAGATTAGATTTTTTTATAAGTCCGATATTGAATAATGTTGGGAGTTGATGATTATGACCATGGAAATTTTAGAAGTTCCTTAAGATGATAAATATGAAGTGTGAAAACTTGGGGTTGTTGAGGTTATAAAGATTTGTAAAAATTAAAGTAGTCATGATTTAAGAGAAGAAATTGGAAGGTTAAAAAGGTTGTTTGAATTTTGTTAATTCTTTTGTGATAAATAAAAGAAAGTGAAGAATATGTGGTTATGCTTAAATAGTTCAAATGTGTACAAAATGTGCAGTTTGGTGATAATCTATAAAGTAATGAAGCCTTATAACCAAGTAACGTGTAATCTATAAAATAGTAAAGATGTATAACAAAATGAGAAATATATCAATAATATACAACTATTTTACGAGATAGAATTTTGACATAATGTCCTTAAATGTTTTTTTTAACACATTTTATTTTAGTGTTAATAAGTTGTATTAGTTTTATGACTCAATTATTTTATTTAATGTCTATAAACGTTTATATATCATAAGAATAAAAATGCTTTATATTTATATCATTTAGACAATTTTTTATAAGACAAACAATGTTATTTCATTTTGATTCAGACATTTACGCCTCAGATTCAGATTCAAATGTGCGAATCATATTCAGAATCAGAGCATCTTAATAAACAACACCACCTAGAATGATTTTTTTATTTTATTATTATTTTTTTTAATGGGCTCTTAGTGGGGCACATGTCTATTTCGGACAATGTTTTTGAGCAAAAAGTGTGTATGTTTTTTTTTCTTGTTCAGACACGCTCAAAAGATAAAATCTCTAGTTGAACAAGACATTGAAATGCATCTTGTTGATAAAAAAAAATAAAAAAAAATAAAAAAACTCCTATAATTTTCACATCCAAAGCTATTGTGAACCCCACTGCACATCCGGCCATCACGTCGTCATCGACCACCTTGTAGCCGCATGCCACCATGCCGTCGTCGGCCCGCTGCAATTTCAGATCAAGGTTGTGAAAATACACATTCGCTAGTGATTATTCAAAGTTTTTTTTTTTTTTTTTTTTTTTTTTTTTTTTTTTCCTTCCTCTAAAAAGATTATATTTTTTTAGGAGTATGATGTTGAATAATGTTAGGTGTTGACGATGATGACCATGAAAATTTTCAAAGATCTTTAAGATGATAAATATGAAGTGTGAAACCTAGATTTGTTGAGGTTATAAAGATTTGTAAAACTTGAAGTAGTCATGATTTAACGGAAGAAATTGAAAGGTTAAAAAAGTTGTTTGAAATTTGTTAATTATTTTGTGATAAATGAAAGAAAGCAGAGGGTATGTGGTTATGCTTAAAGAGTTCAAACGAGTACAAAATGTGCAGTTCGGAGTTTGGTGATAATTAATGAAGCCTTTATAACCAATTAACATGTAATCTATAAAATAGTGAAGATGTTTAACAAAATGAGACATATATCAATAATATATGACTATTTTACGAGATAAAATTGTGACATAATGTCCTTAAATGTTTCTTTTAACATATTTTATTTTAATGTTGATAAGTTGTGTTAGTTTTATGACTCAATTGTTCTATTTTATGTTTATAAACGTTATGTATCATAAGAATGAAAATGCTTTGTATTTACATCATTCACACATTTAAAAAAAAAGGCCGGAGGTCCCTTCTACCTTTGGTAGAACTGGAAGCAGCCTCTCTACCTTAGGTAGGGGTAAGGCTGTCTACATCTTAACCTCCCCCAAACACCGGAAACGGTATTGGGTACCCATAACCCCGTGGAAGACGGCATTGGGTGTTACTTTACTTTTTACACATTTAAAAAAAACAATATTATTTCATTCACATTCGGACATTTACATCTCAGATTCAAATGTGTGAATCAGATTCAGTTTCGAAGCCTTTTAATAAACGAACATCACCCTAGTATCATTTTCATCATTTCAAATCTTCCTATCGGTTTTTATTGCTCATATAAATCAAACTAATACGATATTTCTGTGGCATGAAATACTTGTTTTGGCCTATATAAATACATCACATTAGAAATACAAATTCGTTAATCTAGTTTAACTTTTCGAAGTAACTCAAAATAAGAGTTGTTAAGTTGTCGTGTACTACCATGATCAAATATATATAGGTTCTATGAACAAAGCTAAGAGTATACATACTTCTTATCATGGCCGTTTCATGGATTTCGATGACCCGTGCTATTACCACAAAAGACTCTTAAATACACAAAAATTACATATGTATCAGTGGTGCATAAACTAATCAGATACGAGCATATTATGTATATATAATAGAAATACATGAAATTATGTGGTCCTCGTGAAACGGTGACCGTGTGCAATGGTACCGCCGTATGAGTATTTATACCACAATGGCGAAGAGCATGTGACCTTGATCCCGACTTAGCTTGATCATGGTAGCAATTCTAAAAGTAGCGATATACTGATAACAAGGATGAAGTTAGAAAATTATAATCGAAGAGGCAAGTTTGATGTTTAAGAAAAAGTGCACCATTAATCCTTTTGTTAAAGTGATCAAATTAAAAAATAGTCGTATATTTTAAAAAATATACACCACCAACGTGTCTCCGTCATCGGCAGCTAGGTATGAAGTACATACATAAATTTGCCTCAAGTCCTTTTCGATCACCATCTTCAAATATTATTTTGCGTTTAAGTTTTCAAATAGATTGTGACACCACAGTTTACACTTTATATAGTGTTTAGACTTCATTAACAAGTAAGATGTTAAACTTTATTAAGCTTTTTTAGAAATAATTAGTGGTAAGTATATGGCACTATACGATAACTATATTGATAGGTTATATTGATACAAAATTATATGCAGATTAATTAAGGTTATAATGTTTTCGACACACGATATCATGGTTGTCTCAAAGTGTCAAATGGCATAAACCAGTATTTTTTGGGGCTTAAAAATTACGACACCATAGAACAGGCTTCCGTTTGAAATTTCTAGCTATTTAGCTTTCTTGGGTGTTGATTCCTTACTAAAGCTTTCATGGTCAATTTCTGTTTGAAACTCCTATTTAACTTTCGTAGAAATGATTCATGCTGCAAACAACAGCAAACTTACGTGCTGCTAGGTATAAATCAGGGACTATTTGTGTATATCAAGGATATTATCACAGACTATATGTATAATCTGAGACCATTTTTGCATACCAACAACAAGTAAGTTTGCTGCTATTTGCAGGGATCATTTCCCTTAACTTTCTCCTTTTAAAAATTGTTAAGGTGATGGAAATATTGGGACCTAAACTTTTGGTTCATTGACTATATGGTTGAAATGACCATACTCAACATCATGAGAACAAAATATTCATTTAAAAAACTAAAAGAAGAAAACAATGATTAAAAGCCAGAAAATGGAATATGGATGAAGTCATACATGTTTGAGTACTGGAGTCAGTAATGTAATGTTGGAGTAAAAATAAAATAAATACAGAGACGGGTGGGGTATTGGCGTGTACATGTACACTAGAGCTGCATTGGATTATTGCTATTATTAATACCAAATCTGTGAACACAAGTCATGGCACTATTGCTATTGCTGCAAGTACAATTAAATGCTAGCTTCACTGTCACAAATCCAAGCATGCTCCTTAACCCCCAAATTTCAACAAAAGCTGATGTATCACCTTTGACTTGTGTTATTGTGTGCAATCTAGAGACAGCTACATGACAAACAGATCCCCCCAATTGCTACTCTCATCCATACCTCTACCATTTTTCAAATTTTAGTAATTTGATCCTGGTTTGTATAAATTGATAAGAATAATAATAAAATTCGACAAAATAAAACAACAAAAAAAGTAGTTTCAAAACCAAGTTCAAACTTGATAGACAACAATTTGAAAGTTAATTTTTAAGCTCGTAGCTCGGCTTGTTTCAGAAATGATCACGTTAAGATGAACTCTATCTTGTATTGACAAAATATAGTAGGTAGGACATGTAAACTAATCAGCGTTGTCAAATGTCACTCCCTCCGTCTCATATTAAGTGTTCACTTTCATAATGTACAAAATTTCCCACTAACTACACTCTATACGAATCAAATATCATATCTACCCACCAAAATTTACTTTCATCCGTTGAAATACAAAGTTGACACATATTATGGGACATCCCAAAATAGCAACGTAGACACTTAATGTGAGACGGATGAAGTAATATTTTGCAAAAAAATGTGTAAAACTTATATAAAAAAAAAAAGACATCATGTTCACTGATTATTCATCTTTATTTAGTCATGTGTTATGAACAACATAAACAATATATAAAAAGCTGAAACGAGTGAAAATCCACATAAGGCAAAGTCTGATAAGCCACGATGAGAATCCACCCTCAATAATATTTGTAAGATATTGTTTGAGGCCCAAATATGGCACACACTTGGTGATCAAGTGCACGTCCATGTGATGTAACTTTGCTGTATATAATATCACAATGATTGAGGTATTTGTGTTTGTTAGACTATAAGAGAAATATTAAATTATATGGCTTAAACGATAGTAAATAAACAAAAATCTATAGAAACATGTATGTGCAGAGCCAGTAGGGTGACAATTTAGCCCTCGACCACTTACAGTTTCTTTTTATGTTTATTGAATACAAAGCTTTCCAATACCGTTTTGGCATTGTAACATTTATTCATGTCTTCGCTCACGAAATCATTGCAAGTCCTTGATTAAGAAACGTTTATTTTGGTAACCATTCAATTGAGTAAAAGTTGTTAACGGAGCCAATCCAAATGTCACTTAAAAGATGAAATGCAAAAGACGAATGGTTACGCGTGCGTTTAGGGTCATGCTTATGTGAGCTTATAAGAGGATGAACTATTAAAATAAAATTATGGAGTGTTTGTTTAAGCTTTGTTTAGGCTTATTTATAAGCTTATATGTTTTGACTTATATTTAACAAGCTTAAACTTTTCGGCTTATATTTTTGCAGGCTTATATAAATTTCTTATGACATATTAAACAAATATAAGCCCACAAATTTCAAAATAAGATAAAATATAAGACTTGTAAAATATAAACCGAAAACAAACATATAAGTTTATAAGCCCATAAATAAGCTTAAACAAACACACACATATTGGTAAGGGGATAACATCCCTGCTGCAATATAACATCTCTGATGTACACAAGTAGTCCCTGATTTAGTGATTTACATCTAGCAGCAGAGAAGGATGACTATTGTTTGCACTTGCGATTATTTTCCCTATCGACAAACATACAAGTGCAACAATGTCTAGAAACAAACACATTTGTCCATAAAGTTGAAACAAATATATAACAAGTGACAAAAACATAAAAACAAAACTAAAGGGGGTAAAATGAAATTGATTAAGTTAAAAAAATATCATACACTTTCAGTTTCAGTCACTTAACACACAATCCGGTCAAAATAGCCCGTTGACCACCACCGGCGATCGTTTTACCCGGCTGCTTACGTCCTCCATTGCGTCACTCAAGTAATACTATTTCTTTTCTTAATTTAGTGTTTTATTTAATTATTTACGGAGAAATTAGAGTTAAAACTATGAGAAATTACTCTAGGTTAAATTTAGGGTTTCGAATTGAAAATCTTAACTGGGTTAAATTTTACTCATTATATTTAGTTTCATGATTTGTTATTAAAAAAGTATGATCATGTATTCATGTGTTTGTGTAATGTTATTGAGGGGTGTTTGGCAAATTCCGATAGTTTTACGCGGTTAACGATCGCTACATATTCAAATAATTAGAGTTAGTTTTGTCGTGACACCTAATTACCTAAATAATCTGAAACCAGTTTTACTATACGCCGATACTTTTGATGTGAATATTTGCTTTAAAAAATGCAATGCCAAACAGCCGTTCAAGAGTGGTTTTGCACGCTAGTATTGCGATGGTGTGCTGAATGGATAGCCAAAAAAGGACCCAGTAATCCTGTTTTTGTCCTTAGTATGTAGTTTGTTGTTATTATTATCATCTTACGATGTAGTATGTTGGGATGAGCAGAGCGTCTATTTTGCTGTACTTAAAGAGTGGTTGATATAAAATGGCTGAGCGACAATCCAGTGATCAACATGATACTCCTTCGCCACCAGCAAAGGATGATATGATTGGATGTGTGATGGCGTTAGAGGCTGCTTTACTCCCTTGTCTTCCTGCAAGAGAGCTTCAAGCTATTGATCGATCTCCCCACCCTTCACATCAGAGTGAGTGAGCTATTGTCCTTCTGTATGTGATTTACAGGGTTCCGTCTTACTTTCTCTTTAGCATATGTCTGTATTCGCTCTATCCTTTAATACGATGTTAGTTTTGATTTGGTAAATCTCAACTTGATACATCTGGAAGACAAAAAGATGATACATAGATAGCTAGAAGCGGCAATTTTTAACCTATCTACATGGAAACGGGTCAAATGGGGTTGTATTTTATTTATAACGGCTCAGATATATGTCAAATGTAGAATATTTACTACAGTATTGAAATGTGTCGAGCGGGACATAAGTCAATGATCTCTATTCATATTATCATATGCTTACATAATTTTTACTGAAAAGGGAATTGTCACCTTAGAAATATGTTACTGTTTTTGTCACCATATACGGTAGATCAATTGTATATATTATATACAATATACAAATGATTGTTGGTGGGTTGGCCAACCCCGGGCAGTTTTGAAGTTTGAACTAACCCCATTTTGACTCGCCCATTTTGCCACCTCTAGTAACAGCAATTTAACAATGCTAAGCAACTCGTGTTATTCAATCTAGTTATAATCTTTGCCTTTTAAGTCAATCTTTTAGGCCTTAATATTCTTGAATGGGGCTCACATTATATCAACTGAGCCTGTAGTAAAAAAATTCTATGAAATTTTCGTCAAAAGATCTAATTAGTAGTTTACTAAAACTTGCTAGCAATGCGAATATACGATCATGAATGTGATTATTTCTTTCCATGAATGTTTTGCAGCATAGTGATGTGTTTTAGCTGCACTTGTATTAGGCTCTTTTTGCATCAGTGCTTAACTAATGAGCATTTTTGTATTGTCATAGTTGATGTGGAGAGGCATGCTCGAGACTTCATGGAGGCCGCGAAAAAGCTCCAACTTTACTTTATCAGTCTGCAGCGTGAAGATCAGCCAACCAAACAAGAACTATTGCAGAAGGTAACTGATAACGGCCCATTTGATTTTGGTTTCTTAAATTGTACAATCGATTAGCCTTGACAAACTAATGAGTTTGCTTGACCTGGCTATCTGATAAATGGCAGGATATCGCCATGATGGAAGAGGAACTGAAGACAAAAAACAATCTTATCAAGAAACAAGAAAGATTGATCCAGGGATGGAGACAGGAGTTGAAAGATCAGTTAGAAAAACACAATACTGAGTTGGAAAGAGTTTAAATGCCTGAATTGCACATCATTGTATTGGTTAATTGACTTTGTTAGATTGAATAGCTTTCGCGTAGTATGCCATAGCTGTAACTTTGCACTGGCAACTGTTTCTCGAAACTATAGCTTGTTGGTCTAAACGGCAGCTTCATTATCTCTGCAGTGCTTATTAAAATGGTGGATACACCACGTACTCTATCAAGATCGATATTGTAACTAGATCAATGTATTTGAATTAAGACATGCTTTTTTAAAATCATTGCATCAAATTAAACTTTCGGAAGGTCAACCACTTTATCAGTTTGATATCTGGTCATTTTCTGTAAAGGTCGATTGCATATATAAGACATCTAAAAGTTAATTACTCCCTCCGTCTTAAAATTATTGTTTTTTTTTTTTTTTTTTTTTTTTTTTTTCTTTTTGTTTTGAGACGTCTTAAAATATTTTTTCCACTTCGGCATTCAACCAATCAAAATGCTTAAAAAATACAAAGATGAAATCTTATTAGTTGAAGAGTATTATGGTTTCATTTTTTTTAATTGTGTTTTTTTGTCTGTCGACAATAATTTTGAGACGGAGGAAGTATTAAGGATAAGTTTTGATACATTTTTCTAACTACTATTTTTTTTTTTTTAGATCACTATGTATTTTGGACTTTTATCTACACAATACGAAATTATGAAAATGATAAGAAAATGTAACTAACTTGTCACTTGTCACTGTTTATGATTGCCTACTAAAGGGGTGTTTGGGAAAAATCACGTTTGCACATAATCACGGTTGCAAAAAGTAGGTCCCTACCTCCGGCTGCAACACTGCGTTTTCAGTAGCAAAATCACGTTTTCAAAAATATTTACCAAACACTCAAAACTGATTATTTGCGTTTTCCAATAGCAATAATCAGATAATCCACCTCCAAACGCAATCTCAAACACCCCCTGAATTTTTTGATCTTTATACAACAAAACTTTAGAATTTCGACCTTTTTGTATGTATTTAACTTTTTTTTTATAATTTTACCCCTCTTTTTATCGACCATCGTTTAACATGTAAAGGGTATAAAAGTCGCAAATAAATATATAACACACGTAAAGGTCGAAATTCAAAAAGTTTAGTATATAAAGGTAAAAAATTTAGCAGGATAGACAGTTAAAATCATGACAAGTTAGTTTTCTTTTTCTATCATCATTATCCCACGAAATTATGAAGTCATAATTTAGTCTTCTCATGTTAATTATTTCTTGGATATGCTTTAAAGGCTCTTCGATTAGCAATTAAATATGTCCCAAATTCTTTTAAGGCACATAACTTGACAAATACACATTAATCTTACTACAAAATCAAAATCTAGAATCCCAATAAATATCCAACGAAAACTACAAACAAAATGGTCTACTTCTTAGCATAGGTGATCAGCATAGAACTCTCAGGATTGAGCTTAAATCCTTGGAGACCATGCATTGCAACAGTAGCCTGCATCTCATCTCCATACTCTATAAAAGCGATCCCTGGTTTTGCTTCCACCATTCGTACTTCCTTGAAGCCTTGGTGATTGCCGAACAACATTTGCAGCATCATAGATGAAGTTTGATGAGGAAGGTTTTGAACGAACAAAATGTTATTAGGCGGGGCTGGTGCCTCGGGGATTCCAGATTTAGCACCTCCGTATGGTATTTGTGACAACTGCACCAACAGAGAGAAGATGTATTAATGACCTTATTGGACAAGTATTATATGTATATCCAAGAAGTTGATATAATAAAAACAGGCTTACCTGAGGAGCAGCGCCATATGCACCAGGATAGGTGGGAACTGCACCTACTGCAGCCTGATTAGCATCATTTTGACCCTTGCGTTTCTTCCCTGTTAAAAGAAGATAATATCATAATGACTGGTAAATCAAATAGGGTGATTTTCACTTTTCAGAAAACAAATATGCATCACAATTCTTGCAGCCTTATCCTTGACCAATTACATCCATGTGTAGATGCCATTGGGCCTAATTAAATTCAGAATCTAACAATATCTATATCTATAATTTTATATACAAAGGCGCAACTTCTCTCCAATCAAGACCTAGGATGACAGTATGTTGGCCATGACACTCCAGTAATTTTAGCATCCTTTTGCCAGAAACAGCAAACCCCTTGAAGAAAATTAACTCAAAGGCCTAAACAATAAATTCATCTCTTTGATGTCTTTCGAATCACTTATTCATATACTAACTGATTAAATAATTTAATCAACATATAGTTCTTGTTGTAGAATGAGCCATATTGCATTGTTTTGTATGTACATCTGTCTATATGCCAAGGTGTTTCCATTATATAATGGATTAACATATCATTCTAGACACATCCATAGGTGGACAATAGTAAGGACTACTGGCAAGTGGCAACTATAGCTCTGTGAGAAGGATAAAAATGATCGCGGTTTAGATTGGCAATTATGGCTTCGTGACCCTATAAAGTGTCGTGCTAAAGATTAATGTTTGGGTTATATGTTTCTGTTTTCAGCTTCTGTAAGGTCTGCAATTTTTGTGTTTTAGTCGTGTTTTTGGTTCTGGTGGGCAGGCTGTCTAAGTGAGGTGTTTGTTTTTGGCATCTCAGGGGTGGACCTAGTCTTCCCTCTTGTTTGTGTTAGTGACGTTTTGCCTGTGGTGGTGTTGTAGATTTGGTTGTTCTCAGGTGGTTTTTGCTTGTTCTGTCATTAGTCTTGTCCCTAAAATGGGGTGTCCTTTTTGTTTTAAGGGTCCCTCTTGTCATCGCTTGTTGTTCATGGGAGATGCCTTTGTATTGTATTTTGTGTTTGCTGTGATATATGACATTTTCAAAAAAAAAAAAAAAAAAAAAAAAAAAAAACTATTGTGTCCATACAGCAAAATACAAAAGAATTTGTTCAATAGATCATTTAAACGAGGAAGAAATTTGTTAGGATTAAATTTTTTTGTTGCCACCACATGATAGTCATAGTTAAGCAATTACATGAATTAATTGCTTTCATGAAACAGTAAGCAAAAATTATGTTTAGTCCTGTGTCATCAGTGAGTCCCTAATACTCATTGTTATGCTATTAAATGCCAGCTCTGCCTTAAGCCATTACTAGAACAAGATGTGATCACTATTTTAGTCCCATGTATCTCCTTGTGGGTCGTCAATCCAGGAAAATGGCCATTCTCTGCTCTCCAAATCTTTGTAATTAACTTTGTATGTTTCTTTCTTACAGCTTTATTAATGTCTATTTTGGTTGAATTATACTCGTGCGTATCATTTCTGTCTATTATAGTAGTTTAAGATTTTTAACAAGTGATTTTTCTCTTTCCACTACACTGGGCATGTATCTAGGGCTTTGATTGAACAGCTTCTCCTACTGGTTCAGTTTTTCAAATATAGAGATCCATGTTGATGATGATTATAAACATTTATCCCAACATTAAAAAAGTTTTTATGTTTAACTAGTGGTGTTCATGGGATGTGAAAGGAGCGTCAAGTTGTTCTATATGATGGTAATTATGCTAAAATGCAAAGGCAGATGTGCCCAGCAAGAGGTAAAGAAGTAGGGCATATCATATCAATCCTAACTAGTTAGTGTTGAGATTTTGGATAAAGATCTAAGCTCACTATCGTAAGACCACACAAGATAGCAACAAAAACAAATGTGTTACCTTTGTCATCATGCCTCTTTCGTCTTTCACGGGGTACAAAAGTGCCATCTGCTTTAGCTATAATATCTGATTTTGTTTTAGCATATTGTATTCTCTGTAATAATCAAAATGAAATAAGGTTAATATAGATCAAAGAAGACATTGATAACGGTCAAGTATAGCATGTAACAAACCAGAGACCAATTTGTTTGCATCAATTAACATGTCAATGGAAAAAAACACACGTCCAATATAAGACCAGTCGTTTAGTAAAGCAGAGTCTAAGAGGATGTTTACCTGCCATGGATGCCTACAGCCTACTTGAGATTTTTCTTTCCAATCACAGAAAGAAAAAAAGTTAAAAGAGCTTAAAAAATGCGCACAAGACTACACTTATCCTCCATAAACTAGACACGCGAAAAGCAGATACTCATCCAATTAGAATCAGAGTTAAAGTGTATGCTTTGGTAACTAGAAAGACTTACGGCAATATGCCGACTAAATAACCCAGCCTTTTCCACTTCTCCCTCGTCATGGTGATTCTTTTCAAGTACTTAACTGACAGTCAAGAGAGCCCGACAATTGTCTTTAACTATAGCAAATGATATGTTTCAAAAATAAAATTCATATATCAGTTTCCTAGCCCTTTGTGCCAACTCTATCTTCGTTTGTAGTTCTACGGTCCTACAAGAACTTTTCTTGCTCCTTTGTGGCACATTAGAGTGCCTCAATATCAAACTTAATCCTATAGATACAATGTGTGTTACTAGTTTGTCATTCATCTACAAGAGAAGCATTTAGTATAGGCAATTGCATACATTACCAATAGAAAACACCACTTTGGTATCTCGCTTATCCTACAGATTCTCGAAGTTCATTGTACTTAACTATGAACTTGATTTCATAAGAAAGGTACATCACTAGGCCAGCTTATAAATAGGAAGAGGAGGTGCATTTTGATAGTAATTATCTGATTATTGCGTTTTCAAGATACACATTATCAACTTCTAGCTTTTAAATGTAGTTACACTCGTAATCTGATAACTTAGGGGTCAAATAATAAGTTTTGCAGTAGCTGCAACAAACTACCTATAATAGGCGTTCATATTCAACAATATCTAGATGGTTTTTTCGAATATAGCAATTATCATGGATTGATAGGATGCTAGTCAAAAACTAACCTAACACGCTATGCTACAACACAATAGCACATAGATAACAAAACTAAATGAAAGTGAATTGAACATACCATAGGTTTATCGTAAAACGGAAACCCCTGCAACTGCTTTATCGCACTGGTAGCCGATGAAGCATCCTCGAAAACAACCCAAGCTTGACCCTTGTGTTTTAGCGTCTTGAACGCAAGTATCTCCAATATCTTCCCAAATTGCGAGAACACCGCTTGCAACGATTTCTTTAACTCTAACAAAAACACAATCACACACAAATTTAAATATCACAAAACCAATATTACAATCATAAATGTAAATTAGGATTGTACATTAATCACACAGCTTGCAGCAATTTCTTGGGGGTGTTTGGATAAGCTTATTATGTCATCTTATGGGCTAACTTGAATTTAAAAGCTCGTAAACCCACTTTTATCGGCTTATGCACTTATCACCTTAAGCTTATTGAAGTCCATAAGCTTAAGATGATAAGCTCATAAGGTTTCAAAAGTCATAAGCTCTAGGTAATACGCGCATAAGTAGAAAAAATAGCTAATATCAAACACCCCTTAAATTAGGGTTTAAGATTGACAACAGAAGTAGCACCAACTCTAATAAACAAAATTAGGTCTTAATATAAAAAAATATTAAATAGAGGAATGTAAATTAGGTTTTTGTAAATTAGGGTTTTGGATGGGGAGTAAATTATTACCGTCAAGTTTAGTTTTTTCATTGAGATTGTTGATGTAAATAGTGCTGTTTACTGGTGCTTCGCCACCTGCTGACGTCAGCTCTGCCATTTGTTATGTTATTGGTCGATCGGAATTAATGTGTGACACTGAACAAGAAGAAGGGAGGGTTTGTTCTGGTTTCAATGAAAGAAAGTTCAAGAATTTGTTTGTTTGTTGTTGGATTATGATGGGCTTCTTTAATGGGCCCAGAGTAACCTCACCCATCAGACTTTCAGTATTCGGTTCATAATACCCTACTCAGCCCGTATTCGTTAGCTATGCTGGTAACCAAGGTTAAAGAGCAAATAATAAATTTTAATCTTTATATGTGAAAAATAAGATGTAGTACTCAAGTTAAGCTAGATAACACAACTAAGCCCCTCATAAAAAAGAATATTGATTTATAATTCACTCACACTTATTTCTTTTGATGGAGGTGTATTTCACTCAAATGTTCAATCGTGATTTCACGTCATACCATAAGCTTGAACGAGTATCAAAGCTAATCCAAATAACGTAAGTAATAAGTAAATCTATCAAATCGGAATTTATTCGGTTTGGTTAGGCTTTCGGGTTTTTACCGGACTTAAGTTAGAAAATTTCATACAAAAACATAATAGATCACTAGCGTGAATTCCTGATTTACTGGAAAAACAGATGGTCACTAAGGTTATAACCCTTAGATCGCTGGCGCGTTATTCGATTCTTCAAGAACCGGATGGTCACTAATAATATTAATGCACAAAATATCTTACTAAGCCATTTAATCTGGTAGGGGGAGGAATAGACATGGGAATTTATTGGGTTTTAAAAAGAATAATAATGAAATTAAGTCTAAGTCCCAAGTTGCTAGTCACACATGAACCGCAAATCCCGAAAACGATAGTTACAATCTTCTCCTCTTCACCTACCGATCACCAAATTCTGGTGCCACATCTTAGCTTATTGGCTAATCGATATCTCACACACTTCATAGCTCATTTGGCTTCTTTTTTCTTTTTTTTTCAACACACCCCGCATAAGCCTCTCCATAAAAATACAAGACGTAAAGGTGATCAATCTTCATCTTTGTTAGAATGGCTCACACAAATGACAAAAGTGTGGCTAACTAGTAATCGTCAAAAACAATCCTTCATTCCAAGTAACTAGCAACCCTTCATTTAGACTTAACAAAAAAGGTTAGGATAAAGTTTAAGTTGCAAATTATTTTTGTATTTTTCTGGCTGTAACAATATGAAAAGGATGGTTCAAAAAGTGAACTAAGGGTATCTAGCACTAAGAATGAGTGACAACAAATGGGTCAATATGGGTGGTTAACTAACCGATGTGGTTAGCTAATATATCATTAGATGAAAAATGGAAGGCCATTTGGTTTAAATCCTAAGTTGCCTCTTATCATTTAAATTTACCTAAATCACACGAATGTGATCTTACTTTAGAATTCGTAATGTATAACAAGAAAACAAGTTCTAGAATAAATTCAATCACCGGCACACTCATAGCAAGAAAACAGAATTCAAGCATAAAAATGTATGCTTCAAGTAATAGGCTTGAATCCTTACATATTTGGGTAGAATCGGCTATAAATGCATATGTAATGTTATCAATCCAAGAACATATTGCTTCAAATCAAGATACGTAAAAAAAAATCAAATTGCCATTTTTCGCCATTGGAAAATTTTATAAGTTGTTTAAATATAGATTAGACTAAAATACACCGTTGGTCCCTAAACTTGGCAAGAAGCTTCGTTATGGGACAAAACTCGGCCTTTTCATCGCCATAGGTCCAAACCTTGGCCATTAAATGCCAGAATCGTCACTTGACAAGGATTGGGATAGTCAAACCTAATTTTCTGGATTTCCTTCGAGGGTATAATAGACCATTCACATTTTTTACCCAACATAGTTAAAATGTAACCCAACGTTCAACCATATATGTATCGGCTACGACCAACAGTGAACCCTAAAATACAATCTACACACATTCTACCCAAAGAAAAATAAAAAAATAATAATGGCACAAAACGATAAGGAGAAGGCTTTGTTGAGTTCGTTGAGGAAAGCACACTGTCCAAATGAAAAGGGTTTGGGTGTTAAGAAGGAGAAGGAAGAGGATGACATCTTGTTATCAAAGTTTAACGATTTGGGAGAAAGGATTAAAAATCTGGAAATTTTGTTTAAATATCTTAAGGAAAGGAAGGAAAAGAAGAAAAACGATGATATGGAGAGTTGTATGTCTACCTAAGTGTATGTTTAGATAATAGTAAACATTTGTAGTTCTTGAGAACATGAAATCGATGAATAAAAAATTTGGTTCTTATTTAAGTAATTGTGTTTGAAATCGTTTTGCATTTCTTAATAGGTTTGACTTACCCAAGTCATACCACAATAGTAAGTTACAATTTGTTGGCTTTCATAAGTTTGTTTGACTTTGGTAAGTCAAAATTCAAGATGTTACAATACACCATTGTCAATACATTGTTGTTTACTGCTAAAGCGTTTGCATTTTCAACCCGTGTTTTTAAACCACTGCCTCTAATTTTGCTGATACGGGGGTGTTTGGTTTTGCTGTAACAACTTTTGCTGATAAAATGGGCTGTTTGGTTTAACTGATACAAGGGGATGTTTGTTGATACATTATGATTTAGTACTAAAGTATTTGCATTTTCACCACATCTTTTTAAACCATTGCCTTTGCTTTTGCTGATACAAGGGGGTGTTTGGTTTTGCTGATACAAGGACCTGTTTAGTTTTGCTGATATAAGGGGATGCTTGGTTTTGTTGATACTAATTATACTAAAATACACCCAATATCACAATACAAGAACAGATTAAACAACACATAACCCAAATGATATTTTATCATTAATAAAGTTTGTTAAACATCATAACCAACTACATCAAATCTAATTTACATACCCTTTTTAGCAACCTATATTCCCAAAACTATCACCCAAAAGACCACCTTTATCTACCCTATGGAAAACCCAAAATTCAGGCATTATGTTCAGCCATTTTCTTAACAAACTCTTGGTTGAACCGAATACATTCATCTGTTTGACCAACAATCTGTATGAGTTGGGCAAGTTGCTTTGTTTGCCTCGACTGGATTTTGGTCAGCGCATCCACACAGTCAAGCGCAATTCCACGAGGTCCCAGAGCTTGATTCTCTTTTATCAGCTCCATACGCTTGATGATTCCTGTCTTCAGATGCTGAATGCACTGAAGAACTAGCTTCTTCAGAATCCCTTCTTGGGCAACCTCTTGTTCAAACCAGATAGCCATACGATCATTCAAATTTGGTGAATCAGCAACCTCCATGAGTTGGTTTAAAATGGGGAAATCTGCCATTGGAAAATTGTTTGTGTGTGGAATAAGTGGTAGATGAGTTTATCGTTTGGTGTGCACTAGTTAATATCGTCTCCGGTAACAGACGGTCAAGGGTCTAATAGTTACTTTTTTTTTTCACACTCGGTCCCTGAATTTGTCTTGGTTGCCGTTGTCATACTTAAAACTCCCACCCAATAATCACTTTAGAATACACAATTGGTCCCTCAAGTTGCCAACTTACGTAAAACCATTAGAAGTTTGACTTTGTTAAGTCAAACTTCTATAACATATCAAATAATCAATTAACTCCAAAACAAATATTGAGTAATTGTTTTGCAATATTGACTTTACAAAGTCAAATATTGAGTAATGGTTTTGCATTTTTGACTTTACATAGTCAAAATACAAAGACACAATACAGTCATAAGACAATCTTAGATCTTGGACAAGCCCACGCATATCTAGAAGAAGCTGTAGCATATCTTCATACCAAAACAGCACCATAAGAATCAATCAGAATGAAGAAACTCCACATTCCCAAACACTCGTTAATACCATTCTATATACTATTGAACATTCCACTAGCCATTCTTATCATCAAACTTCAAATACCATTCTGCCTTTTGCACTTAAATTTCCAAATGTTTTCAATCCTTCTGACATTACGACTCTCCTTGACAGTTAACCCATTCACCATTTTCAAGTATTGATTAACTAAAGTAAACTGGAAATGCAGTTTTACTTGCTACAATCAAATTAAAATGCTAAATGAAAGTTTGACTTTCGAATGTCAAACATTCATCACCTACAATAAGCATAAACAACAACATATGAACAATCTAATTTTAAGCAAACCATATAAACAATTACTGTACCAAATTACCAAAACTATTTTGCAACATTAATTGTCATAGGGTATTCAACCCAAACATAAACTACAACCACTCAAAGAAATCTACCACGGCTGTGGGGGGAAGCTCGGTGGAGTTTCAACAGCGTCCTAGCCAACTCCCAGTTGTTCCTGGTATTTTCATTCCCATCATGACTCCTATCGCTTTGCCTGATATTGATTGTCTTTAGCGACCGGGAACACGCAAGTATACACTTTATTAAAGTTATTTCATGCTCTGTTCTAGGAAAAGCTCGAAACACCACCGTCTGTAGCTGGCCATGGCTGAATGTGTTTCTGTCTACAACAGTGGAAATTTTTTGCAAAGGTAGATCACTAATCGTGTTTGCAGCCTGAAAAATCAAATAATGTGTTGTTTGCTAACCCAACAACCATACAATCTCGCCTATTTCTTCGCAAGACAAATTGTAAACCTTCAAGGCAACAAGAACAAGCTAATCCCTTATGGAATGTTCCTGACACGCCTTTATCATCATATCATGTACTTCCATCCTCAATTTCAAAGTCCGTTGTACGTACCTGTGAATAAGATGATGGAAGACTGAAACACTCAAGATGTATAGGTACTAGACCTTACAAAACATCATTTTCCTCTTTCTTGGCTGCTGAGAGCCGGATCCCTATGATTAGGCTAGACGGATCCCTCACTGGAGGGAACCGTGGGAACCGGCTGACAGATTCAGCTAAACTCTAGCTAAAACAATCATTTCAAGCTCTCCTTGCTAGCTTGAACACTCCATTTTGTCTTAATTAACCTCCTTGATCAGTGCAACTCTAAAGTTGACTCTTGTGCATGCAAATCATCACATTTCAAAGGATCTTAGTGGCTTAAGTCTTGAATGCACTTGCCAAATCCCTCTCTTTATAAACCATCTTGTTAGGACTTCTTAGTCACCATCTACAACTTAAATCTCAGCAACTAGAAGCCCCTATCTCACTAACCTTTTGTCATATCATCATGAGGAAAGCTCCTAGTAGTAACTCGTCCACCAAAGGACCACCCAAGAAACTTGCTCATGTTATTCACGAAATTTCTTCAACCGAATCATCTCCCGTTAAATCCACAAACGCTAGGATTTCCCCTCCACCAACTCAACCAATCAAACCAATCCCCAAAAGGATTGTTCCCACAAAACTACCAATGCCAAACACCACCATACCTCCTAAACCAAACACTCCTATTTCCACTAAACCATCACCATTAGTGCCTAGAGCCATATCATTTACCACTCCCCATTCATCTCCACACCTCTACAACTTAGAGGAATTGCCTTTTAGGCCCTCCCATCCTCCACTATTACCAATATTCTCCTCTATAGAGAGGATAACACAACAAAATCAATGTGTTGAAACGACACTAGCACCGGTAACCTTTTCTCCGTCACCCTCAAATAATCCCTTTTGGATTATGAGGAATCTTCAAAGTCAACCACCCGATCACATGAAAGTAGATACCTCTCTACCACCATCCTCGACACTTGTTCCACCACCGCCACCTTTGGTTGAATCACCTCCAAATATACCTCCACAAATCCCTCATCATTTTGTAGAAACTCAACCCAACCTTTCATCTCAAGCTATTCCATTTCTACCTCTACCATTTCCTAGCCATGACAAAGATTGTTATCATTGTCAACATGTTAAAGGCTTGATACATGAACTACGTGAAGAGCAACGTTTCATGTCTTATCACCGTTCAAAAAAAAAAAAAAAAAAAACCAATGACATCTAACCCATTCTTATCAATTTCCGGGATCAGGTTGGAAGGAATTAAACCCAATAGACACCCGTAGTCGCAAGTTTACACATAACTCTATAAAAAACTCGTTTCATAATTAACTCCGATTAAACAACTTGTAACTTCTAGAAACGCTGAAAAAATGCTCAAGCAAACACGACATAAACACATTTTGCGAAGCGTATAAGCATTCGTAAGAACAAGGCCAAACAAACTTATGCTACAAATCTGTAACAATTATATATCAATGAGCCACAAAACTAAAGCTTGCCCAAACATCCTTTAAATACGTAAAATTTTTATTGCACTAACATAACATGTTCGGATGACATATTCTAATGTTTTCATAGTTTTTGGGTTACTTTATTAACATTTTAATCTCTTAATGAAGATTAAAGTTAAAGACAAGAAAAAAAAAAAAAAAAAAGGTGATCTAAGAAGAAAAATATATGACCAATAGTAAAAGAGCACATGGGATGTTGTCGTTCTAAGCAATCTCGCCGGCCCAATCCTTTGTTCCCGGTTTTCGACACCTGCATTGCCTTTCGGTGCGATAATCTTTTTTATTCATGCACTCATTTGTTTATTCGTTTCTTTAATCATTTCATAACACTACGTTACCCCTTAATTGCAATTTTTTTATTAAGGGAAGTGAGTGACACTAATAAATTTGATTAGGACAAAATAATTAAACCAGTTTATATTTATAATACAACTGTTTAATGCATGTTTTAAAATGTTCCAATAAAATATAGAAAATCACATCCTTTTATTTAACCTTAATTTTTATATAAATATTCATAGGCCGATTTTTATTATGTAAATCAATAAAAGAGTGCATGTTCCATTCCACTCGTACTATGTTATAGGTCATTTGTGTCCTTGTGGTATCATTATACTAGTTGTATCAGAGTCTAATGTTCTAAGGTCACAACCATTCTAATAGCTATCGTTTTTGATCATATATATATATATATATATATACGCGAGTGGAGTTTTTTTTCAGTAGTGCGTTTTTTGGTTTTGTGTTATACAAATGGTATAAAGTAAAAAATGACGTAACGGTGCCTATAACAATTATATGCGCCCAGGTGCACCTTGCACTCTAATCATGTGTGCAATTAAGTAATTGTTTCACATGTCGAAAAGTTTTAAGATATAATTATTACAAAAAAGTTTAGAGATATAATTATTTGAAATAGTTGCATTAAAAATAGTTTTTGTTTAAAAAATTAATGTTGTTTAATGATTACTTAATCTTTATCATTTTTTACAAATTTATCTCAATCTCATTCTCAATTTTGATTCATATTTCAATCTCAATTTATAAAAGTAAAACTAGTATGATTCGTGTCATATCAATTATCAAATAATGATGAAAACTTGCCAACATAAACACTAAACATTACACGAAATATTTAACTAAAATACCTTAACTATAACTATTTGTTTCCATAAATTTTTTTTACTATGTACGAAACTAGTAATTATTTAACTTGTCTCGTAAAAATCATATGAACACCAAAATAAGTGTAAAAAAAAAATATAATAAAAAAAAAGAAAAAACTCATGCGGCAGCATCTAATTATCTTAAACAAACTTCTGCCGTTCCCGTCGGTCACACTCACCATGAACCGTAGATTTAAATGACCAAATGTTTGACTTTTAAAACATCTAACTACAAAAGCTAACAAGTAACAACACATTATGCCGCGTAACATGGACTGTTTGATTCGGTAGGCCACATAAAGTACAATGGACCTCACGACACTCAACCCAGCCCACTATTTTAAACATAAAAAACCCTACTTAACCCCCTATAAATACCAGTTCACCACCTTTTTTCACAAACCCTATTTACACACAGAGTCATTAAAGTTGATTGCAGCTGCAAAAATTTCTAAGTATTTAGAGGTTTTTGTAGTTGCATCAAATAAGTTTATCATCAATGGCTCGATCTGTCATCAATGCTAAAATTATCTCTCTTGTTGCTAGGTAATTTTTAAGCTATGACTAATTTGTTATTGTCTCATATTAGTTTTATATATAGTTTGTATGATTTGTTAATGAGTATTGTGTATGTACTTAATTATTTATATAGGCGAGGGTATGCATCTACATCACAAGGTAGTGTAACCGAAAGTGTTAAAGGGAGTGTGGCTGCTATGATGAAAAATGGAGGTGAAGAATCTAAGAAATCGACATCGTGGGTTCCTGACCCCGTAACTGGTTACTACAAGCCTGAAGGACATGAGAATCAGATTGATCCAGCTGAGCTTCGTGCTATGCTTTTGAAGCCTAAAACTCAACGAAACTAAAATGATGTTTTAGTAATTGATGAATGATTCTTTTGTTCGAATTATTTGATGGTAATATGATTCTTACATCTCTTGGTTTCTATATCTCTTCTGCTTGTAATAATAATAAGTTACATGTAGTACTACTAAATTATATCGAGTTTTAATTATCACCTTTATTTGGTTTTTGTGTTCTTTGTTTTTTTTTGAATATTATCATTAGCTTTAATCGAGAAGCTAGTTATGCAACTTTTCAATAATGAAAGAAATAATTATCTATATTTTAATTTTTAATGATATTTAGGAATATTGATTTCAATTTCAAATGGCACGCACTTTACATAAAAATATCATTTTTACATTTGTAAACCAAAATAAAAATGTAAAGAGATGTATGGAAGTCTAGTCAGTTTGAGACAAAAAAAAGAACAATATAAACATTTAATTTGAGACACAAAAATAGGTCACGCTCATCTTACCGGTAAAAGCAAATAAGACCTTTTTAATAAGTGATTTAGTAAACATAATGGAGGAAATAATGTGAATAAAGGTAAATATGAATAAATGTGAATTCATCAAAAGATTACCATCATTTTCCTTTGGAGTAATGAATGCCTATATAGATACTAGGCGAGTACCCGAGCCTGGCGGCAGCGGTTCCTAGCGGCAGATAATTAACGATATGCGATAGTAGAGTGGTGCAGTGGTGTAGTGGTCCGGTGGTGGAGGGGTTTTGTGGTGGTGACTGGTGAGGACTTTGAAAACAGTATATAGTTAATAACTGGGTTAAGTATATTAATCATCAGTGTTGCAAAACAAGGCCTAAAAGGCCGATTAATCACCGATTAGGTGGTACTCGGCCACTAACCTTGCCGATTTGTGTAACTGGGTCAAATAAATCGGTCAACAACAGTCAATGGTGGTCAACGACTGTTAACGATGGTCAAACTTGCCGAAAACTTGCAAATCTTGTCGGGAATACCCAAAACTTGTCTTGAAAAAGTTTTAAATAATTATATTGTTTTTATCTGTTACAAGATGATTTTCAAGGAAAGTCTTATATATAATACTCAAATCTCGCCGGAAATACCCAAAACTTGCCGAAAATGCCAATCCGATTAATCACCGATTAATCCCGCCTTGACCGATTACAAGCTACAGAGAGGTCGATCGCCCGACTACCGATTCACGATTTTTGCAACCTTGTTAATCATAAACGAACTTGTTTAGTTTACAGTTATTAGCAACGGGGCGGGATATATACACGTTGCGCGTTGTTTTATGTTGTGATTTGTTACTATGTAATCAAATAAATTCCACATAAATTTTTTATTTTCCACCTAAACCAACTTTACATGTTTAAACAAGAACATTTTCGTCATTTTATCAATCTTCATCCACTACCTCAAGATTATTCTTGATTTTGCTTTTTTATTTAGATCAAATTTCTAAAACAATTTAAAACAAACTTTATACAAATTCATGTAACTCAATAACTTTAAACAAACTTATTAGTCATAACCTTAAACCAAAAACATTTTCACCAAATATCTTCGTAACAACAAGCTTATATTCATCATCAACTCAACCTCTAAACAACATATCTGACCACGAATTTGCACTTTACTACATATGTTGACCCTTCGTTTTTCGACAAATCGAATGACGGTGGGACATTCGTTTTCCGGAAGAACCTCGTGGTGGCTCATTTGTTTCATGCGAATCTTGTGGTTACATAAATGAATGGAATGTTTCATCTTGTGGTTACATATAGGTTTTGCCGATAGCCAGTTAACAAATTAGTGATAATAGAACGTATTTGAAAGTTACATTGGTCAGATATGTAAATTATACACCTTGTTGCGTATAAATGTTAACCTTGACAAGTTTATTTCTAATTAACAAACTTAACTCTTAAAAGTTTACCAAGAACAAATGGGTTTTGGTGGCTTCCACAAAATTAACCAAAAAGATACATGTGATTCCAAGTAAAACTAGAAAAAAGGTGACATCCAAGAAAGGCGAGACTCGCAACACATCTATCATGAGTACATGACCATTGTACCGACAGGGAGAAATTACGACCGGTGGCATGAACATGCGAAGTTTTCCTACAACATGGATGTCAATGATGCTTACAGTGGAAGGTGGAAACTCATATTGGGCTTATGAAATTAAGGGCAAATTGATCTTCAATGTGTATTGAATCATGAGGTAGGTATAGTCTCGCGAGAGCGCAATGATTGATCTTCGAGATGATGTTGAGTTAAAAGACACTCTTGCTGCGGTAATACATAATATTGATGGTAATGGATTTATTATGCATTCTATTTGTGTTGAGTACGAGTGGGAGCCGACTAGATGTTCAACATGTAAGGTTTTAGTCATTCCTTTGATCAATTACTTGAGAAAATTGTATCCGATGTGAATGTGAAAACGCAAAGACAAACTGTTAGAGGTCTTACTGTAGGTCCTAAGTCTCGGTTAGTCTACAAACCTAAAAAGTCGGATAATAAGCAGGCTAAACTAAAGGTTTAATACAAATATGGCCGAGGATAGTATTAAATCTGTTTCAAAACCTATGGTTGATGTGGCCAGTTCAAGTGGTACATAAATTATGACTTCAAATCCTTTTGATGTTCTTAATATGGTGGAAAATAATAATGAGATTATTCCTAGTGATTCAGTGAACGCGAAAGGTGAGGATGAGAATGTAGGTAATAGTAAAGTTGTTAACTTGGATAATGAGGATAATGATAGCGAGAATGAAGTACAATAGGATGATAATGACACCGCGATATTTATGGCATCAACATCTAAGGCTACAAAATCTTAAAAAAGCAAAGGCGGAACCGGGATAAAGAGCATATACGAGCGTTGGAAAGATAACTATGATGATAACCCATATGATGATGAAGAGTGTGAAGATTTAACGAAAGTGCAATTAGCTTTCGGTGACACCTTTGATATACGATTTCATGGTCATACTAGACGTAATTTATCTAGTAGTTATTCACAAGATTGACTTGTCTTTTTAGGAGTGGTTTTGGTTTGAAGCACAGATGGTGCGTTTGTATTTCGCCTTTATAATGGGATGAAATGTAAGACTCACTCATATCCTATGTAATAACTGTTTTTAAAGTAATAAAATTAACTGATATAACAACCTTTTACCAAAACGTTTTTTGAGAGCAAATTGAAAATATTAGGCTGAAAGAGAAAAGGACTAATTTGGCCTTACTTGATCTAATTTGACGTCTAGTTTAGAGGAGAGAGGATTTTGAGGGCCTACACACTTAGATCCTCATAGCATATCAAAAGGGAAAAAAGAAACATAAATCGTGCCAGATTTGATCAAACATGACCCATTAAGTGATATAGGAAACTCCCTAAGAGCGCTTCTAAAGCACTAACACATTGTGTAAGATTACAATGTCTTTATTCATCCAAATCATTTTGTAGTGTTTGTTAATGTGCCTTTGTCACTTAGAGTGGTCGGTACGAGGCGCCATATGCGCCATCTGCACCGTCGTGGCCATTATAGGCGTCACACATCCAAATAACGACGTTTTTTTTTCTCTATTTTGATTTTGTATTTTGATATAAAGTTTGGTTTTTGGTTGTGTGTTATAACAATGTTATTGGGGAGATTGTTTTTATGGTTTTGTGTTATAGAAATGTTATAGGATAAAAACTGACGTAGCGACGCCTATAACCCGTACTTATAACTCAGTGCATCTAGCACTCTTACGTCTATCTTGTGGTTTACAGAGTACAATTTGTGAGTAGCATGTAGATCCACTCGTCTAAATAAAAATTTGACACGTAGGTATAAAGTAAATTACCTAATTTTCCAAATTAGTCTAACTTCGTACCTTTCTGTCGGCAAATTTTGATAAAAAAATTATTTCTGTCTATTCATCATCGAAAGATTTTATGAGTATTCAAAGAAGTGCTTTAATGCAACAGATTTGGCTAGGTGACATATTTTTATTAGGTCAGGTGACCCGTAAAATGCAAACAAAACCTAACGTGAACCAAATGTTTAGATTTGAAATCCTTTGAAAATTGATATAGAATGTGCACACATGGTAACTTTTTTTTTATCTCTCGGCGTAGTGCTGTAGTTTTCTATAAAAAAATATACCCAAACGACATTCTGGTTGATATTATGCTCTGACTCATCAGGCACACTAGAAGCTGGACTAATGTCTTCGACTTCCGATTAAAGCAATATTCATTCGCTCATACACGTTTACCATATTAGTTTGCTCAACTTTCATTTCCAGTTTTACAAGAAGAGGTGAAATCAACATAGATCACAAAGTTTCTAAATATTAAATGAGCAAATTCTGACTATTTATTTTTCATCAAAACAAAACCCAATTTAACTTTTTTTTGTAAATAAAAATCTTGCAAACGGTAAATCTTCAAGTTATGAAAATAAACCATTGCATCAAGATTTTTTTTCTATCTTTCAATAGACGGGCACTTCGATGTACTTTCGACGATTTTTTTTCAAGCTTTATTTTTTAGTTCTGAAAATTTTCTCAGAAAAATCAAATGTGATTTGTTATTTCAAAAATTGCGTATGATTTCAAAAGTCACACGTGATTTTTAAGATCACATGTGAAGCGCTCAACACCTTTCGGTCTGCGAAGTGCTCAACAATACGACTTTAATTTCCAGTAGGCCTGCTTCCAAATGTGTAGCATCATACACCCTAAACAAAGACACAAGAGAGCTTAAGCTTGACTTGGGCAACCATACATGTAAGTTCTCGGTTGAGCACTGAGGTATCAAATACGAATCGACTATATGTGGTTTCATTAGTACATACAAGTTGCCAAATTGAATGTTAAGGGAGTAATTAAGTGTAAGAGTAAATATTTTTTGGGGTGGATATTATGGTGGTTATTCGTGACGGTGATGAGCTACATTTCTAGGTTGGGATCTTGTCGGTTGCATGTATTTGATGTCGAAAATTTTGAGGTATCGCCGGATTTTTGAGGTTGATTGCAGTATTTTAGAAGCCTAGAAACACAAGAAGATCAACATGGTGAAATTGTCGAAGGCTTTGGCCACTTTGGGTTTGTTATTGTAATTGTTTTGTTAGGTGTTTTAAGCTGAATTATGTTTTTCACGTTTTCTTGGAGGAGAATGTGTTACTTTTAAATAAGACCAATTCAGTATGTATTTAATATTTTTATCTTTTTGAAAGTGATCGATTTTATTAGTTTTAAGTTTTAACAGTTTACATCTACATCGTTATTTATAATAAAACTGAAGTAAGTAAGTTTTTTTAACGGCGGAGAATAAGATTAAACGCTTAGCAAGATGCTAGGCAAAACATTACAAAGGAGTGGATAGAGCATTTCAAGGATTAAATAGCCACTATATCCAATTAATATCTAAGTTATGAAGCCTATTGCTAATGCAAGTGATAGAAAGTTGCTTGATGTAGCTTAGGATGAGACTTTGGTTTGGACGTTTGATTGCAAAGCACGAATCATTTCTAAAGCGCCAAAGTACTCAAACTTTGGAGTTCACAACCGCATCAAACACGACTAAGAGGGTGGTAAACAAGGCTGTTCTACTACAAAGTAATAGGAAATCGTTTAGGGTCTCGATTTGGACATTATGAATATTCCACCAATTGAGGACACCATTTCATACCGACTTTGCAATATCATATTTCACAATAACGTGTTCTTCCGTCTCAAGATCGTTGTCACAAACATGACATCTTATCGTGTCTAGATCAATCCTTGTGTTATCCAAGTTTACTCTTGTAGGAAGTCTTCTATTTTCGGTTCTCCACATAGCAATATTAACTTTAATGGGTACTAGTTTATTCCATCTTGTTGGACTTGATTGTGATTGTGTAGAAGAATTAACTAAAAGAGACCTCATACCTTTAACCATGAAGCTCCTTGAGTTGTCAAACAAGCATTCCCAACGATCGTGGTCTCTTGAAAGATTGTGAAAGTTAGAAAGGAGGCTTTGAAGATCTTGTGGAAAACTAGAATTAAGTTAGTTTCTTAAAAACTTTAGATTCGATGTTATGTGAAATCGTATGGATGAAGATAAAGTATAGATCTAAGAGTAATGAAAGTAAATAAAGTACAACAAGGGAAAGAAATGACACAACCGATTTATAGTTGTTCGGCTACAAGGACACCTTCCTTGCCCTACTCCACTCCCCGAGTCACCTACTCGAGATTTCAAGCACTATGTCAACAAACTCTTTCAACTTGGCGGAGAAGCCTACACAACGTTGCTTACACCTTTTTCCGGTACAAAGCTAAATACCGAGTCCGTAACACGGAGGACCAAACCAACACGACTATTACACAACAACTATGTGAAATATCAAGTACAAGATCTTTGCTACAGAAATCTTGTGGAGGAACAAATCAATCAAGGACCCCTTGCTTGGATGACTTGTAGTGAGCTCGTGATCTCACCTTAGAGAATGACCTATATGAGAATCACAATAGAAGAAAGAAGAACAACTCTCTAGATCAAGTGATCTTTTGTTATAAGAGAGTAAGAGTATATGAGAGATTTAGAAAGAAGATGGGTGAAGAGAAATGAAGAAATGACTCTCTATTTATAGGCAAAATCTTACCACTGTTCCACGGATCCCTCCCTTAAGGGATCCATCTAGTGTAAAGCTAGGGATCCGTGAGACGCTCCTCTTTGCCCATGGGTTTTTTGGTTATGGGTCATGGGTCATGGGTTATGGGTTGGTCCATGGGTATTTCATTAGATACAATGCATCTAATAGATGCAATGCATCTAGTCAAATGGATATGGGTCAATACCATGGGTTATGGATATGCTCCATGGGTTGTGATTTTTACCCATCCTAATAAACTATTACAACAAATAATTTATTACAACAATTTGTATTAAATGACTATATGGAAATGCTTTATAAAAATAACATGTATCCAACATGTATCAACAAAACACAAAGAGATCGCTAAATATTAATAAACGTTTTTACGGTTTATTTGTATTAACAGTCTCCTCCTTTTTGTTGATGACAAAACATAATGTTATGATGAGTAAAACTTAAGATTAGATGTATGTTTTGAAAGCCTAAGTTTTACTTGTTCTCCCCATTTTTGTCGAAACAAAAATTTAACCCAACGAAGAAATAAAAGGTGGAAAAATAGTCCACATATTGCTTACTCCCCCTTGACGGTTGCTCCCCCCCAGATTGGGGCGTCAAGTGAGGAAAAAAAAATCCTACAAAGAAAGGGTTAGTAGTAACATGCATAAATAATCTTGTTATCGACGAGAATCATGATTGGGAGCCAAGGTATGTAAACAAGACCTTGTAATAAAACAACAAAATGTAGTGGTATTTATGCCACATACAAAGATGTAAAAGCAAGAACAAGACTTGTTCTAAAAAAATGACTCAAGAGAAAAATAATAAAAATAGTAATAATGATTCCTTCCAAGCTTGCATAAGGTTATGAATGGAGGTTTTGATGAGTAATGATGTTGATGCGATCAAGAATGAGGTTGAGTATGACTCGCATTTCTTCCCTAATCTATATTGCGAAATCCATAGTGGATTGACAATGTTCACAATGTAAGTGATGTGGGTAATGAGTGCGGAAGTTTTTCGCGTGACTTTGATTTGTGAGTTGAGGAAGTTGTGGTGGAAAAGTTGAAAAATACGGATCAAAGTCCGGAATGGTTGGAAGTGGTGGTGGAAAAGAACCTAGATGTTTTTGTAACAAAATGGGAGCTAAGGGTGGTGAGGTTTCAAGGTCTTTGAAAATTGTGTTTGGAGAAGTGGGAGGTGTTAAAAAGACTTTCTTTTTATTTTGGTTGTTGAGATCTTGTTGGAGTCTTAAGGAGTTCCAAAAGAGTGACCTTAGGTGGTAAGTTGATGGGTGATGAAGTTGGTGTACTTGTTTGTTAATACAAATAAGCCGTAAAAACGTTTATTTATATTTTACGATCTTCTAATGTTTTGTCGATAACAAACGTAAAATCATTTTAACGAAACAAATAAAATACGTAAATGGTTTGAACTAATAGTTTCTAACACACTTACGTTCTCACATAAAACACTAAAACAAGTATAAGTGATTTTATGATTTAGTATTACATATGTACAACAACTAGTGTTTACATATTTGGGTAAAATATACACATAACTAGTATGTAGTATATTGGGTAATATAAATGGGTAGAAACTTAAGTATCATAACTTATTGACCAAATACATTTAATGTAGCTGGGTACAACCCAAAGTTCATGACCCATATCCATGGAGCTTGACCCATAACCCATTGCATGACATCATGCTTATATCATATATGGATAATATCCATAACCCATGGTATTGACCCATACCCATTTGACTAGGTGCATTGCACTCATAAGATATATTGTATCTAGTAAAGACCCATGGATAAACCCATAACCCATGACCCATGACCCATGACCCATAACCCATAACCAAAATACCCATGGGCAAAGAGTAGCGTCCCACGGATCCCTATCTTTACGCTAGACGGATCCCTTGTGAGAGGGATCCGTGGGATCCGGGGAACAGTAGGCATTTTCTCTCTATAAATAGTGAGCCATTCATTGTTTCTCACCCCTTTCTAACATACTTTCTCCTTGAGTTAAAAACTCTCTAACCCCAGATCCAAGTGATCTATGTTTGTAGTTTTGTTTTTGTGTGATTCTCTAGGTTCCTCTTAAAGGCGAGATCACCACCTTTGAAGTCAAGCAAGCTCAAGTCCATGAGTTGCCATACTTCCTCATCATCAAGACTACTGAAGTCCTCTTGTTGATGATTCTTTTCTTTCTTCTAAGAAGTGTAGTGTTGAAGACATTAGTGAAAGATGTCTCAAGTGTCAAGAAGAAGACATTTGTGAAAGGTGTCGATCGTCCGTATTGTAGGCATTAGTGAAGGGTGCCTAGAAGTTAAATCACAAGGCATTAGTGAAGGGTGTCTTGAAGATCTAGTTAAAGGCATTAGTGAAAGGTGCCTTAGATGTACATTCGATATGATGTGTTTCGATGTACAAGTTAGATTAGTATTGGATCCAAGGATATTGATATCCTTGATGATGTTGTAAAATGGAGTTGGTCTCCTTTGGGATTAGTCGTTGGTGTAGTGTTGGGTAGTAGTTCCTCCATTATAATGGAACTCAGTATCTAGCCTAGTACCGGATAAAGGGTAGGCGACGTTGTGATAGGTGTGGTTCACCTTGGTGTGAAAGAACCCGGTGGTTAGCCTAGTACCGGAAAAAGAGTAGACAACGTTGTGAAGGTTTCTCCACCATAAGGAGTCGGTGTCGTGTAGTGATTACGAACTCTCGAGTAGGTGACTCGGGGAGTGGAGTAGGGCAAGGAAGGTGTCCTTGTAGCCGAACCAATATAAATACTCGCGTTGTGGTTTTGTGCTTCTTACTTTTATCTTTTCATTACATACTTATACTTCTATATGTTTTTTTATCAACATCCAACACACATCCAAATAGATTGACATAAGTCGATCTAAATAGTTTAAAACGAGTTTTAATTGGCAAAACTATTCAACCCCCCCTTCTAGTTTTCCACATTGTCGGTGATGAAGGAGGTGCTATAATGGAAGCATCTTGTGGTGAAATAGTGGTTGGTGATGAACCATTTGATGATGGTTTTGCTAAACAACAAGGCCGGATGCTAATCCGTGCGGTTTTTCTAGATTTGGGTGGTGGTACTTTGGAAGGTGGGAGTACAAAGTTTTGGATTTCTTGAAAGGGATTGTTTGCACTAGGTGATTCATCTAAGTTGGAAGATCTTTTGGATGACATGGTAGTGTTTGTTTGTGAAGATGAGATGAATATGCAAGCATTTTGGAAATCCTATTTATAGAAAAATAATGCATTGTAATGAATGCTTAACCCAAAATGTGGATTAAAATCTAATGATTAGATATGAATTTAAGGCATGTGATCATGAGAACACAAGCATTAAAGAACATACTCCAAAAAAAAAATGAATGATGAAAAATATTGAAGTTTTCATCCAAAGTGAGAAAAATAGAAGATAAAACTAGCTTCTGTCTCACGGATCCCACGGATCCTTCCCTTGAGGGATCCGTCTAGCATTAAAGCTGGGATCCGTGGTACTGGTGATTGATGAGTGTCTAAATACTCATCATTTTTGTACCATTTAAACTGCAAAAACATCTGAAAACACTCAGAAATGCATCAAAATGATAAAAATATCACAAATAAGTGTTTTATGTGTTTTAAATGCAAAAATATCAAAATCTGGTGAAAAAACGTATCAAGTTTGCATAATTGGCAGTTTTAGTCCCCCAAGTTTCAAAAGTTGTCAAAAACAGTCCCTGGTAAAACCAAATAAAGAAAAATGTTATTCAAGGTCCCTGAATTATTCTAACTTGTCAAAAAATGGTCCTTGAATAAATCTTTTGTCAAAATGGCAGAAAAGGTCCCTCAAGTTTCAAAAATGTCAAGTTTGGTCCCTGGAAATTTGAAAATGTCAAAACTGGCCCTTGTACTATTGGAACTTGTCAATATTGGTCCCTTGTAACAAGTTTGGAAAATTACAGGATTGGTCCTTCAAGAATTGGAAAATTACAAAACTAGTCCTTGTATAACTAAGCCTTGTCAAAACCCATTTAGACCCCTGCCACTTAACCATTTTGACCCCCTGTCACTCCTGTTTTGGACTGCCCAGGTCAAACCCAAGTCAAACAAACAGACTTTCCCACCTTATCCTGTTCCTCTTCCCCTCCACTGGACCAAATGCCTGCAACTCCTCTCTCCCATCACCTCAGCCCCTTTTCTCCTTTCCCACTACCCCCTCATCATCATACCTAGCCACCCCCTAGTTGCAGTCAAAAAGTCAACAGAGGTCAATTTACCTTTTCCCGCCAAAATGATAAAAATGGCCAGAATTCACAAAACTCTCCCATTGGCTCTCAAGTGTGGTGGGAAGTGATCAGAGGACACGTGGAAGCATTGAGAGCTATAAAAGAAAGAAGAAGAAACAAGAATGGCAGTAGTTAGTTTTTTTATTTTTCCTTAATGTCGTTTTTTTTAATAAATGTTGTAGTTTAATCAAAATGTTATAATTTCAGTTTCCTTGTATCACATTCAAGTTAGAAAACCATTGTATTAAGCTTTTGAGTATCAATCCAAGTTTTCTTATAAAATTCAAGTTTGTTGTTCACTGTGCACTTTTTCAGTTTCTATTTCATATGTACAAGCTTTCAGCAGCTCATTTTTAAGCTCACATAGGTTTATTCAAGCTTATTATAGCTTTGAGTAAGCCCATAGTTCAGTTTTAAGCAATCTTGTAAAATGGTCAACAAAAGTCAACTGGGCCAAGAATGGGAATGGTGATGATACTTGGTTGATGCAGAGGATGGATATGGGTTTAAATAGACTAGTTTAGATTGGTTTTGGGTTTGGTTTAGCCTGCAATAGCAGTTGGACTTATGTGAGTTTATTTCTCATTTTTCAATTTCAAGTCATATTGCATTTCATGCTTATAGTGAATCTGTGGTTATTAGTAGTTTTAACTGGTTCATTAAGCTGTATTAGGGATAGCTGAACTTAGTTTAAGTGTCTGCTAGAGTTAGTTCTACAGTTGGTTTAGATTAAATTACAAATCAGTTATATAAGGGGTGTTTGGAATTGCTGCACCATCTGTCTTTCAGGTTATTGCAGTGATAGGTTCTTGTTGGTTCAAGCTTTTGTAGCTCATTTGAACTCATTTGAGTCATCAAATTGAGTCTGCAACCACCTATGGTCAACTTTCACTTTGAATCTGTCTTATAGCTTAACTGTTGGATCTTTGGAGAAACAAAATCTTATTTTGTGTTTGAATTACATAAACTTAGATTGCAGTAGTCTTATTTCATGTATTCACATCATATTCAGTCCTTAAATCATGATCAAAATCCATAATAGTCAACTTTTCATAATTGCTCAAAAAGTCAAATTGCATAAGAGTCAGTTTTGGCCAACCTAGGAGGATTTTTCATTTACTCATTTCTGAGCCAAATCAAGAGAAACTTGTTGCTTTAAAAACTTCCACTGGTCTAGTTTATTGTTATGATTTTTGTGTATTTTGGAAATTTTTCTTAAGCTTCTAAAGAGCTTGTCAAAATGGGCCTAAGTGCCCTGTGCAGGGCATCAAGTCTGCACAGGACTTGTCCAGGTTTTGCAGAGCTTGTGCAGAGCTCATTTGAGCTCACCTAGGTATGATATTTGGTTTATAAGGTCTCACCCAGGTCTAGCTTAGTTTCCAGCTTTTAGTTTTTAGTCTCCAGCTTATTCAAGTGCTTATTTCCTAGTCCAAAGTAGCCTCCTAAATTTGTTTTTACATACATAAGCTCATTTCATCAAATCATTGCAGCTTGATATCCAGAGGTTATAGCTTGTTGATTATTGTTGCATTTGGTCATTTTTAGCATAGTGTAGTTCCTGTTTTGGTTTGGTGCTTATTGGTCTCCATTTGCTTACTCAAAGTGCTTATTTATAAGCACTTGGCACTTCAGTTCCTAATTCCTCCACATAAGCACCTGTTTTTCCATTTTTCTTAGATTCCTAATATAATTTTAGAGTTTTCCTGAAATTTTCATATTTTTCCAAGCTTGTTTACTATTTTTCTTAATTTAAATTAGTTTTTAAACATTTTTAAATAGCATTTAATACAAAAAATTCAGAAAAGGTTCAAAAAAATAATTTTTCATTTTTCTTAAGTTTAGATAAATATAAAAAGACAAAAAAATAATTTTCCATATTTTTCTTAGTTAAATTTGTATTTTTAAATAATTTAAGTAGTTTTAAATAGTTTTTAATTCATAAAAAATAGAAAAATAATCAGAAAAATACAAAAATAGTTTTGAAAATTCTCTTTTGTTATTTTAGATTTTTCCAAGTCTTAATTTTATTTTTCTAGGTTTATTTCCTATTTTCTTGTAATTTAGGTTATTATTTAATAGTTAAAAATAGTTTTTAATTAATAATAATTAGATAAATAGTTATAAAAATAATTTTCTTTTTCTATAAATTTTCTTTTATCATTAGGTTTGTAAAAATATCATTTTCATATTTTTAGGATTAATATTGTATAAGTTTCACGTTTTTATTTGTACGTTACGTAGTTTTTAAATTCAGTTTTATAAAAACATAAAAACAAAAACATCAGTTTAAATATAGTGATAGCGTTTATTTAATATTTTTATTTTTTATCTTTTTAATTTTCTTTAATTTGCATTTAAGCCCCTGTAGTTTATGGGCTTTTCCTTAGTTATAATCATATTCAAATCTCTTTTCCCGTTCAAATCTCTCGATCACTTTACGTTTGGCTATTCTCGCACAGCTCGTTGGGACTTAACGACCTGGGGAAACACTAGACTCTCCTGATCTTCATTGAGTTCGTGCTTAAACTGTTTTAAGTTTGTTACGGTCGGCCATTCACAAGTGGCAGGCTTGAGTGATAAAACTTGACGGTTTTGCACGGATCAAATTTTGGCGCCGCTGCCGGGGAGCAGTGCTAATAGTCTTACGTTTAGCAGATTAGTGATTTGAATATTCACCCCTTGTGTATACCATCTATATGTTTATATTTTCTTTTAATCCTAAAACCCAAAAAGATTTTCATTCTTAGTTTTTACATCATGTTTTTCAAAAATACCAAAAATATTCCTCTTTACCCTCCTACCCTTTTTGATTCTTTATCCCTTTACCCTCTATCCATTTGATTCTAAACTTCTATTCTCATGGAATCTCTCGACTACGACGAATTCTGGGACGAAGCTGAAAAGCTTCAGACTTTATCACAAATGTCAAGAATTCGTGTTGTTCGTGATGATCCATTGATTCTACGTAGGGAAATAGAACGAGAAACCGGGGTGACAAAGGACCAGGTACTCTCCTCTGATAATGGAAGTACTAAATACGTCCAACCTACGGTTATCCAAAGATCTGAACCCTCAATTGCTCCTAAGCCGTCTAGAATTGATTCTAAACTTTCACGGTTTACGGTTAAAAGCAAACATGCAGAATTTAGACCGGTGACTAGCAAGAATGACTTGCCTAATCTTCACGTTTCTCAAGAACCAGAACCGGAGACCATAACGGAAGTGGTGGAAATTGCTAGCTCTCAGAGCACACCACTTGTCCCACCTCCGGATTTTTCAAAATGTTCTTCGAGTCTTAATAGTCATTCGGATCACCATGTTGGTTTTGTTGATTCTTTGAATGAACCGATTCCTTCTCATAAATCTCAAATAGAATCGTTTATTCCTTGTGTCGGTTGTGGTGAGCCTCTTTTTGGTTCACCCTGTCGCTGGTGTACGTGTGTACAGTGTGGTAATGATATTCGTAACGGGAGTTGTTTGTTTTGTGGTTCGAGGAATTCATTTGATTATGATCCTAATCAGAACTCATTTAACGACCCCTCAAATTTTTCCAATTACCCACCATAGCCCGACTTATCTTCATATAACCAACCTAACTGCTGTGAATATTGTGGAGGTCCTCACCAAGGATTTGAGTGTCAATCCGGAAACACGTTTGTCTATGAACAGTTTTCTGGTGATGCTCAAAACTTTGGTTATGACCAATGTCCATATAATTCACCAGCCCAGACTCAGCAGTTTTACTGTTGTGAGTACTGTGGAGGTCCCCACTTCAGCTCTGATTGTCAAACAGGGAATCCATTTCCTTGTAACAATTACGACTATCCATATCACGACCAACCTCCACAGTGCCAAATAACTCAAACTCCTCAACAAACCCAACAAGACACTTATCTAGAGCTTCTGGAGTCAGTGAAAAGAACTGAGGAGTTGTGTAAAACAGCATTTCATAATGCTCCCAGTATTTCTTGTGTATATTGTGGGGGTCCTCATGATGATTATCAATGTCAACCTCCCGGTTTTGACAAATCTCCACTCCCACAATGTCCTGTCATTCAAAATTCACATGAGAAATCCATGGAAGAATTGCTAGCTGAAGAGCAGGCTGCTAAAATAAATTCCCAAATTGCCTTTGAAAAATCTATTAAGGAATCAATTGCAAAAGAAAAAGCAGCCAGATCTAGCTCTCAATTTCGTTTTATTCCTGATGACAGTGATGATGAGGATACACTTGATTCATCAAGTTCATCAGATGATATTCCAGCAGTTGAGATTCATTCTCAAACAACTGCTATCACACCCGAGGCTCCCACTCACTCTCTGAACATGGGGGACGAGCATCTTGACACTGTTCCTGAAAAGGAATCGGACGAATTCATAAAGTCTAGTGTTGAGAACCTTGTCCCAATCCCGAGAGAGTCACAGGGAACTTCTGATCATGTGTGTGATTCTATTTCCCCTCTTGAGTGTTCAAAAGATCATTTTGAAACTTTCTCCGATGTTAGCGACGATTGTACTTCTCATGGAAACATCGAGTATGTTGAGGCATCACTCCCACAGTCTGATGCTGATCATCATCTTGAGGAGTTCACCAATGAACTCACTCACATCAATCCACTCTTTGATTTCGAAGCCGATCTGGGAGAGACTGAAAGTCTCATTGATAATGATCGTTCACTCACTTCTTATCCCAACAGTCCAATAGAGAATATTAATCACTTTGTTCCTGAAACATTCAAAACAACTCTCACTAATCCTCTATTTGAATTCAACCCTGAATTCACCTTAATTTCTGAGAATCCACTCTTTGATACTCAGATTGAGGATAGTGATGAGTCTACAGTGGAACAAGAATTCACAGATTTACATCTTGTGATTGATTCTCTTCACGAGGAGTTCGCCGGTGAACTCACTCATATCATATCTCCGCCGGAATGTGATAACTCCCAATTTGATCATGACACACCCGAGATTTGTCTTGATCACATAAGCTTAAATGATGAGATTCATAACCCTGAAGTTATGGATCCTCCTATGGATGAAGATGAGTTAGTCATGATGTTTATCATGATTTTCTATCTCTTCTTCACCTATCCCGTAGCTTCTCCTGTTCTTCACTCCTTCGGGAATGAAGACATTATCTTTGACCCAGGCATTTCCATGTACCATTTGTGAGCCGGGTCTGTCTGTCTGTATATCTCATCGGTGTGGAACTTTCACGTACTTTAATGTTTATCCAAACATCTTGAATGAAAGTCCGATGGAGATTATCTCTTCCACTTACTTCCCCATGAACAAATTAATTCGGGGTCGAGTCAAGCTAGCGACTCGGTAATCAAAAACAGTAGTTAAACATGGGTTTTCACCCGTGTGTACCACCCTAGTGTGGGGGAGATGCCCCACATGTTGTATATAGATCTAAAAAATGATGAAAATTGTGTATATTAAAAAAGAGAATAATTGTTGTGTTTCTACACTTAGCTAGTAATGTTATCTTTTTACGTTATAAGTTTCGGCATTACAGCCGGTACTTTGAATATTGAGGACAATATTCATTTCTAAGTGTGGGGGGGAAATTCTGGCGAATTTTGATCATAAATGTACCCTTTTAGTCCCTTTTTCCCCCAAAATGGCCAAATTAAAATTTTTTTTAGTGGAAGTACTATGTACTAAACACAACAAATGGTAATCAGTCCACCATGTCTAACCCACATAAGGATTGGCTAATCCAGGATCAAACGGCTCTTGGTAAAGATATCTCAAATCCGTTGACGGCTTACAATTTGCCCAAAATTGTATGGTATTCAGCTCACCATATCCTTAAAAGTGAAGAGTTGGCTAGCCCGCAAGTTTATGGCTTGTGGTAAAGGCAGTGGAAAAACCATAATTGGTAATCAGCTCACCAAAGATAATATTGATAAATTATCTAAGAGTTGGCTAGTCCAAAAGCAAACGGCTTCTGGTAAAGACAAATCAAATCCGTTGAAAGCTGGTGATTTGCTCAAAATCATTTGGTTATCAGTGTACCAAGGTTCTTACTTGAACTGAAACATTTGGCTACTCCAGAAGTAATGGCTTTTGGTAAAGAGATGAAATCCATTAATTTTTCTTAAAACATTGCTAGGGACTAGCAATATCTTAGTGTGGGGGATTGATGAGTGTCTAAATACTCATCATTTTTGTACCATTTAAACTGCAAAAACATCTGAAAACACTCAGAAATGCATCAAAATGATAAAAATATCACAAATAAGTGTTTTATGTGTTTTAAATGCAAAAATATCAAAATCTGGTGAAAAAACGTATCAAGTTTGCATAATTGGCAGTTTTAGTCCCCCAAGTTTCAAAAGTTGTCAAAAACAGTCCCTGGTAAAACCAAATAAAGAAAAATGTTATTCAAGGTCCCTGAATTATTCTAACTTGTCAAAAAATGGTCCTTGAATAAATCTTTTGTCAAAATGGCAGAAAAGGTCCCTCAAGTTTCAAAAATGTCAAGTTTGGTCCCTGGAAATTTGAAAATGTCAAAACTGGCCCTTGTACTATTGGAACTTGTCAATATTGGTCCCTTGTAACAAGTTTGGAAAATTACAGGATTGGTCCTTCAAGAATTGGAAAATTACAAAACTAGTCCTTGTATAACTAAGCCTTGTCAAAACCCATTTAGACCCCTGCCACTTAACCATTTTGACCCCCTGTCACTCCTGTTTTGGACTGCCCAGGTCAAACCCAAGTCAAACAAACAGACTTTCCCACCTTATCCTGTTCCTCTTCCCCTCCACTGGACCAAATGCCTGCAACTCCTCTCTCCCATCACCTCAGCCCCTTTTCTCCTTTCCCACTACCCCCTCATCATCATACCTAGCCACCCCCCTAGTTGCAGTCAAAAAGTCAACAGAGGTCAATTTACCTTTTCCCGCCAAAATGATAAAAATGGCCAGAATTCACAAAACTCTCCCATTGGCTCTCAAGTGTGGTGGGAAGTGATCAGAGGACACGTGGAAGCATTGAGAGCTATAAAAGAAAGAAGAAGAAACAAGAATGGCAGTAGTTAGTTTTTTTATTTTTCCTTAATGTCGTTTTTTTTAATAAATGTTGTAGTTTAATCAAAATGTTATAATTTCAGTTTCCTTGTATCACATTCAAGTTAGAAAACCATTGTATTAAGCTTTTGAGTATCAATCCAAGTTTTCTTATAAAATTCAAGTTTGTTGTTCACTGTGCACTTTTTCAGTTTCTATTTCATATGTACAAGCTTTCAGCAGCTCATTTTTAAGCTCACATAGGTTTATTCAAGCTTATTATAGCTTTGAGTAAGCCCATAATTCAGTTTTAAGCAATCTTGTAAAATGGTCAACAAAAGTCAACTGGGCCAAGAATGGGAATGGTGATGATACTTGGTTGATGCAGAGGATGGATATGGGTTTAAATAGACTAGTTTAGATTGGTTTTGGGTTTGGTTTAGCCTGCAATAGCAGTTGGACTTATGTGAGTTTATTTCTCATTTTTCAATTTCAAGTCATATTGCATTTCATGCTTATAGTGAATCTGTGGTTATTAGTAGTTTTAACTGGTTCATTAAGCTGTATTAGGGATAGCTGAACTTAGTTTAAGTGTCTGCTAGAGTTAGTTCTACAGTTGGTTTAGATTAAATTACAAATCAGTTATATAAGGGGTGTTTGGAATTGCTGCACCATCTGTCTTTCAGGTTATTGCAGTGATAGGTTCTTGTTGGTTCAAGCTTTTGTAGCTCATTTGAACTCATTTGAGTCATCAAATTGAGTCTGCAACCACCTATGGTCAACTTTCACTTTGAATCTGTCTTATAGCTTAACTGTTGGATCTTTGGAGAAACAAAATCTTATTTTGTGTTTGAATTACATAAACTTAGATTGCAGTAGTCTTATTTCATGTATTCACATCATATTCAGTCCTTAAATCATGATCAAAATCCATAATAGTCAACTTTTCATAATTGCTCAAAAAGTCAAATTGCATAAGAGTCAGTTTTGGCCAACCTAGGAGGATTTTTCATTTACTCATTTCTGAGCCAAATCAAGAGAAACTTGTTGATTTAAAAACTTCCACTGGTCTAGTTTATTGTTATGATTTTTGTGTATTTTGGAAATTTTTCTTAAGCTTCTAAAGAGCTTGTCAAAATGGGCCTAAGTGCCCTGTGCAGGGCATCAAGTCTGCACAGGACTTGTCCAGGTTTTGCAGAGCTCATTTGAGCTCACCTAGGTATGATATTTGGTTTATAAGGTCTCACCCAGGTCTAGCTTAGTTTCCAGCTTTTAGTTTTTAGTCTCCAGCTTATTCAAGTGCTTATTTCCTAGTCCAAAGTAGCCTCCTAAATTTGTTTTTACATACATAAGCTCATTTCATCAAATCATTGCAGCTTGATATCCAGAGGTTATAGCTTGTTGATTATTGTTGCATTTGGTCATTTTTAGCATAGTGTAGTTCCTGTTTTGGTTTGGTGCTTATTGGTCTCCATTTGCTTACTCAAAGTGCTTATTTATAAGCACTTGGCACTTCAGTTCCTAATTCCTCCACATAAGCACCTGTTTTTCCATTTTTCTTAGATTCCTAATATAATTTTAGAGTTTTCCTGAAATTTTCATATTTTTCCAAGCTTGTTTACTATTTTTCTTAATTTAAATTAGTTTTTAAACATTTTTAAATAGCATTTAATACAAAAAATTCAGAAAAGGTTCAAAAAAATAATTTTTCATTTTTCTTAAGTTTAGATAAATATAAAAAGACAAAAAAATAATTTTCCATATTTTTCTTAGTTAAATTTGTATTTTTAAATAATTTAAGTAGTTTTAAATAGTTTTTAATTCATAAAAAATAGAAAAATAATCAGAAAAATACAAAAATAGTTTTGAAAATTCTCTTTTGTTATTTTAGATTTTTCCAAGTCTTAATTTTATTTTTCTAGGTTTATTTCCTATTTTCTTGTAATTTAGGTTATTATTTAATAGTTAAAAATAGTTTTTAATTAATAATAATTAGATAAATAGTTATAAAAATAATTTTCTTTTTCTATAAATTTTCTTTTATCATTAGGTTTGTAAAAATATCATTTTCATATTTTTAGGATTAATATTGTATAAGTTTCACGTTTTTATTTGTACGTTACGTAGTTTTTAAATTCAGTTTTATAAAAACATAAAAACAAAAACATCAGTTTAAATATAGTGATAGCGTTTATTTAATATTTTTTATCTTTTTAATTTTCTTTAATTTGCATTTAAGCCCCTGTAGTTTATGGGCTTTTCCTTAGTTATAATCATATTCAAATCTCTTTTCCCGTTCAAATCTCTCGATCACTTTACGTTTGGCTATTCTCGCACAGCTCGTTGGGACTTAACGACCTGGGGAAACACTAGACTCTCCTGATCTTCATTGAGTTCGTGCTTAAACTGTTTTAAGTTTGTTACGGTCGGCCATTCACAAGTGGTAGGCTTGAGTGATAAAACTTGACGGTTTTGCACGGATCAGTGATTCAGGCAGCTCAAAATTTTCCTTTTGGAAACATTTGTGCCTAGTGTGTGCCTATATGCAAACCATTTGGAGTTGTGGTTATCTCGACTCCTAAAAAGAAAAGAAAAATAAACTAGAAGTGAAAAAGCACACTATTTTGTGAGATAACCCGAGTGCTCCTAATTCATTGTTGCTTAAATGAATGTTCCCGAAAACACATATTAGTTATGTGTCCTCTTTAGCATTCAAAAGACATGAGATGCAATGAAAACGGGTTTTTACTTTGTATTAATAATAAAAAAGCGATTTGTACTAGACGTGAGAAATGGCTTTTGTGAAATTGATACGGGAAGAGGTATCATTTTAGAAAACATTTTGAAAAGAGGTTTCTATGTGTGAATAAAAACGTTTATCCTTTGAAAAGAAGATGTGTATGTAATTACGTGTTTGTAACTTGTACTTATTTTGAAAGAATAAGAGAAAATTATGAGTTATAAGTGAAAAACTTATCTTGGGTTTTGAAAATTCCCGTATTGCTTGTGAGTTGTGCGTGAAATAGAGATCCTAAACTCAAAAAGTAGAAGGCTAGTGTTTACATACCTTGTAGAGTTAAAAAGTAAATTACGACGATTGTTCCATGAGACCAAGACCAAGATGAAGTAGGTTGAGTTGTTCCCGCTTCAACGGTTTGGTGAGGATGTCGGCTATGTTGTTGATAAGGTTTTAAAATGTACCTTTTTGAGGGGTCATTTAAGCCCTTATTTGATCACTTTTGTATCCGTTATTACTTAATATAGTTCCTTTTTACTTTTTAGGTCTCTTGAAGGCAAATTGCTGTAATGGCACTTATTTGGACAAAAAGGCGCAAATATACGAAGAAAATGGCCAAAGTCAAGAATCGAGACACTCAAGCTGCTGAAATACAAGGTGACGGCATCACTGCTTAACTGCGACGCCGTCGGAGCATTTTGTGAGGGCATAGAAGCCAAATTTCCTATTTTCAAGTGACGGTGTCAGGCTTTAAAAGAGTAGGCCGTCGCAACTCAGACGGCCTAGATTTGATCCAGACGGCGTCAGAAGCTGAAGAGGACGGCGTCACGAGCATAAGGTGACACCGTCACAAGACTAACGTGGCCAAGACGAAACCCTAATGACGGCGACCCGACGGCGTCACAAATCATAAGGTGACGCCGTCGCACTTGTAATCTTATATATAGAATCCGAATTTTTCAGTATTAGTGTGTAGTCTTTTGGAGTAAAAACCTAAACCGAACCAAGGCTGTCTTGTACAGTATTTTAGGGTTCCAAACCCTATCTTACATCAAGATAAATGTTTTACTTTATTAATTCAATTATGTCTTTGATTATTTGTGTGTATGCTTGCATGTTCTCCATGTCCGGCTAATTTATTTGTGTGTTTGCTTAGGGAATATGAAACTTAATTATTGAATATTGATTGATTGTCTCTTATCTTAATTGTTAATGATCTAGTAATGCGATAGATCATTCATTGTGTAATTAATGCTTGATTAATCTTTGTGAACCTTAGGCTATAGCACTTAGAGCGGTTGTAGGCTAAACCATCCAAAGAGGCCTTAGAGTTAGAGTTTATAATCCCTAGAGGGGTTTTGTAGACGAGACCCTTTGGTAAGTTCAAAGAGTTAGGGATAAACGCATACCCTACGACTTTAGACACACAACGCGATTAAGAATAAGGACGTGACAATTCAACCATCAGTAGGAGATAATTAAGGAGTAATAAAACCTAAGTGAACACATCTTTAAACTATCATACGAGCACACAATAATTAGACATAGACTACATACACCTTAGATTACTTAATTAGATAATTAGAGTAATCGGTAGAAATACCAACCCCCAAATCCAAACCCCGAGATTCGTACCTTTCCATTTCCTAAAAAACATAAAAAAGATAAAAAATAATCTTCCTCAACCCCAACCTTAGCGTAGTAACTTCTCACTAGCATTCCTATTCCCCTAGAGAACGATATCAATACCCGTGGCTTACCCTAATACTACACTACAACGATTAGGTTCACTGCCTAGGGTGTTATAAAACTTGCTCGAAGAAAAGGAAGTTCCTTTGACCCCGAACGACGCGTGTAGCGTTATCAAGTTTTTGGCGCCGCTGCCGGGGAATAGAATAGCTAGTTAGTAGTCCACCTCGTTTAGGTTTCTTTTCTTGATTCCTATCAAGTAAATTTTTTCTCAATTTTAGCTTCCTTGTTGTCTATCCCCCTTCTTTGTGTTTGTGTTCGTAAAGCCCTTTTCATTTGTCGCTATGGCAAGTGAAATTGCATTTGAATCATTAACAAATAAGGAACAATTGAATTTCGCAGATTGGATTGGTTTTTATTGTTATAATGAATTTGTGAGTGAACTTAGAGATTGTTGGAATTCCTCCTAAACCCAATTCAAGTGTTAGTGATTCATATGTAATAGTTAGCTTAATTATGACCTTTAAGTTAGTTATTAGCCTTAGGCTTATGTAGAAGGCCCATAAGCCTAGGCCCAAGCCCATAAGGAAAAGAATGGGAACTAGGCATGTTGCCCTAGCTTCCCTCCTATAAATACTCTTGTAAACCTTCCTTTGAAGGTTGGTTGTTCAATTCATTTCACTTTCATACTCTTACGCATAACCTTTCCATATCATACGTGTGTGTTTGTGTGTGTTATTGTTCATCCGCCTTCATCTCTTTCTTATTTCTACATATTGATGCTTGTGTTACATATATGGTGACCTAACAATGGTATCATTCGCCAAATAGTTGGGTGAACATATTATTTTTGAAGTGGGTTTTGGTCCTACGCGTAAAACATACGGGTGATACTTTGGTTCGCTTAACAACTGATTTTTTACACTTTTTAATCCAAGATTCTTGTCCTTTCAATGTTTTTAGGTGTTAAACTATCTGTTTTTGGCAACAAGTTTCAAACTTTACGCGTAGATCCTAGTTTTTAAGCTCAGTTTTATACCTGGTTCTTATTCTACGCGTAACCGTTTTAGATGCTTTGGATCATCAAGTTTCACACTTTTGTGTTATTTTGGTGATATTAAAGCTATTTCTTCACAAAAATCTGGTTTAGAATCATCTTTGAGCAAAATTCATTTTTACGAGTAGTTCTACGCGTATCAAAACCCTAAAACTACGCGTAACTTGTTCCTTGGTTTGATCTTCAGTTTCGTGGTTTACTCCGTGTTTTCTTGCTTGGATAAGCCTGAAAATACGTCGACTGTGGATATCTTTTGCACTGTGATAGTGTAAAAGATCACTTGGGCAAAAACCCTAAACTTACGCATAAGCATAAGCTTACGCGTAGAAATTTTTACGCCTAAGATTGATCTTACGCCTAAGCTTTGTCTTACGCATAGGGTAATCCTACGCCTAAGTTTTCTACTCCTAACTTCTTGGTTACGCATAACTTTAGCGTTTTATCCTTACTTACGCGTAAGCTAATCCTACGTGTAACTCTTGTTGTTACGCGTAACTTTGGTGCTTTTTACGCTTAAGTGGTACTTTGCTCTTCTGTGATTTCTACACCTAAGGACTATTCATCAACAACGGTTCATTCGACTACAAAGATCCATTTAACAACACAAGTTCTCAACATGTCTCAACCTCCATACTCTAACTACTTTCCTTACATGTATAATCAAATACAACAACAACAATAACAACAACTAAGTCCACAACAACAACAATTCAATCAACAACAACAAATTTATCAACAACAATTTAATCAACAACATACTCCACAAATGGTTCAACCACCACCAAGTCTTCAAGTACAACCTTACACAAACTTCTACAATCAACATCCATCCAGGAATACTATGAAGGAACCGGCATGGTTTGGCAAGATGTGTGAAGCCTTAAGCAGCCAACAATCAATTCATGAAGCTGGCTCACTTGATAGACCTCCAATGCTCACTCCCGGGAATTATGATCAATGGGTAATTCGGTTCTTTAGGTTTTGTGATCTAAAGAAGCCACATGAAAAGTTCTTAAAGAAGGTCATTATGGAAGGTCCATTTCAGATGCCTACTACTGTCACACCCGCAGATCCAGATGCTAATCCACCAAGAGATGCCGTCACCAACATTGCTACTGTCTCAGACCTCACTGGTGATCAACTTCTACACTTTGAAGCCGATGAACTTGCAATGCAATACATCCTTTTAGGACTACCAAACCCAATCCTTCGAAGTGTTGATGCTCAAAAGACTGCAAAAGCAATGTGGGAACATATTCATCTTCTTATGGAAGGCACAACACTCAATCAGGAAGATATGGAATCCAAAATCTACTTGGCTTATGAACACTTCATGATTGAACCAGGAGAGACATTAGAGTCATATCACCATCGCTTTTCAGACATCATTAATGATTTGGACAAACACAACATAATCATGCCTTGAATTGCTGTCAACACAAAGTTCCTAAGTAGTCTTGGTCTTGAATGGGAAAAGTATGTCATTTTCCTCTGTCAAGCGAAGAATATGCATCATGCTACCTACGGATTGTTGTACGATTATTTGAAGCCTCATCAAAAAGAAGTTGATAAGGAAAGGATTATCCGTGGTCAAACAGATTCACCGTCACTTCCGGACAATCAACAACTTGCTTTGTGGGCTCAAACAAGTGTTACTCCTCAACAAGCTCCTCAACCCGCTCCTCAACCAACTTTAACCATCACACCTTATGATCCGTCACAGCAACAACCTCAACAAAATCAATTGGTTCCATACAACAACAACACTGCTCAAGCTCTTTACAGTGAAGCTGATGAGGACTCCGATGCCTTCGATGAATTGCAACAAGGATTTGTTATGATTGCCAAAGCATTCGGCCGGTACACAAACAAATCCAACAATCGCATTCGTTCCTCATCCAATACAAGAAATCAGGTTGTTGTGAACAATGGACGCGTTGAAGTTCAAAATCGTGGTTATGGTCGTCAGATGGGAGGTGGTCAAGGGTTCAATGCTATGGGAAGGAATAACATGGCCGCTCCGCAACAACAAAGGGATCAAGTGGTTGAACAGGGGAATGCTCAGAATGGGGTTAATGGTCTTCGCTGTTATAACTGTAATGAGAAGGGTCATCTGGCTAATATATGTCCTAAGCCGAGGACAAGAGACAGTGCTTATTTCAAAGAGGCTATGCTCTTGGCTCTTAAGGATGAAGCTGGTGGAACTCTCTCCAACAAGGAACAAAGCTTTATGGCAGATGCAGACTCAGATGATGATATGGAGGACTTGCAAGCTAATGCAGCAGTGATGTTGATGGCACAAATGCAAGCTCTACACATGAGTGATACAGGCCCAGTGTATGACACTGAAGGCTTGTCTCAGGTACCTGAACAAACAATTATCATCAATGAACTGATATCTCTGCCAACTTCTGCATCTGACATAGATCAGAGTGTTCAACATGAGCCTTCTACATCTCATTCCGATGATCATCAACTAGACCCCGTAGTTATATTTGATGATTAAGATGACCTTATGGTTACCATTGATGATCAAGTTGACTCTGTGGTTATACTTGAGGATCTAAACAATGACCATGTTGAGACTCACGTTGAACAAAATGATTCTATGTTTGATCCAGAATTTGAGCTCCGGACCTTAGTTAAAGACCAACAATCCCGAGTGGAACATTATCATGATGTCAATTCAAAACTAAAAGCAAAAAATGCACTGTTAACCAGGGATAACGATTGCTTAATTTGACAAATCGAAGTTTTTAAAACTCAAGAAAAACGGGAAAAAGGTTTTGAAGTCGCTTTTGCTAAATTTTATCAAAATGAAAAATGTTTAGAACGAGAGATACGTAATCTAGCCGCATCGAAGAATGCTTTGTTGTCTCAAATAGAACAACTGAAACATGAACATAAAAAACAACTTAACGCTCTTACTTTGGAAACTCAAAAAGCCAAGGCTGAGTTGTTAACTTGTCAAAAACAGTTCTCTGAGTACAAACAGCATTCCACGAAACGAATAGATACCTATCTTGAAGAAATTGTCGACTTACAACACAAAATCAAAGAGTTTCGAAATGTCGTTTATAAACATGGTGAGTCAATCACAACTATTCAAAAGTTTACTTTTAAACCAAATCCAAATGGATATGGTCCGATTCTTGCTGATTACAAACCTAAGTTTTCAAACAGAGCATTCAAACCAAATCCTGAAGTTTACAGTGCAGAACATAGAATTGATGATTCAATTATGACTGTTGTGGAATATAATCGCATGGAAGAATTAGATGCAGATGACGAGAGTCGGTCTAAAATGGAAAATGTCGTTTATAACAAACCATTTAACTATTCAAAAGCCGTAACTTTTGTCACACAACAAGATACTTCAAACACACCTTTGGTTGTCACACCAGTTTCTGAAGTTAGTCCCCAACACAATGGTGCACAAATTAATGGTCCTTTACCTTCACTTGGTGAAGTAAAAACTAAAGCTGAAAGTTGTCGTGTTATCAAATATTTTGACACTTTCTTATCTGACATCAAACTTTTGGAACGTGAGATTGAATTTCATTCTGAAATAAAAGTTGAACATTTTCACTCGCCATTGGCACGAGAACAAAGAGACATTTTTCAGAAAAGAATTTTACCCCATGTAAAAAATTTGAAAAACTGTGCACTATATTGGGAAAGGGATTGTCACAAGGAACTTGGTCTCATGAAAACAGTTTTCGAGAAAACAGAAACATCAATTTCAAATACTAAACGCAAAAAAAATTATTGAGAAAAGATGTTGATCGACTCTTGGAAAATGTTATCTGTGCTGATATCAATAATATTGTGTTATTACAATCTATTGCATATGCATCTGATCATATATCTGCTGATCCTGTTGATTCTGTTGTTATTGTTGAGAATACGGATAATGTGCTTCAGAACGAGTCTTTAAAAGTTGAAAATGAACGATTGTTAAATGACCTTTCCAATGCAAAACGTCATCTTAATTAGTGTCAAAAAGATATTCATGATCAACAACTTGCTTTTCAAAACAAAATCACCCAGTTGCGTACAAAATCTTCTGATCCTAAAATTGAGCAACTGGATGATCAAAACGTGTCTTTCAAGTGTCAAATCTCAAAATATGAACAAGAACTTGCAAAAGTTAAAAAGGAATATGGTGTCATATTTGATTTACTCAAACAGACTCGTGATGAATTATCAAACGAACTTGATCATTATCTTGCACACACTAAAGAAGTCATGAATTTTGCTGGAAATCTTCGTTCTGAAAATCAAGAACTGCTGCACACTATCTCTAAATTAAGGGAAATGTTAGGAAAGTATGAACAAGTTCAGCCTAGCATTATTAAGAGAATTTCACCCGTAACACTTAGCAAACGTGAACCCAGAATACCTACTGACAAAACACAAGTTACTAATGTGCTTCCCTCTACTGAAACAGGAATAGTTGCCTCTTTTCCAAACGTCCGCACTTCACAGCCTAGGAGCAATACAAGGAAGAATAGGAAGTTGCGACCTAAGAAAAGACAAATAACGAATGCTGAAGTAGAAGAACACCGTAGGAATTTGAATAAGACTCCAGTTGCACCCACTTTAGATATTGCGTCTAGCAAATGTAATGGAAAAAGTGTTGTAACTAATGTTGAACCTTTAAGTACTTTTGATATTCAGTCTAATGCTTCTTGTGTTATTTGTCGTAAAAGTATGCGTTCTGACTGTCATGATAAGTGTGTTGCTAAGGCTATCTTGTCTCATTTACGGAATCCTAAGATTCGGAATACCTCTAGGCCCACTACTGCTTCTAAGTCTGTGCTTGGTAAACCGCCCTCTTTAGGTTCTAAGAAACACATTAATGTCCCAGTAGCTCCAGTATCACCTCCAAGGATTGTAGTACCACCTAGTGCATTCACTAAGACTAAAGCTAAGACTAGTTGGAGATGGCAGAAATGGATACATAATACACTAGGATTTAAATGGATGCCTAAAATCATTGATGGATGTATTTCAACTATAACCGCTTCGGAACCCTCTAACTCTTTGGGTTCCACATCTACTTCTATTCCATCTGTGTGTAATGCAGGTGATACAGATCATCCTTTGGATTGTTGATAGCGGATGTTCCCGACACATGACAGGCAACCTTAAACTGTTATCAAACTTTGTTGTAAAGTTCATTGGCACTGTCAGATTCGGGAACGATCACTTCGCAGCTATCATGGGCTACGGAGATTACATCAATGGCAACATCGAAATTAGCATGGTTTATTATGTGGAAGGCCTCGGTCACAATCTCTTTTCTGTTGGACAATTCTGTGATGGAGATTTGGAAGTTGCTTTTAGGGAGAAAACTTGTTTCATTCGTGATCTACAAGGAAATGATCTTATGTCTGGCCAACGCTCATCCAGTCTCTACACTATCTCCATGCAAGACATGATCGCTTCATCTCCCATCTGTCTTCTCTCAAAGGCTACATCTACAAAATCTTGGCTATGGCACCGTCGCCTCTCACATCTAAACTTTCAAACCATAACCAACCTTGCTCGACACAAACTTGTCGAAGGTCTCCCGAGATTCCGGTATTCTAAAGATCATCTATGTTCAGCTTGTGAACAAGGGAAAAACACTCGTGCTCATTTTCCTTCAAAGGTGGAACACAGCACTCAGCATGTGCTTCATCTTCTTCACATGGATTTGTGTGGCCCGATGCGCGTGCAAACGATTAATGGCAAACGCTACATCTTAGTAATTGTTGATGACTACTCACGATGGAGTTGGGTTTATTTTCTTCGAAGTAAAGATCAAGCTCCACAGATGATCATCACCTTTCTCATGAAAATTCAAATTCAGCTCCGAAACACCGTTAGACAAATTCGAACAGACAAAGGAACTGAATTTGTGAATCAAACTCTTCGGGAATATTATGAGAAAGTGGGAATTGAGCATCAAACATCTATTGCCCGCACACCAGAACAAAACGGAGTTGTTGAACGACGAAACCGTACGTTAGTGGAAGCTGCCAGAACGATGTTAATCAATGCTAAACTTCCAGATTACTTATGGGCTGAAGCTGTCTCAACTGCATGCTACACTCAGAACCGCTCAATGATTACAAAACGCCACAACAAAACACCATTTGAGCTTCTCCACAACCAAAAACCGAATCTTAAACACTTTCATGTATTTGGATCCTTTTGCTATCCGAATAATGATCGTGATGACTTTGGAAAGCTCAAAGCCAAAGCTGACATTGGAGTCTTTATTGGATATTGTGAGAATTCTAAAGGTTACCGGATCTGGAATCGTCGTACAAAGCAGGTTATGGAAATGATTCATGCTAACTTTGATGAGCTTACTGAGATGGCTTCTTAGTATAACAACTTGGAACCCGGTCACAACCGCTTAAACTTCCCTCAAACCCCATCATCAGCTGAACAAAGCCCTCAGCTTACTCGTCAACAAATGGAAAGACTCTTTGCTCCTCCGTTCAGTGACGATATTGATGAACGTGCTCCAGGTGTATCCGATGTTTCCGCTGCTCAACCTGATAATATTCTTATACCTGATACACCTGCTACAACAACTACGGTTGAAGAAGCACCACCAGTTGACTCTACAACAACAGTTGAACAAACTGCATCCAACGATGATGAACCAACTGATGATGTTCTTAATGAAGTACCCCCACCTGCAGATTTTGATCCAAATGCGTTCTTTAACCCGTTTGCTAATGAGACTGCTGCACCTGATGTCGCGGAATCATCTACAAGCCATTTGAATCCTCAGAATCTGCACAATGTATACCAACATCAACCCTCTACACATCGATGGACTAAAGACCATCCTCTGGAAAATATTATTGGCAACCCGAATCAACCAGTCGTTACAAGACAACGTCTTCACACAGATGGTGAACATTGCATTTATGCACTCACTGTCTGCCAATCTGAGCCTAAAAACATTAAAGACGCAATGACAAAGGACACCTGGATTGAATCCATGCAAGAAGAACTCAACCAATTCAAACGTCTTGAAGTATGGGAACACGTTGAAAGACCAACAGGGGTTTACGTCATTGGTCTCAAATGGATTTGGAAGAACAAATTGGATGCTGAAGGGAACGTAATCAGAAACAAGTCACGTCTGGTGGCTAAGGGTTATCGACAGGAAGAGGGGATTGATTTTGAAGAATCATTTGCTCCGGTTGCTCGTCTTGAGGCTGTTCGGATATTTCTCGCGTTCGCGGCTCATATGAATATAACGGTCTTTCAGATGGACGTCAAAACTGCTTTTCTGAATGGTCAACTTAAAGAAACGGTTTATGTCAGCCAACCAGAAGGATTCGTTGATCCCGAGTTCCCGAACCATGTCTACAAACTGAACAAAGCTCTGTATGGTCTCAAACAAGCTCCTCGGGCGTGGTACGATAAGTTATCATCTTTCCTCATTGCCAATAAATTCACCAAAGGTTCGGTCGATCCCACACTTTTCATACAATATCACGGGGCTCACATCTTAATCTTTCAAATCTATGTGGATGACATCATTTTTGGGTCAACATATTTAAAATACTCAAATGCTTTTGCAAAATTAATGACAAAACATTTTGAAATGTCAATGATGGGTGAACTCACATTCTTTCTAGAAATGCAAGTTCATCAATCACCCCGTGGTATTTTCTTGAGTCAGTCCAAATATGCCCTTGAATTGTTAAACAAATTTGGAATGCAAAACTGTGACACCTATGCCACACCAATGGCTCATACCAAGAAGCTAGATGCTGATGTACATGGGAAATTGGTGGACCCTACAAAATACCGTAGTATCATTGGGTCTCTCATGTATCTAACAGCCAGCAGGCCTGATATTGTCTTTGCCGTTTATCTTTGCTCCCGTTATCAGTCGAGACCAACTGAAACTCACCTCTCTGAGGCTAAAAGAATCCTCTTATACATCAAGGGAACCATTAACTTGGGGATCTGGTATCCGAAGGATTCTGGTTTTGAACTAATCGCTTTTTCAGACGCTGACCATGCAGGATGCTTAGATTCACGGAAAAGTACTTCAGGAGCTTTACAATTTCTTGGTGATAAATTGGTGTCATGGCAATCGAAGAAGCAGGATTGTACATCGCTGTCCTCAACCGAAGCAGAATATGTAGCCATGTCAGCGTGTTGTGCTCAAGTCATTTGGATGAGAACACAACTCAAAGACTATGGTTACGTATTTGACAGAATCCCGATGTACTGCGATAATCGGAGTGCTATTGCGATCTCGTGCAACTCAGTTCAACACTCAAAGTCAAAGCACATCGATCTTCGATATCATTTCATCAAGGACCACGTGGAACATGGTACAGTTGAATTATACTTCGTGGGTACAGAATACCAATTGGCAGATTTACTCACCAAAGCCTTAGCTCCTGCTAGGTTTAATGAGTTGGTCCACCGGATTGGTATGCGGTGTTTGACTCAAGAGGAACTCGATGATCTCTTAAAACAGTCTTAAAAACCAGTCAAACACCAAAATCTCTTTTGTAAATATTTTTTTCAAAAACAAAATATAAAAATATAAAATCATATAAAACATCAAAAATATTCTTCTATCTACATTTCTTAAAACATGGCAAGTACATTTCTTCCGTCAACACTCAAATCTTTCAAAATTTTGTATTTTTCCGATCAAGTGTTGAGGGGGAGAAAAATAAATTCTTAACTGTTTCAAAATCATTGTACTTGCATGTTACCTATTCCCGGTTGTTTCTTTGAATAATGGTGGTCGCATTTATGGTTTTCTGACACTCCTCGGACTAAAATTTATAAACTTTCATTATTTCTTAAGTCAAGGGGGAGTGACGTCAAAGTTATTTCCAAATATCTTTCGTTTGGTAACCAAAATGGAAGTTAAAGGCTTTGGATGAAAATGGAAAAGGTGGAGGAACTAAAACTGTCAAAATCTGAAAGTTATTTCTAATAAAACATCCCACCTAACTTTATTACTTCACATTTATTACCCACACCAAACTAATCCTACGCCTATAATTTGATCTTCAAATCCGTGTTTTGGATCAACAATCTGTAAGTGTTTTTGTGTTCTTAACAAGATTACAAACAATGGTTTTGAATCGTTTTGAAAAATAACGGTTAGATCTTAAACTAGGGACGATTTTGTGTTCTACGCGTATGCGTATGAACACATAATATTGTTTATGTGTTTGTGGTTAAAAAGATAGTGTCAAAACGTTTCTAAAACATCAATGATACCATTTTTATCCTCAAAACTTACCCAGAAACACGAATTGATTGTTTTTTAGGAATTAGGGTTTATGCGTGGGTTTGGGTATTATCAAATGTGAATGTTTTTGGTCAAAAAGATAGTTGCGTGATGTTGTTACTATAGTGAATTGATGTTATCTAGGCTCTGAGACAACCCAGAAACACTAATTGATTGAGAATTAGAAATTAGGGTTTAATGTTCTTGATATTTGGGTACTTTTGATTCACTGCGAACTTGATGTTAAAACTTGATCATATCACTCACATGACTACTTAGAACTACCAGAAAAAGTTTGGTGCAATTTCCATGGCTAGATTTCTTACGCGTAATTCTTGAAACTAGGGTTTAAGTTCTACGCATAAGGTTTTTATGCTTAAACTGTTTAATAAGTATTCATGCCAGGATCTGTTATAGAATGAATGTATGTGCTAAAATTGATGATATGATGATTTTATTTCAGGTTTGCTACACGTAAAAATCAGAATCAAGGTTGTTAGATATCTACGCATAAGGATCACCTTACGCGTAGTATGTTATGCGTAAGAGAAATCTTACGCGTAGCGTTTACGCGTAAGGTTCTACAGAAAGGACTACGCGTATCCTGTGAAGGATATGCGTAAACAGTGACCTCTACGCATAAGGTCTACTCTTACGAGTAAGCCTTACGCGTAAGGTTTATATACGCTTACGCGTAAGCTCTACGCATAAGGTCCCCTTTTTCCTACGCGTAATTTTTCTTACGCGTAAGACAAGGTCCTACGCATAAGCTTGCGCCTTTACGCCTATAACTCCTGTTTACGCATAAGCTACCATTTCTACGCCTAAGCCTTGATTAAACCTTTATCATGAATTGTTACGCGTGCAAACTTGTAAACAAATAAATCATTACGTCACGAAACCAATAATGTCACTAATAAGCTTAAACGTTTAATATGTTGTGGAAAATAAGTGATAACATAAACTTTAAAACTTAAAGTTAACTAACTCACGAAACTTATCACGACGGCATTGGACTATTGGACAAACAAGTGGATTTGGATTCGTAACAATCATCAACATTGCACATTCAATAATTAGACAATAAAACCATCTGTTGACTAACATAATGTCTTTCGATATGTTGGTTCTTTTGGCTAAATATATTTCAGATCATGACATGGACGCTCAAATGAATGTGGATGCACCAAATGTTCTCACCATTGCTGATATTTTCCCAATTGGTTATCCGATGAAGATTGTGAAGAATAACCTTCGTGTTGACTTTGAAACTCTCACCTGCTCAGAGTCTTCTTGCTTAATTGCTGTGGACATTCTCAAGAATCATCCTTATCAAAATATGCTCTCCAATTCTGCTACAGTGCCTGAGATCTACATTCAACAGTTCTGGAACACAATGCAAAAGATCAAAGGACAAAACGCTGTGACGGTGACGCTCAATAACAAACAAGTCATCATCACACCTGCAGATTTAAGAGCTGTCCTCCTCATTCCTGACATCATACCAACTGAATACTCTGCTGCACCAACTAAAGAGACTGTTCTGCAATTTTTTATTGATATTGGGTATGACGAAGCTTCAGGAGTTATCACTAAGCATTCACACGTGGATCTCAAGAATATTTCTCAGCCTTGGAGAACCCTTTACATCATCATCACAAAATCTGTTTCTGGTCGTGACAGTGGCTATGAGCATCCCAAGCTCATGGAACTGCAAATACTTTGGGCTTTGGTCAACATGAAGCACATCGAAGTCGAAGCTCTGATATGGGACGACATGATGACATTCCTAAAAAATCTTGGCTCAAAGATCCCTTATATCAGATATACAAAACTGTTGATCCAAAGAGCACTTGGGTATAACCCTGATATCCGCAAGAGAATCAATGACCACGATAATCACGACATGTTGTCTGAACCCACTCTAACAGTCAGATTTAAGGAGTCAACAACAAAGAAACAAGGTGATGTGTTGCCGGATCATCTTCTCTCAGATGAACTCAAACAGCTCTACTCCTATAAAAGGTATTTGGTAGCTGTGGAAGAGAACAAAGTTGGTTTTCTCGATGAAAAATCTTCTGGTACACCTACCAAGAAAACCAGAAGAGGAAGTACAGGAAGTGTTGCAAGCACTGAGAGTAAACGGAAGTTCCCTAAGAGGAAACCTGGACTCAAAAGGAAAGTTCCCTCTAAGGAAGCTGTTCCTATTCCCATTCCTAAGTCTGAACCGAAAAGAAAGCTAGTGGATGAAAGCTCTGAAGATACCGAATCAGACGATGAGGTTTTCTACTCTAAAACTGCAACCGATATTACTCCTTCAGTAGTCAAACCTCGTAGTCCACCAGCAGATAAAGAAAAAGGAAAAACTCCAGTGATTGAACATGATAAAGAGAGCTCAGAAGATGAACCCATAGATGAGCAAAAGGAATATCAAAGGAAGTTGAAGGAACTCAGACATAAACATCTTACCGAAGCATTCGTAAAAGATCAAACTCGTGGCCCTGGAGGCTCAAGTGGTGGCACTCAAGCCACACCAGTTCCTGATGTGGTTAATCGACCCGATAAGGGAACTGGTACTACCACCGCTCACGAACAACAACAATGGCAGATTGAGGATTCCATCAACTTTGATATTGAAGAACCAGAAACGGAAAAGATTGAGAAAATTCCTACTGATGATACTAAGGCTGATGAAACGGCTAGGTCTAGAAATGAAGAAGAAACCGACTATGATCACTTTCTTAGACAGTCCAGCTCGTTCTAAGGAGGAAACCTCTGAACCACCTAAGGACCCCGAGTCTCCTCACATCTCTTCATCATCTGACTCGTCTTCTTACTCTTCACCACCACCATAAAAAAGATCAACCAAATCAACATCCAAATCAGTGAAGAAGCCAACAACATCTTGGATCTCTCAAGCAAAGACCAGAATCGTTAAAGCTGTCAAGCAGGTCAGAGAGAAAGATATTACAAAGAAGAAGTTAGATTTTCTTGCTGACCATATACAATATCTTCATGATGAGAAAGACAAGATGCAAGTTGAAAGGGAGTATGTCCAGAAGCTCATGAAAGTTGATCTTCAAGGGAAAATGGACGAGATGATAAAATGATACACTCACAAGTTCCTTCTTGACATCGTTCCTGGAATTACAAAGGAGATGTTTACCAAACAACTCTATCCGAATCTCTTACATCTGGCCAAGCAAACCATGAAATCAACTCCAATGCATGTAAACATCAATCCAGTTGATCCCATAATCTTCTCAGATGCTGAACTGGTTAACCGGCTGGTAGCTTAAATGTCTAAACGCTCTGAAACATTTGCCTCCTACGAAGGTAAATTGTTTGAAGCATTGCTGGAATACCAACTCAAATCAGCATGCAGAGAAGAAGCTGAAAGGCCTAAACGTCCAAGAGACGATGAAGATAAAGATAAGGATAAGGATAACGAGCCCAAACGCCCGAAGAAGTCTGGTGAATCATCCTCTATGCAACCTCCACCCCTACGGACTCCAGCTCAACAAAGATCTCCTCCTCGCTTTTCTTCTGACAAACCTCAGGATTCTGAGTTACCACCCCAGACTCAGAAAACCGGTGATTACTTTGAGTATACGGGTGGTGACGATGAGGAAGTCTCTGAGCCCCAACAACAACCCATCTCTCCCGACATAGCCAAGAAACCAGAATCCTCTTCCAGGCCAAAGAAAATGAAGAAGAAGGCGCCTATGACTGACGTCTTATCATGGCTGGACGAGGATGACACTGAATTTGATTGGTTCTCGAAGCTTGTTGATTCTACTCCCTACCCACCTGAAGGTCAAGATGCGGTAGAAGGTCGTACATTGGAACATGCTAAGTTCTTGCAAGAAAAATTCCGTGTGAAAAAGATGACGAAATCCGAGTTGAAGCGAATCAAGAATGAAGCATTTCAACTGCTCAAAGACAGCTCGGAAAGTGCTATTGAAGTTGAGTATCACCTTGATAATATAGCACGAGCTATGTCTAACAACATGGATTGGCTCAACCCCGAAGCAAACATCGACTTCACTAAACGGGACAACCCTCCATATTACACCGACTGGTCTAAACCTCTACCAACAATTGGCCAACCAGATCAGCCTAAGATTCCATTCCGATATTTCTTCAACAAAAATTTGGAATTCCTTCTACACGGTGGCGATGGTTCAAGGAAATACGCTACATCACTGACACTTCCATTTCCAGCAGCCATATACTCTAACTGCATAGCCATCGAGGAAAAGGCTAACCACATATTCTATAAAAATGTGGAAGTATATGACCATGATGCAATGTATGTGATTCACCATTGGCCGGAACGCCGACGAATCTACTACAGAAGCTGCCAGGTTCAGAAGTCTCAACATGAAGTGGTCAGTACTAAAGAAATCGTCGCCATTAAACATGTTGATCTTTCGTCTAAATGGGACTACACTTTCCTCAAGAATATTGTGGTCAAAAGGCAAGACGAAAGGGATTATGCATTCTCTGAAGCGGACTTTGAGAATTTGTCTCTCAACGACATTGAAGACATGTACCTTGCCAAAGTACAGGGTCGCATGAGACAATTCTCGACTGAAGTACAACGTGAATACATCAAGTCCTTGCTTATCTTCATCAGAAGCATAGTAATCAAAGAACGTGTAGAAGATCTCCAGCTTGCAGTTGAATCATATCAGACCCGTGTCAACTTCACTAGACCTCAGCTAGAACTCCCGACATCAACCAGCTTCCACAATACACTCTCATCAGCCAACCATTCGGAGTGGTTTACCTTAGTGAACTACAACGCAACTGCTTGATGGCGTGTAGAGATCTTCACAAGTTTGGGGATCACACATTGAAGAAGGTTAGGGACGGATTGGCTTATAGGTTGAAGGATATACATGAAGGAATTGGGTCACAAAAGCGATGGAATTCTAAGGAAAAATGAGATGTGAAGAGAATCATCACTAGGATTGATAAAAGGTTGTACCGACGGGACCAGTTCAGAACACTGGAAAGCTTTGTAGGTGGTCGCCCCAGGATTGCTCTCGCAGGCTATCAACGCCCTGTTCGCATTCCTGGAAAGATTGATGGACTTCCTGGTACCCCTTAAACTGCTTCTATTTCATAATATTTTGGATGTGTGATTAAGAATGACAATGGCTTGTGCACGCATATCAGTGTACAACCCGTTCTTGTCAAGAAAGGACCCTGTGGTACGCTTCAGTGCCACAATCCTTATAAAAGGAGCGAAAGCTTCTTACTTTTGAGTAAAACCTATCAAACCTTTCATTTTTCAAAGGTTTTGCTCAAAAGAACAAGTACTTCCCCTTATGATTTTCAAAACCTCAACTGTTAATATCACTTGTTAAGGGGGAGTATTTGACTAAAATCTTTGTTCACAAAATTGTTCTCAGTGGTACTTTTCCCACAAAACTCAAAATGGTCATATTTGATATCAACATTTCGTCAAAAATAACATTTATATGCCATTTTTTAGGGGGAGAAAAATATGTGATAAGAAATATGTTGTGCATTGCTTTTGAATCATCGTGTGAAAAGACTTCAACCCATGAATTGACGGGATCTGAACAGTCATACATTGAAAAGACTTGTCTTCCAAGACTTGTCCAAGTAAATTGTACCCACTCGAGAAGCTCCTGATAGACATGAACATTGACGGGTTTGACAACCTTTCGGGGTTGTCCACATCTTCAAGATAGTTATTAGAGCTAGTTGTCACCTAAAAGCTGCAATGTATCTCTTTAACTATGCAACGTAATTGTGTCTCGCAAGGAACTGTCTATCTTGAGTAGATCAATTCTAAAAGTGCGCGCTCTTTCCTCACTGTGCAGATTTCTGTCAAAACTCTTAAGCACATGTTGAGGGGGAGTATTTCTGAAAATCTAAAACTCTTGGAGTGTTCAAACATGTTTTCATTCACAAACACTTCGAGAGATTTTCATGAAAAATGGTTTTATGGCAATGGAGTTATAAGGTGATTAAGGTTAGGAATAACCGTCCTATGATCCGCCAGAGCCGGAAGGATCTACCCAAGGACACCACAAATAGTTAGAATTTAGAAGTCCTTAGGTATGATTATAAAAAGGAGAAAATGAGAATTGGAGAAAGAAGGAGTTGAAGAATTAAAAAGAAATGCAAAAAAAAGGGTGAAAAGAAATAGCCCCCCAGATTATTCAACTTAGGGCAGACACCGGGTTCAATTCATATGCTATTGGTTGTCACTAGATGACGTCGGTATTGAAGATTAAAAGCCGTCATGGACCCAGTGACGCATGCACTAAACCTTCTTAACCACTCAAGTTTCTCCCAACAGAAGCTTGTTTCATTCTCACAGGGAACCCTACATAAACTATCAGCTTTCTCTTAGAGATAGCTGGTATTGAAGAAGGAGACCCTCTCCCTAGTCTCCGCTCAGGAAAACCAAAACGCACTATTGAGTCTAGAGCCACGAGATTCATCAAAAGATCTCTTAGGTACACTTGACATTTTATCACTTGTCGTTCAACAATAAGAAATTCAGTGGTACACTATCGAGTCCTACACAGATCTTAGCAATCTGTCGAGAACATTTATGAGAGGTTCACATCTGTGATCCTCAGTGATTGAATGGAAACTCCTGCCAGGGTCAACATCAAACAGCCCTGACAGCAGGTCGCTTCGGTAACTCCCCGTGGATTACGCTTAGTGGTCTCAAACGGTCTACAGTCGTGAGGTGATGCTTCGGTGTACCTCAGCGACTCATCTGAATCGTAGGTGTACTTCGGTACATCGCGTTATCTCACTTGTGGGACTCCGGTTCAGGAACGGCCTTTGTGAGAATTAGAGTTGTGTTTTCACACTATGCTGTTAACACTCTCGAAGTTCAAACTTGTAAGTGCCGGAATCCGCTTATTACTAACCCTTCTTATGTTTACTTCTTATGAAAGCTCTGGAGTGGACTGATCGTGCAGATTCTCCACATGCTCATACCAACTACGCCATCAAACAAGTTCTCATAATCAAGAGCAACACAAATTCAGAATGATTCTTCATCAACAAATAATCTACAAAGTTTAAAGACTTAAAGAACTTCATCAACTGTAATCCAACGTTAAAGAGCGTGTGATCATGTTAGAGAAAGATGTGGAGACAATGGAGCAGCGAAGCAGACCTGATGCAGACAACAACAACATACTATCACCTTCAAAGAACAAAGAACAAAAGAACAAAGATAAAGATGACGTCAAAGCAGAACTGTTTAAAGAAAACAATTTTTCTACACTGGGGAGATTGTTCAAATCAAGGCATTTCTTCTCACAAGAAAGAAGAATGTCAGAAGACGTCAAAGCTACTATTACATCAGCACCTTCACCGTCCACATTCATTCATCACCAACACTTAGGGGGAGATTGTTGGAATTCCTCCTAAACCCAATTCAAGTGTTAGTGATTCATATGTAATAGTTAGCTTAATTATGGCCTTTAAGTTAGTTATTAGCATTAGGCTTATGTAGAAGGCCCACAAGCCTAGGCCCAAGCCCATAAGGAAAAGGATGGGAACTAGACGTGTTGCCCTAGCTTCCCTCCTATAAATACTCTTGTAAACCTTCCTTTGAAGGTTGGTTGTTCAATTCATTTCACTTTCATACTCTTACGCATAACCTTTCCATATCATACGTGTGTGTTTGTGTGTGTTATTGTTCATCCGCCTTCATCTCTTTCTTATTTCTACATATTGATGCTTGTGTTACATATATGGTGACCTAACAGAGATATCCAAATGGAGACAGGTGTAAGGTTGGATGGGTTTGATAAATTTTGTGCTTGTGTGGCTTCTATTCAACGATCATTGTTAGAATCAACTCCTTTTAGTGAGACCATCTGGAAATTTTTTGAGAAAAGCCTCCTAAGCATAAACCATCAGTTGTTACAACTCGAGGAAATGGATAAGGAGGATTTATCCAACCTTAGGCATCATGATAAAAAAGACCTAGTTTTTAAGAACATGGAACCTAAACCCAAACAAGATTGTGAGATGGTTAGAGTTAAACCACCTATTTGCATGTGTGGGATAGATTTCAAAACATATGACACACATGAGGAATCCTTTAGGCAAATAGAATATAATGATCAAATTTTTGAGAATGATTCTTATGAATCGGACCAAGAATTTGAAATGGCTAAAAAAGGATTTGAGTTACTTAGGAGTGTATTTGGGTTAGATCATACTAAAACACATGATGAACTTTTAGGAGATCTAGATATAATGGAGAATGAGGTGGAAACTCCAAGTCCACAAGCCCTACCATCACTTGAGGAACACACATCGCCTATAACTTACCCGGGAGAAGTAGAAGAGACTATAGGAACCCCGATTGATATAGAACCTTTGGACCAAACGCCACTAGAGAATGTAGGTTTAGATGCTTGTTGTCATGACCTCTCTCTTAATCCTAGGGAAGTTCCTAATTTTGATAAAATGGAGCCTCAACCAAAAACCTTACCCAATTTTCTGTCTTTAGATGTGAATCTTGGAATTGAATTAGGCCCCAATCCACCCATCAAAATAAATAATCAGGGTAGTTGCTTGATAAAGGTGGTAGACTCTAGGCCATGTAGAGTGGAAGCTAATATAGGAGTAACTCATGACCTTACACACTTATATCACCCATTCATGGTTGATAACAAGAAACATTATGGGTTTAAACCGGGTTTATTAGGTCAAGATGGATACTTAACTAAGAATCTTTTGAAGTTGATAGAAGATGATCCATTTTTAAGAGAGAGATTTGATTCACCCGCTACACCAATAGACTTAGGTAAGGTTATAATGAATGGAGCACACTCCTTTGAGCATATAAATCACCCATCACCCTCTCCTCACGTAGCAAATTTCCACCCTAAGGGAGTGTATCCCGCACTTAAGCTTAAGTGTAGGGAAAACCTCCCCTTTATCTGTTAAATAAGGGTAGAGTCAAGCTCGTGACTCGAACAAAAACAAGCGCTTCTTGGGAGGCAACCCATGTGTATTTGTTTTTCATTTTTATTTGTGTGTCGTATATCTTTTATTGATTGTTTATTCTCATGTTTGAATTTGTAAAAATGCTTTATTTTGTCTTTAACCTCGTCTTAATTACATATAAAGGTATTTTACATAAGGGATAAGTGTAGGGAGGATTATACACGTTTTCAAAAGAAACGTGAACATGAGAATTACAATTATTTAAAAGATATACATGTGTGTTTGTTAGAGTCAAATGCTTGTATCAAGTCATAATGGATGTTTTGCAGGAAATTTTTCCAGATTCTAAAGATGTAAATTTTCCAGAATTTTTTCCAGAAAATCGCTGACCAGTTTTTGTCAGGATAACCTGACGGCGTCAGGATCGCAACCTGACGGCGTCAGGAAGGAGTAAAAACAACAGATTACTTTTTTCTCGTTTTCTGAGCTACTTATAAATTTTTGGAATTTTCCAGGTCTTAATTTTCTAGAAATTCTGTAAACATCCATTCCACAAGCATTATATCCTAGTTTAGTCGAGTCTTATATATATTATTACCGCCGATTTTACGCGAAGGTTTCGTTTGTTTTCTTCAAGTGTGCAGGTTTTATTTATCAAGAAGAAGAAACAAAAGATTGGAAGGAGATTTTCACGCACACATTCTTCTTGGAAAGGATTTAACCACTACTTCACACACGGATCCTACCGAGATAATCAGGGGAGTACTAGTTTCTTTAGTTTTTAATTACCTTCCATTATCATAACTTTGATACTTTCGGGGAACATTGGGGACAATGTTCAGTTTAAGTGTAGGGAGAGAAAATAAAACGGGAACTTTGTAACTATGCTTATCCTTGATTATTTGCTTTGTCCAATTGTATTTGTGTAATAAACCATGAGAAAATGTCGGTTAGGGTAATTTTGGCACCAAATTTAAAATTTTTCATGACATATAGGAGTGGGCCATTAGTATTAACAAAAGCGTCTCACGGATAGGAAGTTGCATGACTAGCACAAAAACCCTTTACCACCTAAATTCCACCCAAAATGTGAGGATCGCCCTTAGATTAGTAGGAATTAAAGCATTCATCTTTAATGCTTAGAGTGTGAACCGGTAGTATATTAGATTCTAGAACTTGTTTTGTGATGCATTCCGAGATCGCTAGTAAGACTACACTTGTGTAGTTAGGAATAACTAAATGATAAGAGGCATTAGGATAACCCTTGTTTGATACCCGTAATATAATTACTTCTTCCACATCGGTTGAGTAATTCCCCCACACCCTTTGTGTTGTACTCATCTTTAGTACATGATACCCCTAGTTAACCCCTCAGAGCCTATCCTTTTCGCGGTTCTCGTGATGTTTCGGTTTTTCCGGAATATCAATGAAGAGCATTGTTTACACCCCACCCCCAAATATACACCCAAATCGCCTTAGCCTACCCTGTATGCACTCACTTTTAGTGCATTATTGTTATCACCCTAAACCCTTAGTTGAATTATCTAGTTGCTTGCATGAGTTGCTAAGTCAAGTCATATCCTTTGTACACAGTTTTGGAACGTTAAATTCCCTTATTTACGTAATAACATACCCCAAGTGTTTTGATCTTTTCAATTCGGGTCAAATTAGTGTTAGAATAATAAAAACTCAAGTGTAGGGATGTGCCTATAAATCCCTATCATTTTGATGTTACCGTAGAGGATGGTAGAGTAAAAGTGTATGGGGAAAAAAAATCGAAAAAAAATAGAAAAAGAAAAAAGAAAAAAATAGAGTGTTCAAAAAAAAAAAAAAAAAAAAAAAAAAACATACGGGCCACCATCCTACATCTATCCTTTAAATTTATGTTTGTTTGTTTCAGTTACCGAGAGTTTAGAGTGTCGAGTCTTGGCTTAGCAACGCCATTCTTCGTATGCTTGTAACATAAAAGATTTTTGACTTGCCACCACTAAATAGCCTATCTCACCAAACCCTTTGTTTCCCTACCGTAAGCCTAACATTACAACCCTTTAAAGACCTCTTTGATAGTCTTTCCTAGGTGCTTACGCCAAAGCGATGGAGGTTTGATCTATTCTCAAGCCTATGGTAATCTATGTACTAGGACCGGTTAATGAGTGTTTATCTTCCATTTCCAACTTGTTATATTTCATATACACCCGAGAGAGATGTGAGTATCCAAACACCCCATGTGAGGTGCTAGTATGTAATTTCCGTGCTTGTTATGACTTTTGCGAGGCTTATATGTGTTGTGGACTGTTTTAAACCAATGCTTCATGACCCTTAACTTATAAATTAATTGGCTAAAAGCACATTTGCTTGAGGACAAGCAAATACCAAGTGTAGGGATATTTGATAAGGTTTTAAAATGTACCTTTTTGAGGGGTCATTTAAGCCCTTATTTGATCACTTTTGTATCCGTTATTACTTAATATCGTTCCTTTTTACTTTTTAGGTCTCTTGAAGACAAATTGCTGTAATGACACTTATTTGGACGAAAAGGCGCATATATACGAAGAAAATGGCCAAAGTCAAGAATCGAGACACTCAAGCTGCTGAAATACAAGGTGACGGCGTCATTGCTTAACTGCGACGCCGTCGGAGCATTTTGTGACGGTACAGAAGCCAAATTTCCTATTTTCAAGTGACGGTGTCAGGCTTTAAAAGAGTAGGCCGTCGCAACTCAGACGGCCTAGATTTGATCTAGACGGCGTCAGAAGCTGAAGAGGACGGCGTTACGAGCATAAGGTGATGTCATCGCAAGACTAACGTGGCCAAGACGAAACCCTAATGACGTCGACCCGACGGCGTCACAAATCATAAGGTGACGCCGTCGCACTTGTAATCTTATATATAGAATCTGAATTTTTCAGTATTAGTGTGTAGTCTTTTGGAGTAAAAACCTAAACCGAACCAAGGCTGTCTTGTACAGTATTTTAGGGTTCCAAACCCTATCTTACATCAAGATAAGTGTTTTACTTCAATAATTCAATTATGTCTTTGATTATTTGTGTGTATGCTTGCATGTTCTCCATGTCCGGCTAATTTATTTGTGTGTTTGCTTAGGGAATATGAAACTTAATTATTGAATATTGATTGATTGTCTCTTATCTTAATTGTTAATGATCTAGTAATGCGATAGATCATTCGTTGTGTAATTAATGCTTGATTAATCTTTGTGAACCTTAGCCTATAGCACTTAGAGCGGTTGTAGGATAAACCATCCAAAGAGGCCTTAGAGTTAGAGTTTATAATCCCTAGAGGGGTTTTGTAGACGAGACCCTTTGGTAAGTTCAAAGAGTTAAGGATAAACGCATACCCTACGACTTTAGACACACAACGCGATTAAGAATAAGGACGTAACAATTCAACCATCAATAGGAGATAATTAAGGAGTAATAAAACCTAAGTGAACACATCTTTAAACTATCATACGAGCACACAATAATTAGACATAGACTACATACACCTTAGATTAGATAATTAGATAATTAGAGTAATCGGTAGAAATACCAACCCCTAAATCCAAACCCCGAGATTCGTACCTTTCCATTTCCTAAAAAACATAAAAAAGATAAAAAAATAATCTTCCTCAACCCTAACCTTAGCGTAGTAACTTCTCACTAGCATTCCTATTCCCCTAGAGAACGATATCAATACCCGTGGCTTACCCTAATACTACACTACAACGATTAGGTTCACTACCTAGGGTGTTATAAAACTTGCTCGAAGAAAAGGAAGTTCCTTTGACCCCGAACGACGCGTGTAGCGTTATCAGTTTTCTTCGGACGCTACCTTCTCAATAGAGATGTTCCCCTTTTGAACATTGTCTTTTAAGAATTGATGACGAATCTCTATTTGCTTTGTGCGAGAATGTAATACCGGATTCTTGCTTAAATCGATGGCGCCTTTGTTGTCACATAGAATGGCTATGTCACTTAGATGAATGTCGTAGTCAACTAACGCTTGTTTCATCCATAGTGCTTGTTGGCATGCTTTGTTGGCGGAGACATATTCGGCTTCGGTTGTTGATATTGCTAATGCCGTTTGTTTCTTTGAGAACCAAGATGTTAAACAACATCCCATAAAAGTACATACCCCGCTTGTACTTTTTCGGTCAACATAATCACATGCATGGTGAGAATCTGCATATACAATTGTTTCTACTCCCGTACCCTTAGGATACCATAATCCTAATTGAGTCGTACCCTTAATGTATCTAAATATCCTTTTGACGGCTTCTAGATGTGATGTTTTAGGATCTTCTTGAAACCTAGCACATAGACAAACACTAAACATGATATCCGGCCTACTAGCCGTGAGGTAGAGAAGACTACCAATCATGCCACGATATTTAGTGTTATCAACGGATTCGCCGTCTTCATCTTTTGTGAGTTTAGTGTCGGACGACATTGGTGTCCTAATTGGTTTTGACTCTTCTAAACCGAATTTATTTAACATTTCCTTAATGTATTTAGATTGATTAAAGAAGATACCATCTTCCACTTGTTTGATTTGTAGACCAAGAAAGAAACTAAGTTCTCCCATCATACTCATCTCGAACTCGTCATGCATGATTTTAGAGAAATCATCACACATGTCTTGAAAAGTAGATCCGAATATAATTTCATCTACATATATATGAACAATGATTATATGTGACTCCTTTTTCTTAGTAAAAAGTGTGTTATCAACTAACCCCATGGTGTAGTTGTGTTTGATTAAGAATGACTTGAGTCTATCATACCAAGCTTTTGGAGCTTGTTTAAGACCGTAAAGGGCTTTCTTTAGTTTGTATACATGTTTAGGCTTTTCAAAATCGATGAAGCCCGGAGGTTGAGCTACATATACTTCTTCATTAATAAAACCATTTAGAAAAGCACTTTTGACATCCATTTCATAAAGCTTAAGATCATTAGCACAAGCATAAGCAAGAAGTATTCTTATAGACTCTAATCTAGCCACGGGGGCATAGGTCTCATCAAAGTCTATTCCTTCTTGTTGATTATACCCTTGGGCAACGAGTCTAGCTTTGTTTCTAGACACTACACCGTTTGAATCTAACTTGTTTTTATAAACCCATTTGGTTCCTATTATGGTTTGATTACCAGGTGGAGGGACAAATGTCCAAACATCATTAGAAACAAATTGATTTAACTCTTCTTGCATAGCCATTACCCAACTTTCATCTTTTATGGCTTCTTGTGTATTCTTAGGTTCTATGGTTGAGACAAAACAAAATAGGCTACTTTGGTTTTGGACTTGAGACCTTAAGGTTCTTTCGTTTAACTTTCCTATAACCTTATCTACGGGGTGATCTTTGGACTCTTTAATATTTATGATTTCATTATTTAAAGGTTCTTCTTCTTCATTAATCTTTTTCTTTATTACAATAGCTTCACTTTCGACAATCTCGTCATCGACAAGAGGTGGAGTGGGTTTGGGTGGACTTTCATCAAATTTTACATTTAATGACTCTTCTACCTTCATTGTTTCTTTATTTAATATGACGTAAGCTTTGCTATTAGGAGAATAACATAAAAAGATACATTCGGTTGATTTAGGATCAAATTTTGTGAGGTAATCTTTAGTGTTAAGAAGAAAACATTTGCTACAAAAGACTCTAAAGTGATCTAACGTAGGCTTTTTGCCTCGAAGTAACTCGTATGGAGTTTTACCTAAAATTGGTCTAATTAAGACTCGATTAAGTATGTACGTTGAAGTATCAACGGCATTGCACCAAAACTTTTGAGGTATGGATTGCTCATTTAGCATTGTCCGACTCATTTATTGTAGGGTTCTATTCTTTCTTTCAACTACTCCATTCGATTGTGGAGTGCGAGGAGCCGAGAAGTTGTGAGTAATACCATTAGCGTCACATAAGGCTCCAAATTGCACTTCATTATCGAATTTCCTACCATGATCCGTTCTAATAGACACTATAGGACTTCCTAATTGTCTTTGTATTTTCTTACTTAATATTTCAAAGTAATCGAACGTTTCAGTTTTGTTCTTTAAAAATTTGGTCCATGTGTACCTAGAATAATCATCCACTATAACCAAAGTGTAGTAGTTGCCTCCATAACTTTGGATAGCGGCTGGACCAAATAAATCCATGTGTAGTAATTCTGGACACTTAGTTGTAGACACCATGTTTTTAGCTTTGTGACTAGAATGGACTTGTTTTCCTACATTACAAGCATAACAAAAGTGATGTTCATATTTTAATTTAGGTAGATCTCTTACTAGATCTTTGGATGATAGCGATTGAAGAAGTCGCATATTGGCATGACCCAATCTTCGATGTCATAAGGTCGAAGTATCATCCATAGAGGTAAGACAAAGTTTGTCTTTAGGTTCATTACCAATTTTAATGACGTAGACTCCATGTTTCCTAATTCCTCTACCTATGGTGATGCCGTTTTTTAATATCTTACTACCGGTTTTGGTAAAAAGTACATTGCACTTTTTATCACATATTTGTCCTATACTTAAGAGATTACAGTTTAGGTTTTCTACGTGACACACATCGTTAATGGTCAGAGATTTGTTAGAAATTGTACCTTTACCGATGATTTTGCTTTTGCTATTTCTAAACACCACATTTCCTCCATTGAAGGATTCATATGTGGAGAATAGATCTTTATTGCCGGTCATGTGCCTCGTGCACCCACTATCCTTGACCCATTCATCCGGATCTAGGTCGACCTTTAAGCACACCTAAGAAAACAATTAACTCAAAAGTTTGGTCCCCATTTGTTCATGGGTCCATTAGTGTTAAACATTTCATTCATGTTAGACATGTATGGATAAGGTGAATATGCATTCCATAGTGCAAAGTTTTGAAATGGAAAACCATTTTTCATATTTGGGTTCCATCCCATTTGATGGTTACTTCTCGGGTAAACATTATTAGGTCTCCTAGATGTTTGGTTTTGAAAATGATGGACCTTTGTTTCTTACAAAACTTTGATTATATCTTGGGGGTGGTTGTCTAATGGTAATATAAGTTGGTTTCTTCTTATTAACGATGACAAAATCAGTTCTAGAAGAGGAAGCTATGTTATTACCACTGTTTTCTTCAGCAGACCCACGGATCCCTGGTTGTACACTAGCCGGTTCCCTTTTTGTGGGATCCGTGGGAACCGCCACAACAGTGGCTTGTTTTTCTATTGCTTTTACAAATTGTGTTTCTTTGTTTTCACTAATTGACACATCAAGTTGCTGAATACCTAAACCTTTTTTGTTGTTTCCTGTTTTAACACTATCTAATATCATATCTAGAGTATTAGTACTCATTCTAGCAATCTTAGAATCTAGTTGATCAACTAGTGTTTGAAGTTGAACGCATAGTTCATATTCGCCACTTGCTATCTTGCCCTTTTCTAGACGTTTTAATTTTGCCTTTAACTCTATGACTTCCTTATCTAAACGTTGGTTTTGATTTTTCAAAAACTTGTTTTTGTTGATTACTTTTAAGCTAATTTTTCAAAGTTTATCATATTCATTATGCAATGAGTCATCATCTATTGATGAGCTACTATAGTATTCGTGACATACCTCGTCATTTGCCATGAGACAAATTTTTTCGTCCTCCTCCTCGCTCATTCCCCACAAGCCGCTCACGAATGCCTTTTGATCATCGTGTTTGGGACACTTACTAATAAAGTGGTTTGGGTCCCCACATTTAAAGCAAGCACGATCATCCCTTGGCTTCTCGTCCTTTTTGCTTTTCCAGAATCCTTTCTTGTCGTCATACGGTTGTTTGACATATCTTCCCTTCCTTCTAAATAACTCTTTGAAGTCCCTTACCGCCATGGCATACTCCTCGTCATCACTATCCGAAGAGGAGTTCTCTTCATCACTTGAGGTCTTCTTGGCTTTGAGGGCAAGAGATTTGTGCTTCTCTTTCATCTTTGAGGCTTCGGAATCCTTAGCAAGGACAAGCTCATAGACCTTTAAATTGCCTATGAGTTCATCAAGGGTGAGGATTGTCAAATCTTTTCACTCTTCGATTGCCGTCACCTTAGATCTCCACTTGGATGGAAGTGCCCTTAGATATCTCCTAACATGGTTACGACTAGAAAAAGATTCATCAAGTGCTTGTAAAGATGTAATTATAGTATTAAAGTTAGCAAACGAATGATCTATAGTTTCCTCATCCGATATTGAAAATTGTTCATATTGTTGAACATATAGATCTATTTTATTGTTTTTCACTTGTTGATTACCTTGATGAGTTACAACTAAAGAGTTCCAAATCTCTTTAGAGGTTTTGAGCATGGAGATTCTTTCGAATTCCTTTTTAGGTAAAGCATTATACAAAACTGTTAATACAAATATCGTCATTAAAAGTTATTTATATTTTTGATCTTTACCGAAGTTTTGTTAACGACAAAAGTAAATTTAATTTTTATAAAGCTTAAAGCTTGTCAAAGTTTAATAGATATTAAAACAAGCTTTTTCAAATAATATCTTCATCACTCAAGCATTTACATTGTGATTAATCATATCTTGATATGACTCTAACCATAATGTATGATAGTAGTTTTTAGAAGGTTTTAGTTTCTTAAAAACTAAACATTACTTATGTATTTGCATGTTTCTAAAAATAGAAAAACAACACATGACATCATGTGATGCATCATGGAAATCATTGGAAGATTTCATTAGATATTTTGTGTAGATTTGGACTCTTCATATCTTACACAATCTTGCATAGATATGGTTGACTTTGGCAAGATCTTGATATCTTGCTGTCAGACCTCGGCGGCACCAAAACTTATAACGGGCGGAACCCTTTTAAGGGGTCCGCGGTCCGTGGTTCTTGCTGATGGTTTTGGCTATTAATAGCAAAGCCAAACCAAGTAGTTTTTCACCCCTTTCTATCATACTCTCATACATTTCTTCTCTTTAACCTTTCTAACTCAGTTTCATATCATATTAGTGATCTCTTTTGTAGCAAAGAAGATCAAGTCACATTCAAGCTTCAACGAGAAGTTGGAAGTCTTATTTGTTTGGTGTTGTATGATCTTGTGTTGATTCATACTTCATTGTTGTACCAAACTATCATAATCTTGTGAGTGTGAGTGGTTAGTATTTTAGTCCTCAAAATACATTGTGTGTGGGAGTGGTTGTACCCTTGGAAAGAACTCGACATTTAGCTTAGTGTCGGAAATAGTGTAAGCGAAGTGTAAAGGTTTCTCCGCTGGTGAAAGGAGCTTGTTGACTAGTGAAGTTAAACTCTCGAGTGTGAGACTCGGGGAGTGGAGTAGGGCAAGGAAAAAGAGTCCTTGTAGACCAAACCACTATAAACAACTTGTTGTGGTTTGATCATTTCTTTCCTTATTTACTCTTTACATATTGCTTACATATTTCATTAACATATCTAAGATCAATATCAATTGATCTTTCATTAAGTTTCAAAACAAAGATTTTTAATCGGTAACTATTCAACCCCCCTTCTAGTTTTCTACAATTGGTACCAGAGCCTCGTTGCTCAAGAATTTCTAAAATATATTGTATTTTATAAACTTGAAACGATCCATGGATTCTGAAAACTTTAAAGAAAGGCAATCTATGCAAAGACCACCACTCTTTGAAACCAATGGATTTATATTTTGGAAAAACCGTTTTGAAACATATGTAAAATGAAAAGATATAGATCTTTGGTTTGTTACTGTTAAAGGGGATTTTAGTTCTACAACAAAAGATATTTCTGTTGATGAACAAAAGAAATTAACTGCTAAAAACAATGAAACTAAAATGATGCTTTATAATGCTTTGCCTAGAAAAGAATATGAAAGAATTTTTATGTGCGAAACCGCCAAAGATATTTGGGAATCTTTGATTGTTACACATCAAGGAAATTCACAAGTCAAGGATAACAAAATTGATCTTCTTGTTCAACAATATGAACAATTTGTTATCCCTGAAGATGAAACCATTGATTGTGGCTTTGCTCGCTTTAATACTATTATTACATCACTTAAAGCACTTGATGAATCTTTTCGTAGTAAGAACTTTGTCAGGAAATTTCTTAGAGCACTTCATCCAAAGTGGAGAGCTAAAGTGACGGCCATTGAAGAATCAAAAGATCTCTCAAAAATGTCACTAGACGAGCTAATCGGAAACCTTAAAGTACACGAAATGGTGATGGAGAAAGATTCGGAAATCATCAAAGGAAAAAGAGAGAAAATCAAATCCGTTGCTCTAAAAGCAAGAATGGAATCAAGTGATGATGACGAATCTTGCTCCGGTAGTGAAGATGAAGAGTATGCCATGGCCGTTAGAGATTTCAAAAAGTTCTTTAGAAGAAGAGGAAAGTTTGTAAGACAACCTCGAGAAGAAAAGAAGCCATTCCGAAAAGATCGGGATGACAAAAAGGGTAAAGGTGAAAGAAAGTGCTTTAGATGCTGTGATGCAAGTCATCTAATAGGAGATTGTCCCAAGCTACCTAAAAGCAAAACTCAACGAGCTTTTGTAAGTGGTGCTTGGAGTGATAGTGAAGATGATGAAGAATCAAGCAAGGAGGAAATTGCTCTAATGGCACATGAGTCAAATGAGGTACATTCTGACTCATCTTATTCTTCTATTGATGATGACACCTTGCAAAAACAATACAATCAATTGTGTGAGCTAAGTCTGAAAATCATAACTAAAAACAAATTTTTAAAGACTAAAAAGGAATTTTTAGAAAATGAAGTCTATGAGTTAAAAGAAAAGGCAAAACGATTAGAAAAGGGAAAAGCAAATGACGATGATTGCAAATCATGTCAAGAGCTTAATCTTGAAATAGAAAAACTAAAGCTCACACAAGATATTCTAATCGAACATAATTCTAAATTTAAAAGGTTTAACAAAAACATCGCTCTTGCCGATGAAATAGTTAAAATACATAAAACACCAGGAGACATGAATGGGCTAGGATTTAATGAGGTATTAATTCCAAAGAGTCAAAACAAAACGGCTGAAAAAGACAAACAAACTGTAAAAACTGCTGCAGTACAGCACGGACCAGACGGACCCAAAATAAGGGTTCCGTCCGTTGAAAGAAATGGTGTCGTGGGTACTTCAGCAGGACAGAATGTTTGTGATACGGACCGTAACGAATTTGTCAAAGTAACAAAGAAAACTAAGGATAGTGTGATAAGGTTTTAAAAGGTACCATTTTGAGGGGTCGTTTAAGTCCTTATTTGATCACTTTTGTATCCGTTATTGCTTAATATCGTTCCTTTTCACTTTTTAGGTCTCTTGAAGGCAAAATGCTGGAATGGCACTTATTTGGACGAAAAGGCGCGAATATATGAAGAAAATGGCCAAAGTCAAAATCGAGACACTCAAAGCTGCTGAAAATAGAAGGCGACGGCGTCAGGTGCTAATTGCGACGCCGTCCGAGGATTTTTGTGACGGTTCAGAACCCAAAACTCGTATTTTCAAGTGACGACGTCCAGTTGTAAAAGAGTAGGCCGTCGCTACTCAGACGGCCTAGATGCAATCCAGACGACGTCAGAAGCTGAAGAGGACGGCGTCACGGACATAAGGTGACGCCGTCGCAAGGTTAACGTGGCCAAGACGAAACCCTAATGACAGCGACACGACGGCGTCACGAAACATAAGGTGACGCCGTCGCATATGTAATCTTATATATAGAATCCGAATTTTTCAGTTTTAGAGAGAGTCTTTTGGAGTGAAAACCTAAAACCGAACCTAAGGTGTCTTGTACAGTATTTTAGGGTTTTAAACCCTATCTTACATCAAGATAAGTATTTACTTCATTAATTCAATTATGTCTTTGATTATTTGTGTGTATGCTTGCATGTTCTTCATGTCCGACTAATTTATTTGTGTGTTTGCTTAGGAAGTATGAAACTTAATTATTGAATATTGATTGGTTGTTTCTTATCTTAGTTGATTAATGATCTAGTAATGCGATAGGTCATTCGTTGTGTACTTAATGCTTGATTCATCTTTGTGAACCTTAGAATATAATTACCTGAGTAGTTGTAAGCTAAACCATCCAAAGAGTGCCTTAGAGTAAGAGTTTATTATCCCTAGTGGGTTTTGTAGACGAGACCCTTTGGTAAGTTCAAAGAGTTAGGGAGAAACGCATACCCTACAACTTTAGACACACAACGCAACTAAGAATAAGGACGTGACAACTCAACCATCAATAGGAGATAATTAAGGAGTAGTACAACCTAAGTAAACACATCTTTAAACTATCATACGAGCACACATTAATTAGACATAGACTCCCACAACCTTAGTTTAGATAATTAGATAATAGTAGAGTAATCGGTAGAAATACCAACCCCCCAAATCCAATACCCGAGATTCGTACCTTTCCATTTCATAAAATATAAAAATACAAAAATAATCTTCCTCAACCTTAACCTTAGCGTAGTAATTCCTTACTAGCATTCCTATTCCCCTAGAGAACGATATCAATACCCGTGGCTTACCCTAATTACTACACTACAACGATTAGGTTCACTGCCTAGGGTGTTATAAAACTTGCTCGAAGAAAATGAAGTTTCCTTGACCCCGAACGACGCGTGTAGCGTTATCATAGTGTTAAACTAAAACCAGCTGTTACATCAGGAGTAGGACTTGCTAAAAATGAATTTAGATCAAAAACTACTCAACAACGACATAAAACATCTTTTGCCAAACGCCCCTTTCCTAAGAGCAACCACAACGTACAACCCAACTACCAACACAATGGTTGGAATCAAAACTTTACTAGACCATATCAAACTCCATATTACATGACATGGAACTCTTACCCATCATTTCCATACATGAATCAAATAAATGGTATGTTTAACCCAAACGGACCCATGAGATATTAGGGACCAAATGCTTGAGTTATTTGCTTCTTAGGTATGCTTGAAAGTTGGATTGGAAACTGATGAGTGGATAAAAGATAGTGGATGCTCACGACACATGACGGGAAACAAAAGTCTCTTCTCATCATACCAAGAGTATGACGGAGGTAATGTCACTTTTGGTAGCAATCTCAAAAGCAAAATCATTGGCAAAGGTACGATCGCTCATAACTCCCTAACTATTGAAAATGTTGCTCATGTAGATAGGTTAGGATTTAATCTACTTAGTATTAGCCAATTATGTGATAAAAGGTATAAAGTACTATTTGATGAAAATGGTAGTAAAATACTAAAAGATGGTATCACCATAGCTAAAGGAGTTAGGAAAAATAACATATATGTCATGAAAATAGATAAAACATCTAATGACAAACTTTGTCTAACAATGTTAGATGATAGCTCAACTCTTTGGCATAGACGCTTAGATCACGCTAATATGAGACTTATACAAAACTTATCTTCAAAAGAGCTAGTTAGGAATTTACCAAAACTTAAATATGACCAACACTTTTGCGACACTTGCAAAATTGGTAAACAAACCCATAGTAGTCATAAATCTAAAAATATGGTGTCCACATCTAAATGTCTAGAACTATTGCATATGGACTTGTTTGGTCCATCCGCTATAAGAAGCTACGGAGGCAACTTATACACTTTGGTCATAGTAGATGATTACTCAAGGTTTACTTGGACGTTGTTTTTGAAAACCATAAATGAAGCTTTTGATAAATTTGAAATTCTTAGCAAGAAAATTCAAAATCAACTAGGTGTTAAAATTGTGTCGATCCGAACGGATCATGGTCGTGAATTTGACAACGAAACTCAATTTGGAAACTTTTGTGATACAAATGGTATAACACATAACTTTTTGGCTCCTCGAACACCTCAATCAAATGGAGTAGTAGAACGTAAAAATAGAACAATTCAAGAAATGAGTAGAACAATGCTTAATGAACAAAACATTCCTCAAAAGTTTTGGTGTAACACCGTTGACACTTCTACATATATTTTGAATAGAGTCTTAATACGTCCTTTCTTAAACAAAACACCATATGAGCTTTATAAAGGTAAAAAGCCAACTTTAGGATATTTTAGAGTTTTTGGATGTAAATTCTTCATTCTTAATACTAAAGATTATCTCACCAAGTTTGACCCAAAGTCTTATGAAGGTGTATTTCTTGGTTATTCTCAAACTAGTAAAGCTTACATTGTCTTAAACAAAGAAACAATGATAGTCAAGGAATCGTTGAACATAACATTCGACGAAAGTCCACCTCCCTCTAAGACATCACCTTTGGTAGATGATGACTTAGTTGAAAGTCGAATGGTAGAAAGTCAAGAAATAATTAAAAATGACAAGGAAGATGAACCATTAAATAATGAGATTATAAACATCAAAGAATCTAAAAGTCATCCTTTAGAAAAGGTCATAGGAAAACTAAATCAAAGAACCTTGAGGTCACAAGCCCAAAGTTAAAGTAATTATTTTTGTTTTGTATCCACCATTAAACCGAAAAACATAAATGAAGCAATAAAAGATGAATCATGGGTAATTGCCATGCAAGAAGAGTTAAACCAATTCGTTAGAAATGATGTTTGGAAATTAGTTCCAAAACCTAAAGATCAAACTATAATTGGAACAAAATTGGTTTTTCGAAATAAAATGGATGAAAATTGTGTAGTATCTAGGAACAAAGCTAGGCTTGTTGCACAAGGTTATAATCAACAAGAGGGGATTGATTATGATGAAACTTATGCACCAGTAGCTAGACTTGAGTCTATTAGAATATTACTTGCTTATGCATGTGCCTATGACTTTAAATTATTTCAAATGGATGTTAAAAGTGCATTTCTTAATGGGTTTATTAACGAAGATGTATATGTTGCTCAACCTCCCGGTTTTATCGACTTTGAGAAACCACATCATGTCTTCAAACTCAAGAAAGCATTATACGGTCTTAAGCAAGCACCAAAAGCTTGGTATGATAGACTTAAGACTTTTCTTGTCAAAAACAAATACACTATGGGATTAGTAGATAATACTCTTTTTACCAAGAAAAAAGAGTCACATATTATCATTGTTCAAGTATACGTTGATGACATCATATTTGGATCAACTTGTCAAGAGCTATGTGATGATTTCTCTAAAATCATGCACGACGAGTTTGAAATGAGTATGATGGGTGAATTAAACTTCTTTCTAGGACTCCAAATTAAACAACTAGAAGATGGCATATTCTTTAATCAATCTAAATATATAAAAGACATGCTTAAGAAATTTGGTCTTGAAGATTCAAAACCAACTAAGACACCCATGTCTTCGGACACTAAACTCACCAAGGAAGATGAAGGTGAATCCGTAGATAACACTAAATATAGAGGAATGATCGGTAGCCTACTCTATCTCACGGCTAGTAGACCCGACATTATATTTGTGTTTGTCTATGTGCTCGCTTTCAAGAAAACCCAAAGGCATCACACTTAGAAGCCTTGAAAAGGATTTTTAGATACATTAAGGGAACAACGTATTTAGGATTATGGTATCCCAAAGGAACGGGTGTAGAAACCATAGTGTATACCGATTCGGATCATGTCGGTGACTATGTCGATAGAAAAAGTACAAGTGGTATTTGCACTTTTGTTGGACATTATCTCACCTCATGGTTTGCAAAGAAGCAAACGGCTTTAGCCATCTCAACTACTGAAGCCGAGTACGTCTCAGCCGGAAAAGCATGTCAACAAGCTCTTTGGATGAAGCAAGCTCTCGTAGATTACGGAATTCATCTCAACAATATTGTTATACTTTGAGACAACAAAGGAGCTATTGATCTCAGCAAAAATCCCGTCCAACATGCTCGTACGAAGCATATTGAAATCCGTCATCACTTTCTTCGAGATAATGTTCAAAAAGGAAACATCACAATTGAGAAAGTGTCCTCCGAAGACAACATTGCCGATATTCTAACTAAGCCTCTCAAACGAGAACCATTCAATCTTCTTAGACTTGGTTTGGGGTTAATGGAACCAAACATGTAGGATAAACATAGCCTAAACCTTAGAATAAACAAAATAAAACAATTTTGTTTTAAACCTGCTACTGTAGCCACGGCACCAAACGACAACAAAGGCGGAACAATTTTTATGGTGCCGTCTGGTCCGTGGTGACATCAGTGGCAAAACTGCTACCTATAAAACATCTTCTTCCTCAAAACCAACTTTACCAAAACGTGTATACATTAAACCCAACTCATTGTTGACATCTTCTCACCCACTAATCACTGGAGATAACATCATTGAATAACCATGGTAGCCGCAAAATTCTATGATCACAAGGATACCGTTAACTACATTCCCAAACACCACAAAACCAAAGGACTTTCAAAGGAGCAAGTCGAAATCTTTAAGAGTCTAGAGACTAGGTACTTCCATGAGGGTAGAACCATTCACTCCTCTTTTATCGAAAATTCCGATCTCTGTGAATAGCTAGCCTCTATTCAATTCGATTGTCTCCTTGACATCGATGAACCTATTTGTCCTAGGTTTGTGTTAGAGTTTTATGCTAGTGTCACCGGTTTCATTGATGAAGATGATGAGTTTAGCCTTAGGTTTAAGATCAATCAAAACGACTACACTATCTCCTTAACCAACTTTGCTCAAGTGCTAGGAATTCCCAACCGAGGGACATGTGTCTACTCGGATAAGTGGTCACTCACCATCCTTGATGCAATCAATGACCGCTCTCTTCCTTACCAAACACCTTTAGAAAATAAGGATGTCATCCGTGAACGCCTATTTATCCCAAGGGGAGATAAAACCCGAGTCACCCGAAAAGGAAAGGAAGTGAACCGAGATCCATATGGAATGGAGCTCAATGAACTTAAGCCCGAATTTAAGAAATGGGAAGAACTACTTAGAGACAACGTCATTAGCACCATAGGGAATATGGATCACATCAATGCTTGCCTTTGCCACATGCTCTACAACTTGTCCACCCGTCAACCATTCAATTTAGCCTACTACATCGCTAGGAGAATGATTGATATTCCAACTCAAGGATCGGTTGCTCTTCCGTACGGGATGCTTCTCACCCGTCTCTATAGAGCTTATGCACCAATTCCACCAAGCCCAAAATGGATGCACCTTCACTATGAGCTCATCCCTCACATTTTTGTGCCCTTGAGTGACGAGCGAGTTGCTAAGACAAAAGGCAAGAGAGCAAAACCTCCAACTCCATCATCATCATCATCAAATAGCTTCGAGGATGGTCTTCCAAACTCTCGCCTTCCACCTCATGAGTATTATGCATCTCTTCTCGAGATTGAGAATGAATCATCGGAGTTCAAGTAAACCAAGGGGATGTTCAAGTGCCTTGGTAGGATGATGAACAAGATCTACAAGAAGTTGGACAAGTGAGAATCGGTTTAAGGAGTGTTTGGAACAATACATTATCTTTAATGTTTGATACAATTTGGTTGTTTTTATTTTGTAGGATGATAATATAACTCAAAACAATGTTGTATGCTAACTATTTCATGCAAGGGGATAGCACAAGTGTGTTATCAAATTTTACCCATTTTCACTTCAATGTGAAAATCATTCACCCTTGGTCAAAATCTATGCTCCACTATGTTTGTGCATGTGTTGTTTACTTTTCCTAACTAGAAATAATTAATGTCACATGTTTTGAGCAAAATTTCAAGTTTTGGAAATGTCCCCGACACTTAAAAATACGTTCTGTGGTGATTTCTGGTGTCCACGGATCAGACGGCACCAATCTTTTGGTTCCGTCTGTTATAAGAATTGGTACCGCCGTACCTGTACAGGTGGACGAGGCGGCACCCTTTTAAGGGTTCCGCCTGTGTAAAATTTTGGTGTCGTGGATCCTCCAGGTAACTTTCTGAATTTTGGTTATTTCGACATTCCAAATTACCATACATTGCTTGTAAGTTAATCTTGACTAGTTTTTACCCATATTAGAACTAGTATAACATACTTAGGCATATAGGAAATCCACTTCCTACCAAAATTCAAAAATTTGAAAAATCAACCCAAGGAACCCTTTTGCATAAAGGAAGGAACCAAAAATTTGGTTCCTTTCAATCCGTGGGTAATCTGATTGTTAGGATCTCACAATCATTAGAACACATTTATTGCAAATCTTTGCCTCTTCACTCCATCCCTCTTGTATGGCTTGACTTGGGTGATATGACTAGCATTTAACACACTTCCAAATCATTAGGAACCTCATCCCTTCTATGGTTTAACATCAAATCAAACACATTTCTCCATAATTTTTCACTTCTATAAATTAAGAGGTTTTACCATGATCATCTTCACACCTTCTCCATTCTTACCATCAACTAGCAAAAACTCAAGTCAAAATGACAAAAACTTCTCCTTCAACCAATCCTTGCAAGAAAACCGCTAGGATTAGCGTAAGACCTTGTTGTTTTGTCAACTTGAGCTCTTCATCCGAGTCATCTCCACTCACCATCTCATCTCCTATAAGGGATGATACACACCTCACTTTAGCTACTCCTACACCCATTACCATCACCACTCCACCACCAACAAAGACACCAAGCTCACCACCACCGGCACCCCTCCAAACATCAAAAACACCATCACCACAAAAATCTCCAACCCTCATCCCATTGGAGTTATTTTCCACACCTCCCACTTCTCCAAATCCTTTCTTGGAGGACTTGGAAGATTTGCCTCCTAGGCCTAATCATCCACCACCATTGCCATCATTTGGCACTATTGAGCGGATTGCTCATGAGTCTCCTAGACCATCCTTCGACCCAAACGCCCCGTTAGGGCCAAGACCTCTTCTCTTCCACCCCATCCACAAAGAAATCCATGGTCCTTTGTATGGGGATCAACCACTCCCTACATCAATGTCCCCTCACATAGAGGACATTGAGGAGTCCATGTGGGAAGATCATCCCACAAGAGAGGAGATTCAAGCCGAACTCCAACATCTCCACCAATTCTCAAATATGGTGGATTCTCACCTAAGTGAGACTATGCAAATGCAAAGTGCTTTGCTAGCCTCCATAATCACCACCCCAAACACCAACACCAACATCAACACATCTACCATTCCACCACCACAAACTCATCAACCATACTACCCTCCTAGGCATGGTTGCCCAACTTGTGAGCAAACCGCCCAAACCATTGATCGGACCCGGGTGATGGTCCATGAGTTCCAAGAGGAAATGAGGTTCATCCTCAATCACATCCTTGAGCGACTCAACGCTCTTTCTCATCCACCATCTCATTAGAATGGTCCTAGATTAGCTCTTCTAAGCATTTTTTTTTACTTTTCTAGGATTATTTTTTTTGTTTATTGTACTAAACACTTCATTGTGTTCCCTTTTCATGGTTTTTAAATCATGAAAAATTTTAACTAATGAATGGTGTTTTCTATATTGTTGGTGCTTATTACATAGTGTATGGAAATGCTTGTGAATGATGATTATTACTAACAAATCTTTTTGTAGCTTTCTCACAATCCATGTATCTTCCCATTGGCACCCAATTTAGGGGATCAAGGGGGAGATAATGGCCCGGGCTCATTACACATTCCGCCTCGCATCTTCTTTTTGTTGAGACAAAAAGGGGGAGAAATATATAGAACTTGGTTATATTTGACTTTTCTGAACAAGTCAAACTGCATACATTGACTTTCTGAAAAAGTCAACATCATGCTTCAACTAGTGAAGACTTTGACTTTCTGAAAAAGTCAAACATCATATACTTGCATTATCATTTCTATTTCAAGTTCTAAAATTAATATTTTTATAACTCTTGTACAATCTTTATATCTTTTATAAAAATAAAATTTATATTTTTTCCTCAACAAAAAGGGGGAGATTGTTAATACAAATATCGTCATTAAACGTTATTTATATTTTTGATCTTTACCGAAGTTTTGTTAACGACAAAAGTAAATTTAATTTTTATAAAGCTTAAAGCTTGTCAAAGTTTAATAGATATTAAAACAAGCTTTTTCAAATAATATCTTCATCACTCAAGCATTTACATTGTGATTAATCATATCTTGATATGACTCTAACCATAATGTATGATAGTAGTTTTTAGAAGGTTTTAGTTTCTTAAAAACTAAACATTACTTATGTATTTGCATGTTTCTAAAAATAGAAAAACAACACATGACATCATGTGATGCATCATGGAAATCATTGGAAGATTTCATTAGATATTTTGTGTAGATTTGGACTCTTCATATCTTACACAATCTTGCATAGATATGGTTGACTTTGGCAAGATCTTGATATCTTGCTGTCAGACCTCGGCGGCACCAAAAATTATAACGGGCGGAACCCTTTTAAGAGGTCTGCGGTCCGTGGTGCTTGCTGATGGTTTTGACTATAAATAGCAAAGCCAAACCAAGTAGTTTTTCACCCCTTTCTATCATACTCTCATACATTTCTTCTCTCTAACTTTTCTAACTCAGTTTCATATCATATTAGTGATCTCTTTTGTAGCAAAGAAGATCAAGTCACATTCAAGCTTCAACGAGAAGTTGGAAGTCTTGTTTGTTTGGTGATGATGTACCCTCCGATCAGGTCGAAGGACCCCCCTTCGGCCTCAGTCGAAATTGCATTACGAAGACCCAAGTCTTTCTTCATAAGTCATTGGTGGCGTAAAACCATTCCTCATTGACATGGTTACCAGTTGGGAATTCGCCAGCCGAAGGCCTATGCCCTTTGGTGTCTTCTCTTGAAGACGTCAAGACAAAGGAGAACCTTGACTTGGTCTTCCCTCACGTTCCCACTATTTCCTTAGCTTCCCCGCCAAGTCCGAGATAGTGGGGATGAAGCCCTAGCGGTTACCACAAATCAGGGGACGCCCCCATGATCTCCTAAACGTGTGCTAACACTCTCCAAGCTATTTTCATCACCTATAAATAGGTTGGACGAGTCATTTCAATGGTATGTTCATTCAACACAGTATTTCACATACTTCATATTATTTACAACACATATCACATACTTACTCTCACGCCGGAGGTGGTTCGCAGGGCCCAACCCCTGCGCAATCACTTAACAAAGTGTCTACTATTTCTTATTGCAGATTGGCTATAAGTTTGGCGCAAGCATATCACCCCTCATACCCTTCGATCACCATCGAAGGCCTGGTCGTACGAATTATTGTACAATCATTTGGTGTTGTATGATCTTGTGTTGATTCATACTTCATTGTTGTACCAAACTATCATAATCTTGTGAGTGTGAGTGGTTAGTATTTTAGTCCTCAAAATACATTGTGTGTGGGAGTGGTTGTACCCTTGGAAAGAACTCGACATTTAGCTTAGTGTCGAAAGTAGTGTAAGCGAAGTGTAAAGGTTTCTTCGCCGGTGAAAGAAGCTTGTTGACTAGTGAAGTTAAACTCTCGAGTGTGAGACTCGGGGAGTGGAGTAGGGCAAGGAAAAAGAGTCCTTGTAGACCGAACCACTATAAACAACTTGTTGTGGTTTGATCATTTCTTTCCTTATTTACTCTTTACATATTGCTTTACATATTTCATTAACATATCTAAGATCAATATCAATTGATCTTTCAATAAGTTTCAAAACAAAGATTTTTAATCGGTAAACTATTCAACCCCCCTTCTAGTTTTCTACAAAAACCATTTTAGCTTCACTAATTTTGGATAGCTTTTTCTTAATTTCATCGAAGAGTTTATCATGAGGTATGTTAACTAAAACTCCATTTTTATCTTTTGAGGTGGCTTCAAAATCGCCTTCAACAATGATGTACCAAAGATCAATATCTTTACACTTCACATACGTTTCGAATCTATTTTTCCAATATATAAAACCATTAGTTTCAAGTAGTGGTGGTCGTTGCATAGATTGCCCTTCCTTGTAATTTTCAGAACCCATAGTGATCGAAAAGTTTTTAAAATACGGTTTACTTTAAAACTTTTATAAACTTAGCTCTTGATGCCAATTGTGGAAAACTAGAAGGGGGAGGGTTGAATAGTTTTACCGATTTTAAGTTAGTTTCTTAAAAACTTTAGATTCGATGTTATGTGAAATCGTATGGATGAAGATAAAGTATAGATCTAAGAGTAATGAAAGTAAATAAAGTAAAACAAGGGAAAGAAATGACACAACCGATTTATAGTGGTTCGGCTACAAGGATACCTTCCTTGTCCTACTCCACTCCCCGAGTCACCTAGTCGAGAGTTCAAGCACTATGTCAACAAACTCTTTCAACTTGGCGGAGAAGCCTACACAACGTTGCTTACACCTTTTTCCGGTACAAAGCTAAATACCGAGTCCGTAACACGGAGGACCAAACCAACACGACTATTACACAACAACTATGTGAAATATCAAGTACAAGATCTTTGCTACAGAAATCTTGTGGATGAACAAATCAATCAAGGACCCCTTGCTTGGATGACTTATAGTGAGCTCGTGATCTCGCCTTAGAGAAGGACCTATATGAGAATCACAATAGAAGAAAAAAGAACAACTCTCTAGATCAAGTGATCTTTTGTTAGAAGAGAGTAAGAGTATATGAGAGATTTAGAAAGAAGAGGGGTGAAGAGAAATGAAGAAACGGCTCTCTATTTATAGGCAAAATCTTGCCACTGTTCCACGAATCTCTCCCTTAAGGGATCCGTCTAGTGTAAAGCTAGGGATCCGTGAGACGCTCCTCTTTGCCCATGGGTTTTTTGGTTATGGGTCATGGGTTATGGGTTGGTCCATGGGTATTTCATTAGATACAATGTATCTAATAGATGCAATGCATCTAGTCAAATGGATATGGGTCAATACCATAGGTTATGGATATGCTCCATGGGTTGTGATTTTTACCCATACTAATAAACTATTACAGCAAATGATTTATTACAACAATTTGTATTAAATGATTATATGTAAATGCTTTACAAAAATAACATGTATCCTTATAATTTTACTTATAATAACATTGTATTTGTTATCAACAAAACACAAAGAGATCGCTAAATATTAATAAACGTTTTTACGGTTTATTTGTATTAACAGATCTGTCAGCTCACTGATGTCATTAGGCCGCAATGGTCTTTTCCAATCCCATTGAAACTACAGTTCAAAAGGGGTTAAAGGCCCATTTATAGTCGACATCAGACCTGGTCCTTTTGAGCTAATGGCAGGCCCATTGGAGGTGTTGGGAAGTCTACTGGAAGATGCATATGTAGCCTGCAATGGGGCTGGAACAATTGCAGGTGTTCTATCACATACATGGCAACTTGGGTTTGAGTTAATGCGAAATAATCTTGGGAAGGAGTTGTAGAGAGAGGCATTGCCGACCTACGTATCGGTCCAAAAACGAGTAGATTGACCGTTTCCAATCTTCAATTGAAAAGAGAGGGAAAGTCAATCTCAAGTTCATTTATATCTCCATTTAATTTTGCAATTTGGAACCAAGGCCCAAATCTGCTTCTAATTGTAGAAGCATTATGTAAACCACCTTGTGGACCATGTATTGATCTAATCACATTACACCAAAGGGAAGTGGTTTCAGTGGTGAATCTCCACCACCGTTTTGCGAGCATACTTTGATTACTCATCTTTAGGCTTCCAATGTTAAGACCACCTTGGTTAAGAGGAGCAATAACTTTATCCCAAGCTATCTAAGAGATCTTGTTAGCATGTATACTTTCATTTGACATGCATGTGTTATACTGATAATTATGTTACAACTTACATGATCTAATGTTAAAATCAAAGTATGTCTATTATCAAATAATTAAAATCAAAGTATGTCAAATTGTTATAACCGCTTACTAAGGGCTTTTACTATAGTGGACCTATAGAAAGGTTTATCCAATTAACACTCCATTAATTTATAAACTTTTTCATATCATAAACGTTTTGTTACTATGAATAAACCTATTCATATCATAAAACATACTCAACATTTTTAAAATACTTAAACTTTGTACCTTTTCAAAATCCTTGACCCTTCATGTCACATATGATTGAAATAACTGTGATTTATACATTTTTGAACCTCTTCATATTTTTACAAACTTTTTCACAAACCTTCATAGTGAATGTTTTAAGTTTTGAAAGCCACATCTGAAAACACATTAGTTTTCTCACTCTAAAATGGATAATTTTGGTTGGAGTTGGTAGTAATTGTTATTTTTTCATCACAAGTCATGTTTCATAATTAAGGATTCTCATATGTATGACGTGAGACTCATATAATCCACTTCAACTTCATACAGATATAAAAAATAATTTCATACGGATTCTCATATGTTTCACAAGGATTACATTTTCAACGTTTGTAACGAAAAGAATGGATTAAAGTAGATTTGCTTCACCCCTTCACCTCTATTCATAAAGAATGAGTGGTGAATCCTAGTCCTAATACAACTAGATAAGCGGCTGAAAAGAATATAAATTGATGTTGGACTTCAACTCTTCAAGCAATTACGTCAAAGACCCTTTAAAGTTGGTCACGCATGCGTCGCCTTATGCATGACCGACCTTTCCTTGATTCCTTCCTAAATATATTCATATTACACTCCAAATAAACTATAGATTAATATTGATACTAATCTTCATTGGATATCATCAAAGTGTGCGTGCTGAAACTTTTGTTAAAAGCTTTTAACATCAAGTGAAATTACATTAAAGAACCTACATTGCAATTGCAATTGTATAAATAAACCGACAAAAGTAGCTAGCTTCTAGCGAGGATATATACGTAATCTTACATGTTTGGAGAGTATTGTATATACTCGATTAATTTGTCTATGTTCTACGATATACTTGGAGTTAAATTAATTAACCCCACATTCGTCTCTTAAACCCTAAAAAACTCATATTCAGTCGATCATGGATTCTGATAGCGATAGTGAAAAAAGTTATGTTATCTTAAAAGAAGATGGTTTGTTGAATTCCGATATGGATAGTGAAAAAAGTTACATCATCTTAAAAGAAGATGATTTGTTGAATTTCAATAGCGATAGTGAAAAAAGTTACGATGTTTCAAGAGAAAATCTGATGAATTCCGATAGTGATAGTGAAAAAGGTTATGATATTTTGAAAGAAGATAATCTTTTGAATTCTGATAATGATCTTGAAAAAAGTTATGATGTTTTAAAAGAACACAATCTGATGAATTCCGATGGTGGTAGGAAAAAAAGCTACGTTATTCTAAAAGAAAAAGATCTGATTCTAAGTCAACTACATACAATCCATGAGGTAGCTTCTCGTTTAAAGATATCTATTTATGATGCTTGCATGCTGTTATTAAAGTACAATTGGTGTGTTACTGATGTTTATGAAGCTTGGTTTAACGATGAACGTAAAGTTTTTGATGATATTGGTTTATTCGACGTTGATCATGATGTCAAGTTTCCTAAACATGATAAAAGAAAAGTTAAGTGTGGTATTTGTTTCGATTTTGTTAGGTTTGACAAGACTGCTAATTGTGGTTGTGATCATATTATTTGTAAAGTGTGTTGGAAAAGTTATGTTAGTACCGCTATTAATGAAGGTCCGGGATGCTTGACTTTAAAGTGTCCTGAACCGTCTTGTGGTGCTGCTGTTGGTCCTGATATGGTTAACGTGTTAGCTAAGGGAAAAGAAAGGAAAATGTATGTTAGGTTTTGGCTTAGGTCTTATGTCGAGAGTAGTAAGAAAATTAAATGGTGTCCTAGTCTTGGATGTGATTATGCCGTTGAATTTGATGATGATTTCAAGACTAATAGTTATAATGTTACATGTGATTGTAAGCATGTTTTTTGTTGGAAGTGTATGGAGGAAGCTCATAGCCCTTTAGATTGCGAAACTGTTGGTAAATGGGTGATGAAAAATATGGCTGAGGCTGAAAATACTAGTTGGATTCTTGCAAACACCAAGCCTTGTCCGAAATGTAAGAGATGGATTGAGAAGTGTGGTGGTTGTGAGTATGTGAAGTGTATACAACCTTGTGGATTTGTGTTTTGTTGGTTGTGTCTTGCTCCTTGCGAAGGACACAGTTTTAGAGGTTGTATAAAATTGGTTAAATCAATTAGTGAAGATGAACGACAATGTAAGTTAGCTAAGAATGCAACTGATACATACACACATTACTATGAACGTTGGGCTGCAAACGAAGAGTATAGGAAAGAAGCCCTTGTGGATCTTCATAACTTAGAAACAGTCTATCTTGAGAAAGTTAGTTCTCGGCATTGTTTACCCAAGATGAGGTTAATGTTTATCGTAGATGCTTGGTTACAAATAGTTGAATGTAGGCGAGTGTTGAAGTGGGCATATGTGTATGGTTATTACATACCCAAAGAAGAAGAGGATCAAAAAGGGTTTTATGAGTATAATCTGGGTGAAGCAGAAGTTAAATTAGAAATGCTTTTACTTTGTGCAGTAATGGGACTACAAACTAGCATTAAATATAAATTCGAGTTGGAGAAATTCAATAGCTTCAGTGAGGAGTTAGCCAGTTTGACTAGAGTGACTCGTACTTGTTTTCAGAACTTGGTGAGGGCATTAGAGAATGGGCTTTCGGAGGTTGCTTCACATGAGGATGTCAGCAAGACTCAAACCAGCACGGGTCAGGGCGATGCAGCTGGAATTAAGGTTAATTAAAAGCTTCATGTCTCAATTTACTGGTCTAAATACGAGCTTCATAGGTTTACCAAATACATCTTTTGTCCTATCGTCATTCTTGATTGTTTACACATTATATTTGTTCTTCTTTCTTATCTACTCTAGTATGTTTATATAAAGCAACCAATTTGATTGATGGTGTATTCTATTCATAAAATGGCTTAGCATTCAACTTAATGGAAAAGAGTCTTTGTTATGATATTTATTTCTGAAGAATTTCATGTAAACTTCTACAAATATAAAATTGTGTATGAATTCTTTGAAATTTAATTGTACATGTGTTATGTTATATTGAAAAAATGAGAATAAAAAAATACTTAAAAACCTAAAGAACCAAACAAGTGAACAACATACAGTAATTCATGGCTTTTTTTATCTTAAAAGATGTTTTGAACGTAGTTTTGGTTTTGGTTTTGATATTTGTACATATGCATAAATCATGCTTTAAAAGTTATACACATTGTTAATACAATTCCGGGCGCTCCCCTGATGGAGATTAGTGTAGGCTAACTCCCCAGGAAACAGATCTTGTATTAAGTGAGATTCTTGATTGCAAGCTGCTAAGAAAACCAACACCGTTAGTCTCACCGCGGAACGGGGTTCCGCGGTTAACCTCCGGCGTAAGAGTAAGTGATAGTTTTAGAGAGATAAAGTTGGTTCTAGAGAGAGAGTATGTAGGTGTTACCGTTTGCATAGTGGCGAGACCCCTATTTATATGGTTGACCTTTCTGTCGTGTTCTCAACGTCACGAGCCATGAGAGCGACAGCTTGGAAGTGGGGAGTGACGTAAGTCAACTCCAGAGCTTGTCCCATTGTTGTGACAGCGATGTTTTTGGGCGGGAGTTATCCCGCTTTCCCTTTTTGGGGACTGCAGGCTGTAGTACGCCTGGACTGAGCGAGATTCCCTGCCTTTAATGTTGGGCGCGGTTGGATTCTCTTTCGGACGTATCTACTGTCCGCGGAATGATTTAGTGACCATTGTCGGGCTACGTATCTAGTCCGCGACCGACCCATGTGGGTGCCGGGAGTGTTTACGCCCTCATAGTTAGTCCGCGCCCGGCCCGTATGGGTGCCGGGGAGGTCATACGTGATCAAGTCCCCCCAGTCTAGTTGTGCTTGTTGGTCTTGGTACAAGCGCTGCTAGACTAAATTAGTCCGTTTAGCCGCGGTTGGGTGTGCCGTAGGAAATCCTAGTCACTGCTGACTGTGCTTTCCGTTTACGCCAAGGGTGTGCGTTACAGCTGTCCCTTGGGATTCGCGAACCGCCCCTAGCCGCGTATTTTCTGACTGACAAGACGTTTTGGCTGCTTCCATCTCGTCCGTTGATTTAGGCAGATCTGGACCGTTGGTTACGAGCCGGAGGCGTGGCGTTTTTTCGGCCATTCGATTGACCCGTTGGTTTTACTTCTAGGAGGGTATAAATACCCCTCTTTTTTACTTTCTTGGCTACTGTTGCCATTTCATCGTCGCAAGTAAAAGAAAAACGTCTTCCAAGTTCTGTGTGTGCGTTCCTACTTTATCAGGTTAGGTTTTTCTTCTCTCATTGTAGTTCCATGGCTAAAAAACTTCTAGGCGACTTTACCTGTAAGTTATCACAGAAAGATTTGAGTGATTTTTGCTCTAAATATCATATCCCTTCTACTGTGCACCCTCCTCTTCCTGGTCCTGAGGATACGATAAAGGATGCCCCTGAGGGTAAGATAGGAGTATACACTAGATTTTTTGAGTTTTGCAACTTTATGATACCCCTTTCCGCGTTCCTGTGTAGGGTTTTGGAATATTTTCAGATCCATTTGTCTCAGTTATCTGTGTTAGCCGCCGCTAGGATTAGTCACTTTGAAATCCTTTGCCGCGTTCATGGCGGAACCCCCACTGTACCTTTGTTTAGGAAATTTTACTATTCCGGGATGAAAGATGGGTGGATGACCCTAGAGAAACGTAAGGGTCCTAAGTCTTTAATTGTGTTGGTTTGTTACACCGCTCCCCTAGATTCCGTAAAGAATTGGAAGGAGTATTTCTTTTGGGTTGACGCGACTGTGTTCCCCCTGGCCATCTCATGGAATGAGAAGGTCTCCGTTGACCGTGACCCACCCCCGGCCAACGATGATATTGACCTGGAGTTATTGCATCTTCTTGATACGCAACGTGCTCCATTTAAGAAGTTTCCGGAGCCATTCCTGTCCGTGATTGGCCTTAGCCGTGCCTGGGATGATGCAACAGCGCGGCCTACTTTTAAGTCTTCGGATACTGAGGGTGGGTAACTTTTTTAGGGTTTGTCGCGTCTCATTGTCTTCCCCCTTATGTCTTGTTACTAATTTGTGCATTTTTGTTTTGCAGATATGTCTCTCTTTGCTTTTATTAACCAACCGGATCCTTTTGAGGTGACGTCCGGAGAGAGGACTCTGCAAGAAGGTGAGAAGACGTTGCAAGATGAGACTGCTAGTCGTGTTATCGAGCCTTCTGAGAATATTGTCACATTAGTCCAAGAGACTATTGTGGATAATGTAAAGGCGGCTAAGGCTAATAAAGCGACTGGGAAGAAGAGGGTTAGGCTCGATGTTCCTTCCAAGCAGCCGGAGAAGAAGAGAGTTACTCCTTTGACGGAGAAGGGTTCTGGATCCGCGGCGGATACAGCCTTTTTTTTTTTTTTTTTTTTTTTTTTTTGATAACTCAGATGTTATATGTTATGTAGGGGATGCGGCCGCGGGGTCTACTCTTGTTATGGAGCTTTGCGACGAATCTGATTCTGGACCTCGTCCGCAGGAGGAAACCAATTTTTCTTCTGAGGCTACTCCGGACGCTCAGGCAGATCCGGATTCTACCTCAAAAACATCCACCACCGCCCATCAAGAGAACTTGGATGTGGATATGTCTGGTCCTTCTCAGCCACCACCCCTTCACCAGGAGAGCTCTTTTGGGGTTGGATCCCCACTGCAGTACCCATCCGGCCACCGTCCCGCGGCATCCGACGACGATTTCTATGAATCTTTGTCCGTGGATACTGCAGAGGCGAAAAATACGTATGTTCCGAAGTGGTTGCCTACTAATGAGTTCCGGATGAATGACCCTTGGATCTGCCAGAGTATCTTGGACAATCTTGAAACTCCTGGATACTTGTCTACGTTGCGCACCATGCCTCACACGGATTTGCTTGAGCAGTATAACATGATGACTATTCAGCAGGCGTGTATGTCCTCCGAGGTGCGTTTGCGGCTGCAATTTGAGCTCAACCAAACTAACAAGTTGAATAGAAGGCTTGAAAGGAAGGAGAAAAGAGTTGAAGCTCTTAAGGGGAAGGTTCAGGCGTTGGAGTCGGATGTCGCGGAGGCTAGGGGTCTCCGCGAGCGTGTTGGCTTGCTTGAGTCTGAGTCAGAGGAAGTGAAGAGATTACAGGAGCGGGTGGCGCAGTTGGAGGGCATGATTGCGCCCAAAGATGAGCAACTGGCCAACTTAACCGTTGAAAACGCGGAATTGAAAGGTAAAGTTGCCGGGCTTACCTCTGTTTGTGATGAGCTTAAGGAGCAGGTGAAGGATGCAGGTTTTCTGGGGGGAAAATTGAAAGAGTGTGAAGAGAAAGTCCGCAGTGAGTATGACAGTCAACTCGCTAAGTTAGATCAGAGGTTGGTGGAACTTAACCGTGATTTTGATGAGGATTTATTCCCGAGCACTCTTATGGCCATTGAAGGTAAGCGGTGGGTGATTGGGCATGGTTTCCACAGGGCGTGGATGGCGTTTAAACAATCTGAGGAACTGCAGACGCGGTTGGGGGATTGCATTAGTAAGGCCATCGCTGAGGGCCTAAGACAGGGTTTGGAAGCTGGGATTGTTCATGGTTCCAAGGGTCGAAAGCTGGAGCAGATCAAGGCCTACAATCCGCGGGCTAAAGAAGTTTACCGCGAGGCTGTCATTCGCCATAGCGATGTTCCCTTCCCCCTTCTGGATTCCTTGGAGGCGTGCAAGGACTCTTCTTTGGAGTTCCTTATGTCACAGTTGGTGTTGCAGGAGGAACGACCAAGTGGTTCTGGGGAGTTCGTTTTTAATGCCCCGGTGGCGGAAGAGGTTGCCCTTCCCAATTCTTTTCTCCAAACCATCACCAGGCGCCCGCGTGCTGTTGCCGCATACAAGGAGAGGAGGAATCGGGTGTATGGTAAGAAATTTGATGTTTGGAACCCTGAGCTGATTGTTTCCGAAGTCGAGCACCAAGTTACTTCCACTGGGGAACCTTCCATGGTGATTACTTCCTCTGGTCCGACCCCTTTTGCCGCAATCACTGGTCCAACCGGGGAAGATGAGATGGAGGAAGAGGAAAAGTCCGCCCATGACGACATGTTCGATACAAGTGTACTTGAGGGGGGACTTGACCGTACTGGGGATCACGATGGGGATGTTTGAGGTAGTCTTTTCATGGGCGGCATTTAGACTATGCCGCCTTTTCAATCCATTGTGAAGCTTGGTAATGTTGTTAACTTAGTTAGGGTCGTGGTTGCCGCGACGCCTTTTTTGTAAGTCGGGGGTATGCCCCTGTGTACTTGTAAAAATTTTGCGTATTTTAATGGAAATTTTTGACTTGGTTGCACGCATATTTTATTTACTTGTTTGCCGAAGTTAGTTGATCCGGGCTTTGAGTTGTACCCTTGGCCGTACTCTGGGAGTCCGGAGGTAATAAAGAATGGTCAATGGGCTTGCAATACCACTTATATGCCTGAGTCAATTTTGAGGTTGCTCGTCCTTTATTTACGACACTGTTTGTCGCGGATGTGAGAAATATGCAAAAAATGCAAAAGTGAAAATGTGATTAAGTCTTTGTTTTGGAAAATTTGTAGAGCGGGCCAGGCATCTACGTTTCATTGCCAATTAGAAAATATTACAATAGAGATGAAAGACATGAAAATTTAAAGCTCCCCTGTTGTCCGGACCTGATCCGCGATCAACTTACAAGAGACGGGGAAAACCCACTTACACTTAGATGTAACATTTCTTCAAGTTGCGGATGTTCCACGTTCTTGGGAGTGTCTCCCCATCCGCACCTCTGAGCTTGTACGCTCCATTCCCTAGTGCCTCCATCACTTCATATGGCCCTTCCCATTTCGGGCCGAGCTTTCCCGTGTCCTCCGCTCTACTAGCTTCGTTGCTGCGGTATACAAATTCTCCGGGTCTGAAGGTCGTGCTTCGCACTTTGGAGTTGTAGTACCCCCTCCATCCTTGCTTTGCTGCGCGCTTCTTCAATGGCCGCGGCTTCTCTTTTTTCTTCCAGGATATCCAAATTTAGGTGAAGCTGCTAGTCGTTGGAGACTTGGTGCACGGCTGTACATCGAAGACTTGGCATTCCAATTTCGACTGGGATAACTGCCTCGATGCCATATGTAAGAGAAAATGGGGTTTCCCCTTTGCTCGTTTTGATCATGGTTCTATGTGCCCAGAGCACATGCGGCACTTCTTCCACCCAGTCTTTGCTTCCTTTCTCCAGTCTCGCTTTGATGCCTTCCCCCAGACTTTTGTTCGCGCTTTCAACCAGCCAATTTGCCTGCGGATGTTTCACCGACGCAAACCGTTGTTTGATGTTGAGCTTCTGGCACCAATCCTTGAATGGGTTATCGCGGAACTGCTTTCCGTTGTCCGACACTATCTCTCCTGGCAAGCTGAATCGACAGACTATGTTGTCCCAAACAAACTTCTTCACTTGTCTTCCGGTGATGGAGGCCAAGGGTTTGGCTTCGATCCATTTGGTGAAGTAGTCTATTGCTACAATCATAAACTTCACCCGGCCGGGTCCTTCTGGGAAAGGTCCGTAGATGTCTATACCCCACTTGAAAAAAGGCCAAGGAGAGGTGATTGGGGTCAGCTTTTGCTGCGGATTCTTCGGTATCGGGCGGTGGACTTGGCAATCCTCACATTTCTGTATAAGCTCATGTGCGTCCCTGTGCATCGTCGGCCAGTAATATTCGGATCTAATTGCTTTGGCTTCCACCGCCCTTGGGCCTGAGTGCATACTACACGACCCTTCGTGGATCTCTCGCAGCACGTAGTTGGCTTGGCTGGGGCCTACACATCGGAGCCATGGTTCTAGGAAAGATTTTCGGAACAGGATTCCGTCTCTCAACGTGTACTGCCTCGCCTTGATCCGTAGTTTTCTTGCCTTGTTGTCATCCGCCGGTAGTATTTCATCCCTCAGATACTCGATCAGGGGTGTCATCCATGTATCCCCGCCTTCTTCCACAACTGCCAGTACCTCCTTTTGTTCGATGGATTTTTCTTTTAAGACCTCCACAAGGACCTGTTTTCTCAGGTGAGCAAAGCTGGTGGATGCAATTTTGCTTAGCGCGTCTGCTTGTTTGTTTTGGCTCCGGGGAATCTGTCTGATGGAGAACGTCTGGAACCCCTCAATCAATGCTTTATACTTTGCCAAGTAACGCGCCATGCTTTCCTCCTTTGCTTCGTATGCTCCGTTTATCTGATTTGCCATGAGACGGGAGTCAACATTTGCTGATAAGTCTTTTACCCGCATTTGTTCAGCAATCCTTAGTCCTGCGATTAGTGCCTCGTATTCGGCTTCGTTGTTGGATGCCTCAAACTCAAAACGGAGGGCGTAGGTGAACTCCTGCCCTTCCGGGTTTGTCAGGATTAAACCTGCTCCGGACCCTTCCATGCACGAAGACCCATCCGTGAATAGTTTCCACGGCTCTGAGTATTGTTGCTGGTCCTTTTTCTTGTCAAGAGTTTCTTCCTCTGGAATCTCAGCAATAAAGTCTGCTAGCACTTGTCCTTTTATGGTTGTCCGGGGTCGAAAGGTGATGTCGTGTTCGTCCAGCTCTATTGCCCATCCGGCAATCCTTCCACTTTATTCTGTCTTAGTCAAGACTTGCTTCAGTGGCTGGTCTGTGATGACCGCCACTGGATGTGCTTGGAAGTATCGCCGCAACCTGCAGGATGCATATACTAGCGCCAGGACAAGCTTCTCAATTGGAGTGTAATTCACCTCCGGACCTTTTAGGGCACGGCTGACGAAGTACACTGGCTGTTGCCTCGACTCCCGTTGTGCCAACAAAACCGCACTCACAGCTTCTTTGGACGCGGCCAAGTACATAATTAATTCCTCCTTTGGCTGTGGGGCGATGACCATTGGCAAGTTGGCTATGTGCTCCTTCATTTCTTTGAACGCTTGCTCCGCCTCAGTCGTCCAGTAAAAGTCGCTCTTTTTAATGCATTTCTTCAGTGTCTTAAAGAACGGGAGGGACCTTTCCGCTGACTTGGACATGAAACGACTGAGACTGGCCAATTTTCCATTCAGAGACTGCACTTCCTTTTTGGTCGTCGGGGATTTGAGGGTAGCTACGGCCGCAGATTTGTCTGGGCAAGCTCTAATGCCCTCCTTACTCACCACATGACCCAGAAACATCCCCTGTTCCGCCCCGAATGTGCATTTCTTGGGGTTAAGCTTCATGTTGATGTTCCTTAGGGTCTTGAAGGTTTCCTCCATATCCCTGAGTACTTCTTCCTCTGAGTGGCTCTTGATGACTAGATCGTCAACGTACACTTCCAAATTTCTTCCAATCTGTTTCTCAAACGCCCTGTCCACAAGCCTTTGGTACGTAGCACCAGCGTTCTTCAGACCGAAAGGCATTTTGGTGTAACAAAAGATGCCTTGGTTTGTGTGGAATGCTGTCTTTTCCTCATCCTCGGCTGCCATTTGTATCTGGTGATACCCTTTGTATGCGTCAAGAAAGCATTTAAATGGGTATCCGCAGAGGGATTCGACCTTCCAGTCGATCTCCGGCAAGGGGTAGCAATCTTTTGGGCAGGCTTTGTTTAAGTCCTTGAAATCCACACACATTCTCCAGCTTTCGTCACTCTTTTTGACGAGAACGGGGTTAGACAACCAGTCGTGGTAGTGTACTTCTTTCATGATCCCTGCTGCGACTAGTTTGGTAACATATTCATTGATGGCTTTGTTTCTTTCTGAGGCCTGCCCTCTCTTCTTTTGTCGTACAGGGTCATAACCATCCCTGACATTCAGTTTGTGTTCCACGATTGTCCGTGGAACTCCAGTCATGTCGGAGGGCTCCCAAGCAAAGATATCCACTATTCTCAACAGCCTAATCCCCGGACGACCAATTATCCCGTTGTAGGGGAAGGAGATCGTACCACCATGAAGTTCATCCAAGCACTGGCTGACCTCTCTTCGTCTTCCAATGTCACTTCCAAGAGGATCTGCCCTAGCGGCCATGAGAGTTCTCCACTGAAGCCCAATAGCGGTGATGAAGCGGGAATTAGTCTTTTGCGGATGTCTGGGCTTAGTTTGTTGAAGCAATGTTCGTATAGAACTTCTGAAGCGCTTCCGTTATCCACATACATCCTGTGAATTGTCCACCCTTCTACATCCGCCTTGATCACTAGCGGGTGGTCGTCCCAGTCATCTCCGGATATGGGGGGAAAAGATATTTCCATGTTCAAGACCGCGTCTGGACCCAGCTTGGGTTTGACTGACCGTTGCCAAGTGTGGACCATGTATATGGCGTGAGCTTTGTCCTTGGCTGCGGTGTCCTTCTTTCCGCCTTGGGACCACCATTCTTTTGTGCTCCATTCTTGATTTCTTTAACAAGATGTGCGAGCTGTCCAGACCTGACTGCCTCCTCTATCTGTTTTTTCAACTGATAGCATTCGTCTGTGTTGTGCCCCTTTTCTCTGTGGAAGTCACAGTATTTGTCTTTGTTTCTAGACTCGATCGGGCTGGACATTGGCGGGGGGGCTGTGAATTTGACCATATCCATGGCCAGGATTTCTTTCGGCATCTTTGTGAGGGGAGTGAACCTGTCCCCCCTCTTCCTCTCCGGCCTTAAGCGGGTCTTGAACTCCCCCTTTCTTTCAAAGATCTGGATGTTTTTCTGTCCTCCGTCCTGGTTCTTCCACTGGGCGTGCTTCTTCTTTGACTGGTTGGCCGCGGCCACCTCACCTCTGAGGAATGCTTTCACGACTTTCCACATTTCATCCTGGGACGGGGGGATGTTGTCATTGAGCCTTCTGATCAGTTCCGGGTTCGTTATCCCGTGCATAAAGCCGGACACCCTCATGCACTCTAGGGCCCCCTTCACATACATGCTCTCTATCTTGAAGCGTTCTACGAATGCTTCCGTGGATTCTCCTTCCCGCTGCTTTATGTGGTGTAATTCAACAGGATATTTCGTATACTTCTTCTGCTGAAGGAAGTATGAGAGAAAACTCGATCTCAACTCTTCAAAGCTGTCAATGCTCTCCGGACGCAGCTCATCAAACCAGCCGCGGGCGTGCCCTATAAGGGTGGAGTTAAACATGTGGCACCATGTGGGCATGGCCCATCTTTCCACTTTGGCGGTCTGGAAAATTTTCAAATGATCCTCCGGATCTCCTGTCCCGTCGTACGTTCTGATGTGAGCTGGCATTCTTGTTCTTTTCGGGAACTCAAAATTCCGTATACGGCGGGTAAAGGGGTCTGTGTCGGCCACGTCATACGGGGAGGAGAGGTCATCGGATTCCCTTTCTTTGCTTTTCGGGGTGGACTTCCAATGTCCTCCAGTGCTCTCTTCGCTTTCCGGAGGGGACACTTCTCTGGTTCTGCTGCGGCACGAGTGATATGTTTCTCCTCTGCCAGACTTCGAGTGGGAAACGCTGCCGCGGGTAGCACTCCGGCTTCGTTGGTGTCTATCGACCGAATCCTTTCCAGTCATGTCCTGTTTACTTCGCTTCTCTGTTTCTTTTTTGCGTTGCCTACGGGATGTGACCTTTGACTGGAGTCTGGAGAACACGGTTGGTTTTTGGTCACCAAGTCTCGTGGACACGTGCGGACGTTCCTTTTCCAGTCTTGAGAATACATCCGGTCGCGACCTCTTAGTTTCCAACCGGTTCTTTTCTCTAGAACCCCCATCGTCTCGACTGCTGAGTCTCGAGAAGACGCTTCGCGACTTGGAATACTCCGACGGGTCTGACCTGGCAATAGGACTGGCTTCGCGCCTCCTTTTGGGTGCCTCTTTTCTTTCAGATGCTGGACGAGCATTCCGGGCGTGTTCTCGAGATCTCTCATTTCTAGCTTCATCGTCGAAATCCAGACGGGTTTTGACCCGGTCCAGTTTTTCCTGATGGACCTTTTCTGCCATGAAGGGCAAGATCTGATGGTAGTGCATTTCGCATAACTCCCTTATTGACACGTCTGTCGTGGTGTTAGGGTGGTATTGTTCTGTGTCTTGCACTTTTTCATTCCCTCCCGTGTTTCTGACCGTAGACGGCTCAGGAGAAGGGGAGGGGTTTTCTGCCAAATTGCTCATTAGAGTTTTTTTTTTTTTTTTTGGAAACGCAGTTGTGTCACTGGTCCCACGGATGTCGCCAACTTGTTAATACAATTCCGGGCGCTCCCCTGATGGAGATTAGTGTAGGCTAACTCCCCAGGAAACAGATCTTGTATTAGGTGAGATTCTTGATTGCAAGCTGCTAAGAAAACCAACACCGTTAGTCTCACCGCGGAACGGGGTTCCGCGGTCAACCTCCGGCGTAAGAGTAAGTGATAGTTTTAGAGAGATAAAGTTGGTTCTAGAGAGAGTATGTAGGTGTTACCGTTTGCATAGTGGCGAGACCCCTATTTATATGGTTGACCTTTCTGTCGTGTTCTCAAGGTCACAAGCCATGAGAGCGACAGCTTGGAAGTGGGGAGTGACGTAAGTCAACTCCAGAGCTTGTCCCATTGTTGTGACAGCGATGTTTTTGGGCGGGAGTTATCCCGCTTTCCCTTTTTGGGGACTGCAGGCTGTAGTACGCCTGGACTGAGCGAGATTCCCTGCCTTTAATGTTGGGCGCGGTTGGATTCTCTTTCGGACGTATCTACTATCCGCGGAATGATTTAGTGACCATTGCCGGGCTACGTATCTAGTCCGCGACCGACCCATGTGGGTGCCGGGAGTGTTTACGCCCTCATAGTTAGTCCGCGCCCGGCCCGTATGGGTGACGGGGAGGTCATACGTGATCACACATGTAGTTACATAATTTCAAAACATGATCCGAACACTTTGTAGCATCTCTTCGATCCAAATACAGTAACAATCATAGCGGTCTCCTTTGGTACTCACGGATATGAACTATAATTCTTGACTTTCATATTTGATTGATTTAGTCATTGTACTACTTTTTAATGACTCGAGTGTACAAATGACTTACAGTGACCAAAAACGACAATGGTAGTTTATGCCAAAAAAAACAGCACACATGAGAAATCAAAACCCGTGTTTCTGTAACAAAAAGATAGCACAGAACACAGAACGCAGAACAAAATTGGTTCGAGAAGTAAAACATAAGGCTACTAGCAATGGTCGGTCGTGGATGGTCGGTCACCATCAGTCGACCTCGGTCGTTGCCACTGCAGTGCTTCGGTCGTGGTTCACAAAATGGACGAACTAGTTCGGATACTCGACCAAGTTTCAACACACATTTCTCACTATTCTTTTTTTTTTTTTTAATTCTTTAAATAAAAAATAAGAAATAAATAAAAAGTGTAAGTGTTTGAGTATGAGATTTGCAGGAGGTTAGAGGCATAAGAAAGTTATTTTTTTTATAAATAATTAATTTATAGTTTAAACTTTTAAAGTTTGATTTAATCGTCATTTTTACCTTATAGTTTTAACTTTCTTACATTTTAGCATAAAGAATGTATAAAAATTAATTTATATGTAATACTTTCTTTTATTACAAGCAAAAATTAAAAAGTAACTAGGTCACTACTGTGGCAATTAATTCGTTGTCAGGTCGTCATAGAGAGAAAGCTGACTTGGCACAGGTGACCCAGGTCACCACTGTGCATAGCCTAATGATACAAAACCACAATCAACCTTGGGGAGAAAACTATTCAAAACACTCATCTTGAGTTAGATTGATCAATCAACAGAACAGCATATCACTAAACCAGCATATCATTCTAGTATCAAAAGATAGCTCCATTGATTTAAGTACCCATAACATCGGATGAAAAAACCACTCGTGAAAAAGCATTTAGAGATGTTGTCCCATATCAAGGTTTAGCCACAGAAATGTTGATAGTTCAGTTCACATGTCAACAAAATGCATGTGTGATCTTTTGAGTGGTACTGGATATGAGTTTGGAGAAATAGAAATAACCAATACCTATTTAAAAAGACATGCTCATCTTAAGATTTAAAATCAAAGGTTTATAATGTTTTTCAGCTATAGAATTCGAAAACTTCATTATGCTATTTTTCGGCTGGCTGACCTGCAAACCAGAACCACCAATTCAAAGAGCTCTTTGTTATCAGCAAATGACTAAAAAACATTTTTTTTTTCTTTTTTTTTTTATTATTATTATTATCAAGAAGTTAAGCATATTGATTATAATCTAAATGGCTCCAAGAAAGTAATTTTGGTGGACATTATAGAGAATCAAACTTTTCGCTCCTAACAGTAAGTGCTAGAACAACAGCAACACCACAATACATTACGTTTGTGGTAAATACTTTGTGTATATATATGAGACCTTGGAACTCATTTTAATAACTAAGGTTGATTTTTCTTAACAGTAGTTATATAAATTTTATTAAAGAGAGCAACCTAGCAAAATACTAGGAGCTCGAATTTACATGAGTTACAAAGCAATAGCATTATATGGGTTGACAAACTACTCAATTTTTTATTTTTTTTTTTGAACAGAGATAATATTTCATTTCACACCTCACAAATGGAGGTAATTTGAACACAACAAGTTACATCGAATATAATGGGCAAAATCAGAACCGACTTGCCAAACAAAATACACAAGGTAACAAGTTAAGCCAAAACAAGACATGCACCATAATAGTTGTGACAGACAACAGCAACACCATACAAGGGTGGGGAGAATCACCAAAGTGAGCTTTTGGTAGACACAACCATATGAAGATGTAGCTTGACAAAAGTACATAAAACATACATAAAAGATAAAACTGGGCATCCTTAAAGGAGCCAGACCTAAACAAAACAGATCTAAAGTCGAGACCCAAGGCAGCAGCAAGCCATCGATGACGGACCACAAAAGATCTGAGCAGAAGAGACCAGATGGTAACGGATCTGAGCAGAAGACAGCAGTGGCGCCAACAACTACAGCGGCAGCGGCGAAGATGGGATATGACATATCTGTGAGTAAGGGCATTTATTGTGGGAAGGAAAAGGTACAAAAAAGATGGAGAAGGAGGTCCAGACGGCCGGCCAAAACCGACCGCCGGAAAATTTTGAGATTTATTTGAGCTTTTAGAGAGAGGTTGGAGAGAAATAATTTTTAGAGAGAGCCAAATTTTTCGAAGCCTACAAGAGATCCAAATAGTGAAGCTTGATGTCATTAAAGATAAGACTCCTTAAAGGCCTTTTCGTGGAAAAGCTCATCTCATTCCGGAACTTCCATAGGAACCAAAGTGTCGTTTGGACAACAACATCAAAGTGAACCAATTGGTTGTACGGTGTTGGCGTATGTTCCGGCAAATAACTCCCCGGCACAAGAGCATATCGCCAAAGGGCCTAACTCCCTGGCCCAAAGGCACAACCGCCCGGCACAGAGCGCACTCACCCGGGCGAAACATACAAACCAATTTAGACCAAGCAAAGCTAAATCAGTATATACCGGAGGGTTAGGCATAACCCTCGACATAACGGACACATGACATTACCATGTATAAAGGGAAGGGAATCTTGATCAGAACTTCTGACCTTACCCAGACAGAATCCAAACAGAGTAAACTCAACTCCCGCCCGAAAGAGTCACTATCGCCCACGTGACCTTCGGGTGAGGACAAAACTTCTCATCTATAAAAGGAGCCAAGTTACTGCATTCAAGGTCAACTAATTCTGATCCCCATACTTACATATTATTCTGACATTTCACCATACTCATTCTCACGCCTGAGCTTGGTCTAGGGATAAAACCCTAGGTGAGGCTAACGCGTGCTTTCTTTGTGTTCATAGATCCGAAGGACCATAATCCGGAGAGCCTGGCCGAAGGATCTTTGCTTGTTTGGGTGAATACAGATTTTTACCTCAACAAATTGGCGCCATCCGTGGGACCGCTATTCGTACTACCAAAGCTAGTAAATGGCAGGTCCCTCCACCGAAACACCCCCTGATCCCTCCACTGAAACACCCCCCGGAAACAATCCCCCTAACCTAGAAGAGCAAATACTAAGCCACATATCATCACTAAAAGCCCTGATACAACAACATAACACCAAAGGAAAAAGCCCGTTACAACCCATACGGATCGATTTCGGGGACGAAACCGAAGAACCAGCCCGAGAAGTGGAAATAGAAAAGGATCCGAAAGAAAAACGAGTCGTGGAAGACTTACAGAAACCGTATAAGGACGCTCCCAGATGCCCATTCACGCGACGGATCGTAGAGTTCGCTGGACCAAGACATGAGCTACCTAAGAACATAAAGCTTTATGATGGATCCTCGGATCCAGATGATCACGTCACTCGCTTCTTTGGGGCTGCCAATCACGGCGGCTAGCCGATGCCGGTGTGGTGATGGATGTTTCAACAAACTTTGGACGGCCCGGCAAGTGGATGGTTCGAGCGATTACCCAATGGTAGTATAGACAGCTGGGAGGAGCTTAGAGAGAGTTTCCTTGAAAGATTCGCGATCAGGAGAAAGTGTCTTAAAGATCCGATGGAACTCACGAAAATCGTGCGGAAAGCTCATGAAACCCTGCCGAAATTCAAGGAGAGATGGACCGACGAAAGCTAGCTATATCCCTGGTGTGCCAGAAATAATGCAGATATCCTCATTCATTAACGGAAGCAAATGCCCGGAATTAGTAAAGCGCTTCTCGGATAGAATTCCCAAGACAGTTACAGAAATGATGAGGAGGGTAGACGATTTTGTACGTTCGGAGGAAGCTTACAACACCACGGAGCTCCCTAAAGGGGAATGGAACCGTAAGTCATATGCGGGTAGTCAGCCGGAGCGAACCTCCAGAATGACAAATCTCCCCGACAGACGGAGGGGAGACCGTAGAACATAACAAAAATCTCGCAGCCAAAACAACCCCTATTACCCGGCAAGGACAGATAACTACAGAAGCGACTACCGGATAAACCATTACAGGAATGATACTCGCCCAATAGATTTGAGCCTTCTCTCAAAACCACCTAAGGAGATTCTAGCAACAGAACTTCAGCTAAAGCTGCCACCACCCCCACCGTTAAGAGGGGCACCGAGAAGGGAAAACCTAGACAAGTTATGCGGTTATCATGGTGAAAAGGGTCATCTCACCAACGATTACTACCAGCTCAAGGAGCAATTGAAAGTAGCTCTAGAGACGGGCAAGTTGGATCATTTATTGAAGGACGTGAGACAAAGAGGAAGAAACCCCCTAGAGATAATCAGCCCAGCAGAGGAAGGGTGATAAATATGGTATACAGTGGAGGAAAAGACAGAAAAAGGAAGGTTTGCAACCAGGAGGAAGACTGGATGAATGCCCCTATAGCCTTCCCTCCCATTCTACCGGGGGATGTGTCCGAGGAACCACTGATAATCGAAGCAGACGTCGAAGGGTACACCGTGAGGAGGATTTATGTCGATCAAGGAGCAGCTGTGGAAGTAATGCACAAACACTGTTTTCAGAACTTATGCCAAGAAATCAAAGCAAAGCTAAGAGAAACGAACACACCACTAGTGGGGTTCTCGGGCGAAGCAATCAAACCCCTCGGAAAGATTGACCTAAATGTCTGTTTCGGAAATGATGGCCTATATCGCCGAGCAGTAATGACGTTCGCAGTAATAAGATCCCCCTCTCCGTACAACATCATTCTGGGACGATCAGGCATCAGGGAATTAAGGGCAATCCCCTCGACCATCCATTCAATGATAAAATTCCCAACACCAAGGGGAGTTGCAACCCTTGTCACCAGATCAATCATCATCTCTGAATGTAGAAGGTTGGAAAAGCAATTCCTAGAAGAAGGGTCAAAAAGCAGGAGTAAGGAGCACCTCGTCGATGAAGAAGAGCCTTGCAGAAAAACGGAGGAAGTAATGATAAACCCGATGTTTCCACAACAACTGGTCACCATAGGAGGCAACTTTTCCAAGGAGTGCAGAAGGCAACTAGTGGAGCTGCTGAAAAACAATAAGGACGTGTTCGCATGGCAACCAGAAGACATGACAGGAGTTCCCCGGCGAATTATAGAACATAAACTCAATGTCAACATGCACGATAGGCCGGTAGCCCAGAAAAAGAGAACCTTTTCGGCTGAAAAAAACCAAGCAATCAACGCCGAGGTAGAAGAATGGTTGAAAGCAGGGATAGTCCGGGCAGTAAAATACCCCACATGGCTTTCCAACCCGGTTCTGGTAAAGAAGCCGGACGGAACATGGAGAATGTGCATGGATTTCAAAAGCATCAACGCTTCATGTCCGAAGGACTATTACCCCCTCCCAGAGATCGATTGGAAAATAGAATATGTGATGCGATACAAATACAAATGTTTTCTCGATGCATATAAAGGATACCACCAAGTTCAGATGGTCAAAGAAGACGAAGAGAAAACAGCCTTCTACACGGAGCACGGAACTTTTTGCTATACCAAAATGCCTTTCGGTTTGAGAAATGCTGGGGCAACTTATCAAAGGTTGGTAGACTCAACTTTCAAGGGGCAAATTGGTAGCAATTTGGAGGGGTATGTCGACGATATGGTAATCAAGAGCAGAAGTGAAATAGAGTTGTTGGCAGACATGACGGAAACGTTTGATAATCTCCGAAGAATCAACATGAAGCTTAACCCGAAAAAGTGTTCGTTCGGAGTTGAAGAAGGGAAATTCCTCGGATACGTAGTCACGTCTGAAGGAATAAGGGCAAATCCAAAGAAAACAAAAGCGATAGCCGACATGCAGTCACCCAAAACACTCAAAGAAATGCAAAGTCTTAGCGGGAAGCTCGCAGCCATGAACAGATTCCTCTCACGATCCGCAGAGAAAGCCTTGCCATTTTTCAGCACCTTAAAGAACATAACGAAAGAAAACCAAAGTGAATATCGATGGAGCGAACAAGCCGAAGAGGCATTTCAAAAAATGAAGCGTATAATTTTGGAGCTGCCCCATCTAACCACCCCGGTAGCAAAAGAGGACCTTTTCGTGTATCTAGCAGCAGCCGATGAAGCCATAAGCGCTGTGCTAATGGTCGAAAGGAAGGGTAAGCAGATGCCGGTGCATTATGTTAGTAGGACATTACATGAGGCCGAATGAAATTACGCCCCCTAGAAAAGCTAGCTCTGGCTCTATTACACTGCTCCAGGAGACTCCGAAGATACTTCGAGGCCCACCCCATCAAAGTAATCACAGACCAGCCCATTCGGGATGTATTGAACAAGCCCGAGTCTTCAGGAAAGTTGATGAAGTATGCAGTAGAGTTGGGAGCATACAAAATCACTTACATTCCAAGACACACCGTGAAGGGGCAAGTTTTAGCAAATTTCATAAACGAAATACCAGTCGGCAGAGCAGTTGGACAGCAGGGAAGAAACAAGAAAATATGCAACATCTCAACCGCGGACGAAGAATGGACACTGTTCACGGATGGGGCATCTAACGAAAAAGGTGCCAGAGCAGGTTTGGTACTGATCAGCCCAGACCAAACGGATTACACCTACGCCCTTCGGCTAAATTTCCCCAGCACCAACAATGAGGCGGAGTATGAGGCGTTGCTGGTCGGCCTAAGGATAGCCAAGGACATGAAAGTCCAAGTACTGAGTGTTAAGGTGGACTCCAACCTAGTGTCAAGCCAAATTAGCGGAGAGTTCACCACATATAAGGAGAGCATGGCAAGGTACTTGGCCAAGGAAAAAGAGTACATTGGATGTTTTAAGCAGTTCAGAATACAAAATATCCCTAGAGCACAGAACCAGAAGGCTGACGTATTAAGTAAGTTAGCATCAGTTGCTTTCGACCACTTGACCAAAGAAATACTTGTAGAAGTATTGGAAACACCTTCAACGGAGGAAAAAGTCGTCGGGGCAATAGTAGAAGAAGAGGAGGAAAATTGGATGTCCCCAATCATCCGGTGCATCACCGAAGGGAAGTGGCCGAATGACGAAAATGAAGCAAGAAACCTCTGGATGAAGATCGCCTACTATACAATGGAAGATGGAGTACTGTTCAAAAAATCATACTTGGGCCCAATGTTAAGATGTGTGGGTCCACTACAGGCCAATTATGTGGTAAGAGAGGTGCACGAAGGGGCGTGTGGGATGCACTCGGGCCCAAGGTCCGTGGTGGCGAAATTGATCAGACAAGGTTATTACTGGCCGAAAATGCACAGGGACACCAGAGAGGTCATTAAAAAATGTGAGTCCTGCCAAATACACGCTCCGGTGCCCAAATTACCTAAGACTCTTATGACTTCTATCATGTCGCCCTGGCCTTTCTTCCAATGGGGATTGGATGTATTGGGCCCTCTCCCCGAAGCACCTGGGAAAGTAAAATATGTCATTGTAGCCATTGACTATTTTACAAAATGGATGGAGGCCAAGCCACTGGCAAAGACCACAGGAAAGGAAGTCATAAAATTTGTATGGGAAAATATCGTGTGTCACTTCGGCCTGCATCACATAATTGTAACGGACAAAGGGAGAAACTTCATCCATGATCCCTTCAAGAGTTGGTGTGAAAAGCTCAATGTCAAACAGATAAACACCGCGGTGGCACATCCTCAAGCCAATGGCCTAGTGGAACGAGCAAACAAAAGCCTGATGCATGGTTTCAAAACAAGACTGGGAAGAAGCAGGTCCGGATGGGTAGATGAGTTACCAAACGTGTTGTGGGCTCACCGAACATCCCTGAAAACGAGCAATGGCGAAACGCCGTTCAGCTTAACATACGGAAGTGAAGCCGTGATCCCTGCAGAAATTGGCATGCCTACCTTCCGAACGATGATGATGACAGAAGAAGGGAGCGAAGAAGAAATTCATTTAAATCTGGACTTGCTGGAAGAAAAGAGTGACTCGACAGCTGTCGAGGAAGCAAGATACAAGAAGAAGGTGGAGCAGTATTACAACCGAAGGGTAAGAGGTGAGAAATTCAGAGTAGGAGATTTTGTCTACAAAAAGAATGAAGCTAGCAGACAAGAAAATCAAGGAAAGTTGGGACCAAACTGGGAAGGCCCCTACAGAATCGTCGAGGCATACGATAATGGTTCATACAAGTTACAAACAACTGAAGAAAAGGAGGTCCCCCGCACTTGGAACGTGGTGAACCTAAGGAAATATTTCTTGTAAGATAAGGAAAGCTTTGTAACCCTTATGAGGCAATTGTTTGAAACTAGTTATTAATGAAAAGTATAGCTCCCCGGATGCCGGAGGAGCAATTTTCCACATATTTATTGTTTTCTGAACATAATTATTAAGTGATCCCCTCGATAGGCTCGCGACCTCCGGGGAAAGATGGTCAATGTTCAAAGATGGTTCATACCCAAAAAGGGTTGCCATAAAAATACCGAACGGTTCATACCCAAAAAGGGTTGCCGAGGTAATAAAAGAAATGGTTCATACCCAAAAAGGGTTGCCATAAAAATACCGAACGGTTCATACCCAAAAAGGGTTGCCGAGGTAATAAAAGAAATGGTTCATACCCAAAAAGGGTTGCCATAAAAATACCGAACGGTTCATACCCAAAAAGGGTTGCCGAGGTAATAAAAGAAATGGTTCATACCCAAAAATGGTTGCCATAAAAATACCGAACGGTTCATACCCAAAAAGGGTTGCCGAGGTAATAAAAAAAATGGTTCATACCCAAAAAAGGGTTGCCATAAGACTACCGAAGGTTCATACTCTATAAGAAAGACCCATACTCTGCACGAAGGCAAGGACAAGTCATCAAGACATGCACTCAAAAATATTTAAAAAAAATGCCAAAAAGAGCTTCATTAACCGTCTAGGCAAGCAGAAAACAACCTTGTTCGACAACATTACAAACATTTCATCAACATGACAAATTTCCCAAAAATGTCTATGATTAACAAGTTAACTAAAAATAAAGACAAACTTCAACTGGGAGGAATGTTAGGCTCCCCGTCTTTCCTCTTCTCCCCACTTTCTCCCTCAGCAGGACGTTCCGGAGCAGGATCCAGCATCAAAGCCATTATGTCAGCAACGGGACGGTGACAAGAATTTCGGACCTTGGCAACATAAGGATAATCCTTAACGAAGAGCTCATCATACATGGCCAAGTACTTGGTAGGAGCATCCAAATCCAGATCCTCGGTATCCTCTAAAATCTTTTTCACCTCCGCCTCCGAACGACCAATAGACACGCCATCTAACCATTCGACCATCCCACTCAGACTGAAGGGGGCAGCCAAGGAAGCTTTATACTCATGACTGCTGAGAAGGCGAGCCACGAAGGTGGGAATGAAATCCCTAACAAGATTTGACCGAGCAATCTCCAAATTCCTAGCTGCCACGGCTATATCGGTACGTTCTTTATGGAGGGCAGCATTCTCCTCCTCTTCATTTTTTAAAGCCCCTTTGGTCTCCATCAGCTCTTTCTCCAAACCAGATACCCTTTCACTCTAAGCAAGAGACAACTTCGACCACTCGGCTTTCTCAGCCTCCAAAGTGCGCACTTGTCTCTTCAAACCTTCTTCCCTGAAAGAACAATCACCCAGCTCATCCCTTGCAACTTTTAACTCCTCCAACGTTTTGCTCAAAAAAGCAAAGTTATCTTTGGCGGCAGCCTCGCATCCTTTATGCTCCTCAACCAGCTCTCTATGCTCAAGATCGAGATTTTCAAAGCGGATGAGCAGGTCAACAAAGGCAAGAGAGCCCCTAGCCAGAATAGCCCATGACCTCCGAGTCGCCTCAACGTCCGTCAAGGTTTGCATATATTCCTCTTCAGCAGGAGGAGGCAAGTGAACCATCAAATCCCTATACTTTTCATAACCCTTCACCCTCTCATCTTTCTTAATCGACCACCTCGGCACATAAGTGGCACTGGACGAAGCCCCCTCTTCCTCATCGACACCCTTACCTTCACGGTGCGAAGGAGAAGAAGCCACTGCAAAGATACAAGATAAATGATAAACACACAATGCAAAAATGACATATATACATAAAAAAATAACGATATGAAGGAGTATAATTATGAGTAACAAGAAGCCAACTCACCATTCTCCTGGGGAGCAGGTTGCTCGACAATGTGAGAAGCCTCAGCGTCATGATCCTTAGGATGTGCGTCAGGACCTTTGGGATCCGCCCCGGCGTTCCCAGCAGCATCATCATTCTCCAACCTGTTACTAGAATGACCCTCCGGATTTTCCTTCTCAACGGTTGGAGGATCATTCGGTCGTGGACCTTCAGGAGGAACGGTGTTCAGCGGCGTAGGGTTGGTGGTTGAATCTAAGTTAACAACCGGCGTAGGTCTTTTTCTTTTTCGTCGTGGCTGCCCAGAACCACCTTCTCCGGCTGGGCGCTTGCGCGGCTTTAAACCTCCAGCCTTGGCCTCCGCAGCCCTCTTCTTCCTCTCCTTAGCCTCCAAGACTTTTGGGTCAACCACCTCAACCCTTTTCATAGCATCAGTCTTAGGTGGCACCGGAGTACCAGCTGCACTAGGAATGGTGACGTGCATCAGATGAGCTTGCCCCTCTCGATATTTTTCTCCTTGTGTCATAACCGCCCCTTTGCGGTACCTCGGTTTAATCAAATAGTCCGACATGGTCAAAGCTGCGAAACAAACAACAAACTATTAAAACCATAGAAGGCACAAAACCCTAACTAAATATATAAAACACAAGCTAAGTACCATTCCCCTCGGCATCCTTCAGAGCCGCCCGATAACCCGGATACTTCCATTTGGCTGATAACCCAACGGCGTATAAGAAACCCGGCGGAATCTTTATCAAATCAATGACATTGGCAGATAACAAATCCGCTTGAGGCACAGAAAACTCTCCGGTAGGAAAAGGGTCGGAGACATCTGAATCTGGATGCCTCCACAGCATGGCAAAGGGTACAGCCCGACGGTCAATCAAAAAGAACTGTCGTTTCCAACCCTTCAACGAGGACAAAATTTCTTGAAAACAGACTCGGCGGTTCTTGTCGTCCCGTTTGGCAAAAGTAAACCAATGCCCTTGTTTATGTAATTTATAAAAGGCTCGAAAAAGGGAAGTTGTGGGAGTGATGTGAAGGCTATGGCTATATACTTCAAAAAGTGTAACCTTATGTAAACCTATCGGCACTAATTGGGAGATATGAACTTTATAATAGTGGAGAACATCTAAAAGAAAACTGGAAAACGGGACGGAAATCCCCCCTTCAATGAAATATTCTAAATACAAACCTATAGCATCGTCTCCTAATTGCCCCATCGTAAAATCGGCCGGTGGAAGCCTCGGGTGAAGATAAGAGGGTATCACAAATTACTCTACGGCCCACTGTAATAACTCGTCAGTCATGCTCGAAGTATATTTATCTAGGTCAAACTTAGGTTTAGGTTGCGACGGACCCTCGGAAACAGGGCCAGAACCATGAGCAGATGAGGAACCGGACGGTTCTGACATTATAGCCGGAAGGGAATGAATACACCCTAAAATCTAAAGAAGGAAAACTAGAAGAGTACATGGATAGTAGACGAAGAGCAAAGAAACCGTTCGGCCAAATAACGCAGAGAATGTGTGTGTGTGAAAAGTTTTACGGTGGTAAAAATGAAATTGACAGCGGTATTTATAGGCAAAAGAAGGGGTAGATGAAACGTCCCGTCGTGTCAGACGGTGACGTGTCATCATCATCACCACACAGCACATGTCTAGTGCCACGTGTCCCGATGTCGTGTCATCATCACCGCCACGTGTCCTGCTGACGTGTCACAATCTGAACAGTAAAAAAAAGAAAGAATTGTTAGGAATTAGAAATTCCCGGTATTAAAGAGTCGGTCACCTCAAGTATATGTAATCGTTAGAAAGCTCGTAGTCGTAGTTCTTTTAAGTTAAGTAGTAATTTAGTTAAGTAACACCGTGGAGGACGGACGGGTCTTTACCCACTGTATGCCTGATCCACAGCCCAAAGTGTGGCGAGTTATGTAAGACTATAAATACTCTCTACCTTCCAAGGTAGAGAGTTGGAGCTCATAATAATATCTTTCACTTTCTCTCACTAAGTTCCCTAAACCTCTAACTTTCTCTCTCTAGAATTCCATCTTATACGCCACCTTGTGTTATGGTTTGATGTGTGTGTGAAAAGTTATATCTTACAATTGGTATCAAGAGCCATGGTTAGATCATATCTTGCACATCTTTGGATTTATAGTGGTTTTTAGGTGGTTTTTGAGTTTGAAAAAGTTTAGTGGTTTTTGCATCATTTGGTTGATCTCTAGTGTTAAAGTTTGAATTTCGTTGGTACTTTTGTGTTTTGAATCATCATAAGTGTTTAGGTTTTCATTTGGTAAGCTTGAATCATCTTGGTTGGGTTGTTTTTGGATTGAAAAGTGATGTTTATTTGGTTTTTCATGGTAGCGAGTTAGTTCACGGATAACATTTCTTCATAGCGACTTGCTTCATTATTTTGTAGCGACTTACAGTGTTAAAAGCTAGCGAGTTAGAGCTAGCGAGTTAAAGGACAAGTAGTGGACTCTCCACTACGGGTAGCGACTTGTGGTAGCGACTTGGTCAGTAGCGAGTTGCTCTTTAGCGACTTGTGTCTCTAGCGACTTGTGTAGCGAATTGCTGCCAAAATTTGGTTAGCGACTTGGTCTGTAGCGAGTTACTACTTAGCGACTTGTTTTTCTGTTAGCGACTTGGGATTCTAGCGACTTGGGTGTCTAGCGAATTAATTGGTAGCGACTTAGTGAATTTGTTTCTAGCGACTTAGAGCTTTATCATCTAGCGACTTGAGTGATTGTTTACGGTTTTTCTCTTGATTTAGTAAAATCCCGTGAAAGAATCTATTTCCCGGTTTAATCATTGAGTTATAAAATCCCGTATAATCTGATAACATGTCTACCAACGTCCCTACTGTCATCTCCACTGTTGCCGAGGATGTACAAGCAGCTGGATCAGATACTCGTCCACCCATGCTTGACAGAACTGACTACGATTCTTGGGCTCAACGAATCAGATTGTATTGCCTTGGAAAGGAAAATGGTGTCAATATTCTCAAATCCATTGATGAAGGACCATATCGAGTTGAAACGACTAGAGACATACTTGATACTAATGAAGATGGTACTCCTATTTACGGAATGGACAGACCTAAGATGTATGATGAGCTTGATGATAAGGAGAAAAAGAGATTTGATGCAGATATCAGGGCTTCAAACATTGTTCTACAAGGTCTTCCTAAAGATATCTACAAGCTGATCAATCATAACACTGAAGCAAAGGCAGTTTGGGATAATGTCAAGATGCTTCTCTCAGGTTCAGAACTAACTATGGAAGACAGAGAATCCCAACTCTATGACGAATTTGAGCACTTCAAGATGAAACCCGATGAGAGTGTCTATGAGTACTATGTGAGATTTCATAAGTTAGTAAATGACATGAGGAACATCAGAATGACTATGCCTAACATTCAGTTGAATTCAAAATTTGTGAACAACATGAATCCCGAATGGCACAAGTTTGTTACCGCTGTGAAGCTTACTAAAGGATTGAAGAACACAAACTATGAGCAACTCTATGCCTTCCTCCTTCAGAATGAGAGACATGCCATGTTTGAAAAATTGATTCTCAATCAGTTCAAAACCAACCAGGGAGAGACAAGTTCGTCTAATGACTCAAC
>BPTQ01000007.1:70746962-70761998 GCA_019973895.1 Chrysanthemum seticuspe | reverse complement strand
TATGTTTAGTGTTCTGAGTACCTACGATATTTGGAGAGCCTTTTACGGTGTAGGGCATACAACTCCATTTTTAGACATAAGTGGGTTTGTTCGATTCTAGGAAGCCGATTAGGAAGCCGGTCCGAGAGGCCTAATACCAGGAAGCCTAGACACTTGTGTTTCTTTCGTGCGCAATCGGAACGGATCCCAAAATAGGGATCTGGTTCGAGTCCGCACTCTTACTCATACCACTTTACAGTCTTATTATACATTCATACCCCTAGTCTTAATCAACTGGAACTTACGTCATTGAACCGAGGAAAATATCTACTCTTCAAAACAGGAGTGGACTTCCAGTGCACCCGCTATCACTGAGAAAGCCCGCCCTCAACTGAAATGAGATAAACCTAAGACAGACCCATTCCAGTCTTCAAGATTAGTTCTAAGGGAAGGGAAATATGTACCACTACAGTACACAGGCAATACAGCTCCCAATACGGATTGGGAGGCCATATATGACTAAATCGAAACGAACCAGATTTAACCAAACATACAAAGCGGGCCCACTAACGCGAGACACGGCCCGCCAACACGGAAACCCGGCCCCTCAATCCGGGATCCACAGCCCAAAGTGTGGCGAGTTATGTAAGACTATAAATACTCTCTACCTTCCAAGGTAGAGAGTTGGAGCTCATAATAATATCTTTCACTTTCTCTCACTAAGTTCCCTAAACCTCTAACTTTCTCTCTCTAGAATTCCATCTTATACGCCACCTTGTGTTATGGTTTGATGTGTGTGTGAAAAGTTATATCTTACAAGAATAACAGACGGAGCAATACTCACCAAAAGTCACCACGTACTCCCAATATCATATAATGAATACATCCATTAACATGATACTGGGGGGACATGTTGGCGTATGTTCTGGCAAATAACTCCCCGGCACAAGAGCATATCGCCGAAGGGCCTAACTCCCCGGCCCAAAGGCACAACCGCCCGGCACAGAGCGCAATCACCCGGGCGAAACATACAAACCAATTTAGACCAAGCAAAGCTAAATCAGTATATACCGGAGGGTTAGGCATAACCCTCGACATAACGGACACATGACATCACCATGTATAAAGGGAAGGGAATCTTGATTAGAACTTCTGACCTTACCCAGACAGAATCCAAATAGAGTAAAGTCAACTCCCGCCCGAAAGAGTCACTATCGCCCACGTGACCTTCAGGTGAGGACAAAACTTCTCATCTATAAAAGGAGCCAAGTTACTGCATTCAAGGTCAACTAATTCTGATCCCCATACTTACATATTATTCTGACATTTCACCATACTCATTCTCACGCCTGAGCTTGGTCTAGGGATAAAACCCTAGGCAAGGCTAACGCGTGCTTTCTTTGTGTTCACAGATCCGAAGGACCATAATCCGGAGAGCCTGGCCGAAGGATTAGCCGAAGGATCTTAGCTTGTTTGGGTGAATACAGATTTTTACCTCAACATACGGGATGTGGCATTTTCCGAGAGGTTTATAGCATCCATGAGTCTTGTGATTTGTATATTATTGATATTCCTCCACATCAAGACTTTGCTCTAAGTTTCCATAGCAACCGAACATGAGACAAAAAAGATGATGTTCTGTCTCAACGGCTTCATCACACACGGGACAACGGGTAGAGTTTAATCAATACCTCTTTGGTCAAGATTGAACCCTGTAGGAAGTCTAGTTTGATTTGTGAAACTGGACAAATGAAGATGTTTATGTTTAAACGAAGATCTATATTCCATCTAAAGGTCAGGACCCGAAGCTTGGGAGAGGTTGGTGATATACCCGCATACCCTTAACTGAATTGTCAATAGTTAGAGCTTTAATTTATTCACTAAGATTATTAGTTTTTACTCGGTTAGTATATTTTCACAAATTAGTTTTTGATAAGAGGCTATGTTTGGCACACAAGATTATGGAGAGATTATACTTATTTTTTCAAAAAATAAGCTACTTAAAAAATAATCTTATAAGAGATTATAAAAAAAAAAAAAATCTTTCATAATCTCTAAAAATAAAAGGTTACTTCATGTAGCTTATAAAAATAATCTCTTTTTATAATATTTTTAAGCAACAGCACCAGCATCAGCAACAGCACCAGCATCAACACAATCTATTTTTGTCAAACATACCCTATATATTACCCTCATTTTGTGCCATGCAATTGGACCAATGCTGCTCATTGTATAACTAATTGGGCACTAAACAATATCACTACAAGAAAAAGGCATTTTAGCCAGGTGTTTAGCGATGCATTTAATGCTAGCGAGGAGCTTAGCGGTATAACTGAAGATGTCGCTAGAAACGAGTCGCAGAATTTTGCGACATGTAAATATACGTCGCAAAAGATCGCGACGTGTATAGCGACATTTATCTATATGTCGTTTCAAATAGCGACATATGTTTATATGTGGCTACTTAAATCGCTATTATATTCCATGTCGCTGCTTACGTCGTTAGATATGTCGCTATTCCTGTAAATATGTCGCCAAATATATAGCCATGTTTGTCGCTATTTAGTGGCGTTGTTATTACGAGTCGCTATTTACGACGCCAAATTAGCGACTTTCTTAGTTTATATCGCTGTTTGAATCGCTATTCCTAACTCACATTATTAATATGATCGTTCTTCGACGTCACTATTCTATTCATGTCCAAACTAAAAACTGAAACAATCTAATATTATATCAAACTAAACAATGGCAAAAGTAAACTCAAGGCAAAAGTAAAAACTAAAACAATACAATATCATATTAAACCAAACGATCCAATGTCACAGTTTTAATTGAGTTGGTTATCAAAAGTAAACTCGAAGTCTATAGTTTCATATGGTGTAAAATAAAGTAAACTCCATGTTTATATTTTCATATAGTTTTCACTCCAGGCCTGACCTTTCAAACGGGTCGAATTCTCAACCCATCTAGAAGTTGCTGAGTTGCCTTTCCCATTTCCTCATCTACTATCTTTCCCACTTCCTGTGCAACCACCTTTCCTACTTCTTGGGCAACATATTTTCTTAGTCGTTTCTCGCTTGATGATTGAGCTTTTACAACCTCATCCATTTTCTTTGATTGTGCTTCCTGTGCATTTTTTAATTTGTTGAGCTCGGTCTTCATAAGAATGTGCTCCAGCTGTTGTACTTTAACCATATCTAGGAGTTGAACACGGTCTGCATTAGGCATATTCTGCGCAGATGGCTCTTCCATATTTGGTTGCTGAACATATCCATCAACATCTCCAACTCCGTAAGCTGTCCCATTCTTAGATCCAACATGATCAATCCATTTGGGGAATGTTTTAGCTCCATTCCCAGACTGAGCATCAAGAGAGTCCTCGACACCATGTTTTTCATTATATGCTTCCTGCAATAAAACACCACAAAAATTAAATTATAAGCATATCAAATTATATCCTTCCTGCAATAATATTAAGTTGATGTTTCTGCTAATAGTGAACGAAAACCTAGATAATAATGAGAAAACATAGGCCATTTTGGTAAGTATTTTTCATATGTATGGGGTCTAACCGGGGTATCATGTAAGTATGTAACCATTTACGACCATTTCCCTGACTACCATCAAAATGTTTACTTAGTATGGCTTGAACCTTAAACCTCTTGCTCCTCCATCTCCTGTGACGACATTAGAGCGACTCACCAGTCACCACTAGGCCTTTAAACACATTTCTTAGCATATTTCATACTGTAAAGCTTTTTTTTGGCAGAACTTAAACCAAGATAACATCCAAATGAAATAAACCCATACCTATTCCTATTTCAACTTCTGAAACCAATACTTACATTGATTTCTTTAGAGCACAACAAACGCCAACTAAGATCATATTAACTACATTAAGATCAAAGGATCTATTAAGTTACCCTTAAGAGCAATCAAATACATGATTGAATCTGAACCTGATTCACGACATCATATTATAAGGAATATATCTTTGCCAAAGAGAACGGGGAGGGTGAAGCAGATAGGAACATCATTAGTAGCCTTAAGACCGGAAATTCTAATATAATGAGTGGAAAAAGATAAGAGATTATCCATTTTAGTTGCAAGAAACTATCACAACAGTGAAACAATGACAGAAGGGTCTTTTGCATGTCCTGTAATACAAAAGCAGAAACAAAAATGGGCTTGAGCATATGCGACAATGTAGTTTTCGTCAGTGTTTATGGTTGAAAATGTTCCTTGCTGGTGGTTTTACTAAAATTTTAAATATAGAAATGGGTATCTTATATATTTGGACAACTTAGAGCATCTACAAATTTACAATGCATCTATAAAAAAATGACTCTTTGTTTTTTACCCAGAAGCAAACGGAGGTAGTGGTCCAGGTTCAGAACGTAGCGTGGCTAGCTAGATGTACTGCTATACTATGTTTTCCCAGATACCACCAGTTGTGAACACTCCCAAGACATACAAAACCAACGACCCAATTAATGCCACGCTAACAGATTTTGCTTTCAAGTTTTATACCCTCTCCTCTTTTATTAGATTATTAACCAAGTTGGTGCATATTTCGTGAAGCACCACAGTGCCCAATAATTCTAACAATAATTAGAAGTATAACAATTTTATCGAAATAAAACATACCCAAACTGACCCAAGGTTGTGTCGAAATAAAACATACCCATGTCACTTTTGTTGTTTCGTCAACAAACAGGTTTTTATTGTTCTGATGGCAGCATAGAAAGAGTTCAGAAGCACTAGGTTCTCGACCGAGTTCTTCTCGCTAAACAAGTTAAACAATCAAATTTTAATACTCTCTTAAATAGAACTTAATAATATCTTACTGTTTAATATGGAGTACCATTTTTATTTTGAGTTCATTAACTGAAATTGAACCACCAGTGTGTAATCTTTTATTTGCTTGACGAGCAGCTTTTCCCCTCTTAGATTTTGCAATAAATGCGGGCTCTAGCCATAATCTACACAATGCCTCCCACGTGGTCAGATTCATAAACTCAGGTTTCTGAGCTCTTTCCCTTGCCTTAGACATGCAATCGCTAATGCTCTTTGATCCAACTTTATTGAACGCACACCTAACATCAGCTTCAATCGTTGGATTCCATCTGTACTTATTCTGTGTGTTAAAAAAAGTTAAGATAATTAATAAAGGAACTTAATTATGCATAGAATGTATGTTGGAACAGAAGGTATTAGGGTCATTTTAAGTTAATTTAGACATATAAATTTGACCAAAACAATCAATAATTAACATACAGCAGCACATCAAATGACAATTAGAATAAACAGATTACAATACCTTAAAAAGGTCAAACCAAATGTCCCTCTCATCTTTCGGAACTTTCTTCCATGTATCCCATGCATCTGTGAAACGGGATTTCCATATGATATAGATATTACGTTTTACAATATTGGATGGCATAAACCTACATGAAAAGAGAATCATTAGAAGTTGTATATATGTAAAAAAGAACCTTGTCAAGTAGTTTAAACTTACGCTTTTCTTTGAACTCGTAAAAATATACGCCTGTCTTCGTTATTTTGATGCTCATCACCGTCTCTTTTATTGCGAGCGTCACTTACCTCTTCGGTTGCCATCCTGGTACTCAAGAAAAAACCAAGTAACTTTTAGTGCCAAATTACAAATATGCAAATTAGACTACCATATTACATACCCTGTATGACCAGTTTGTTATATATCATGAAAGTGATACAGAGCTTGAATGCAAATCAAACTACCATATTACAGAGCCAAATTACAGAACCATTTTATATGGTCAAACACTAGAATGAAAGTGATACAGTTTATATAGTCTAAAAATCATCATCATCATTGTAAGTGTCTGCCCCATTATTATCTTTCGATTCCTCTTCTTCTTCTTCTTCTTCTTCTTCTTCTTCTTCTTCCAAATAGGTCAATTGTTCTCTCTGCACCTCTTGCATATCACTTTCATTATCAACTAACTGTTCAACCTCATCATGTTCAGTGACAATGAAAGGTAATGCATTGCCATCTTCTTGGTATGATGTGTCTATTGATTGAGCAGGGGCAACAATAGTACTTCTCGCCTTGGTTCTACAAACCGCCCACCAATCAATCTTATCTTTCCGTACACTAGGATAACTGATAAAGTACAATTGTTGTGCTTGGTGTGCCATAATAAATAGGTCATATTGAAGTAACTTTTTCCTATGGTTGATATCTACAAGCCCAAACTCATTATGGACTTTCCAACCCCGGTTTTTAACAGGGAATCGCACTTGAAAAGCACAAGCGTATTTAGTTTTGAGCAACCAATATAATCTACTTCAATAACATCCATCAGGCGACCATAAAATTCTCCTTCTTCACCAGTAACACACAAGTCCGTATTTTTTGTTTTCCGACCAGAATTATGATACATGGTGTGAAAGCTAAAACCGTTCACGTAACACATATGATATGTTCTCACATCTCGACTAGGGCCACGTGCTATATTTTTTATTCGATCATTGACCAGACTATGGTTTTGTGGATTACGGACCTGAAAAATAGAAAAAAACAATTAAGTGTTATAATAAGCAATTACGGAGAGCAGGCGCAACAAAAATAATTATTTAAGTTCTTACATAATCGCCTAGCCAACGTCTAAACCTCTTTCTGGTAACATCCACTAGTTGATTCTTAGTAATATTTGGCATTTCTAGTTCCACCTCAGCCTCAAATATCCTACAAAAGTGTAGTACTCGTTTTCTTACCATCAGATCATCAACATAACACCATGACACATATTCATCAAATTAGGCTAGACACCCTTAACATAGTGTTCATGAGTTACACAAAGCAGAAACTAAATGGCAAACATACATAAAACTAAATGACTAGAACATACTAATCACTGAAACTAAATGGCAAACATACATAAAAAATCATACTAGTATGCACACAGTGGGGTACACTGTTCTAACTTCCCTGGTATGGCATAGGCTAAAAATAAGTTATTACTTAATGATAAAATTGTGCATCTTGATTTTTGATTTGCTAGATAGGACATTATGGGCTATCCAGTGTAAAAGATCACACCATGGTGTCTAGTGGTGTTCAGTGGGGCACACAGTGGGGCACACCTTACATGGGCATTTTATTGTGCCATCAGTGAAACCTAAAGCATGAAAATAACATGATGCATGTTTGATGAACTCCTCAACTCCCTTATAAAACTCAGGAGTGTCCATCTTATACATCCACTCACGAGCATACCTCAAATTCATTAGTACTGTGCTTAAAAAGTAAGTCATTAGAGTTAACGTAATACAACAAGTTATTAAATACACTAAAGCTACTTTGACCTGATAATCATTAGTGATGCGACCCGATAAAATCTTTATTAAGAAATTTATGAATAAGAACTATTTAATGGATCACAAAGGAACCAGCAACCTAAACTAAATTTATGAAAATCCAGTAGCCCAAATATAATCCTGAGACCGGACTCTACCACTAAGGCTTATATAGTACTGCTAAGGCTAATATATAATATTGATGGTCATTAATAACAGCAGACTAAGAAGCACGCAGGGACTAAATATCAAATTAGTTCAAGTTTAATCCTAATAGAAAATTTCTACTTATAGTTTCAACTCCATACTGTAACATTGACTAGGGGGCTGTTTGTTTCCTAGTAACTTATATAACCCAAGATGGAAGATGTGGAAAGGGTTAATAAATCTTCCTTTTGTATGTTACTTATGAGTTTATCTAGCTCTAAATTTATAACTTATACATTGGTTGTATATAAATTTAAACAATAAAAAAGGTATATGCATGGTTTGTTGAATAAGTATCTAGCTCTAAAGATATGACTCGGTCTAAAATTTCATACAGGCCTTAACTCGTAATTCTAATTCTTCGTTCCAAAGGCATTGTCAAAAAAGATCCTGAACAACTGAACATGTGCAACATCATAAATCTTCCCTGTGTTGCTATTAATCAGTTGATCAACCCTCTAACGACAATCAGTCTCAACAACTGAACATGTGCAACATCACATATATGTGTGTCGTTGGATATTGTTGGGCTAATATAACGAGTCTTCTCTTGTAAACCTACGTAATTAGTTATTTATTATCTTATAGTAGTTAAGCTTAACTCAAAAAATAGATTATTCATAGCTAAGCTTAAACTCACAATCATACACTAAATCACTCAATTTACTGCAAGAATCATCAGATTCCATTAGTTTTATCAAAATTCTCACACATATTCCAAAAGTGCACTTCCTATATATGTGCCTAATTAGTAATTTTCACATCTTACAGTAGTTGTGACATTCTCGTCAAGAACACACACACAAACACAGAGTCAAATTGTTGACAAAACTCAATCTACATGTAGTTGAACCAAAACTCACAATTACACAGTAAATCACTCAAAACACAGTATGATTCATGTGATTCTCCCTTCACACATCAATTTTCACAACGAGTATTCAATTGTCACACATCAAATTACAGTATGACTCGAGATTCTTCAACTTTCACAACAAGTATTCAACAAGTATAAATCTGCCAAAACTAGTCTAAAATCCAAGGCGTAACCTAAATCGACAAAACAAAGATAATAGAATAGAAGCATATAATATAGCTAAATCCAAACCATCAAGCATGTGTAACAAATAGCTCAACGTGTTAAAATGCGGCCTAGGAATATTTCACTAATACCTCAACGTGTTACTTAAGTACCAATGCGGCCATTTCCTTCACAAATAAACGTCTATATCACAAACCTCGTGTAAATTCAGTAGATCTCAGCGTAAATTTAACTAATCTACAAAACAACTTCCACTAAACATCATTTATCACGTATCACGACACTCATATCATCACAATCCCCAAATTATACAAAAATGTAAATGCATATACTAACACATCAAATTGACCGTGCGTTAAATTAACAGTTAAAAAGTGATTAAACTTACAAATTGACCGTGCGTTAAATTGAATGAATGACGTGAGTCCCTCCAATTGCTTTTGAATGAGCTAAGCTGACACCTACAAAGCAAAGCACTAAATAATCGATTGAAAATTGAAGTATATAACGATAAATAAAAAAACACTAAATAATCGATTGGATGTTGCGGTGATGTTGCGGTGATGTAGCGGCGGTGTAGTGGTGGCGTGGTGTAGTGGTGGCGTAGCAGTGATGTAGCGGTGGTGTTGCGGTGGTTACCTAATAATCGATTGGAGATGTTGCGGTGGCGTAGCGATGGTGCAACAGTGGTGAAGCGGTGATGTTATCCGATCGGTAGAGTTGTTATTCCGAGATCCATTTTTATGAGTTTGTGAAAGGGAATATTCAGTATATTCAGATAGAATGATATATTTATGAGTTAAAAATATATTTTAAGACAAGTTACATAATATACCCTTTCAGTATTTTCAGCTTTTCAGATAGAATAATTGTTAAAATGCTTTGTTATTATGAGTTAACAGAATATTGTACTGTTAAATCAATATTTCTTTTTTAACGGCAATATATATTAAAACTCTAGCAAAATAATAGAGAAAAGGACTTACAAAACAACATTACAAACATTTTTTGGATCACAAATCCATTCAGTCCAGTTATGATTGAATTTACTGTTGAATCAATACTAACATATCAAGTTATTAAAATACTCATTAATTACGTTATCATACCTTTGTGAAGGAAATAAAATCCAAAAAATCCTTTATTATATACGTTATGATGTAATTAAAAAATGGGAAAATTCTAAGAATGCATTTTTCGCTCAAGGTGTCATCACTTTTTAGGAAAAAAGTTTGGGTATTTCCAAAATAAACTTTGAGACTTGCGACTTTTCTACTTTTCATATAAGCTTGACAAGTGTCCTTCGAAGTTTGTGTACCCAATCATTTTTTCTGACTTTTACAGCTATGATTTTCCAGCGACCGAATCTAAGCGACCGTTTTTAGAATCTAGCGAAATTTGGTTTTGTCCTTTAGTTAAAAAAGTCAAAGATACAAAAATATTTTTTTATACATTTAGTTCTTTCCCGAGGTTGAGCGACTTAAGCGTAAAAACATAAGCGACTATTTTCTGTACATTAACATTACCTAAAGTACTGTTTCAAAAGTACTTTTACAACCTTTTTTTTAAATTTTTACCCTGTTTTCAAATTTTTAACCCAAATACAAACACACACAACCAACACTACTACCAGAAAAAACACAATTGAAAATTGTGAAATCCTAAATCAATCCTTAATTATTCAGTAAATTAAACTCGAAAATGGCTGACATTCCCAAATATTTTGATGCTAAGGTAACTGTTCGTTCCAAGGTACACTTGTTTTCGGAAATTAAGTCTAAATTGTCAAGGAATCCAGATCGAATGAGGCTGTTCAGAGCAACTGTTTTTGGGCCATGGTTAGATATTCCTGACCTAGGTAAAGGCAATCATATTGTTAATTTCGTTTTACAACACCAGGTATATATCGACAAACTTGTTGATTCTTGTCCCCCCATTTTATACAAAATTGGGAACAATGTATTGAAATTCGGTCGGGAACAGTTTCTATTGATGACTGGATTTCGTTTTGGTCGTTTGCCTCCCCCTGTAGAAATTGCTCGAAGTCCTTTTGCTTTGCGTGTCTTTCCTGAAAAACAATTAATAAGAAAGGTAACTGTAAAAGGGATTGAGCTTTTAGATTTGTTTGGGAATGACACGGTTTTTTCAAAGTTATCAGCTGAGGATGCGGTAAGGGTATGTCTGTTGCTAGTCGCTGAGGTCGTGTTCATAGGTCGTGGACCTTGGTACATTGTTGACAATCATTTGTTACAATTAGTTGAGGATTTTGGGGCATGGAATGCATATCCATGGGGAGAGTTCTTGTGGACCCGTTTTTACAAAAATTTAGCCAATGTGGTACCCCGCCATTACAATGCTCACTTGAGAGAGAAATTGCAACAAAACCCTTCTACAATTGCAACATATAATATTTCTGGCTTTTTCTTGGCTTTTAAGGTTAGATGTGTATTACATTTATGAACATCTCAGTTTTTGTTTACTAGCAGTTCATACAATGCATTTATAATTTTCGTTTATTTTAGATATGGATTCTTGAGAGTTATCCCACTAGCAGTTCATGGTGGAACAAAGACCCGTCAAAGATACCACATTGTTTTTGTTTGTCAAAGGGTAAAACATTTGCCAAACGCCATTATGCCCAACTTTTTGGTCCTGTAAGCATTTCCATTTGTTTGTATTTGTCAAATAAGTTAGGACTTCGTTATATTTGTTTTTAACTTTATAATTGTTTGTTTACTAGGGTTCTAATCCAGTCTTGGATCTTCTTCCAACAAATGCGGAAATGTTACAACCATGTTTTGCACCAAGTAATGCATATTTGAGCCAGTTGGCTAGTCTACCTGTTGATGATCCCACTAATGAGGTAAGTTGGCCTGTTTGTGCAAACCATGGTTGTATTCACGTTGACAATTGACCATTGCACATTCTGTTTCGATCTTGCTTTGTAGGTGCACAAGGGGGTGGTGATAACTGATACAGATGTGGCGTTAGGTGATAAAGATGTGGCTATAGTCAATAATGATGTGGCAGTAACTGATAAAGGTCAAAGTTCCAATCAGCTTGACGATATTAACAATAGACTTGCCGCTGTAGAGGAAGCTCTAAAGATACAACCCCGAGCCAATAAAGATACAACCCCGACCAAGCTAGACATTAATGTGGGAGTCCTTGATGAAATTGAAAATAGACTTGCCGTTGTTGAGGAAGTTCTAAAGATACAACGTCCAAAGGTGAACATGGTAATGTATATTACAACTTATATTACAACTTCTTTTAAAAACTTGTTGGAGTTGACCTGATAATGTATACTTTGGGGGGTTGTTTTGTTAATTTGATGTATCCACTGCTAGCGTACATCAAACCCCTGCTAGTGGTTTTCAATCCACTGCTAGCAGGTTCCTGTTAATGTATCAGTTGGGGGGGTGTTCTGTAAATTTGATGTATCCACTGCTAGCGTCTATCAAACCCCTGCTAGTGGTTTTCAATCCACTGCTAGCAGGTTCCTGTTAATCTATCACTTGAGGGGCTGTTTTTGTAAATTTGATGTATCCACTGCTAGTGTCTATCAAACCACTGCTAGTGTCTATCAAACCACTGCTAGTGTCTATCAAACCACTGTGAATCCACTGCTAGCAGGTTTCTTTAGTAGTATAATTGATTGTATATTTTAAATATCAGACTTCAACTCATACGCATGGAAAATCGGATGAGGCTTGTTCTGGACAAAGTCCCATTGATAATGAAAACTGGAATGGTAGTTCTAGTTTCTTTGATCTTCGTTCTCGTGATGTTCATTCGGCTGATTATAATAAGGTTATGTTCCTTTTAGTAGTACTTTTTTATTTTATCGTTTTTTGGTTACATACCTAAATCAGTTTGGTTAACTACAGAATGGCGACAAATCGAGTTGTGTAAATGCTGAAAACGAACAAGCTGGTCTTACTTATATAGACCCTGCCGCTTTTCCATCAACTATGTCGCAGCTCGTGGAATATTGTCTTCACGACGGACCATTGCCGTTAGATGATCACATTCCAGATCATGATCCCAGTCATTTGAATTTACCTAATTTGAATGAAACGTTTTCTCAATTGGCTGTTGAAGTACGTATATATAAATTCCACATGCACTATCTATACATGTTTGATATAGTTGGTCATCCATATAGATGTGTTATTGTTGTATAATTACAGGGGAAACAGATGCAGCTAGATGAACAGGTGGAGCTAGAAGATGATTTCTCTGTTTATTGTCTTCACGACAAACAGGTTGGGATAGATGAAGAAAAATCTGCTGAAAACAATGAAGATGGCGAAACACCGAGTGAGGTGGTGCTAAGTGGTGATGATAAACCTGGAGAGGCGGTTCAAGCACATGAAATACAGGCTCATGAAGGTGTGTTTAATGTTGATGGTAAGTCTGTAAAGGTCGTTCACGGTAAGGAAGATGCCATTGTTCATTGCACTGCTGCTGATCAACACTCTCATGATCATGAAGTACTTTTAAATGCTGATGATAAAACTATAGAGGGTGTTCAAGTTAATGAAAATGTCATTGTTAATTGCAATGCTGTTGATGAACACTCTCATGATCGTGAGGCAGTGTCACAAATGGCAGGGATGGGGGACGAAGCATACAATGTTGATGCCCATGTTAAAGAGAAAGAAACCGGGGTTGAGTTACCGGTTGCAAATCAGTTGTCAACCAAGGCGATAATAGACAAAATTGATAATGATGCTGTGAAGGCAAGACAGAAGATGATTCATACCTCTGACGGACAAGCCAGTAAGCCTTTGCCTACAGCTTCTGAGGTACAGCTACATTATTCATTAAAGTTACCACATGTACTTCAAAAGTTTGATGTTATTTCAATGATGAATTTTTTCTGTACAGTATGTTTTCATGCGGGGTAAAAGGAAGAGAAACGCAAGTAAGTTCAGACAGTCACGTTATAATGCCCTACCAATAAAGAAAACTAGAAAGGCCAAAGTTACCAAAGAGAGTGATGAGAAAGTTACCCAAGAGAGTACTCCTGTTTTGAAAGAAGATGATGACTCAAAAAGGACAAAGCAGGTGGGCAAGTGTTTGCAGGAACCATACGTGAATCTCCCTCCTACGACTCCACAGTTGCCGAAACGACGTTCCAAAAGACTGAGAAAAGATATTAATCCACCACCTGGTGAAGATAATCAGTTGGAATCATGGGTAGAGGTATAGAAGAACTACATTTACAAACAGACATCTTAAAGACATATACATTAATCTTGTTTTTAAAAAATTTCAGGATTTGTCACGTCCTGAAGGTTGCGATATCAACAAGATTACTAAACCAGCGTGTATGGATACCTTTATAAAAAAAAATTTGAAGTCATCGCATAGCTTTCCTTGGGGTCTTGGCGACATCGTTGTTGATCAAAAATTTTGGTTGGCTTTGTTGGGTTATGGAAGAGGCAATAAAAAAGGATGGCTAGGAGATGAGGTACCTAACAGATTTTTTTTTGAATTAGTTTACCGGTATTTTGCTTATAAAATTTTTCTGCAGCATCTGGATCTCTGGGTTGATCTAATGTGGCAGTTCAGGCCGGGCAATGCCGATTGGGCTATGGCTGGACCATTTTTCTCTTCCTCTATCCTTGAAGGGTCTATGCGTGCCTACTACGCCACTGGTCAACGCTATCCATTGCCATGGTCTAGTGTTGAGAAGGTTTGTATATAAAGACCATACTTTCTTCTATATATTTGGGTAAATATATGTACATGGTAAAAATGTGATGAATTATGACAAGGATTATTTGATCACATTTAGGTATACTTTCCTGTTAACGTACCCGAGTGCCACTGGTTTCTCGCCGAGTTGCAAATTCGTACCGGAGTTATAACAATTTATGACACACTAGGTACGCCAGAACCTGAGACGAGAGAAAAGAATTTAAAATGGAGGGTCACTTTTGAGAGAAAGCTACCACAGTATCTAAACTTGTGTAAAGTTCTTCAAGCTAAATCAATATCTGTTTCTGATTATAAGATCACATTTCGAGTTGCGGATGATGTCCCTATACAAGCCAATGCATACGGTGATTGCGGAGTTTGGGTATGTATTTTTTTGCACAGGCTGGGTAACAAATTAAGTATGAAGGTTGATGACCCTCTTCAAGTTGCTTTGGCGTATCGAGAGCATATGGTGGAGTACTTTTGGAAGTATAAGATGTCTGTTCATACAAGTGATGAATAAAGATGCATTTCATCTATTTGGGTATGGCTTGTATGTGGTTTTAGACTTTTGTTGTTCAACCAAATGTAACCGCAATCTGGATGTCTGTGAAGGGCATCAAAAGACAACTTCTTATGCATGTATGTGTAGCGCAACTTGGTATATTCCTAACACCCATGCATACCATCCAAATATACGTGTTGTGATACTGTTGATTTGCAACAAACATTTTGTGTTAATTGCTAAAACGTTTGTT
>BPTQ01000007.1:70206105-70741041 GCA_019973895.1 Chrysanthemum seticuspe | reverse complement strand
ATACTTTACTACTTATATCTCAAACTCTTTACTGGCTTTTAACTCTTAACACTGTAAGAAGGGTACAGTCTTCTTAGTGCAGGAGCACTAAGTTAGCTACTATGTTACCAGGCTTGTAGCTGTTCCCAAGATTTTCAAATACGAGTACATACCAGATTTACTAATACGGTTACGAGTACGTATATAGCACTGATATAGGGTAAGATTTCTGTACGAGGGAATACTAATCCGAGCTACTCCGTCCGAAAGGGTAAGAGCTCGTTTTAAAATTTTTTTTGAAAAACCATTGGCTAAAAATGAATTAGGGTGTTGAGTAGTTTGTTCTTGACAGTATGCTAATCCGATTTAGCCAAATCCATTGTTGAACAAAGATCGAACTAGAAACGTTGAGTAGTTTGTTCTTGACAGTGCGCCTAGTTTGACCTTTGTTCACCAAACTTCTTTTAGAAAACTTTTAAACCGAGCTAATGCCTTAACGAATGAGTATACTCTGATGATGAGGGAAGTAACGTACTAAGAAGGACTTAATCTGTATCCACTAGTCCGATACATATTAATGTTTGATGAGTTGTGGGATTAAGTAAAAATCGGTTACCAAAAAGTTTTTTTTAAAATTTTGCTCGAGAATGGGAAAGCCTGCCTCATCGAGCCTAATCATAAGGGAGCATGTCTTTAGAATGGGATATAGTCACGATATATGCATGAGCATTGGCATAATCATTTAGACCATACATGAGCATAAACTTTTAGAACCCTTGTCGATGTTCGGACCATTGTATCATCGATTGAATCACGAGGACGTGATTCTTCTGACATGGGAAGAATGTCACAATTCTCAATTTTCGGTCATTTCTCAAACTCTATATTCATCATTTCATATCGGTTCATTCATGATTTTTCATTTCACCTTAAACGCGTAAATTTCATATTAAATAAACGTTACCGCGTGAGTCATTATTTTGAATATTTAATCCATTACTTTCAAAAATGATCCCGATATATTTTTATACTTACAATTAGTTTATAAAAACTATATTTTGAGTTTACCTAGTGTTCTAAATTTATTTTGTATATAAATCGTTAAATTTATATTATTACGACGTTTTTCTTAAAAATTACACGATAATTATTATATCACTCAAATTTTACAAGGAATGTATTTTTACAATTTTTATGATTTCATTATACTTCATTTTGATCCATTAAAACTTATTTTTAGTCCATACTACTCAAAGTTCACAACTATGTACAAGTTTCAACATCTTTCACTTAACTACATTTTTCTTACAATAATTACACAAGTATATACAATATAAAAAAAAAAAAAAAAAAAAAAAAAAAAAAAAGATATTTGTTGACACAATCCCCCCAAAACCGGTTCTAGAGGGGGGATGTATGCATTTATTGGGTTGGTACTTGTTTTCTTTGATTGTATACATTTATACTCCAAGGTCTAACTTCACTTCATTCATTTCATTTCATTCATCCTCATAATTCAAAGTTGATAAAAATTTTCTTCTCTCTTGGCTTATCATCCTCAAAACCGGCCATCTAAAGGGTGTACAAGGGATCACAAAAATCTTTACAAGCTCAAGTTTATACAATCTAGATTACACTCTCATTAAGGTTTTGAAATAAAAACCTAGGGTGTTTAGGTTAATCCTTGGTTCTAATCACCTCATCATATCACTTGTAAGCATCTCATATCTATTTTCATCTTACATATTCATTTCATACTCATCTCATCATTTTTGAGCAAAAACATGCAAGACTTGTGTTGTTTATACCATTTTTACCATTGATTTTTAGAGTTTAATATATATAGTCATCCTATAATTATTCCCTTGGTATATATTGGTCTTGATGATGGTTAGGAACCCATGACACCCTAAGAAGGTGTATGGTAGGATTAGATTAGCTTTAGAGTTGATTTGAAGGGATTGGAATAGGTTTAGTATGAGAAAAACTATTTTCGATAAGTATAAAAAGTGTTCTGTCCTTGTTTTGATTTTCTGGAAAATCCGACAGTAGGCACGAAAGTTTGGCCTTGATATTTAGAAAATATACTTTAAAACGAATCCGTGGCCGCTTGAACGGATTAAAACGGAGTTATAACGAAGAAGTTATGAATTTTTAAAGTTTGGCGACGAAATATATTTTTTCTGAAATTTCAGCAACATGTTTTTGGTTAGTTCGAGTTAAAAACGAGCCTTAAGCTTCACAAATTATTTCGACTTATCAAAAATATATTAGTATACTTCGATACGAAGCTAAGGACATATTATACGTAGAAAACGGGTTTGAAACGACTAAGATATGCACGTTTTCATAAAATTGCCGTAACTATTATTTTCAGAAAAACTATATTATTTTACGAGATAAGTATTACGGTAACTAAAACGACCATGTTGGAGGCTGTTTTTAACTATGATGTGGAACTTTTTGTAACGTGATGTCTTCTAATGAAATTAAGATCACCAAGCATATTTTCTAAAACGATCAACCGTTTGTATAGCGGAGTTGTAATAAATTATTTACGGATGCTTAAACTTAGCCGAAACTCACTTTTTACACAACATATTAGACAAAATCACCATCTTTAACCCTTATTATCTTTATGTTCGAGACCTTTATATCGAAAACTCCTGAACTGAAACTTCTAGATTTTGATACAAACTTTCTAAAACTGTCGAGTTCGTTTCCTAACGTGCAACGTACACCATTTTACGACTAGTTTTTCGAAGCCATTTTTGTCAATTTCATGAAATTTCCGACGACATTATTTTACGACGAAAAGTTGAAATTTCACAATAAATCATTACAAAACCATTGTAGGATGACATTTTGATGTAAATACTTGTAAAGTCATTTTTGAAGGGTCAAGACGTCAAAAGAGTATTTTTCGACGATAAGTATTATTTTTCCAAAAACTCGCAAATGGTATAAATAACATACGAAATGCATGCATAACATTACATCATAACTCATTACGTATCATATCATTCACAATAGGTCAAGGTTAAAGCATCACACTACATCTCGGTGTACTCACTCTTGTCATCATACCAATTTATCAAGTGAGTTTTCATAGCCCCACTTTCTATTATTTAATTGTTTACAAACTTTTGGGGGAGATACATGCTCAACTACTTGTTTTTATAAATACAAATACTCAAAATATTTACACTTTTATGCTACGCTATACTTTTATACATGATTGCATAATACTTGATAACATTTATACTTAATAACATTTACACTTGATTGCATTATACTTGATTGTGTTACGCTAAACTTGAAAGTCTCCTTGGATAACACACGCATTTGGGTTTCGGAGATGAAGTAGAACCAATGCTATTACTTTCCTTGTGAGTTCATACCCCGCTTTTACTCATTTAAATTCCTATAAACTATTTGGGGCGAGATATATGCTTATTTATCCAAACATTTAAACTCTTTTGCCAAACAACATTACTTATACTCTAGACTTGGTGTGTGTATTGACTAGACTTAAACAAACATCCCAGCATTTATATGTTGGAAGGCCATTAATTTGGATACAGCCCAACGTGCGTCGTTGGAGGAACATCCCAGCATTTATATGTTGGAAGGCCATTAATTTGGATACAGCCCAACGTGCGTCGTTGGAGGAACATCCCATCATTTATACGTTGGAAGGCCATTTATATGGATACAGCCCAACGTGAGCGTTGGAGGAACATCCCAACACGAGTTGTTGGAAGACCCTTGTGGTGACATTTATACTTTTAACCATCTTAATGTGCATATACATGATTGTCATACTATTTTTAGCAGTGGGTTGTAAACACACAGGTTGCAAGTTTTGTATGGGCGGGACTTGGAACTGAGTGGATTTACGATGCCTTTGCTTTATGAACTATTCTATATGACCAAAGACTTAGACTTTGTTGCATGAACGTTCTTTAAAGGCTTTATATTTCAACACAAACTCTATGAACTCACTCAACCTTTGTGTTGACACTTTTTAGCATGTTTTATCTCAGGTACCTAAGGCATTCACTTCATGGCATGCATATGGACATATCATAGAGTCGTGGTGACGACGCGTCTCACTTGGGATTTATAAACTTTAAAACATCGTTTGGCTTGTAACAAACTTATTTCCGCACAAGTTGATTTTCATTTGAGACCAATACTTTGTAAACTCTGATTGTTTTAAAAAAATTAAACGATGTGTTTTCCAAACGACACTTTAGGTCATTCGATATAACTGTAACTTTGATGCTATGACAGTCCTCCCCAAGGTATTCAATTCCGCTGCAAAACAGGTAATTTGGGGGTGTGACATTAAGCTTTGGTCAAACTCGAAGAAGCAGGAGATAGCGGAAGTCTACTGACAAAAGACCCTGGTTAACACGAGTTCGCGCCTTATGTGTTATTATATGTTTGTAGAGAATAACTTGGTTAGGATTACCGCTAAATGGATTATAGGTATAGTTTTTGAACATTTTGTTATATGTAGCTTATGTACAGTTTTTGGACCATTGGTGATTTTGGAAACACATTTTATGTTATCGATTTATGCTTATATAAGAAATTATGTTTAGCGAACTTGTGTTGTTGTGACAAAACAAAAACGTATATGATGATAACTTCTAAACTATATACAAATATCAATTAACAGTCAAAACATATATGATGATAACTTCTAAACAGTATACATTTTTTTCCTTGTAAACAATATACGGTTTACACTTCTATTTTAAAACTACTATAATTCCACTCTATTTAACAACTCCTATCACAACTACCAACACATTTTGTGGTTATCACTCTATATTTCCACACTCTATTTTTAATCCTCTCTAAAAAAAAAAAAAAAAAACATCTCAACCAACAACAACAATGTCCAACCCCCGTCATCCCCTCTTGGATCAACTATCCCGTACAGAAAACTCTCGATCTGTCAAGGCTATGATGATTGTGGAATATTGGGGAGAAGTTAGGGATACTGTTCGGGATGAATTAGATCTGCAAGAGAAGATTGACGAGCTAACCGCTCGTGTACAACGTAGGGATGTGCTTATTGGAGAGCTGTTGGTTGTGGGTCCAACTAACTCGTCTGTTGCGTCTGTTCGGCACATGAGAAGGATGCAAATTGAAGATAGGGCTGAGATTGTAAGGAAGCAGACCTCCATCTTAGAAAGGCGTGCTCGCGTTTCTTCTTTGTTATCCTTCATTGAACATCTTGAGTCAATGGTCCTTTGAATTTGTGAAGCCTTCATGTTAGGGTTTATGTTTTGTTTAGGTTAGTTATGGTGGGTTATGTGTGTACTAGTTAAGTGTAACTACTTTTGTTTATGACGTTGTCAATCTTAGTCTAATTTGTATTTGTGTTTTACAAAACAACCTACATTGACGTTGAATTAAAAAAGCAAAATTATATCGCATAATCGACATAATTAAAATAAAAACATAAAATAAAATATCAACCTCATAATTCCTTGTATCCAATTTTTGGTTACTAAAACAAAATATGTTTGTCTACTCGGTTTAAGTTGGTAAGATGAAAATGGCGCGTTAATAAGGTCGCTTGGAATTCATCGGTTTATGTGAAAGGTCCTATTCATGATGCATACATTGGTTTGTGTGACAATACTTTTTTACACTTATATTACAAATTATTTTAAAAAAATGTAAGTCGTAAATATAAGCACGTGATTTTCCTTCTTTCTTGTACTTGACCTGATAATGTATACTTGGGGGGCTGTTTTGTAAATTTGATGTATCCGCTGCTAGCGTCTATGAAACCCCTGCTAGTTGTTTTCAACCCGCTGCTAGCAGCTTCCTCTTAATGTACCACATGGGGGGCTGTTTTGTAAATTTTAGATATCCACTGCTAGCGTCTATGAAACCCCTGCTAGTGGTCTTCAACCCGCTGCTAGCAGCTTCCTCTTAATGTACCACATGGGGGGCTGTTTTGTAAATTTTAGATATCCACTGCTAGCGTCTATGAAACCCCTGCTAGTGGTCTTCAACCCGCTGATAGCAGCTTCCTCTTAATGTATACTTGACGGGCTGTTTAGTAAATTTGATGTATCCACTGCTATTGTCTATCAAACCACTGCCTTTCGTTGTCAATGCACTGCCAGTGGTTTTCCTGATAATTTATACTTGCGGGGCTGTTTTGTAAATTTGATGTATCCACTGCTATACTTTATCAAACCACTGCTAGTGGTTTGAAATCCACTGCTAGCAATTTCATGGTAATGCAGTCTTCAAGGGTGTGTTTTGTAAATTTGATGCAAACTTATTTTTTCCCCCAAATCACTCCCAGTTGAGTAATTGATCTTCAAATCACTTCCAATTGACGCTCCACATAAACCCTAACCAATCCAAACTGGTAATTTCAAAATCCCACATCTTATTCCATAAAAACTCACAAAGCTAAAGTTCTAAAGAGAAGAGATTGAAGTCAAATTGTTCATTCATTCATTCATGAAACAGTTTACAGCTTACAACTTACAAAACCCAATCAACTTCAAATGCAACTACAAATCCAAAGTGCTATACATGATCTCCTACTAATATTTCTACTACTACTAAACCTAATCTAGTGCATATCATCTGTTCCAACATCTAAAGAGCAGTGAAGATGAGCATGACTGCTCACATCTATCACACTAAATGCTGGATTTGCGTTTGTGAAGTCCTGCATAACCACCCATTCGTTCTATCCCGATGGCTGGAGCTACAAGACTTCTATAACGAAGATGCTAAGGGTCAAAAGTATGAAGGATGGATTGATGAAAACGTTGATGATGGAGAAAAATAAAGGTCTCCTTTGTGCTTCCTCCATGTATTTCAACCAAAATGCAACCCATCCACCCTTCCCTAGCATTTCTTCTATGCGATGTGTGTTGATGCACCAAAACCAGGTGCAGGAAGACCAAGCACCACCTTTCTACCCATAGGAAGTGGCGGATTGCTTGCTCGAGGCCTGCATTGAGGCAGAGGTGCTGGAGGTTGGGAGTAAGATGTTCCCTCCTTATAGTAGTCATCAGAATCATCAGCAGATACACTTGGATTCTCTACACTATCATCTTCTGATGATGGGAGAAAAGGTGATTTTTTAGGTCGAGGATCATAAGGATATGGAAAGAACTGAAGGAAATCACTGGATGATGATGATGATGATGATGATGGAGAAGAGGTTGGATTTACAACCTCTGGTTTAGTATTCATGGTTTTTAGTGGTGAATTATGGTTTATGGCATTTTTGGGGTTTGTGGTAGAATTTAGGGTTTGTGAAGAAGATTTGGGGATATTGTGAAGAGATAAGTGTGCATTGGGGTCTGTTATATAGGCGGGTGCAAGTTTTAAGGCAACTTAATATGAGTTTGGTGGCACAGTAACACTCAAGATATTTACCGTCGCAATCTCTTCTCTTTTGATTGGGTTTTGTGTTTTACAAAACAACCTACATTGACGTTGAATTAAAAAAGCAAAATTATATCGCATAATCGACATAATTAAAATAAAAACATAAAATAAAATATCAACCTCATAATTCCTTGTATCCAATTTTTGGTTACTAAAACAAAATATGTTTGTCTACTCGGTTTAAGTTGGTAAGATGAAAATGGCGCGTTAATAAGGTCGCTTAGAATTCATCGGTTTATGTGAAAGTACTTGACATGATGCATACATTGGTTTGTGTGACAATACTTTTTTACACTTATTGTTGTTTGACCTCAAAGCGGAAAAGATTTGCATTTGACTTGTAAATAAATGTAGGGGCCCTAAATGTAGAGTTATTGTTGGGCTTCGATGTGATAGTGGGCAGTAATCGATAAGAAGAAAAAATGCGCTTTAAAAAATGTCGCTCAGAATATATTGGATTACGTGATAGTACTATTAAACACATGTCTTATTGCATATATATTTTTGGGTACCAAAAATGTCTTTTTGCATATAAAGATCATACTTTCTTCTACATACTTGGGTGATATACATGCTTATAAAATATCGCTCAACAATTTAAAATAAAGGGAAATAAACTAAATAAAGACATATAAAAGTAGCCCACTTAAATACAATTGTCGAATATACAATTTAGCAATACAACTATTGTGAGTCCATGCACGTTTGCAATACGTTTAAACACGTCTCCTCAAGTAAACCTGTCAAATTAAAGAGAAACAAAGGTTCAACATTTCCTCAAGTAAACAAATTCATCAAGTAGTGTAGTATACTTATTTTGGTTCAAGTTGGCTATCAAATCAAATCAATATGGCTTATAAGTCAAAATGCCATAATAACTATGCGTGGCTATCATATCAAGACCTTATAACTAATATAAAAACACACATAAACCAAAGGGCTATCTTAACTGCTGTTTTGTTAAAAAAAAATAAAAAAAAAAAACAAAAAAGAAACCAAAAGAAGAAAATGACTACAAAAATGCCTTTCTGCCAGGAGTTAGCTGCTGCTGCTGGTTCTAGTCTCGTTAGATACATGATGGTGGAGAAGTTTAGTAGGGAGGTTACTGTCACTAGGGTGGACGAAGCAGAATTAACCAAAAAAGCCCAAGATATTAGGTCTCGTGTTACCGAGAGGGATTTCGTGATTGCAGAGTTGGAGCTTTTGTATCCCTTTGATTCATGTGTGCAAAGTATTTCACAGTTGAATATTTTGCAAAATGAAGATTTGGCAGACATTGCTAACATGTTGGTGAAGGTTGTGAACAAGCAGAAGCGAACAAGGGAGCTTATGTCATTCATTGAGAAGCTCAAGTCTATGGTGTACTGAACTGGTTTCTTCATATATGTTTTGAGTTTAGTATATGGTTAGGAATGTATGATGTTTATGTTTATGCTTATGGATGTTCTATAAACCAATTAAGGTTAATTTTGTTGGATATATATGCACTTACTTATTTATGTTTGTCTAAGTACTTTTGTGGGAACATACCTGTGTTATAACCTGCTCCGTTGATATGCTGGCTTGTAACGTAGTGTTGAAAACATAACCTACACCATCAAAAAAAAGTATAATCGATATGGATACGTGTCGTGGTAAGTGTGATATGAATTAATTGGTAACTTTAACGCACCAGGTAAAATATAAGTGTCTGCTATAAACAAAAACCCCAAAAAAAAAAAAAAAAAAAAAAAAAAACGGCGATATTCTTGGGCTGCTAAATGCTACTTTGTGACACATATATCGCCTGGTTTATTAGATGTATGTGTCACAAAGTAGAATCTAACAGCTCAGAAATAGCGTTGATTTGATTTTTTTTTTTTTTTTTTTTTTTTTTGCACCACCTTAATTTTTTTATCGATCGCCTGCAAAGGCTTTATCTTGCTCTTCAATGAAAACCAACTTACGCTTAACCTTAGGCTTAGCAACTACATCCCTATGGCTAACAGACATATCGACATCAACATCAATAAGGACGCTTGCTTCTTCTTCAGCCCAAGCAATAAGCTCATCATATGTCATATTGCTTGCATCTTTTAATCTTCTTCCATGTATAATCAATTTGGTTGTATAATCATCTTCAGAATCACAAAAGTTAAGATTTTGATAATAAAAATCAAATAAGTTTTGGGGATTATGTGCCATATACATCATCAACTTCCCATATCGATCAGCAAGGTCATACATGGCAGCCACATCCCTATCGCACTCTATTAGTTTCAATCCTACCTCTAATTGACATTGTGGTAAACAGAAAAACAACGAATGGAAATTTAGCTCAGTATGTTCTTTCAGAAACTGGCACATACTATTATAGTCCACCTTCCTATCCTTGGACAAACTCCAATAAAAAACACCCCCATTTTCATACCTCAACGGTTGGAAATAAAACTCCCCCAAAAGATGAACGTCAAACAGGTAACGAGGATCTGAACTCCAAATAGGTGCCATCCTGTTACAGGAACACGTAAAATACAATACTTTAAAAAGTAAAAATAATTTTAAATGTAAACCCTAATTAGGTTCGAATATTGAAACATTAAATATAGGCAAAATTGATATGGGGGACCATGACAATAAAGTATGACGAACCTTTCGCACAATTCAATTTTAATAATCGAACGAAAACGACAGTTGTATTAGATTATTAAGAAGATAGGGTTCTGGTCGGTAGGAAGTGAATGTGGGAACAAAAAGATAAAAGACAAACTATTAGTGTATCATAAATCGCTAAATTGAAAAAAGGCGCTTTTAAAAAGTTGCTCAGAATATTTTGGGATATGTGATAGTACATTACAGTTGTCGTATAAATGTATGCAATAAATATTTCCCCTAAAAGCAACAACCGTTTGGTCAGTAAATTTAAAAAAAAAACAAACAAACAAACAAAAATAAACATTTTCAAAACAATTTTTACCGCTCTATAAATACCAACTTCACCTCAAACACATTTTTTAACACACAATTTCAAACACAATTGAAGATCAAAATACTTCCCACAAGATTTAATATGGCCTGACGTCTCCCCCATTCTGTTGAAGATATGCAAGTGTACGTTCAAAATCAATGCAATATCGACGATGCGGCTCGAAAAAACGCTATTATAAGCGTCATCAAATTGTTTGACCAGGCAAAGGCGGAAAAGGAACAAATGAGACAAAACTACCAGATTTGCAACGACATTACCATTGAAAGAAAAGCTGTGATCGACAAATTTTTGAAAGATCAAGCACGCAAAGATCGCGAGGTTGCTGACAACTTGTGGCGGTGTGTTTCGAATATAACGAACAACGCCAGCACCAAAATAAGTTGGAGCTATCGGGAGAACAAAGACGATGGTGTAGACGATGGTGTAGACGATGCTGTAGACGAGGAAGATTTGGCTCGGTTGGAGGGATTTGCTCGTTCTCGTACTCCGTCGTATGACTCTGCATGCGGGGAGCATTCTGATTAGATTTATGATTTACGTATTTCGGATTGTTTTTATTTAGCATTGTAACATTTTAATTATTAATGAAATTTTAGTTTATGTTAAAAATGATTTTAAAATAAAAGTTTTCTTGGGTCGTTGGAGAGAGAAATGTGACGTGGCGCAGGTTGTCCCAGTTCGTCCCAGGTCGCGACTGGAACCAGCCTTGCGATATACAAACAGTGGTTAAACAACAGTATTAGCAGTGGTTTAATTCTAGCAGTGGTTTAATCCAAGCATTGGATTCATTCTTCTGGCAGTGGTTTCATCAACTCTAGCAGTGTTTCATCAACTCTAGCAGTGGTTTAATTCAAGCATTGGATTCATTCTTCTGGCAGTGGTTTCATCAACTCTAGCAGTGGTTTGAAATGTCCTAGCAGTGGATACACCAACGACACTCCAATCTGTTGACCAAGATTACATCTACCAAAAGTAGTGGAAAAATAGTGATATTATGAACTAATATGAAGGATTACAACATAATGGTTGTGTTGTGAAAGTCCTACTTACCATAAAGTGTTAAAATTTGTAACAGTCTAAACAGTCCAATCGAATACAAGTATATACACTCTTTAACCACTGAAAAGTTTGTTCATGTAACCCAACAAAATATATAGAGAAAATGTCATAACAATCTACATATATGAAATTAAACCTTATCTGATTTCCTAACAAATATGGAAAACAGGATACACCAAACCATCATAAGACTCTACATACATGAACTTAAACCTTATCATCTTTCCATGCTCAAACTCACAATCTTCAAAAAAGTAGGTCCAGTCACCTAATGCATTAACATGATTCAACCGGAATGGATTGTCTCTATGATACTCAATCTGAATTTGCATCATGTATTCGACTTCATCATTCCTAAAAAGTGCATTTTGATAAAAATGCATAGGATGATTCTGAAGAAAATGGTTTGGAATATCCTGGTGTGCAACAATTACAAAAATTATATATAATTACATAAATGCATAGACAACAAAGTGCACACAAAACACAAACTTACAAGTTTACATAACGGAAGAATTTCAGTAGACCTTCTGTAAAAGACATCAGTTCGCTCACCAAAATGATCAAGGTGACCAATCCATTGGCAAATGTGTTGCATTCGCTCATCACCTGTTTCAAAAATATCAAAATAAATCTTAAAGATAAATGCTATGATATTATTGAATATGATTATGAGATTTCAAGCCTACCTCCATCTTCGTTATCAAGATCATTTTGTGGAAAAAACAATTGCGTCACACCAAGAAACTGCCCCTGTATCTTTGCCCCACCTTCGAAACCAAACACGGTTATATTCAACCTATTCTTTGCCAATTTAGTAAAAACAATAACATCGCCAAATTCAATATCGGAATATTGAAGAGCAGTCGACCACATCTCATCATCCATAACATACAAAACACGAGGATCATGACCTCGTTCATAGCCCCAAGTAACATCCACATTAAACTCCATTCCTTCAACAACAACAACAACAGTACCTCGCAACCCAATACCATCTAGAAAATTACCGGGCAATGTCTGAAACACCATCTGCTGATTAACAATTATAACATACACAGTAACAAAATACACGTATTCTTAAATAAACGTAAACAAAAAATGAGTTGTTATAAATAACCTGTGGAAATTGAGGGTATGGCAGCCGATAACTCTGAAACCTTATATGACTACTTTCTACACCAGCATAATCCTCAACTTCCAACCCTTTAGAATCATAGCCAGTAACGTAAAAAGAGTCATCACCTTCTTGAACAAAGTGTAACATGTGAACATCCGTATACATGTTTTCATGAACAAATTATACCCATTTGTTACCTACAATCCTAATGGGACCTCCTAACTGAGCAATAATCCTTACTTTCTTCCGTTGTCTTTGTATTCCAGTTAAATAGAAATGACGATTCCCATTGAAAGCACGGTCAGCAAATCGAGGAAGCTCAAGAAACCCAGGGTAAAAATTTCTGTTTGGTCGCACCACAAACTCGATGGCCATGATTACCTTATAAACAATTACAAGCATGTAAAAGTTAGTTAATGCTAAAATTTTGATGATGAATATTCAAACATAAAAGACAGTCAATATTGATATGGGGGACCATGACAATAAAGGATCACGAACCTTTTCAGAAATTCAATTTTAATAATTGAACGAAATTGACAGTTGCACGAAAAAAGCAAGGGTTCTGGTCGGGTAGAGATTGAATGTGGCCCAAAATAGCTAAAAGATAAGGTTTTAGTGTTTCATAAATCGCTTTAAAAAAGTCGCTCATACTATATCGGTTAAAAATACGCTTATCTATTATCCCGCCAAAATAATTTTCCCGCCTAAACACAAGTCAACAAAATAAGCATAAATACAGTCAATTCTATAGTCCACATACAACAATTCACAATGGCTTTGAACTTATCTGGAAAAGGTAATTGTGAACAAGTGCCAAACAGGAAAGAGGATGCTAATGACAATTTGATGGCACACGTACAACAATCCACAATGGCTTTAGATTTATCTGAGAAGAAAAAACTAGATGGTGATATTACGTGTAAGGAGAACCAAGATGGCATTACACCAGAAAAAGTTAAGGCATTGGCAAAAAGGATTAAAGAACTGGAAGAGTACTTTGAAAAACTCAAGGAAAGGAAATCAACTGAAGAAGGATGTGGTTCTAGCAGTACTGTTTGAATGGATGTAATAGTTCAATAATAAATGTTATGAGTCTAAATTTTAACAATGTAATGGTTGTGTGGAAAATCTTATCTATGAAACAATTTATTGAGATGATTGTTGTAGTTTTGTTATCGAGATAGTTGTGCTGATAGACATCAGCATATTTAATCATAATAATTGCAATGTAACATACACATGGTAGTAGAAGCATCATCACATACTAGTTTGTAACATACACTAACAAGCCTTCACCACATACTGAAAATAAATTGTTTCATCATGATGACTAGTTAGTGTAGTTTGTAACATACACTAACTAGTCATCATGCAAGGAAAGGAACAAAAATACAAATTGTTTAACAGGGTACATACCACCCTGGAAGATCAAATAACTACCACATGGTAGCCTTCATAATACCTTCGAATTACTTGGATCAGAAGAGGCTGGGTATGACATGGAACCATCAGCTGTGGAATCTGCAACTATCACTTGATCATTAACCAAACTGATTGCCTCATCACCCTTCATATCATCAGATTGATTACTACCAACTTCTTCAAATTCATCAAATAATCTCCTAGATTTCAAGGTACCAGTTTCAAAACGACTTTTCTTGGACACATATTGAACTACAGTTGAGCTTCCAACTGTAGGAAGGCCATCAATGTCATTAAAAAACCTCTTACACTTTAAAGGGCTGTTTTGAATAGATGGGAGTAAACTAGTAGAATGTGGATCCTGAAGGTCATGATTATCAGCAGCCTCAAAGTCGTTCAAAAGGTTCTTACCTCTTAACGGACTAATCTCGAACCCACGTTCGTTTGACAAATACTCGGTAACAGTGGAGTTCTGTGTCCAAGAATCTTCAAAGTCATCCGACACATAAGGTCAGACTGTAGTCCTTAAACAAGGAGGAATGTATTCAAGGTCATTATTACCACCAAATTCAGACTTTCCTCTGAATAAACTAGCTTCAACAAAAGGCTTGATATAAGGTGTCCTAAGGTAGGCTGGTGAATTTTTTTCCTCTTCTTCCCATGCCATTAGTTCTTCAAACGACAGACAGTCGACATCTTTTTTTTTCTTTTCGTGACTTTTAATTTTAAACGTCAGATCATCGTCTGAGGAATCAAAAGACAAGTTCTTGTGATAGTAAGTAACTAAATGAACATGTGGCTGATGACAAACATAGATCTCAACTAGACCATGGAGCTCAGCCATGTCATACAGTTTCTTGACATCATTATCATCTTCTACAAGGGTCAACCCTTGCTCCAGACTACTACTTGGAAGACAAAAATACCAAGCCCAAATATCCTCCTTAATTTCTTTCAACAGCATGTCACATATTTGAGAATACGATAACCTACTCAACCTAGGTAACCTCAAATGTAAAACATCTCCACCTAAATAACTTAAGGGGTAAAAAAAAACTGACTGCCATGATAAACATCAAACCCAAGATCTTGACTGTTTTCAGACATTATGTGTAACAATGGATATAATTCAGCAAAACAAAATCCTTGTTGAATAAAATTTAATAGAGAAAAAGTAAATGGACAAACTTACAGCCATTCTTGATACCATAATTCATAACAGCCCTTTGATTCTGTGTTTTCTGATGCCATATTTAGTAGAAGTCTGAAAAACAGAAAATATATGTAAGATAAAATATGGGGTAGTTTTGGTTAGTAGGTACAAAATATACAAAAGGTACAAAATAGTGAACAGTTAAAAAGTGTCTAAAAAGTACATTACAGCCATACTCAAATGATATATCTAAGATATAGTCAAACTCTCCCAAAAAAAGTCGCCTAGTGTGTAATGTTGAGTAATGCATACCGAATGGACAGTACTTGTAAACTAGCATGCATAGGTTTGGCCTACTTTGTATATATATAATTTGGTGTGTGTTTAATATTTTTTTGCTTATTTTTATAGAAAAATATTACTAGTAAACAAATTTGCAACGTCACTACCTTAGCTTGAACACAAGTATAATACAACATGTTCAATACAAAACCATTCAAGGGAGCATATGGTTATCAATTTGTTTCAAGTAATACATCAACAAAAATAGAACATAGCTAAACACAAACACGGTGTTTAAAAAAAAAAACTAGCCATTTGTTCACGGTATGAAAGCGCAGCCTGAATACGATCCTTCACATCCAATGGTAGACCAAAAGCCAAGCGGTATAAAAAAATACATACCCAAATACCACAATCACCAAATATCCCGGCCTGCTTCGGTACTTGTTCAGCGATAGTAAATGTAATGAAATAACTAGCCGGATCAATGCCTTTCTTCTCAAATACTTGCGCTTGTGCTAGGACCTCATGTAATTGTAGCTGTGGACAAAAGTAGCACTGTCTTAAAAAAACTAATGTTTTAAAAGCTGGTTAAACGGTTATGTATTAATTCTTATGACATATGAATAAATAGCCAAACCTGTAAACACTCCCTCAGTTAGATATAAAACTCTCGCCATTCCTCTTCAAAAGTTTGACCGCTATCATAAAAGGTAACAATGCCAGTGTCTATCTCCAAACGGGCAAGAAACCAATGAGCGTCAGTTTCATTAATCGGCATGAAAACCTACAACGTTTGGGTCACAAACATAATATCAATATATGGCAAAAGCTAATCAGCATTATTAAATATATATATAGGGTAGGGTTAAAATGAAAAGTTTCTTATAATGAAAAGAATGAGAAGGCATGTGGAGGTGACATGTGTCACCTTTGCCACATCACCATGCCATGTGTCACCCCCACCCCACCCCACCCCACCCACCCACCCACCCACCCCCCCCCCCCCCCCCCCCCCCGCGCAAAAAAAAAAATTCCCGCCAAAAAAAAAATTTTTTTTGGGCAAAAAAAAATTTTTTTTTTCCCGCCAAAAAAATTCCCGCCAAAATTTATTACTGCATCACAGTTATAAAAATACTGCATCACAATCATAATTGTGATCCAGTAATTTATAACCTTAATGCACTAAAATCATAATTATGATGCAGTAAATTTATAACCGTGATGCAATAACTTATAACCTTAATGCACTAATAAGTTTTGGTGCATCTTTATTATAAGTTACTGCATCATTCCACAAAAGGTGTAGATTGGCGGGAACACCCTGACCCCGGGTGCCTTTTGGCACCAGCCATTGTCCACCCCACAAGGAATAGCTCCGGCAACTCTCCTGGCCTAGTGGGGCACCAACTGGAGTGAGCACGAGCCAAGACTCGGACCCCTAAGCTCTTATTCCACAAAGTCTCTCCAGTGTGTCCACAGGTTTTGCGGAGGTGAGTACCTATATGAAACAAATGCCAAGGATGGGACTTGATCTTGGGTCAATTGACTCAAGCACAAGTGCTCCAACCATTGGACTAATGCTCCATTGGTAAGTTACTGCATCATAGTTAATAGTTCAGTGCATCAACTATGATGCACTAAAATCAAGGTTATAACCTTAAATGCACTAAAATCATGATTGTGATGCAGTAACTTTATAATTGTAATGCAGTAAGTTATAACCTTAAAGCACTAAAATCATAATTGTGATGCAGTAACTTATAACCTTAATGCACTAATAAGTCTTGGTGCATCTTTATTATAAGTTACTGCATCATAGTTAATAGTTAAGTGCATCAACTATGATGCACTAAAATCAATGTTATAACATTAATGCACAAAAATCATGATTGTGATGCAGTAACTTTATAACTGTGATGCAGTAACTTTATAACTGTGATGCAATAATTTATAACCTTAATGCACTAAAATTATGATTTGTGATGCAGTAACTTTATAACTGTGATGCAGTAAAAAATTTTGGCGGGTAATTTTTTGGCGGGAAAAAAAAAATTTTTGCCCCCAAAAAAAATTTTTTTGGCGGGAAAAAAAAATTTTTCGGGGGGGGGGTGGGGGGGCGGGGGGTGGGTGGGTGGGGGTGGGGTATGGTGATGTGGCATGATGATGTGGCAAATGTGACACATGTCACCTCCACATGCCTTCTCATTCTTTTCATTCTAAGAAACTTTTCATAATAACCCAAACCTATATATATATATATATATATATATATATATATATATATATATATATGTATATATATATCGTTACTTACGTGCTTAACGTCAGACCATGGAATAGAGTATCTTTCACCATTAGCATACCACAACGGCAAAGAATTTTGTAACAGAAGCTGAACAAAATAGCTACTAACCATCGCCCAATTAGCCGTATCGGGCCTAACATGCCAAAGGTAATTAACCCACAACTCTATGTGCTGTAAATTTCGAAACATGAATGAGTGTGATAAACTTTATAAGAAATCATTTCTGTATGTACAGTTGTATGAGTACTTGCCTCATCCCTTAGCCAACCTTTCCTAGGCGGGTCTAAGCAAACCAAACTTTCCCAAAACCTTCTATCCACACACACATCGTCACACCAAGGAAACTTGCAGTTAAGTGGTCCTATTTGTCCAAGAAATTCATCAAATTCATTTGTAAAATGAACTCTGTTGACAGCATTGGTGCAGCGTGCAAGATCCTAGTATATGAAACGATTAAACTTATAATCATTTGTCATTAACAAGATATATTTTAAAAGGTTGTCAAGAAGTATTTTTCATACCTCAACCCAAGGCGTGACAAATTTAAGTTTTTCACTCATATCTGGATCAGGTAAGCTAGAGCATCGTCTTTTCTTTTCAGCATATGCATTGGTCCAATAATACGAATTAGCTTCACCCGAACGTTGTTCACTCCTCTTGGAAACTGCAAAACGCGCTCTACTGGCTTTCATATGATCTGAGTTCATGATTGCTTCTCCCATTTTCTTTCGTTCATTTTCATACTGCAACCTCTTTTCCTCTTCCCTCATTATCAACTTGTCCTCTTCCATCCTCAACCTCTTCTCTTGTTGCATCAACTGCTGCTCTTTTAACCGGGCACTTTCTAATTCTTCATGTCGCAACATTAATTCTTCTTGGATAATAAATTCCTGTCAGCGTTTATAAATAACCTATCGTTATGATATGTTATGCTACGGAAAGAGTTTTACACTTGTTTACTGATTTTGTACATTACCTTTGCAAGATCGTCATCAGAAAATTCATCTAGCCGCGCTGATGAACTAGTATCAATGCTTGACTGACTTGACTCAAACAAGTCAAGAAAATCATGATTAAGCTCATCACAAAACTGTGCACTAAGATGCCGTAGATCATTACTTAACTCCAATTTCTCCTAAGAATGAAAATAAGTATTTATAAAAAGGATATATACGAAAGATAATGGATAATTGAAGGGCTGTTTTTGTAAATTTAGTGTATCCACTGCTAGAGTATATGAAACCACTGCTAGAGGTTTTCAATCCACTGCTAGCAGGTTCCTGATAATACTTGAAGGGCTGTTTTTGTAAATTTCGTGTATCCACTGCTAGAGTATATGAAACCACTGCTAGTGGTTTTCAATCCACTGCTAGCAGCTTCCTGATAATACTTGAAGGGCAGTTTTTGTAAATTTCGTGTATCCACTGCTAGAGTATATGAAACCACTGCTAGAGGTTTTCAATCCACTGCTAGCAGCTTCCTGATAATACTTGAAGGGCTGTTTTTGTAAATTTCGTGTATCCACTGCTAGAGTATATGAAACCACTGCTAGTGGTTTTCAATCCACTGCTAGCAGCTTCCTGATAATACTTGAAGGGCAGTTTTTGTAAATTTCGTGTATCCACTGCTAGAGTATATGAAACCACTGCTAGAGGTTTTCAATCCACTGCTAGCAGCTTCCTGATAATACTTGAAGGGCTGTTTTTGTAAATTTCGTGTATCCACTGCTAGAGTATATGAAACCACTGCTAGAGGTTTTCAATCCACTGCTAGCAGGTTCCTGATAATACTTGAAGGGCTGTTTTTGTAAATTTCGTGTATCCACTGCTAGAGTATATGAAGGATATATTACCCCATTTCTTTCTCGAGCAAGAACCTGAAAAAAGGGACGTATATTATTATCAGTATTCGTGTGATTATTGATGGGTATATGAGTTTGAACAAATGCTTAAATAACCTGAATAATTGTCTCAAGTTTGAACAAACGCTTATTTAACTCTGTAATAACACGATCCTGTGTTATGCTGATCTCTATTATACTGCTCTCACTCCTACGTATAATAGGTAAATGTTTCTTTTCAGTCTTGCCACGTTTGCGTGCTGCGGCCATCTTCTTCAACCACTCGTCGTAGAGATGTGTTGTTTTCACTGGTGGAGTTCTAGGTATGTAATCATGGAAAAATGCCGTAAACTTTATATACCAATCAGATCTCCTCTCAGCTATTGTCGGTGTCAGTTCTTTAACAGGATTCGAATCCTTAAAAAACAAATAATAATGTTCAATAAAAGATTGCATTAATGTAGAAAAAAAGATTGCATTAATAAGAAAATTTTATATATTACTTTTACCTTTCCAAAAAGAAACTTATAATCAGATCTTTTGAAGGGTGTATTCTTTGACCACGCTACTCCTCTTGGCATAATATCAGGAACTTTATTCCACCATAGAATGCTTCTTTCAAAAGACTCCAGTATCCAAATCTATACGGATTTTGGAATTTCAATAAAAAATAATAGCATAAAATATTGATACACAAAATGAATCCAGTTTATATTGATATATAAAATATTAACCTTGAAAGCCCAAACGAATCCTGACAGTGTATAGGTTGGAACAAACTTGTGGTCTTTGTTAATACCTTGAAGGAAATCCCACTTGCGTTTATCTGCAACATCCAAAATTTCATCATACAAATTCCTCCAAATATGCTCTCCCCATGGAAAGGCATCCCAATCATCTAGGTTTTCAACTAATCGCATGAGAGAAACATCAACTTCCTGAACCAATAATCTGCCCATGAAGATAACCTCCAAAGCTAACAATAGACAAAGACGTACTGCATCTTCGTCGAATATGATACCAAATGCCTCTTCATCCTCAATTAGGCCAAGAATATCTAAGTTTGTAATTTTTGAACCTGAATGTTTTGGGAAAACCCTTGACATAAAATTGAGGTGTCCAGATCCATATTTTTCAAAACTTACTTTTCCAAAATTAAAACCAGTGATAAGCGAAAACTCTGGACGACCGAAATGAAGGGGACGGTCATCAATATAATATACAATCGGCATATCATAATGGTTTTCATTCGGATAACATTGTTTTTGTAAAACATAATCTATCATATGTGCTTCGTGGTCAAAATAAGAAAGGTCCAACTATTTACCGAAACAAGTTTCCCTAAACAACTTCCTTCGATTTTTATCCAACTTGGATTTTATTAAAGAAAAGTAGTTTGGTTTACTTCTGATGATGATTTTCGCCTCATATTCCTACAAATGAAAAAATAAAATAAATAAATAAATAAATAAAATAAAATAAAAAATACTCTACTTAATAACATATAAGGGGAGTAACAAAACTGCATTCAATCATCCAAGCCTCACACTACAATTTTGTAACAAATGCCAAGTATACTTTCAAAAAGGTAGAACAACAAAGAATCACATCTCAGACACCAGATAAATTACAAACCCAAACACAATTTTGTAACCTTTTGCTAACTTAAATAAACAAAATTGTTGTTGCAAAACTACTATTAAACATGATTAATTTCAAATAAATAAGGGGAAAAATAAATATACGAACAATTTATATATATCAACATAAAAAAACATACCCGAATACGAAACATTTTTTTTGCAGGATTTCGAGAAGACGATGGTTCTTGACTTGTAGGAGTAATTTTGTAATGGGGGTGTAATGTATGTGTTATTCTAATTCATTGGTTAGGAAAGATATGTGATAAGTAAAAAGTATTTTTACCGTGGTGTAAAAATTGGAAAAAAGTACAAAACTACTATTTGGCCAAAAACCGCTAAAATTAATTCGCTCGACATTGGGAAGGAGCAAAAGGAATAAAATATTACTTTTTAAAGTTTGACTTTTTTCTCGAAAATATCAAAAAAAAATCGCGCGAATCTTAAAAAGTCGCTGGATATTAGTCGACTAAAACTCATAGGTACGAAAATGATTGGAATCTGAAAAGTGTCAGGACACGTGTCACTATTACATTGGAAGGATAAAGTCGCAAGTCTCAAAGTTTATTTTGGAAATACCCAAACTTTTTTCCTAAAAAGTGATGACACCTTGAGCGAAAAATGCATTCTTAGAATTTTCCCTTAAAAAATTATACACATTAAGTTGGCGACATAAATAGCGACTTTCAAGTACGTCGCAAAATAATTTGCGTCACAATTAGCGACTTGTTTTTCCAAAGTCGCAAATTAACGACTCATTTAGCGGCATTTATTTGGGTGTCGCGAATTGGCGACTCCGTTTGCGATGTTTTCTTAAATGTCGCAAAAAAAAGCGACATAATTTGCGACACGGTTTGCGATTACAAATGTTGCGACTTACTTTGCGGCACATTTTACGACATGGACGAAGTTGGAGTCGCCAAATAGCGACATGAGTATATATGTCGCTAAAAAATATCGCTAAAAAGCCTTTTTCTTGTAGTGAATGTTGCTTCAACAAGATTGGTGACATGCGTAACAAGTAATTAATATTTATTTATTCTTATAAAAAAAAAGATGAAATAAATGTGATATAAAGATCATGATAAATTTTACAATATAAATTAGGATAAAAGTTCATTTGATTACTCGGGATTAACCTAAAATTTAATAAATAAACATAAGTCCATGTTTTTTTTTTGTTTTTTTTTTATTCACAATTTTTTTTTTATCTTTTTCTTATTTTTTATTTTTTTTTAATTCACGTATTTTTAAAATTCATGATTTTTTTCTAATCGGAGTTTTTTTTCTTCGCTTTCATACGTTTTCGTCTGTTTTCATACGCTTTCGTCGTTTTCATCCTTTTTCATACGTTTTCGCCCCGTTTCATTCGTTTTCGTCCGTTTTCATACGTTTTCGTCCGTTTTCTTACGCTTTTGTCCATTATTCATACGTTTTCGTCCATTTTCATCCGTTTTCATACGTTTTGGTCCGTTTTCATACGTGTTTTTACGCTTTCATATGTTTTCGGCCATTTTCATACATACTCGTCCGTTTTCTTATATTTCTTTTACCGTTTTCATACGTTTTTGTTCGTTTTTAAATGTTTTCATACGTTTTAGAATATCACAGGTGATATTCTGTGATATTCAGAATATCACAAGTGATTTTCTGAATATCACAAGTATTTTCAACTAATGTTTTTTAACATGAAAATCATAAGTGATATTCATAATATCACAAAGTGATATCCAGAAAATCACAAATGATATTATGAATATCACAAAGCGATATTCTGAATATCACAAAGCGATATTTAGAAAATCACAAGTGATATTGAGAATATTACAAAGTGATATTCAGAAAATCACAAGTGATATTATGAATATCACAGAATATCACTTGTGATAATCAGAAACGTATGAAAACGGACGAAAACATAAGAAAACAGACGAAAACGTAAGAAAAAGGACGAATACGTATGAAAGCGTAAAAACACGTCTGAAAACGAACGAAAACGTATGAGAAATGGACGAAACCGAAAGAAAACTGATGAAAACGGACGAAACGTATGAAAACGGACAAAAACATATGAAAACGAACGAAAGCGTATGAAAACGGACAAAAAGCGTAAGAAAATGAAAAAAAACGAACGAAAATGTATGAAAACAAATGAAAACGGACGAAAACGTATGAAAACAGACGAAAACGTATGAAAGCGAAGAAAAAAACGCGAATAAAAAAAACGTGAATTAAAAAAAAACGAATTTAAAATAAATAAATAAATAAATAACGTGAATTAAATAAAAACGTGAATTAAAAAAATAAAAAGACAAAAAAAATATATGAATTAAAAATAAAGACAAAAAAACAAGAAAAAAAATAGATTTTCTTATAGATGGATGGTGAGGATTTGTTATTTAATTATTATTTTTAACTATATCTTCTATGCATATAAAAAATTTAGTTTCTACTTTCTGGTGAGGATATATACATTATTATATTGTCTCTTAAACCCTAAAGATCGATTTCCTATTCAATCGATCATGGATTCTGATAGCAATAGTGAAAAAAGTTACGTTATCTTAGAAGAAGAAGATGGTTTGTTGAATTTCAATAGCGATAGTGAAAAAAGTTACATCATCTTAAAAGAAGATGATTTGTTGAGTTCTGATAGTGATAGTGAAAATAGTTATGATGTTTTAAAACAAGATAATCTGGTGAATTCCGATAGTGGTAGTGATAGTGATAGTGATGTTCCATACGCCTATGATGTTTTCAGTTACCATGGTGTAAAAAGTTATGTTATTTTAAGAGAAGCTGATCTGATTAAACGTCAACAACATCTAAACCATGAGGTAACTTCTCTTTTAGCGATATCGACTAATGATGCTTGCATGCTGTTGTTAAAGTACAACTGGCGTGTTAATGATGTTTATGAAGCATGGTTTAAAGATGAACGTAAAGTTTGTGATGATATTGGTTTATTAGATGTTGATCGTGATGTCCAGTTTCCTAAACATGATAAAAGAAAAGTTAAGTGTGGTATTTGTTTCGATTCTGTTAGGTCTGACGAGACTGCTAACTGTGGCTGTGATCATAAAATTTGTAAGGTGTGTTGGAGAAGTTATGTTTGTACCGCTATTAATGAAGGTCCGGGATGCTTGACTTTAAAGTGTCCCGAACCATCTTGTGGTGTTGCTGTTGGTCCTGATATGGTTGACATGTTAGCTGCGGGAAAAGAAAAGAGAATGTATGATAGGTTTTGGCTTAGGTCTTATGTAAAGAGTAGTAAGAAGATTAAATGGTGTCCTGGTCTTGGATGTGATTATGCCGTTGAATTTGATGATGATTTCACGACTGATAGTTATAATGTTACTTGTGATTGTGAGCATGTTTTTTGTTGGAAGTGTATGGAAGAAGCTCATAGCCCTTTAGATTGCGAGACTGTTGGTAAATGGTTGATGAAAAATAGGGCTGAGGCTGAAAATACTAGTTGGATTCTTGCAAACACGAAGCCTTGTCCAAACTGTAAGATATGGATAGAGAGGTATGGGGGTTGTCCGAGTATGACATGTATATGCAGATATGATTTTTGTTGGTTGTGTCTTGAGCCTTCGAGAGGGCACAATTCTAGAGCTTGTGGTAGAGAAGGGGGTAAAGTTAACGAAGATGAACGACAATGTGAGTTAGCTAAGAAAGCAACTGATACATACACACATTACTACGAACGTTGGGCTGCAAACGAGAAGTATAGGAAACAAGCCCTTGTGGATCTTCGTAACGTTGAAACAGTCCATCTTGAGAAAATTAGTTCCCGGTGCTATTTACCCAGGGCACAGTTAATGTTTTTTATAGATGCTTGGTCACAAATAGTTGAATGTAGGCGAGTGTTGAAGTGGGCATATGCGTATGGTTATTACATACCAAAAGAAGAAGAGGCTAAAACAGTGTTTTTTGAGTATGTTCTGGCTGAAGCAGAAGATAGTTTAAAAAGGCTTCATCTTTGTGCAGAAAAGGAACTACAAACTTGCATTGAATATGGATATGGACTCAAGCAAGTTAATAGTTTCATTGAAAATGTAGCCGGTTTGACTATTGTGACTCGTACTTATTTTCAAAACTTGGTGAGGGCATTAGAGAATAGGCTTTCGGAGGTTGCCTCACATGAGGATGTCAGCAAGACTCTTACCAGCTCGGATCAGGGCGATGCAGCTGGGTGGTTAAACGAAAGCTTCTTTGCTTGAATTTACTGGTCTAAATACAAGCTTCATAGGTCTGCCAAATACATCCTTTGTCAAATTGATTGTCTTGCCGTTTACAAGCTTACTTTTTGTGTTTATTAGAAACTTATAAAGTCATTCTTGATTGTTTGCACATTTGTTCTTCTTTCTTATATAAGCAACCAATTTGATTAATGATATGTTCTATTCTTAAAATGGCTTAGTATACAACTTAATGGAAAAAAGGTCTTTGTTATTTATTTACTTCTAGTAGAATTTCATGTAAGCTTCTACAAAAATAAAGTTGTGTATGGATTCTTTGAAGTATATACTTACATGTGTTTTATTAAATTGAAAAATGAGAACATAAAAACTGGGATTTTGGTTTTGGTTTTGGTTTTGATGTCTGTACATATGCATACATACATATTCAGTAATCTGATTCCATTCGTTTGTATATGTCTTACTGTAGCAAGAAAAAGCAATTCACATACATTTGTACCATATGGCACTTGCAATAAAAACTTGCCAACCACTTTTTCATTCGATTCTCATTTTATTTTATTTTTTCTGGTAAAAATACTAATCAAGGATGATACGGAGAATCCACAGATATGTTTTTTTCTGTTCCGCAGATTTGAATATGTTAAGAGTGAACATAAAACAAATAATGGCTTTTGTTCTCAGATCATGTCACACTGAGCGTTTTTCTAAGATTCCAAGACAGAATTCATGGTTAGAATAAAAAAGTTTTAATAGCAGTTTCACGTCTGAGTTGAATGTTACGATTCTGGAGTTTCAAGTAATAACTTGCTAAAAAAAGATCGATGCAAGTATTTGACTACTGGTCAAGTTAAATATAATGATGATAACATAAATAATCCACAATTCAATCAACCATGGGGAGAAAACTATTCAAAACACTCATCTTGAGTTAGCTCCATTGATTTAAGTACCCATAGCGTCGGATAAAAAAAAACCACATTCGTGAAAAAGCATTTAGAGATGTTGACCCATGATCAAGGTTTAGCCACAGAAATGTTCATAGTTCAGTTTACAGGTCAACAAAATGTGTGATCTTTTGAGTGGTACTGGATATGAATTTGGAGAAATGGAAATAACAAGTACCTATTTAAATAGACATGCTTATCTTAAGATTTAAAAATCAAAGGTATATAATGTTGTATTTTAGCTATAGAATGGGAAAAAGTTCATTATGCCATTTTTCGGCTGGCTGACCACTCACCAGCAAACCAGAACCACCAAAAGAGCTATTTGTTGTCAGCAAAGGCCTAAAAACATGTTTTTTTTTTTTTTTTTTTTAATCAATAAGTTAAACACAATGATTATAATCTAAATGGCTCCAAGAAAGTAATGTTGATGGACATAATAGAGAATCAAACCTTTCGCTCCAAACAGTAAGTGCTAGAAGAACAGCAACAACACAAGACATTACGTTTGTGGTAAATATTTTGTGTATGTATATAAGACCTTGGAACTCGATCATTTTATTCACTAAAATTGAATTTTATAATTATTATTTTTTTATTTTTTTTTAACGGCAGTTATTTAATTTTATTAAAGAGAGCAACCTGGCAAAATACTAGGAGCTCGAATTTATGAGTTACAAAGCAATAGCATTATATGGTTGACAAAACCACTCAATTTAATTTAGCCGAGTTTTTCAAAGCCTACAAGAGATACAATTAGTGAAGCTTGATGTCATTAAAGATAAGAGTCTTTAAAGGCCTTTTCGTGGAAAAGCTCATCTCATTCCGGAACTTCCATAGGAACCAAAGTGTCGTTTGGACAACAATATCAAAGTGAACCAATTGGTTGTACGGGATGTGACACTTTCCGAGAGGTTTATAGCATCCATGAGGCTTGTGATTTGTATATTATTGATATTCCTCCACATCAAGACTTTGCTCCAAGTTTCCATAGCAACCTAACATGAGACAAAAAAGATGATGTTCTGTCTCAACGACCTCATCACACACGGGACAACGGGTAGAGTTTAATCAATACCTCTTTGGTCAAGATTGAACCGTGTACGAAGTCTAGCTTGATTGTGAAACTCGCCGAGTGAAGATGTTTATGTTTAAAGGAAGATCGCTTGGGAAAGGTTGGTGATATACGTCGGCATACTCGTAACAGTGAAGACCTTACAATTGTCGTTAGTTAGAGCTTTATTTATTCACTAAGATTATTACTCGGTTAGTATATTTTCAAAAATTAGTTATTGTTAGGATTATACATTACTCTCATTTTGTGCCATGCAATTCGACCAATGCTGCTCATTGTATAAATAATTGGGCACTAAACAATGTTGCTTCAACAAGGTTGGTGACATTCGTAACAAGTAACTGAGTAATAAATATATTTTTTTTTTCTATAAAAAAAACGAAATAAATGTGATATAAAGATCAGGATAAATTTTACAATATAATTTAGTATTTTTAAGTATATCTTCTATGCATATAAAAAATTTAGTTTCTACTTTCTAGTGAGGATATATACTTTTATTAGGAGTATAAGGTCATTTGCATATATATCCTTCCAAGATTATTATATCGTCTCTTAAACCCTAAAGATCGATTTCCTATTCAATCGATCATGGATTCTGATAGCAATAGTGAAAAAAGTTACGTTATCTTAGAAGAAGAAGAAGATGGTTTGTTGCATTTCAATAGCGATAGTGAAAAAAGTTACATCATCTTAAAAGAAGATGATTTGTTGAGTTCTGATAGTGATAGTGAAAAAAGTTATGATGTTTTGAAAGAAGATAATCTGCAGATGAGTTCTGATCGTGGTAGCGAAAAAATTTATGATGTTTTGAAAGAAGATAATCTGATGAATTCCGATAGTGATAGTGATATTGTAATTGATGTCCGATGCACCTTCGGTCATTTTAATTACAATAGTGCAAAAAGTTATGTTATTTTAAAAGAAGATGATCTGATTGAACGTCAACAACAAATAATCCATGAGGTAACTTCTCTTTTAAGGATATCGACTAATGATGCTTGCATGCTGTTGTTAAAGTATGATTGGTATGTTACTGATATTTGTGAAGCTTGGTTTAATGCTGAACGTAAAGTTTGTGATGGTATTGGTTTATTAGATGTTGATCGTGATGTCAAGTTTCCTAAACATGATAAAAGAAAAGTTAATTGTGGTGTTTGTTTCGGTTCTGTTAGATTTGACGAGACTGCTAATTGTGGTTGTGATCATAAAATTTGTAAGGTGTGTTGGGGAAGTTATGTTAGTAGCGCTATTAATGAAGGTCCGGGATGCTTGACTTTAAAGTGTCCCGAACCGTCTTGTGGTGTTGCTGTTGGTCCTGATATGGTTGACATGTTAGCTAAGGGAAAAGAAAAGAGAACGTATGATAGGTTTTGGCTTAGGTCTTATGTCAAGAGTAGTACGAAGATTAAATGGTGTCCTGGTCTTGGATGTGATTATGCCGTTGAATTTGATGATGATTTCACGACTGATAGTTACAATGTTACATGTGATTGTAAGCATGTTTTTTGTTGGAAGTGTATGGAGGAAGCTCATAGCCCTTTAGATTGCCAGACTGTTGGTAATTGGTTGAAAAATATGGCTGACCCGGAAAATACTTGTTGGATTCTTGCAAACACGAAGCCTTGTCCAAACTGTAAGATCCGGATAGAGAGGTATGGTGGTTGTTCGAGTATGATGTGTATAGCTTGCGGATTTGAGTTTTGTTGGCTGTGTCTTGAGCCTTCGAGAGGACACAACTCTAGAGCTTGTGGTAGAGAAGGGGGTAAAGTTAACAAAGATGCACGACAATGTGAGTTAGCTAAGAAAGCAGCTGATACATACACACATTACTATGAATGTTGGGCTGCAAATGAGAAGTATAGGAAACAAGCCCTTGTGGATCTTCATGACTTTGAAACAGTCCATCTTGAGAAAATTAGTTCTCGGAATTATTTACCCAGGAGAGAGTTAATGTTTATTAAAGATGCTTGGTTACAAATAGCTGAATGTAGGCGAGTGATGAAGTGGGCATATGCGTATGGTTATTACATACCCAAAGAAGAAGAGGCTAAAACAGTGTTTTTTGAGTATGTTCTGGGTGAAGCAGAAGATAGTGTAGAAAGGCTTCATCTTCGTGCAGAAAAGGAACTACAAACTTGCATTAAAGATGGATATGGATTCAAGAAAGTTAATAGTTTCATTGAGTTAGCCGATTTGACTAGTGTGACTCGTACTTACTTTTTAAACTTGGTGAGGGCATTAGAGAATGGGCTTTCGGAGGTTGCTTCACATGAGGATGATCAGGGCGATGCAGCTGGGAGGTTAAACGAAAGCTTCAATTGGTTGAATTTACTTGTCTAAATACCAGCTTCATAGGTTTGCAAGATACATCCTTTATCAAATTGATTGGCGTTAAATTGATTGTCATTCTTGATTGTTTGCACATTTGTTCTTTCTTTCTTATCTAGTCTAGTTTGTTCTATTCATAAAATGGCTTGGTATTCAACTTTATTAATGGAAAAAAAGTCTTTCTCAATTATTTACTGTTTGTCAAGTGTTATAACTACTTATAAGCTGAATTATGTGTTTCACGTTTTCTTAGAGGAAAACGTGTCGCTTTAAAGTAAATTGAACAATTTAGTATGTATGCAATTTAACTTTTGAGTGTTGAACATTAAAAGATCATGGCAAATCGTTTGAAACCTTTTATGAATCGCATAATTTCCCCACAACAATCTGCCTTCATCCCTGATAATCTTATTCAAGACTGCATGATAATTGCAAATGAAGCTTTACACTAAATTCGAAATAAAAAGAAAGGCGAACAAAGACATATGGCTTTAAATCTTGACCTTAACAAAGCATTTGATCGTGTTGAATGGGATTTTTTAATGGCAACTTGTCGGAAACTAGGCTTTGGAGAGACTTGGTGTAAATGGGTTATGGCGTGCACATCGTCCTATGAGATGGAATTCATGATTAATGGCAAGTCTATTGGTTCAATCAAGCCGTCTAGAGGTATCCGTCAAGGGGACCCGATGTCATAGTACTTGTTTATTATTATTGCAAACTTCTTTCTAAAATGATTAATAACTCCGTGAATCAATCTCTTCTTACATGGCTAAAAATGGCCAGAAGTTGCCCAATTGTGTCTCATGTTTTCTTTGCTGACGACTCATTATTTTTTTCTTATGGCAAATGTTGTCGAGTGTGATTGCTTGCTTGATATTCTCAATCGTTATTGTGTTGCATCTGGGCAAACCATAAATTTATCAAAATCAGAAGCCATGTTTTCACCCAATACGCCTTTGGATGTGAAACTGTTCTTTTCCAATCGACTTGGCGTGAAGCTAATGGACCCCCGGAGCGCGTTATCTTGGCCTTCCATCAGTACATGGACGAAATAAACAGGAACTTTTCTCTTTCATTTTGGAAAAGGTCTTAAAAATGCAAAGGGTGGAAGCAAGAATTGCTCTCACAAGTCAGGCGTGAGGTAATGATCAAGTCTGTGATCCAAGCTGTACCTTCATATGCAATGCAATGCAATGCTATATGTTGCTTAAGGGTTTTCTTGATAAACTCTTGGTCCACATTAAGCGTTTCTTTTGGAGTGGTGATTCACACGAGCAACACATTCACTTGTTAAGTTGGGACCGTGTTTCTCACACTAAAGATCAAGGTGGTCTTGGTTTTCGAGACCTTTATTGTTTCAACTTGGCCTTTCTCGCTAAGAAAGGATGGCGTCTGATAGTGAATCTCGGTTCTTTCTGGGCTCGTTTGTTTAAAGGTATCTATTTTCCTCATTCGAACTTTCTCACAGTTTCAAAGGCCAAAGGGTTCACATCCTTCGTGGTTATGAAAGAGCTTAATTCAATGAAGAGATCTTCTTCATGGTGTTAGGTGGCAAGTTGGAAATGGGTCAAATATCTCATTTTGGACCCAAAAACTGATTCCTTATTCTAGAGATTTTTATATTCATTTTCCACGGGGCCCTTTCACCATGAACACTAGTTTCAGAGTTTCTACCCGATGAAGGGCGGGCTCTGCTGACAAGATTGTATGGCATTATGAAGCTAATTAAGGTAATTACAAGATAAAGTGAGGGTACCGATTAGCGCTGCATCATCGCGACTCTACCTCTCAAACCTCATCTTCCTCGCTAGATAAAAGTTTTTTAAGACAAGTTTGGCATCTCAAAACTTTACCAAAAAAAATGGTGGCAAGCGTGTTCCAATGCTTTAGCCACTCTTGAGAATTTGTTTAAAAGAAATTGCTCTTGTTTACCATTATGTCCTATTTGTCTTTCTCAGGTTGAAACGATTGAGCATATGCTGTTTGAGTGCCCATGGACAAAAATGGTGTAGTTCGGATCTCATATATGTCTTCCAGCTAATTCTACGAATGGATCTCGTCTCACAGGTTTGAGCCCTCCTAGAAACAGTGCCAACTTAGTTGGATAAAATGAATTGCACACACCTATTCTTGTGAGACTTTTGAACATCTTCGTTAATGGTTTAACACTGACCATCCTTGCAATGAGATTTAGAGCACAAAAAATAACTTCATGAAACGGTTTTGCAGAAAAACAAACTTAAAATTCGTTATGGGTGGACATTCCAATTGTTTAGCTTAATGCCTTAATCCCACTTTTGTGCTAGAGGCCTAGAGCATAGGAATGCCTGGTAGTACAAAACACGCCACACAACCAGCACAAAAGCAAATCAAGATTCGGTTTAAGTGCAACCAAACAAGAAATCTGAATAAAAAAGTTTAAGATCCACAACACCCCAACGATATTGAAAAAGATGCCTAACAACAAAAACTTTCATCATATCAAGAATGTCTAACAGCTTAACAGATGACCAAATTTTAAGATAGAAGTATAGAGCTTGACATGACGTCAAGTAGTACCACTGCAGTGACATTAACAATGGCTTAGTTTCTAAAGCCTCTGCTGTTTCTTCTTCCCCTAGCCTTCTCGAACTTCCTTCCCTTGGATCGCACATACGGCTTGGTGTGAGCGTGTGGCACACCAGGAGCCTTTCCAAAGTGCCTCACTGCCTCACGGGAGTTCTTGGGTCCTCTTAGAAGAACCTGCACCAGATAAAAGATACTTATGTTAAGAAAGATAAGAGCCAGTTGAAAGGGCTGATACGAACCATGTCAACAAAGGTGGAGGTGCTCCATCGCTGAATAACCATATGTATAGCATCACCAGCCACATAACTAGTATTAGGTGTAAAATGATGTTCTGGTAAAAAAATCTTATCACGTGAAAATGATGACAAAATATGTTGGAAGCTATATCAGACAAAGCTGCAAGTCATTTATGTCGCAATTCAACAATCCTTGCAAGTAACTTCATTTTTATGTGGCCTAGAAGCAAATGTAAAGGTTGTTGTGCATTGTCATCAGTTTAAAATACAACAGACAAAACTGGGTCGATACTAACATAATATGTATGTGGCAATGTGTAATAGTGCTTTCAAAGTTAAATCAATGTTAGATGTAAAGGCCACAAATAATGTCCCAACATAAGCAATGATACAAGAAAACAATGGTTGACTAGCCTCAATTGCCTTTTTCACTAGCCAGCAGACAATCTACACTCATTCATCTTTAGTTTATTACACCTTAAGATAAAACACAAATTTTCGTAACATGCATCTAATGACCAATATTGTTTTCATACAATCCTATTGTAAACTAATCATCCAAAACGATACAACAGTCTTTTTAGTCAACTAACCATCACAGGAGCATAAGTAAACACATAAAGAAAAATATTACTGTAATTAAGTTGTTTATTGGTATTGCCATCAATATCTGCTGACAGACAATTATGCGACAACAGCTAATACATGCATATACGTTTATTCATAAACCAATAAGCTGTGCTAATTCCATTATGCAGAAAATAAAAAACGAGCATACCGTGTTCTGTCCAAGAGGAGCTCTAAGAGCCAACTGATCAAAGGTCAAGCACTCTCCACCAGCCTTCTCAATTCTGGCTCTGGCAGTCTCAGTGAACCTCAGAGCAGTAACTTTCATGCAAGGAATCTCAGGCACACGAACATCATCAGTAACTGTACCAACAATCACAGCAATCTTCTCGTCCTAATATCCACAAAAGCACAACACCAAATGTTAACACCTTCATTCATTTACAAAATCATGTGTGTTCAATAACAGATAATAATTCAACGTTCTAGCTTCTTGACAATATCAGCCCTAAATTCAATAACTACAAAATTTACATTTTTTGAAACACTTAAAAAAGAAGAGAGTGCCTATGAACCACACTGATTTTTGCAGCGGTATGTAAACTTTTGTGAAACATGTGAAATTTTCCAAAACGCTTATTGTTCAAAAATTGTGTTACAAATCTTTGATAGTTTGATTTTAATGAAATGACTATGACACAGATCGTCCTTTATAAAATGCATATCGTAACTTAACTTTGAGTCCTGAGTCTGCCACTTCGTATAAATGTACACCACATCTATGCTATAAGGTTACAAACATCGTTTACGCATTTAAAAGTGTGAAAACACTATTCCTTACCTTTCTAAGTGAAATACAACAATTACATACATGTTTACAAATCCGAAAACATTTACGCTTTTAGTGCTTAGGGTGTAATAAAATGCATCTTGTAACTTAACTTTGAGTCATGAGTCCGCATCTTATTCGTGTACAAAACATTTACGCTTTTAGTTGCTTAAAAGCGGTTTTTAACTTAAAAATGTGAAAAAATGCTATTAACTCTTACATTTCTATCCAAAATATAACAATTTCATACACATATAACTATAAGTGTGACAAAATCTAACACATTTATTCAATAGCAAATGCACACACAAAAACACCTTAAAACAGAAACAAACAATATATAAATACCTTGCCAGCCATGTAACGAGCCAAACGAGACAAAGAAATAGGAGGCTTGTTAATTTTGCTCATAAACAACCTCTTCAATATCACTCCATTAAACTTACTCCCAGTCCTCCTAACCAAAAACCTGTAAAGCTATTTTTTTTTTTTTTCATTTATAAAAAAACAAACAATCAGTCTCTTTTAAATAAAAATACAAAAAATGTAACAATAGTAAATAAATACCTTGACGAGAAGCTTAAGGTAGATATCATCAGACCTAGGTGCGTTTCTTTTGGTCCTCTTGCTCTTTCCTCCTGCAATAAGATCAATACCCTGTAAATATAATAAAAGAAAGTTAGTTAGGAATCTGTTTTAACGGTATAGAATGTAAAGGTGGTTAGGGTTGTTGTGTTACCATGACGACGGCGGTTGGTTGTGCCTGCAAAAGAAATGTTAGTGAAAAAGCAGCTGCTGCTAGGGTTTTGAGCACAAAGGAATATGTGAGAGTGTGTTTAGGTTTATTATGAAGGGGGCTTATGGGCTGGGTATTGAGTGGGGAGTAAGCTTGGTTGTAATGGAGTCTGTTTGGAAAGGCCCATATTTGGCCCATGTGTTGCATAACAGGAAAATTATAATACTTATATTTATTAACTCATAAATTAGGTTGTACTACAAATATTAACTAGTTATAATACCCGTACATGCACGGGGTTTTTTCTAAAATTTTTTATTAAATATTATTATTGATTGAAATAGATAAGTTTTACTTTATTAAAATGTAACTTTGGCTAACTGAATAATAATGACAATAGTTTTTATGATATATTTCTTTGATACAGTCTTGTAAATTATCATCATCAGCTCCTCATAAAACAAATCTTATCTTCAGGCTACTACGTATTATAAATAAACAACATATTTAGTAAAACAAATAAATATACGTAATAAGTATTCATTTTGAGCCTTGTATTTGCAGTTCATATTTTAAACTTGTTGGTCTGTGTGGTCCACACTCCACAGGAACTTGTTTTACCTTCTTGTTAAATAATCTTTACCCAACGACATTTGCAAAGTTTGAATGTTACTTGTAACAGTATAAGAAATATCAAATTCCTGATTTACAATAACTTACCGAAAGCTTTATTTGTGTTGATTGTTGTTGATAATGGACTCATACAAAATAAACTTGGAAACCATCACTTGAGCTTTTAAAGTCGTCTATTTTAAAGTATAGTTTTGTACCGTGTTCCTAGTCTAATTAATGTTTTATTGCTCGCACAATTAAAGTCATTTATAATAAGTTGTGCTTATACTTCGAGTGGTTTGTGAGTTGAAGGCTTATTGATAACTTGGGTTTGCTTTGTACAAAAACATATTTAATAAATTATAATAAGTTGACTACTGGTTAGGGGGTGGCAGTGGGTTCCCTTACTAAAACTAACCAATCGACACATCTTCAATTTAGCAAATAAATGCAATGTGAGTAAATACCTATGAACTACCAGTACTTGAACCCATCTTACTCTTTTTACATTTGTTATCATTCTCATCAGTAAAAACCTGCAAAAAAAAGCAATCGGGGTGTTTGGCATTGACATCTAAACTTGATAATCTGATTATTGAGTTTTCAAGTTTGGTTGCAATCAGTAAGTGGATGTTTGGGACACAAAGAAGATGTTGCTAACTATAAGGGGGTGTTTGGGACACAAAGAAGAAGATGTTGCTAGTAATAAGTCCATAACCGAAATAAGCATTCTCAAATTTTACCGAAACAACTATCTTCGCCAGATAATAAGCCAATAAGCATAATCATCTTATTTCACACATTAAGTTTCTAGTGTTGGAGTTTTTAGAGAATTTAATTCTAAGTATCTAAAGGTGGGTGTTTAGGACAACTTTTTTTTTTTTTGCTTATCTATACGTTATCCAAACTATCTGCTTATTTCAAAGAGTTTATTTTTGCTTTTTTACAAAATGTTCACAAAGACTTTTTATAAATAGTTTTACTAGAATTTCTTAACAGATAATTATATCTTCAGTTGTTCTTGCACTTTTTTTAAAAGCAAATCCAAACACCATTTCTTGGAGTACTCTTTTTTAAGCAGCTTATACGCATAAGCAGTAATAGTAAACCCAAACACCCCCTAAAATATATATATATATATATATATATATATATATATATATATATAATCATATTTCGCTAAACACTTACATTTTCGATTATGATTATAACAACTTCAAACAACAGCAAGCATTTCCATAACTACTTTCAATTCTAACAACTTTTATCAAACTTGACATAACACCATCATTCCATATCACATTATCCCTTTAGAAAGCAACACGTTATCATATAATAATATCACATAATCGCCTATAAAACGTAACGCCAAAAACCTCCATAAAACCAAATATTTATTTCACAAGAAAGCCATATTGTATCGATAAATTAAAAATGATCAAATCGATTCAAATCACCTGGCAATAGACACATTCCAAGGCATAAAATGCTGATTTTCATCTTACATCTCTAGAACTACCCAACAATACTCTCTGAAAAAGATACAATAAAACCCAAGTTCACAAAACTAATAGCAACGACAACAACCAAAGATCGGCGACTTATAGTCTCTGACTACTCCAAGGTTACTGAAAGCTGGAATTGGCAAATTTAATATGAATAGACTATTACAGAAAACTAAGATTTATTAATTCACACACAAATTATTTATATAAATTTTAACAATTTTGAATGTAGAGCGTCTCGGGGAAACCCATCCAATCCTTTTGATCCAATTATGAACCGTTAACCCAACCAGCCCTTTTAACAGATCTACATCAATCAATATGAGAACTTTTATAAAATACCTCAAGGCATCTCCTAGTTCCCTCCTCATGAAAAAAAAGTAAGAGTTCCTCCTATCTGTAATCAGAAGTACCCATGTGCCTTATTAGATCAAAGAAAGAATGCATGTGGCAACAAATATAGTTTGCAATTAACATATATTCATGTTAAAAGTCACAATACTTGTTAATTCCTGCATTTGTTTCATCTGAGTTGAGAACATGTGTCCACAAGTAGTCGAAGTTCTCTTCATACCAAAGACGGTAATCTATATGAGGATTTCCAATCTGCATATTCATATGACACATCTTTCTAGTGCTTGCAATCCTAAGAATAAATTTTATAAAATTATAATAGTATAAGATATGTACTTACCGCAATTCCTTTAAGATTAATGATTGTTTGGTTTCTTTTCTTGTTCTCTAAAAGAATGAGGGGAGCAAGCTGAGGCACAAAGTGACCTGCATAGCTTTCACCTGTAATATAAAAATTGTGACTTTTGTATTGAGTATATCTTTCAAGCTAGTTAATAAGAAACATGTAGGAATCTTCAAATGTGTGCTTGTCGCCTGTCGTGAAGTGAGACGATCTGTTTGAATATGAGAAGCCCATCCCAACACGCGACTCCAAGAATAATACATTAGTAACTGTCAAATTATTAGGGTTTAGCCTTTTCCATTATGTAAACTATTTTTGCCTCTTTGATGACTAAAACTAAACTTTGTTACCGTTATTCCATGCATAGTCGTTGAGGTAGAGTGTTTTCCCGTCACTGTTGACCCGGAAGGGTCCAAGTTCTTCCATGGCTCCATATCCGAATGATGAGCATATGAAATATGACCCATGTTTAAGTTCATCAAAAACGAAATTTTCATTATATCATAATGATGACTCACTCCCTTTAACTTGCAAGTGCCATATTCACATCAACAAAATCACCACCAATTTAATATTAATTAAAACATCAACTAATTATTTACCCACTCGCTTCTCTTAACCAATGCTTTATATGCTTTTTTTTACAGTTTCTACATGTTGTTTAGACAACAAAAAACATGGTTGTTTGGACAGGTTTTTACATGTTTATAAGCTTTTTTTTACAGTTTTTATATGTTGTTTGGAAAAATCTTACACTAACAATATTTGAGCAATCCCAGTTAAAAGGGGCAAAAACAATAACATTGAATTAATGATAAACATAAACCCGCATCAATCAACTAATAGTCGATCATAAACAATAACAGTTAATTAGGAGGTTTTAAGGCAGTAACAGAAGGAATTAACAAAACCCAATCCATATTAAATAATAATACATGTAATCATTACAAAAAAAAAAAAAAAAAAAAAAAAAAAAAAAAAAAAAAAAAAAAAACCTAATTAATTAACAATCGATTCATAAAACAAACTACAGTGAGCGAATTGTATACATACGAAGCAGCTGCCTTGCTAATGATAGTAATTTAATGAAGAAGAACCAATTTTCGATGAGGACCATGAAGATGTTCTGGGTAGTTTGTGGTAAGGATTCAGTTTATGAGTTTTGGAGAATTTAATCTCCGCTTTTATCAATTTTACACTTTTCATCCAAGATTATCGCGTAATAAATCTTAATTCCATGTGTATTTTTAGTTTTTTCAACATATGTTTTGTAAATCCGATTTTTTTATTTATTTTTGACAAATAAGGAAATATTTAGTCTTTTTAATTAAAAGAACTTAAGATAAATAAATAATTATTAAAAAAATATTACCAAATAAGGTATGAATTGAATTTTTTTAAATGAAAAATTCCCACGAGGGGTTTTGTTTTATTATATAAAAGATTTATAGAATTTCTACTCTATATGGTTTTTCTTTTGTTTGTTATAAAATCAATCATAAATTACGACTACCCGAGTCAATATATGTATTAGAAATTAAGTTTTGTTTTCTTTACACTTTCATAATGTAATATAAAATTTTAAATAACATATTTGTGAGGTATGTTTCGATGAGATAAGTAGACAGGAGGTATTGGGTCACACATTTAAATAGTAAAAACTATCTTGTATAAGGCCCGTATTAGAGATACTAATTCGATATGTACTTGTATGGCTTTGTGGTATGAGATATTTTCATAACGTCATAAAAGTTTTAAGTTAAAAATTGTTAGTTAAGCGCGGGTAACAATTCTTGTTTATCATGTAACCAATTTCAAAAAGGCTTGAACGTGGCTTAGTAGGTTCCACCGTAATAGTAGGCATGATGAAGACATCCCCTTACGCGCGATGGCTCAGCGAGAGGCTCCCTCACATGTAACCACCACTATGAGACACCCATTTTTACTCATGACAAACAAACTGTTTAAGGCAACAGTAAGCCAGCTGACCATTGCGCATTTTTGTATGTGTTGTGTGTTTAAGTGAGGTATAAGAGAATATGAGTGTTGACTTAACTTAATGATGGTTTCAGCGTGATTGGGTGAGTGATGGAACGCCGATTATGTGATGTCGATATTTTGAATCATCATCTACAAAACATTCATTTGTTGTCATACCAATGTTCTTATATTCGTCAACTTACATGATTCAAAGTATTGGTTTCTTTTTGCAACAACTTACATGAATCAGAGTTTGGTTTATTTTGGTGCGACATGTATGTCGTTTTTTTTTAACATCAAAGATGGGATTAATAAAAAAGAGACTGGCAAGACGCTAGGAACTCAAATTAACAGTCAGCAAAAAGAACTACATAACATAGGAAAATGGTAAAATCCCGAGACTTTAACTGCAAGGGAGACAAAAGGGATGAAAAAACTTTTGACACGAAGGCCGACGGATAGGTTTTCACTTTGGCAAAAGAAAACCCCCCATCCCGTAGGCCGAGCCACCGGTTTTCACTCCGGGATGGTTTTTGATGAAACCCCATACAAGTCCCGAGAAAATGATAAAAAGAAGTACAATCGTCAATCCAACTAAGACGTCAAACGAAAAAACCTTGGCGTACAGGAATGCTATCCCAACGAATTTGAACGCCAACTTCAGGAAAAAACCAAACGCAGCTTTAACCATTACCAATGCGCGCGATCGAAAGGGGATACATAAGCCAATCATTCCAAGATAACTTCACATGGTCCCTATTGTGAAGCCACGAAAATGAAGAGGAACAAACATTATCGAAGAGATCACTTTTCCTCAACGGTTGAGAGTTAAAAGTGACGCTATTTTGGTATCTCCAAAGCCACCAAAGAACCGAAGTAGTAACATTTCCTCAACGGTTGACATGTATGTCGTAACATTTCTTATAACATTGCGACATCAATAAATTGTATACAATGTCAATACCAAATCACTGGATCTCATATTAGTTAGATACTTTGTTAAATACAACAATATTCGCTCCACTCCACGACCACTTCTACTTCTCATTTTTATATTTTCTTTTTGGAATTTTGTAAATCTCATCATTACATTTCAAGAACACTTTCACGCATCATAAAAATGTTACACGTCCAACCTTTCATGTGTTAAGCCCGGTTTTAAGAGGTAGTTTGGTCATCTGCTTGATCGAACGAAATTTTTATTGTTTTTGTGTATGCATAAATGTGTTGTCAGATATGTTTTGTGGTTTAAGTAGGATGTGTATATTTCGCTGATTTCATGGTCATTAAAAGACTGTTTGGTAGTAGATCTGGTGAAAGTGTGAAAAAATGAGGTTGCACTGTCGCGACGGTGGCGACACAAGTCACATCTCGAGTTTCATGCAAAAATGTAAGTATTAAAAATTTATATTTTTACTACTATAAGTTACTATTTAACATGTTAAAACATGTAGTTTCATGCAAGAAATATAACCACTAAAGATGCAATTTATGTTATAAATGATAATAAAAACTTGAGCTTCATGCAATAAACATTGAGTATTGTAGATTTAAAATTTTATTATAAGGTTATTATTTAATATGTTCAAAAGTGTAGTTTCATGCGACAAATGAAAATATTAAAGGTTTGAAATTCTTTCATAACTTTAAAATTTGAGTTCCACACAACAAAGAAATTTATAAATTGTTATTTAGTAATCCGAGTTAGAAATTTTATAGACCATTATAAGTCTTCCTTAGATATCTCTCAGACCAGCTTTATTTGAACGATATTAAAAGGTTTTCAAGCAAGAAACATGAATTCTCAATGATTTAAAACTATTTTAAAATTATAATAAAAAAAACTCACAGAGTATAACAATTCGTCCTTCTCTATAATATATCGAGCAAACAAATCTATTAAGGGTGCGTTTGGTTCATGGGTTTTTGAATAGGGTATGTGAATGGGAATGTTAAAAGGATGTTTGTTGTGAAATATGGGTTTTGATATTGGGTTTGAAACCCACAAATAAAGGTGTTATTATACCTGCCTATAATGGTGGGTTTAGAAATCTATTCCCATACCCAGTACAACATACTATCAAACCCATACCACTAGTGATTCCTAATTGCAAACCAAACGCACCCTAACAATGACAATCTACGATATCTAAAGATTCAATACCTTAATTGTGAAAGTGTAATTGTGCAAAAAAAAAACAAAAACGTGTATAGTACAAGCTACTCCCAAATCGGAAGCTTCAAATGAATGCCCTCAATCATGAGTTACGGAACACAAAAGGACTATACATTTACAACCTCAATCATGGGTTGTTGTTGTAGTTTTAGGCATACATAACATTATACAATTAAAGCCCAAACGAATTTGAACCATTTACATTAATAAATCTTTAAATGTGACTTTTCAATTAGATTTTTGAAGATTACAAATAACCAAACAAATTCACATCTATCCTAATCCCTTCCACCACTGCATATAAACGAAACACATAACAACTTCAAGATCTAACCTATATGTCAAAATCCACATACAACAACAGCTACAACAAAAAAATCCCATCTCCATTTATCTAGAACAAGACTCAAAGAACACAATACTAAAACAAATATCTCAGTTGACTTTTTGTGTTGTACATAAAATCCAAAGACCTTTACAAAATTCATAACACGAAAAAACTATCATCATTGATCCGAAACTTAAATGACAACAAGATCTCAGAAGTTCCTTTTGTGTTTCACATAATATTACAAGACCATAACAGATCTTAAACACACGAAAAGAATAAAATCATCATAGATATGTGAAATGTTAAACTTCTCTTTCATATCTGAAAATAAAGAAAGGAATTATAACAAGTATGTTATATCCTATCTTTGTTTCGTCCAAAGAAACACATAACGAAAAACATAAACCAATTGCTACCCGAGATCTTGGTTGTTACAAGATCTTGAAGCTAAAATCTCTTGAGTCCTTCGTAGGTTATAAGATTCGAACAAAAGCTTGATGCCTTTTTTCTAGGTGTTTGGTCCTTAAGCAAAAACGTAGAAAAGGTATGAAGGGTTTGTTGATTCGTATAAGAATAAAGTTGAGAAGAGTTGTGTTTGTGTTTGTGGTGGTTGTCGTGTGTATTCAAGAAGAAGAAATTTGTGGGCGACAATTTATTTATATTTTACGATCTTCTAATGTTTTGTCGATAACAAACGTAAAATCATTTTAACGAAACAAATAAAATACGTAAATGGTTTGAGCCAATAGTTTACTAACATACTTATATTTTCATATAAATCACTAAATAAGTAATAGTGCTTTTCATGATTTAGTAATGCATATGTACAACAACTAGTGTTTACATATTGGGTAGATATATACATACTTAGTATATATTATAATGGGTAATAGAATGGGTAGAAGTTTAAGTATTTAACCCATTGACTTAATACATTGAATGTAGTTGGGTAAAACCTAAAGTCCATGACCCATACCCATGGAGCATAACCCATGAACCATTGCATGACATCATGCATAAGTCATAATGGGTATTATCCATGACCCATGGAGCTAACCCATAACCCATGGACTAGATGCATTGCATCTTCTAGATACATTGTATCTACTTGGATACCCATGGTCCAAAGTCTAGGACCCATGACCCATAACCCATGGGTAATGAGGAGCGTCTCACGGATCCCTCAAAATACACTAGACGGATCCCTCCAACAAGGGATCCGTGGAACAGTAGCATGTTTTTGTCTATAAATAGTGAGTCATTTCTTCATTGTTGGTTGCCACTCCTACACATACTTTCTCCTAGTATTGTAAACTCTCTAAGCTCATATCTAAAGGATCTTTCTATGTAGTTTATGTATGTTTTTGTGTGATTCTCTAAGTTCCTCTTAAAGGCGAGATCACCACCTCTTGAATTCGAGCAAGCTCAAGTCCATTAGTTGCCATGCTTCGTCATCATCAAGACTACTGAGGTTCTCTTGTTGATAGTTCTCTCTTCCTCTCTAGAAGTGTTGTGTCTAAGGCATTAGTGAAGGATGCCAAAAGGGTCAAGACGAAGGCCTTAGTGAAAGGTGTCGAACGTCCGTGTCAAAGGCATTAGTGAAGGATGCCAAAAGGGTCAAGTTGAAGGCATTAGTGAAAGGTGTCGAACGTCCGTGTCAAAGGCATTAGTGAAGGATGCCAAAAGGGTTAAGTCGAAGGCATTAGTGAAAGGTGCCAAAATATCGTGTCAAAGGCATTATTGAAGGGTGCCAAAAGGGTCAAGTCGAAGGCATTAGTGAAAGGTGCCGAACGTCCATGTCAAAGGCATTAGTGAAGGATGCCAAAAGGGTCAAGTCTAAGTCATTAGTGAAAGGTGCCAAAAGATCATGTCAAAGGCATTAGTGAAAGATGCCAAGGGTGTACAATCGATATGGTGCATCGATGTACAAATAGAGATAGGTTGTATCCAAGGATATTGATAACCTTGATAATGTTGTAATAAGGAGTGGGTCTCCTTTGGGATAGGTGTTGTGTAGTGTTGGGTAGTAGTTCCTCCTTTGTAATGGAACTCGGTATCTAGCCTTGTACCGAATAAAGTATAGGCGACGTTGTGATAGGTTTGGTTCTACCTCGTGGAAGAACCCGGTGTCTATCCTTGTACCGAAAAAACAGTAGGCGACGTTGTGAAGGCTTCTTTGCCATAAGGAGTTTTGTGTCGTGTAGGGATTACGAACTCTCGAGTAGGTGACTCGGAGAGTGGAGTAGGGCAAGGAAGGTGTCCTTGTAGCCGAACCACTATAAACACTCGTATCGAGGTTTTGTGTTTCTTACTCTTTACCTTTGCATTACATATTTACATATCTATCTATCAACATCTAACATACACATTTAAATAGATTGACATAAGCCGATCTAAATATATTAAAACAAAGTTTTAATCGGCAAAACTATTCAACCCCCCTTCTAGTTTTCCACAATTCGTATCAGAGCTTCGTTACCAAGTTTCTTAGAGTATGTTGTACTTTAAAAACTTGATACGATCCGTGTATGATTGAAAACTACAAAGAAGGAAATCTTTTAAGATAAATTGTTTCTTTTATGTTGGATAGTGATAGATTATTCTAACAATTTCTTTTTAAGAAATCTTCTTGTTAGGACTTCTACAAAGTCTTCATTTCTATTAAAAAAAATGAAGTTAACTCTCAAGGAAGAACCCAAAAGTAATCACAACCTACTTATACTAAGTACAACGGATTATTTTAAAAGCTCATGAAGTATTTCGGATATATGGTCTCTATAAACCATATCAAGAGTTTAAAGGTATGTTCACTTATCCACAAATTAGCTATTTTACGTTTACATGGATTTGTTGATAATTTTTTTACACATGAATTAGGACGTTAATAGTTGCTAGTCTCTAAAAAGTCTCTCTTTACCACCTTCCCGACTTACTCATCATCGGGAATAGTATTCCTCTTTGATTTTCTAAAGATCGTCAAACCAACGCCGCCGTCACAAATAGATCCTTGATAGTTAACATATCAAAACACGTTGACCAAAACGTCTATTCAATTAGGAACCTCATTCTTCAAAGTTATTTTTGTTCTATAAGCTATTTTATAACTTATTACAAAAATAACACCAAACACCCTTTTCTGCTCACAGTAGCCGGATCCAACGAGTTGTACTAGCCGGATCTCAATTACAAGGGATCCGGGGGAACCGTGTGACAGAAAACAACTATAGGTTTTTCAAAACCAATTATGCTCTTTTCCCTCTCCTCACAAAACATAAAAACGACCCAAATTCTGCTTCCATCTCCATAGGGCTTCATATCTCCAAGCATCTCCTTCTTGAACATCATTGTAAGTAATTACACTCATATGTTCTACTCGTCATCATCTTCATCCTAGGGTTTATGGTTTTTAATTTTCTTGTTAAAACATCAATTGATGAAATTAGGTTTTGCAAAATTAATCACTAAAAAGGGTTTTCACGTAATTAAGATTCTATTGTGTTTACAACATTGTTAATACAAATCAAAACCATAAACCCATCTCAACAAACTTTACCTAATTGGAATATTTGTTTTTCTAGGATCAACCATGCCCAAAGCCACCCAACAAGACCACCATGACACCGTCCACTACCTCTCTAGATACTATCGAAAAGAGGAGCTTTCGAAAACCGATCGTAAAATCTTCAAAAAGCTTGAAAAATGACTTATTCACGAAGGTCGTGTTGTTAAGGAATGTTTCTTTGAAAATACCGATATTCGTCAAGTCTTCTCGGCAATCAACTTTGATTGTCTCCTTGATATTGATGAACAAATTTGTCCAGTTTTCATCTTCGAATTTTACAAAAGTGTTAGGATCATTCGAAATAATGATGAAAGCATCTCAATCGCCTTTATCATCAATAAACAAAGCATTACTCTACCCCTCAACACATTTGCACAAATTCTCCGCATTCTTTGTGAAGGAATTTGTATGTACTCCCAAGATTGGACAATATCCACTCAATCCTTTGCACTAGATCCCAAACCAATCTACCGCACTTCTCTTGATGACCCCGCAATTGTTCGAGACACCATTTTCAAAATTAGATACGACCAATCTCGCTTCAATCGCAACAAAGAGCTTATTCACCGTGATCCCTTTCAAATGGAACTCTTCGAAATGAATCCCATCTATAGAAAGTGGGAAGAAATTCTTAGGGAAAATGTCATTAGTTTGGTTGGAAACAAAGACCATCCAAATGCATGTCTTGTCCAAATGATCTATTGCCTCATTCACCAAAGACCATTTAACCTTGCCTATTACATGGTGAAAAGAATGGTCGGTGTATTCAAAGGCAACAACATGGTACTTCCCTATGGTATGCTCATAACACGACTCCGTGAGTATTTTAGTGCAATGCAACCTTCCCCTATCAACGATGATCATTTCCTTTCCGATCACGTCATGGTACCACTCACCAAACAACCTTCTAAACGGTTCATGATCAATGGAAAAAGGCCTCGTGCTATCTCGGACTCCTCGGACGAAGAAGAAGTAAATGTCAACCCCATTGCCAACGTCAACTTGGACCCCATAACCTACTTTGAACAACTTCTAACTCTTCCAAACGAGTCCGAAGAATTCAAACAATTGAAGGATATGATCCAATGCCTAACTAACCACCTCGTGACTTCGGGAAAGAGGAAAAGAAAAGATTGACAAAAGAGACATTATGATTATGGTTGTTTTTAGATATATATTTTATTTTGCAATGGATGATTATGTTTGTGGATGTTTTACCTTGTTTGTTTGGATATTATCTATACTACTCGTATTTATGTTACGGATTATGAGATATTTACTTGTTTTTATGTTCATTTACAGTAGAGACTAGTAGCAATTAGTATGCATAGTATAGTGCAAAAACTGCACATCTTCTGTGATGCTACTGATCTGCAGTTACCGGATCCCTCAATTTGTACTAGACGGATCCCTCCTTTTAGGGATCCGGGGGATCCGGGGAGATAGAAATACAATGCAGATCTCCAAACATAAAACTAGCCCACTAGACCACTTCACACTAGCTAATGCCTTAGAACCTCTTAAGTCTTCCTTAAGACTCAGTAAGTTTCACACTCACTCATAGCTCATTTAGGATCACACTCAATGTACTTTTTGATTTATCATTTCACCAAAACTCATCATCCTTCCGCTCATATACTCACACATCATTTCTCACATGTCAACACATCTAGTTTTATAATTCTCACATGTCAACACATTTAGTTTTATAATCCGCTCCTACATCAAAATGGGTCAAAAACTAATTTTTCATTTCTTATAATTTTTGAGGAATTTTCCAAATTTATCCTAAGTTGCCATCTGATCTCTAGGATCATTTAACACCACTTGACACTCTTATATCTCTTAGTGTCATCTTTGATCAACTATTGGTGCTCATAAAGTCCTATTTTCTTCCACAAAAGGCAATCATTAGCTACCATCACTCATTGCCCTTGATCATTTAAGTCCCCTTTCATTTAAGACACTTAAAAAGACTGAAACACTCAAGATGTATAGATACTAGACCTTAAAAACATCATTTTTCCTCTTTTCTTGGCTACTGAGAGCCGGATCCTTAGGATTAGCCTAGACGGATCCCTCATTGGAGGGAACCGTGGGAACCGGCTGACAGTTTCAGCTAACTCTAGCTAAAATAATCATGTCAAGCTCTTCTTGCTAACTTGAACACTCCATCTTGTCTTAATTAACCTACTTGATCAGTGTAACTCTGAAGTTGACTCTTGTGCATGCAAATCATCACATTTCAAATGATCTTAGTGGCTTAAGTCTTTAATGCATTTGCTTCACCATATACAACTTAAATCTCAACAACTAGAAGCCTCTATCCCACTAACCTTTTTGTTATCTCATCATAAGGAAAGCTCCTAGTGGTAACTCATCCACCAAAGGACTACCCAAGAAACTTGCTCGTGTTATTCACGAAATTTCTTCAACCGAATCATCTCCCGTTAAATCCACAAATGCTAGGATCTTCCCTCCACCTATCAAACCAATTCCTAAAAGGATTGTTCCCACAAAACTACCAATGCCAAACACCACCATACATTCTAAACCAAACACTCCTATTTCTACTAAACCATCACCCTTAGTACCTAGAGCCATATCATTCACCACTCCACTCTCATCACCACACCTCTACAATCTAGAGGAATTGCCTCATAGGCCATCTCATCCTCCACTATTACCAACATTCTCCTCAATAGAAAGAACATCGCAACAACATCAAGGTGTTGAATCAACACTAGCCCCGACATCTTTTTCTCTGTCACCCTCAAATAGTCCCTTTTGGATTATGAGGAATCATCAAAGTCAACCACCCGATCACATGGAAGTAGATACCTCTCTACCACAATCCTCATCACATATTACACCATCACCGCCTTTGGTTGAACCACCTCCACAAATTCCTCTTTCTTTTGAGAATCCTCAACCTTCCTCACTTAACCTTCCTCATTTTGTAGAACCTCAACCAAACCTTCCATCTCAAGCTATTACATTTCTTCCACCACCATTTCCTAGCCATGACAAAGATTGTTATCATTGTCAACATGTTGAAGGCTTGATACATGAAGTACGTGAAGAGCAACGTTTCATGTTTTATCACCTCCTCGAACGTTTCGACAAGGTCAACAAACCTAAATAACCTCGAGCTTAATGATTCAAGTGGTATCCTAGTCTCAAGCTTAACTTAGATAGTTTAGGAATCATATTTCATGTTTAAGTCATTCTCTTAGTTTTAGAGATTTGTAGATCATCTCTCGTATTTTTATTGAATGAAATTACATGTTATATGCCATATTTTCTTGAGAATATGTTGGGTGCCTTAATACATATCTCATATTGATGTTAACATCACATTTTTCATCAGTATTGATGTCTTAAGCCTACAGACAGACGGATCCCTCAATTTAGCTTAGACAGATCCCTCCAAAGAGGGAACCGTGGGATCCGTGCAATAGAAGACTTGTTTACTACTAACTTGAGTCTTATTTGCAGGAAATTATGCTCTATATACTTGTTTTCTAACCTTTGTTTTGTAGATTTTCAATACACACATGAAGACTTTGACACCCTTAGCTAGGGGGAGTTTATTGTCAAAGCAATACATTGCAAAATCATTTGAAATATCATTCACATAGGATTACATTACATAACGTCCTCCTTGCAAAGGTGCAATCATCAAGGGGGAGCATATTCGTCACAAAGATAAAAACTATTTGCAAACATAATTGCAATGCACTAGTTTAGTATTTCTACTTACGCCCTCACAAAGGGATGGACTCATCAAGGGGGAGCTAAGTCGAGAATACTTCTCCTCACTTACTCTCTATTTTTCATCTTTCCTTTCTTTTCACATGTTTTTTTAAAACAATATGTTAGTTTCTTTTCGACGCTCTTTTTGTTTCGACAAAAAGGGGAGAAGAGAGTAAAAACTCCAATTCAAACTTTTACGAATTTTAGTTTTTCCTTAAAACAATCTTATGTTTTGTCATCAACAAAAAGGGGGAGATTGTTAATACAAATAAGCCGTAAAAACGTTTCTTTATATTTTATGATATTCTAATGTTTTGTCGATAACAAACGTAAAATCATTTTAACGAAACAAATAAAATATGTAAATGGTTTGAGCCAATAGTTTACTAAAATACTTATATTTTCATATAAATCACTAAACAAGTAATAGTGCTTTTCATGATTTAGTAATGTATATGTACAATAACTAATGTTTACATATTGGGTAGATATATACATACTTAGTATGTATTATAATGGGTAATAGAATGGGTAGAAGTTTAAGTATTTAACCCATTGACTTAATACATTGAATGTAGTTGGGTAAAACCCAAAGTCCATGACCCATACCCATGGAGCATAACCCATGACCCATTACATGACATCATGCATAAGTCATAATGGGTATTATCCATGACCCATGGAGCTAACACATAACCCATGGACTAGATGCATTGCATCTTCTAGATACATTGTATCTACTTGGATACCCATGGTCCAAAGTCTAGGACCCATGACCCATAAACCATGGGTAATGAAGAGCGTCTCACGGATCCATCAAAATACACTAGACGGATCCCTCCAACAAGGGATCCGTGGGATTCGTGGAACAGTAGCATGTTTTTTCTATAAATAGTGAGTCATTTCTTCATTGTTGGTTGTCACTCCTACACATACTTTCTCCTAGTATTGTAAACTCTCTAACCTCAGATCCAAAGGATCTTTCTATGTAGTTTGTATATGTTTTTGTGTGATTCTCTAGGTTCCTCTTAAAGGCGAGATCACCACCTCTTGAAGTCGAGCAAGCTCAAGTCCATGAGTTGCCATGCTTCGTCATCATCAAGACTACTGAGGTTCTCTTGTTGATAGTTCTCTCTTCCTCTCTAGAAGTGTTGTGTCTAAGGCATTAGTGAAGGATGCCAAAAGGGTCAAGACGAAGGCATTAGTGAAAGGTGCCGAACATCCGTGTCAAAGGCATTAGTGAAGGATGCCAAAAGGGTCAAGTCGAAGGCATTAGTGAAAGGTGCCGAACGTCCGTGTCAAAGGCATTAGTGAAGGATGCCAAAAGGGTCAAGTCGAAGGCATTAGTGAAAGGTGCCAAAAGATCGTGTCAAAGGCATTAGTGAAGGATGCCAAAAGGGTCAAGTCGAAGGCATTAGTGAAAGGTGCCGAACGTCCGTGTCAAAGGCATTAGTAAATGATGCCAAAAGGGTCAAGTCGAAGGCATTAGTGAAAGGTGCCAAAAGATCATGTCAAAGGCATTAGTGAAAGATGCCAAGGGTGTACAATCGATATGGTGCATCGATGTACAAATAGAGATATGTTGTGTCCAAGGATATTAATATCCTTGATGATGTTGTAATAAGGAGTGGGTCTCCTTTGGGATATGTGTTGTGTAGTGTTGGGTAGTAGTTCCTCCTTTGTAATGGAACTCGATATCTAGCATTGTACCGAATAAAGTATAGGTAGGGATGAGCATTTCGAACCGAATCCCGAAACCGAATCGGAACCGTACCAAAACGGTACCGATTCTTGAAATACGGTACGGTACCGGGACTACGAAATAAGGTGAAAAAAAAATCGGGACCACTAATTCGGTACGGGACCGGTACCAAATCGGGAAATTCCCGAAAAAAAGCGGGGAAAACCCGATTTCCCGGTACCGGTACCGGTATCCGAATCCCGTTCGGTACGGTACCGGTACCACTAATTTATGCTCGGGAAAAAATCGGTACCACTAATTCGGTACGGGACCGGTACCGTGCTCATCCCTAAGTATAGGCGACGTTGTGATAGGTTTGGTTCTACCTCGTGGAAGAACCCTGTGTTTAGTCTTGTACCAGAAAAAGAGTAGGCGACGTTGTGAAGGCTTCTCTGCCATAAGGAGTTTTGTGTCGTGTAGTGATTACACTCTCGAGTAGGTGACTCGGGGAGTGGAGTAGGGCAAAGAAGGTGTCCTTGTAGCCGAGCCACTATAAACACTCGTGTCGTAGTTTTGTGTTTCTTACTCTTTACCTTTGCATTACATATTTACATATCTGTCTATCAACATCTAACATACACATTTAAATAGATTGACATAAGTCGATCTAAATATATTAAAACGAAGTTTTAATCGATAAAACTATTCAACCCCCTTCTAGTTTTCCACAATGGTTTGGACCCGGTTTGAATTATGCTTGGTTTTATTTTGGGCTGTGATGGGCTCCGAGTATAAAAGGCATTAATCCAAAGGGATATTGGACAAAGGCTGCAAATGCTATCCATAAAAAACAGCATTCGTTGAAACATGAACCATGTATCCCAACATAAATGAGATAACTTTATAATTGATAAAAGTTTTGATTGTAGGGGGCTAGCAATATTGTGTACATCTTTCTTGCGAAAGTGCAAATATAACAACTGCAATACCAATTTATTAGCTTACATTGCATAAAAAGCTAACAAACTTTCATGTTATGTTTTTGTCACAGTATGCAGCAAACTTTTTGCTTTAAGAGCTGGTATGATGTAAAATAATGGTTAACATGCCAAATCATATTGTTTTATAGAAAGACATTTGTTATGTCATTTTAAATATTAAAATGATGACACTTTGATTCTATATTCTCCTGTTGATTAATCACGAATGAGTAATGAAAATCACTTTTGATGATCTCTTAATCTAACAACTTCATTCTTGCATTAACTTTTAATGTTTTCACTCGATGATGCTTTTTTTTAGCTTTAGCATATTATATGTGTTATTTGCTCATTAATTGATCATGTTATATCTCTAAAACACTTCTTAACTAAAACAAATTGAAGAAACTTTGTCATAGTGTTACTACTCACAACTATAAAAGAATAACAATCAATATTATAGGTTATGTTATTTTTGGACCATAATATATATAACAACTAAGCCATCACTTAGGAGACTACGATGCTGCGAAGTTGGATCTCAATTGAGAATCCTATAATTTTTATATTGTGTCATAACATTTAATTTGACACCATATTTAGAATGTCATTTTATTATAACTATATTTTGATAAAACCGTATCCGTTTAACCCTCCTTTTAAATCAACTAATAACTAAACTTATTTCATAACTACCTACTTAAACTTATTTCATAACTAAACTTATTTGATAAAACCGTATCCGTTTAACCTCCCTTTACACAAAGATTACGCAATGAAAAATTAGATGCCCCCTGTTCTCTATGTTGAACAAAGCCCATGCTTTGCGAACATTAAAACGATTTACTTCAACGATTTATGTTGAACATTGCATGCTTTGCGAATACACAATCCATACTTTAACGATTTACGTTGAACATTATGCACTGAACAATTAGGTACAATATGTGTGCATCACATAGGTCTGAATGACTCATATATTTTAAAATGAAGTGCATAAGAAAAACTGATGAAGAAGTCAGACATAAGTTTAATTAACCTCATTTGGCAATAATTACAAATACTACTTGTTAATCATACTTAAAGCTATAAGCTAAGTTGGCTACTTAACATGCAACTAACAACAACATGTTCCATTTCCAAAAGGATACAATACAATTACACCTATACAAGTCCAAATCCAATAATACAAAACAAACACCAACTAGTCAAACGACGCCGTATTCTCAACCGGATCTAACCAACTGAAATCTCGTCATGAACACCGTAAAATCCCGCCGGAAAATCCCGGTGACCTCATCGGAAACCACCACAGACTCCGGCGACAAGCTCGATCAGCTTCTCCTATCAACCGCAATCCAAAACAACGAAGACTTATCACCATTCATCCGCAAAACATTCGCCACAGGTAAACCTGAAACCCTACTTCATCATCTCCGTCACTTTTGTAGATCTAAGGAGTCAGAAATTGAAGAGGTTTGTAAAGTTCATTATCAGGATTTCATTTTAGCTGTTGATGATTTAAGGTCTCTGTTATCCGGTGTCGAAACGCTTAAGTCGAATATATCGAACTCTAACCGTCTATTGCAGTCGGTTGCGGTTCCGTTGTTAAGTTCGTTAGATGAGTTTATTGAGGCTAGGAATAAATGTGTGAATATTAGTTTGGCTATTGAGAGTTTGAATGTGTGCGTTAAGGTGATGGAGATATGTACGCGCGTTAATTTTCATTTGAGGAATGATAGTTTTTATATGGCGTTGAAATGTGTTGATTTGATTGAGAGGGAGTTTATTGGGAAGGTGCCGAGTAGTACGTTGAGGCGGATGTTGGAGAAGGTTATACCGGCGATTAGGTTGGATATTGAGCGCAGGATTGGGAAGGAGTTTGGGGATTGGTTGGTGGAGATTCGGACGGTTAGTAGGAATTTGGGGCAGGTGGCAATTGGTCAAGCGTCGGCTGGGAGACAGAGGGAGGAGGAGTTGAGGATTAGGCAGAGGCAAGCGGAGGAGCAGAGTCGGTTGAGTGTTAGGGACACGGTTTATGCGCTTGAGGAGGCGGAGGATGACGGTGTTGTTAGTGGAGGTGATGGAGGTGACGGTGGTGGTGGTGGTGGTGCGTTAGGGTTTGATTTGACTCCGTTGTATAGGTCGTATCATATTCATCAGACGTTAGGGCTTGAGGATGGGTTTAAGAAGTATTATTTCGAGAATAGGAAGCTTCAGTTGACGTCGGATTTTCAGGTTTCGTCGATGACGCCGTTTTTGGAGTCTCATCAGACGTTTTTCGCGCAGATTGCGGGGTTTTTTATTGTTGAGGATCGGGTGTTGAGGACTGGTGGTGGGTTGATTAATAAAATGGAAGTGGAGAATTTGTGGGATACGGCGGTTAGTAAGATGTGTTCTGTTTTGGAGGATCAGTTTTCTAGGATGCGTACGGCGAATCATTTGTTGTTGATTAAGGATTATGTGAGTTTGCTTGGTGTTACTTTGAGAAGGTATGGGTACTCCGTTGATGCGTTGCTTGATGTGTTGAATAAGCATAGGGATAAGTATCATGAGCTGTTGTTATCGGATTGTCGGAAGCAAATTGCTGAAGCTCTTGCGGCGGATAAGTTTGAGCAGATGTGGATGAATAAGGAGTACGAGTATTCGATGAACGTGCTTTCTTTCCAGATACAAACTTCTGATATTGTACCCGCGTTTCCTTATATTGCACCGTTTTCATCCACCGTGCCTGATTGTTGTCGAATTGTGAGGTCGTTTATCGAGGATTCTGTAAGTTTTATGTCGCATGGCGGACAGCTTGATTTCTATGATGTTGTGAAGAAGTACTTGGACCGGCTTTTGACTGAAGTCCTTGATGATGCCCTATTAAAGCTTATTAGCACTTCAATTAGCGGGGTTAATCAAGCAATGGTTGTTGCAGCTAATATGGCTGTTCTTGAACGAGCCTGTGATTTCTTCTTTCGTCACGCTGCAAAGCTTTCTGGTATCCCTTTGAGAATGGTGGAAAGGAGTAGACGGCAGTTTCCGCTTACAAAAGCACGTGATGCAGCTGAAGAAATGTTATCCAGCTTGCTTAAAAAGAAGGTAGATGGTTTCATGACATTGATCGAGAACGTGAACTGGATGGTCGACGAGCCGCCTCAGACTGAAAATGAATATGTAAATGAGGTGATAATTTTTCTGGAAACTCTGCTTTCCACTGCACAGCAGATATTGCCGGGTCAGGTCCTTAAACGGGTGTTGCAAGATGTTCTCACTCATATCTCGGAATCCATTGTTAACTTTTTAGTTAGCGATTCTGTGAAAAGGTTCAGCTTGAATGCTGTGATGGGGATTGATGTAGATATCAAATTGTTGGAATCCTTTGCTGAAAACCAAGCTTCGCTTGTATCCGAAGAAGAGGCTATACAGTTGAAGAAAGCACTTGTCGAGGCAAGGCAGTTAGTTAATTTGCTTACCAGCAATAATCCAGAGAACTTTTTGAATCCGGTAATCAGGGAAAAAAGCTACAACGCTTTGGATTACAGAAAAGTAGGGATCATATCAGAGAAACTAAAGGATCCTTCCGAGCGATTGTTTGGAACTTTTGGATCACGAGGATACAAGGCAAACCCGAAGAAAAAATCTCTAGACTCTTTAATTAAGAGACTCAAGGATGTCAACTAAAACCATCCAGACTCTGTGCTTTTCAGATTATCAGGTATCTTTCTTATGTCATTACTTGAAATAGATAATATCATATTACCGTTATGTAACTGTCATGTGTTGGAACTTGAGCATTTTCATCACTGCTTGAATCTTTGAATGACTAACATGCCCTTAGAGACACATCCTGTGTACAGTGCCGTGATAGCTTAGAAAGGATAAGAGTGATATACTACTTGCGTAATACTAACTCTTTATTAACACTGGAGATGCATAGTCTAAGCCTTTAAACGTTGGTAAAAGGCAGTGAAACCACAATTGTTTTTCTTGCCCGACCTAAATAACTGTAACAACTATGTGCTTTTGTACAAAGTCAATACCCTATTCGTGTTTGGTATAGAAGGGAGGCCATTATACCCGACTTTGGTTTTTCAATTACAGAGACCAACAAAAGAATAGTTTACCTTTTTGATCAATATTCATTTGACCTAGACATCGTGAAATCATGTAGCAAAGAATTGTACATTACATAGGAAGACTGGTTGTTAATTTTGTTGCGGTCTAGTTAATAGCTGTAAGCAACTACGGGCCTAGAAGCAGCCCCAAGAAAGAGTCTTCATACAGGTTAGTTGATAGCTTCTGAGTGCGATCTTTGATTTTCCTTGCTTCTTGAAAGTGAACATAGCCTTTAAGATATGATGAGGTTAGCTCCTGTTTTGGTTGGAATAACTAGCTTATTGGTCCATTGCATCCCCTTCGAAATAACTAATAAGCAAGAATTCAGAAAGCTATAGTGAAGTTATAGTATACCTTTGACCCAAAAGGGTCCACATGTTTCTTTTAAGATTCACATGAGTTGCTTTTTAAGGTTAAGTTTATGTTAATGAAGCAAAAGATTAGCAATTGTATTTCATTATTAGATATTTAGATAGTATCAGAATAACAATAAAAACAAAAACATTGTGAATACAACATTTGGGTTATAGTTGAATTAGTCATTCAACTTTCAAAAAGTTATCTGGATTATCGCTGGTAAGCAAATTAACTAATTGTGTTGCCTGGATTATTGCTTACCCAATTACCGGATTCAAAAAGTTGAATAGCCAAAGAATGGGCAAAATACTCGAGTATATATGTAAACTGGAGGTTGGAAATTATTAGCAGACAGTACAATTGTACAAATTTGGTAGTCTTCTTAGGCTATTGTAGTAAAGTAATGAAATTGATACTTTAAGTCACCGGTCTTTGAAGCTTTGGAAAATAACAGGCTAGCAGTAAGCCTGGTGTTTGTCCAAGTTTATGGTAGCCATGTTATATAACCCATCTTTTGGACAAAAGTAGAATGTTGATGAAAAATTATAATATGCAAGCTGTTGTAGTTGCCTGCCAAAAGGAACACAAATTCCTACCCCATCATGAATGGTGACATGCCCAACTAAAATTCCTAACAGGATGGACACTATGGAAAACTAACATGAAGGATACCCCTAACTATATATATGCACAAGAGGTGAACGAACATTTTCGGGCGGGTTGGGTATTGGGTTGAAACTTGAAACTTGTCTTTTGTAATAGAGGTCGAAACGGGCTGGGATGGGGTTGTAGACCCAAAAACATTTTCTTGTTTTATTTATGCTGAATTTTATTATACAATAATTAAAAAAAAAAAAGTTGGATTAAATTATTTAGGTTGTATTACTTGTATGCATTAGGAAAAAGATTTCACTTATAGCTATTTTTTTTCCCCGAACCCAATATATCCCTTAGATCGAAGCTGCCACCTTAATAATGGAATAACACCCACCAACCACCACTACCAAAACCAATGCTTTAAGAAGATCCATGAGAGGTGATGGATATCACAGATCCAAAGGCATATAACTACTTCTCATCTTGTTTAAGATTATTTAGTTAGTATCTTGTCCTTACCAAGGAGCCTTTTGTCTTACTCCTTCCACGTAAGGTGCCCAATCACTTTTGGATTAAGTTTTTTGTGTGGATAAGTCAATACTTGTACCTTAAATGATGGCGTACTCCACTTACCAGTCCAATCAGCTTTACTTCACATCCCAATCAGCTGAAGGTAACAGCTACTTATATCTTGTGAGGATTCAAACATTCACCACGGAAGAATGAGAGCATGTAGAAAACAAATGTTCACTCTCCTGCTTGACTGCCTACTGCTTAAGACCACCTCGCAATTTTGTAGCACGGGACATAGATTATATAGTTTGTCATCCTACACACACGAGTCCCGCGGATATTAGCTAGATAAAGGAGTTTCCAGGCAAATGACTGTTTGTACCTTCTATAGGCCCTCACTCTTACTTAAACAGCTTCGCTTAAGATATCTCACTCTACTTTAGTCCCCCTACACCTCACGAGCATATATAAGCTCTTTGAATAACCGCCACTGGTATTTTGTTAGATCAAGTATTAAAATTAGGTAAAGATTGAGATTAGTTGCTGTAATAGGAATATATGATACAGATTCTTGTTTGACGTATCTTCAAATAGAGATTAGGAATATTAGATTGTTTTGCCTGATTTGATAAATAATTTTGGTATCTAAATATAGTGTTACCGGGGAGAGCTTTCATGGAGAGTTGTTGCATCTGTCGAATGTTTACTTGTTCGTTTAGTTTGTTGTTGGTTGTTCGTGTTATGGTTTATTATTATTGTAATATTGACTGGTCATATTACCCTCTCCTAGAGGTGACAAAATGAGGGGTTGGGTATTGGGTTCGGCTGAAAATGGGTAAATTCTAAGTGCAGTCAAGTCATGTAGCACCGACCACAGACACTTTTTGTTTCCATATTCTTTGAGATTTATAAGTAATATATAATGTCTAATATATGATTACAGAATCAGAATTTTTACAATTATAATGAATTATTAAATGAAGCGTAGTTTTATGCATTTGTGCACACTCTGGATGACTTTTTGCGACCCATGTGCCATGTGACCTGTTTCCTTTTGGTTAAGTCTTCTAGCCAATTTGTTCAACCCACATCGAGACCCATTTGTAGATAATTGGGTCAAAGTTACCACCATACCCTCACCGTATCCCAAATATCCCCTAGGACAGATTGTCTTCACCTTAGTATTCTTGTACAAGTACAAGTCACTAGAGGTGGCAAGATGGTGGGTCGAGTAACGGGTTAAATGTTTCCTTCTGAAACAAGTTTTCAGTATAAATCAAAAAATGGATCTAGTGGAGTTTAGATGAACTACCAAGTAAATGGAAAGTGCAGGTTTTTATTATCTGTTTTTGAAATTAAATTTCCAGTTTCCTGTCTTGTCATACTTGCCCTAGCCATTAAGATGAACTATTGCGTGCCAATGACTTTCATTTAAAATATCTTTCTGGTTTTTAGCATACATTAACAGTTGCATGTTTTTTTTATTATTATTATTTTTTTATTTTATTTTCAAGGGTGACAAGCCTTCTGAATGTTACTGCAGGTTCTGGCTTACTGAATGTTACTGCAGGTTTTAACTGCTAGATGTTTATAAACTCAGGTGTCGTTACTTATCATGCTGAAGAAATTAGAGGAGGCCTGTCTAAACGTGGTGTTGTTGTGGTTGAATATGACGTTGATGCCAGAGCAATTGAGAAAATTCCTCGTAGTTGTTGTGTTTGCAAATTCGTGTGATTAATTTTGTTTTTTTAGACTTCAATATGAGATTGTAAATAGATTTAAATAACCATCTGTGTCAAATTCGTTATTCTTATATGCATCAAATGATTTTCGATTGGTAATGAACTACCTCTTTTACAGTAATTACTTTGTAAGGACCAGTAAACTACTACTAAACCTCAATTCTCTCTCAAGTAGTACAAGTACTTGGTTGTCGAAAATCTCATTACACACTGCCAATGCTGAGATCAGACAGTTTACATTCGGTTATCCAAATCATTTTTATTAAACTCACTCGGAACATGGTTGAGGGGTGATTAAACACACGGGGACCACTAATGCTAAGTTATTGAGCTATTGAACACTAATTTCGCTGCAGAAATCTGCTGTTCAATATTTTGGCATCTACGATAAATTGATTCAAAGGAATATGCCTTCCACTACCAAGCTGCTTCAAATAAATTATTGTCTGTCCAGCTGTTCAAGAAGACGTACTGAAATAGCATGTGGGTCTTAGTTCATATCGATAAGAACATAGCAATATGCCTACCTTAATAAAAAAGATTAATGTTAAAAATAATAAACAATAATCGACAAAGTTTTGGATTTATTTTTCATAAAAAGTAGTTGAGTTTGATTAAATAACAAACAAAAGGAATCTATCTCAGCAAACATAACGTACCAAAAATAACTCACAAGGCCGTTGACAAAAAAACCAAGATGAGATCAAATCATCTCCGGCAAACTCTCATCCTTCTCATCTCCCTCCTCCTCCTTGTATCACTATCCACCCCAAACCCGACAGCATACGACAAGCTCCTCGAATACGACTTCCCGGTAGGCCTTCTCCCACTAGGAGTCACAGGGTACGAGCTAAACGAAAACACAGGCGAGTTCAAAGCATATTTAAAAGAAACATGCACGTTCAAGATTCAAGGATATGATCTCAAATACAAGTCTACGATAAGTGGAGTGATTCAGAAAGGTAAGCTGAAGAATTTAAAGGGTATAAGTGTAAAGATACTTATTGTATGGTTGAACATTGTTGAGGTTAGTGTGCATGGCAATGATCTAGATTTCTCTGTTGGGATTATGTCTGCGGGTTTTGGTGTTAGTAATTTCTTTGAGTCGCCGCAGTGTGGGTGTGGGTTTGATTGTAATAAGTTGCTGTCTTATGATGATGTTTTGATGTCTTCTTATTGATAATTGGATTTTGGTTTATGGATTTGCGAATATTGGGTTAAAGAGCATGGTTTGTTGTGGCGAATTTTGCTTTATGATTCATGTATGAATAATTGAAAGATGTTTTTCGTTTGATTAGTTTTAATTGTTACATTTATGTGCAAAACGAAAACTTAGATAATACTCGGTTTAATTAGTATATAGGTGTTGATATGTTGAGATCGTAGCTGATCCACAATGTGATGTGTTGTAGACTTGTAGTGTACATAGAAGACGTATATAAGGTGTTTGCTCTTAGGTTATATCACTTATATGGTTAGATATGTGTACGGAAAACGTGCACATCTTCCTTGTTTAGGTTACCTGATTAAGTCTCAGATTCTGAGGACCTCACAGAGCAGAGGTTGTAGTAGCACTTGCACGGGTCAAGCCCAACTTCTTAAACTGGTAAAGTTAGTACTAATACTTCTTGAAACATAAAATTCTTATTTTGACTACCAAGTGATCTATCTATACTTGAGACGTGGCATTTACATGTATAAAAACTGCATCAATAGTCACTACTTAGGAATGTTATTCTCTGGTCGGACACTGGTCTTACATTGGGTTATAACAGTAAGCTCCCAGAAACTGGAAATTCATCAAATTACTAACCCGATAAAACGGTTTGAATAAGCGATTATTCTTCTTTGTGAGTCTGATCGGGTAATGTGAACAAACTTTGATCTTATCATGACGGGAAATTGAATAGTCGTCTGAAGAACTGACCAATGGTTGTAGCAGTAGCAGTAGACAGTAGTCATTTTGTGCTTTATTGCTCGATTATAGACAAGCTTGAACCTTGTTTCTCCTGCTAAAGATATTATCCTAATTTCCTTAAGTTTTTCAGAATCCTGCTGTTGATAGTATAAGAATTTGATTATGCTGGTATAGTGTTAAGTAATTTATGTTTTCTCCTGAGTACCCTCAATGGTCGTTACAAATCCCTTGGATTGCAATCTAGAAATGTATGATTCCTAAATCCTAACCAATATCGGTTCATCAAAATTTAACTTATAATTTGGTTTAGAAATTCCTCTGCCACACTTTATTTTGGAATTAAGTACTTTTAGCATTGATTTTGGATTTAAGACATTTAGATTCATTTAAAAGGTATTTAGGTGAGAATTTAGCAAGATTTAGCATTATTGATTCTGAAAACATGTTAAGAGTTGCAGGTTATAAACTTATAATACAGTTTCATCCAATGTGTATGTTCTGTTTATTTTTTTTGTTGGCATAGATTTACAAACGCCTTAGATGACGGACATATGAAATATGCGTGACACTCCTATTTTATGATCAAGTACATAACATTCACAAATGTTATATATCACCATCAAACTCATTATAATTTTTTAAAAAGAAGTACATGTAAAGCAGGGCTACTAAACCATCAACACCTTTCCATATGAAATCACCATATCTATCTCAGATGTCTTCTCGGGTGACAGTATTCCCTTTCATCATAATACTCTTCACATCAGCTGTCGCGCAGATACCAACAGCTTATGAAGCGCTACAAGAATATGATTTTCCTGTAGGTCTACTTCCAACATCTGTAACATCGTACATACTAAACAAAGCCACAGGTGAGTTCTTAGTCACCTTAAGTGAAAAATGTAGTTTCTCAACTGATGGTTACGATCTCCAATTCAAACCTACCATCAGTGGAGTGATCAGTTTAGACAAGGTAACGAATCTAAAAGGGGTGAGTGTGAAGTTACTGTTTTTTTGGATGGATATTGTGGAGGGTACTCGTGACGAGGATGAGTTGGATTTTTCTGTTGGAATGTTTTCCGCGGGGTTTGATGTTGAGGCATTTGAACAATCGCCTCACTGTGGATGCGGGTTTGATTGTGTTGATGTTGATGATGATTTAAAGATTAGAGTCGAGAAGAACTCGACAAACTTTATGAAAAAATTGGATTGGTCGCACTGATAGGGGCAGTGCAAATAATTCCTTGATGGTTAATAACTAAAACTTATGTTTGTATGCACAAATTATTAGCGAGTTATAATTTAATAAAACTGCAGGAAAAAAAGAGTCATTGTTCGTGTGTTCAGCTAAACCCCTCTAACCATATGCAGTGTGATAGATAGGTGTTCTGGATAAATAATGTCTTCTGCTTTTTTTTTGAATGAACATGCTAATTACTTTTTTTTATAACGACACCACACTTGAAATCCGACCTTGGAGTTAAACCATCCAGACGGGTATGCTCCGGGACCCGGGACCCGAACCACTAGAAGAGACCCCGCGAAGGGAAACCTCTAAAACTCACGGCTTCGCACTAGGAGGAAACCTCTCACAAGCTTCAAAAGGAGCTCAGTTGGCCAACTGAGCTAAGCCAGTTGGTTAACACGTTAATTACTTAATTTGAGCCAAGTATCATGTTATTAATCTATTTTTTTAGGTATAGCGTACATGAAAATTTGATGTTTTAAAAATGATAAATTGTCGACTCTCTTTATACACTGGAAGTAAAATAAAATAAACTGTGATATGAGGCGAGACTAAATAAGCCGAAGCTCGCCTTGTTTGGCTATGGAAGTTGTTTTTGAGATCGCTAGCTGCAATTCCGTTGACAAAGGGAATTGAAAAGCAACCATAATTTGAAAATGATTACATGTTTATGTTATCCTGAGTTCTTGCCATGTAGAAAATATTTGTTTGAGGCTTGTTATTGAGCTATTGTATACAAGTTTGTTTAAGTTTGCAAGCTTATTTGAGCTCAAATCGAGCTTATAAAGTCTCAACTCGCTTATTAAGAATCAGCTTTCTTATATCCAAACGCTTAAAGTAGTAATGCAGTATTTGTAATTTGAGAAAATGGTTAGAATCATTTCTAGGGATGGATTTTGCGACATTCTTACTGTGTGCGTCTCTTTTAACACAAGAAAGGCAGACTACTAAGAGCACTAGGTACAGTCTCGTGCCATAGGTGGTGTTATAAGAAAAAGTTGTGACACCTCAGCACTTTTTTCTCATGGCACCAGTTTTGGTTATGGCACCAAAACCCTCATCCCTAGCATAATACCAGTTTTCTGGTGCCATGATACATTTTTTTTTTTCAATTTTAAATAAAATCATATATCTTTTAGTCACTTTGTCATTCGAGTACAAAATTTGTCTCGGTCTATAGACCTAATACGTCATCATACTCGTTGGGCTAAAAATTACGGTAGTAGTTATGTGAACATTAACCATACAAAACTAAAGTATAATAAACCACTTATCACTTGACTTTACTCTACAAAAGATAAAATACCAAAGTTGAATATTATATTTAATGCCAGATCAGCCCAAACCAATCTTATCATTTGTGTCGTCTTCTTCCTTCCCCCTACCTGCAAAACACACAAAAAAGAAAAAAAAAACAAAAACAGAACATATCACAGTATCTCACAAACACAAACCTAAACACATCACAAACACAAATACATCACAAACACAAACAAAAAAAGGGAAAAAGAAAAAAAAAATTTGCTTCGGCGTGAGCTGGTGGCCACGGCGCCAAGACCCACCAGCCAAGTCTCGGTGTGGTATCTCGTGCCATAGGGTGGCGCCGAAGGTGATGGCTCAAGCCAACAGCCCTTGTACCCGGTGCTCTAAAGGACTGTTTTAATTCACATGTACTATTCCACTAGCCATAAATGGACCCAAACCATACAAAGGTATGGGCGAATGTTAACCTGTTCGCCATAAATGGGCTAGCAACAACAAAGGTACATGAGTACGATGAAGCATTATAAACGCGGCAAGTATTCCTAAATCGTCTATCTTATGTAAAAAGTGACCTGACTCGACGGCATAAACTAAATGAACTATTCTGGCTTGCTTTCGAAAGATGCCACGGTTTTGGTTTGGCCCCTTCTTGGTTACGACATGTTCATGTGACCACATTTAGTTTGTTTGCATAATTCATCAAGAATCGGTCAACTTGAAGAGCAAGTGCATTATCTTAAATTCTTAATGATATAGCAAGTTCTGATTCGCTTTTTTGTAATCAAAATGCTAATCATACGTTATACGGTCATCAATGGTTCAAGTACAAGCATGATAATCATATTTTTTTTTTATTCGTTACCAACACGATGTTCGATTCTACCGTGAATTTGTTAGGAGTCTTGTGGCATGTGAGGGGCATAAATGAGATTTATATCACATTTGTGAGTTGCACATGTATTGTTCTCCACAATACTCCTAAATAACTTTCCCTCCAAAACTACCTTTAAATAGTCGTTAGCTTTCATTCTTTCATTTCAGTTTTAGAATTGTATTTCCTTTCTCTCTCAATACTCACTTGTAACCAACCATTGTAACAAACCATCATTGATAATCCAATTAAGCTTTCGACTATAACAATTCTTTAATCTTGTTTGTCCAAGTTAATTGTGAATCCATTAACGGATCTTAAGTGATCTTTAGTGGTGTGTATCAGTGGTATCAAAGATTTTTCCTGGTGAAGTCTCATTGAAACAGATTCAAGATTCATAGTTCAAGATTCTGTTGAGTTTTCCCGCCAAATTCTGTTATTCAAGATTCATTCATAATTCAAGAAAGATCACAAAACAATAGCGCCATCAACAAGAACAACTGGTACCAGTAGTGGGGAAAACAGTGATGATAACACAAGAAGATATGTGGACGAAGCATTGAATGGGTTCAGGCAAACAATGGAGCAGATGATGAGTCAACTCCAGATGATGAGTCAAAATCAGTTGGTGAATAGGGGACCAAATCAAAACCAGTACAGCAGGATGACTAAAGTGGAGTTTCCTAAGTTTTCAGGGGATGATGTAAGAGGGTGGATCTTTAGGTGTGAGCAGTTCTTTGCAATTGATAGCATTCCAGATGACCAGAAGGTGAGGTTAATTTCTGTTCATTTGTTTGATAAAGCACTTCTTTGGCATAGACAGTTCATTAGATTGCATAGGGAATTGGTTTCTTGGATTGTTTATAGAGATGCTATCATTCAAAGATTTGGAACTGTGTTTGATGATCCAATGTCTGAACTAAAGAATGTTAAATATGAAACTAATGCCAAAGAATATCAAGATGTGTTTGATACTTTGCTAAGTAGAGTAGACATCAGTGAAGAACATGCAATCAGTTTCTATCTTGAGGGTTTACCAACTGAGTTAGAAATGGGGGTTAGAATGTTTAAACCAAAGACCTTGGCCGATGCTTATTCTTTAACCAATCTTCAAGAGGCTACTTTAAATGCTATTAAGAAGAAGAATAGACTGCAGATGAGTAGTAATATGGGGAATGGGAATAGGTTGAATGTTGCAGCAGGAACTAGTAATAGCAAACCTTTGTTAGCTTTACCTGCAGCAACCAATGGGTGGAGGAGTAGACCAAACAATTCACAAGGTGGACAAAATAGGAAACAGTTAACTCAGAAAGAATATGAGGAAAAAAGAGCAAAACCTCTGTTTCTATTGTGATCAGAAATTTGTTCCAGGACATAAGTGTGCAGGACAATTTTATACTATTGTGATTACTGGAGAAGAGGAAGAAGAGGAGGAAGAATTTGTGGATGCAGATGATTCTTTGATGGAAAATGTGTTAGATGAGGTGGTGCCACAAATCTCTCTAAATGCTCTATCTGGTGTAAGTTCTTATCAAACTATGAGGGTGATTGGTTTAGTAGCCAATGGACATGAGTTGCATATTTTGGTAGATTCTGGGTCAACTCACAATTTCCTAGATGTCAATGTAGCAAAGAGGTTGGGGTGTGATATTAGAAAAACTTGTCCTATGTCTGTTTCAGTTGCTGGAGGAAAGAATTTGATGACTGTAAGTGTATGTAAAGGGTTTAAATGGATGCTTAAGGGGGAGACCTTTGTTTCTGATGCAATGTTGTTACCACTTGGGGGGTGTGATATGGTCTTGGGCATCCAATGGTTATCTACCTTGGGAAATATGATGTGCAATTTTAAAGAATTGAGGATGGAGTTTTTGTACAATGGTAGGAAGGTCTGTTTGAGGGGCACTAACAAGACTGTGGCACATTGGTTAGAAGGAAAAAAGCAAGTTAATAAGATGGAAGGTGGGAAACAGGCTGAACTAATGATGTTAAGTGTGTATCCCAACACTGGTTTAACCTTGAATTCAGCCAATGGGGTGGATCAGTGTGAAGAAAAGTTGGACAAAAGGATTCAACAAGTAATTGATACTTATGCTGATGTGTTTGAAGTCCTAAAAGCCTTACCCCCAACAAGAACTCATGACCACAAAATTCCTTTAATTCCAGGAACACAACCTATCAATATCAGACCCTATAGACACCCACCAATGCAGAAGGATGCCATAGAAGCCATGGTTAAAGAAATGTTGGAATCATGATTCATTAAACACAGTCAAAGTTCTTTTGCATCACCAGTGGTAATGGTTAAGAAGAAGGATAATACTTGGAGGATGTGTATAGATTACAGACAGCTGAACAAAAGTACCATTAAAGACAAGTTCCCAATTCCCATTATTGAAGAGCTAATTGATGAATTGCATGGTTCAACAGTGTTTTCTAAGTTGGATTTGAGATCTGGTTATCATCAAATCAGAATGAGTGAAGATGATGTGGCAAAGACAACTTTTAAAACTCATGAAGGACATTATGAGTTTGTAGTCATGCCATTTGGACTAACAAATGCACCATCTACTTTCCAATCCTTAATGAATGAAGTGTTCAAGGCATTCTTAAGGAAGTTCACATTGGTGTTTTTTGATGACATTTTGGTCTATAGTAAGTGTTTGTCAGATCATGTATAACACCTCACTGCTGTCCTATCAACCATGAGGACTCACAGTTTGTATGCTAAGAAAAGTAAGTGTGTGTTTGGGACATCTCATGTGGAATATCTGGGTCATGTAATATCAACAGAGGGGGTAGCTACAGATCCAACTAAAGTTCAAGCAATGCAGTCATGGCCTGTTCCAACTACAGTGAAGCAACTTAGAGGGTTCCTTGGGTTAACTGGTTACTACAGGAGATTTATCAAAGACTTTGCCACTGTTAGTAGACCTCTCACTCAGTTACTTAAGAAAAATTCTTTTAAATGGAATGCAGATGCTCAAGAGGCCTTCATTAAGCTCAAACAAGCCATGGTTCAAGCTCCTGTGTTAGCCTTACCAAACTTTGAACAGACATTCATAGTGGAGACTGATGCATCTGGGGTTGGAATAGGAGCAGTCTTCCAACAAAATGGTCATCCTATAGCATTTTTGAGTAAGACATTATCAGTTAAACATCAAGGTCTGTCTACTTATGAAAAAGAGTTTTTAGCTGTTTTGTTGGCACTAGAGAAGTGGAGAGGTTACCTTTTGGATAGACACTTTGTGATAAAAACTGATCATTACAGCCTTAAGTACTTATTGGACCAAAGGATCACTACACCAGCTCAAATGAAGTGGCTTCATAAACTAATGGGGTTTGATTATGAGGTGAATTACAAGAAGGGAGCAGACAATGTAGTTGCTGATGCACTATCAAGAATGCTAGGTGAAAGTGAACTCTTTAGTATGCACACTACTACTGTATCTACAGAGATGATTCAAAATGTCACACCCCCAAATTACCTGTTTTGCAGCGGAATGGAATTCCTGGGGATTGACTGTCATAGCATCACAATCACAGTTATATTGAACGACCTAAAGTGTCGTTTGGAAAATACATCGCTTGATTTAATAAAAACATTCAGAGTTACAAAGATAGGTCCCAAAAGAAAATCAACTTGTGCGGAAATAAGTTTGTTACAATTCAAACGATGTTTTAAAGTACGTAAAACTCAAGTGAGACGAGTCGTCATCACGACTCCATGATGTCCAAATGCATGCCATGAAGTGAATGCCTTAGATACCTGAGATAAAAACATGCTAAAAGTGTCAACACAAAGGTTGAGTGAGTTCATAGAGTTTGTGTTGAAATGTAAAGCCTTTCAAAATCGTTTATGCAGCAAAGGCATTGTAAATCCACCCAGTTCCAAGTTCCGCCCATACAAAACTTGCAACCTGTGTGTTCACAACCCACTGCCAAAATGTGTATAGTTTAAGTTCAAACACATGATGTCAAATGAATTCACAATAGTACCTAACTCGACGTAGAACAATAAAGCTTAATCAATAAAACTAGACTCCATGTATCAGTAGTCAACTGATTTAGAACATTATACGACGTAGAACTGTAGCACATAATCAATAGCACCTAACTCAATGTATCAGTAGTCAACTGACATAGTACTTTATTCGACGATGTATCAGTGGTCAACTGACATAGAACTTTATACGACGATGAATCAGTAGTCAACTGATTTAGAACGTTATACGACGTAGAACTATAGCACGCAAACAAGAACAATTGATATAGTATGACTTTTGATTTAGAAACAATGGTGATCATGATAGAATTTAGCCTTAAAAATCTAAAGTACTTGTGAAAAATAAATGAGCATGTATCTCCCCCAAAATAGTACAAAACAATTGAAAGTGGGGCTATGAAAACTCACTTGATAAACTGGTATGATGACAAGAGTGAGTACACTGAGGTATAGCGGAATACTTTAATCTGGACCTATTACGAATGATATGATATGTAATGAGTTATGATGTAATGATATGCATGCATTTCGTATGTTATTTATACCATTTGTGAGTTTTGAAAATAATACTTATCGTCGAAAAATACTCTTTTGACGTCTTGACCATTCTTAAATTACTTTACAAGTATTTACGTCAAAATGTCATCCTACAATGGTTTCGTAATGATTTATAGTGAAATTATCACTTTTCGTCGTAAAATAACGTCGTTGGAAATTTCATGAAAGTGACAAAAATGGCTTTGAAAAACTAGTCGTAAAATGGTGTACGTCGCACGTTAGGAAACGAACTCGACGGTTTTGGAAAGCTTGTATCAAAATCTAGAAGTTTTAGTACAGGAGTTTTCGTCATAGAGGTCTCGAACATAAAGATAATAAAGGTTAAAGATGGTGATTTTGTCCAATTGTTGCGTAAAAAGTGAGTTTCGGCAAAGTTTAAGCGACCGTAAATAATTTATTACAACTCCGCTATACAAACGGTTGGTCGTTTTGAAAAATATGCTTGGTGATCTCGATTTTATTAGAAGACATTTCGTTCCAAAAAGTTCCACATCCACGTTAAAAACAGCCTTCAACATGGTCATTTTAGTTACCGTAACACTTATCTCGTAAAAATAATATAGTTTTTCTAAAAAAATAATAGTTACGGCAATTTTATGAAAACGTGTATATCTTGGTCGTTTCAAATCCGTTTTCTACATATTATATGTCCTTAGCTTCGTATCAAAGTATACTAATATATTTTTGATGAGTCGAAATAATTTGTAAAGCTTAGGACTCGTTTTTGACTCGTACAAAACTAAAATAGGTTGCTGAAATTTCAGAAAAATATATATTTCGTCGTCAAACTTGAAAAATTCATAACTTCTTCGTTATAACTCCGTTTTAATCCGTTCAAGCGGCCACGGATTCGTTTTAAAGTATATTTTCTAAATATCAAGGCCAAAAATTCGTGCCTACTGTCGGATTTTCCAGAAAAACAAAACGAGATCAGACCACTATATATATTTGTCGAAAATAGTTTTTCTCGTACTAAACCTATTCCAATCCCTTCAAATCAACTCCAAAGCTATTCTAATCCTACCATACTCCTTCTTAGGGTGTCATGGGTTCCTAAACATCATCAAGACCAACATATACCAAAGGAATAATTATAGGATGACCTTTATATATATATAACTCTAAAATCAATGGAAAAATGGTATAAATACACATAAGTCTTGCATGTTTGCTAAGAAAATGAAGAAATAAGTATGAAATGAAAGTGAAAGATATAAAATGAAAGAAATATGCTTACAAGCTACTATGATGAGGTGCAAAGAACAAAGGTTTAACCTAAACACCCTAGGTTTTTATTTCAAAACCTTAATAAGAGTGTGATCTAGATTGTATACTTGAGCTTGAGAAAAATTTTGTGATCCCTTGTAACACTCTTGGTAGAACCGGTTTTAGAAGTGAAGAACAAAGAGAGAAAAAGTAACTTTTACTACTTGACTAACACTTGCAATAATGAATGAATGGAGTAAGTGAAGAATATCTATACTTGTAGAAGAAAAATTTACCAATCATAAATGCTAACCCCCCCTTGGTCGGCCAAGGGGGGAAGTATTTGTCAAAAAATATATATATATATATATTTTTTTTATATTGTATAAGTAATTGTTAAAATGTAAGTAAATGTGTAAATAATAGTAACTTGTAAGGTTTTGTATACATTAGTGTATTTTAAGGAAATTTTAGGTAAAAGAAATTTTTAATAGATCAAAGTAGAATGTAATGAGATCATAAAAATTGTAAAAATACATTCCTTGTAAAATTTGAGTGATAAAATAATTATCGCGTAATTTTTAAGAAAAACGTCGTAATAATATAACTTTAACGATTTACATACAAAATAAATTTAAAACACTAGGTAAACTAAAAATATAGTTTTTATAACTAAATATAAGTATAAAATATATCGGGATCATTTTTAGAAGTAACGGATTAAATGTTCAAAATAATAACTCACGCGATAACGTTTATTTAATATAAAATTTACGCGTTTAATGTGAAATGTAAAGTCATGAATGAACTGATATGATGAAAATGATGCTAATGAAATGTAAACTAAACTTAGTCCATATGAAATGTTCGTGATGATATGATCATGAATTCGCCGCTATACCATTAGGGTTACGCGAATTTGGAACACGTAAACCTAGTTTACGATAAATGATGAAATAGTGAAACTTGAGAAATGACTTGAAATTGCGAGTTGTCACACAAAAGGTGAAAGACAGTTGGGTCAATGATGAGCATTTACAGGCTATAATGGATACACTTGCAAAGGGTGAAGAAAAGAAGCACTACTCATTTCATAATGGTCTCTTATCAAGGAAGGGTAAACTAGTAGTTGGGGCAGATGAATTACTAAGGAAAGAATTGTTGCAAAACTTCCATAGTGGTGCTATTGGAGGACATTTTGGGGTCAAGGTTACTAGCCATAAAATTTGTTCAGTGCTCTACTGGAAGGGTCTAAGGAAACAAGTCAAGAAATAGGTACAAGAATGTTTGGTATGCCAAAGGTATAAACCTGATCTCTCTTCTTATCCTGGGTTGTTGCAGCCATTACCTATTCCTCAAACTGTATGGTCAAGCATTTCTATGGATTTCATAGAAAGTCTTCCTAAGTCCCAAGGTTATACTGTTATATTGGTGGTGGTGGATAGGTTAACTAAATATGCTCATTTCATTCCTCTTGCACACCCCTTTAATGCTCTACAAGTGGCCCAAGTTTTCCTAGACTCAGTTTGCAAATTACATGGTGTTCCTGAATCAATTGTGTCACATAGGGACAAGGTGTTCCTTAGTACTTTTTGGAAAGAATTGTTTAAACTGCTGCAAGTCAAGTTACTATTGTCCACTTCTTACCACCCACAGACAGATGGACAAACAGAAGTTGTAAATAGATGTTTGGAAGGTTACCTAAGGTGCATGACAGGAGAGCACCCAAAGGAATGGTCAAAATGGCTATCTTTAGCAGAGTTGTGGTACAATTCCAACTACCATTCTGCCATACACACTACACCCTTTGAAGCCTTATATGGTCAACCACCACCAGTACATGTTCCATATATGAGTGGATTCAGTAAGGTTGATGTTGTGGATAGGTCCTTGAGTGCAAGAGAGGAGGCTATTCAGATGTTGAAGTTTCATTTAGAAAGGTCTCAACACAGAATGAAGCAGCAAGCAGATAAACATAGGACTGAAAGAGAATTTGTGGTGGGAGATTGGGTACTTTTGAAGCTGCAACCACATAGACAAGTATCCATAAGACAAGGGAAGCAAAATAAATTCTCTCCTAAGTTTTTTGGTCCATTTCAAGTAGTGGCTAAGATTGGGCAAGTGGCATATCAGTTAGACCTTCCTTCACACTCTCAAGTTCATGATGTCTTTCATGTCTCAGAGCTTAAGAAGTGTAAAGGAGATCATAGTACTACTGTTACAACAATGCTTCCACAAATGGATAAAGAGGGACAAATTGAAGCAGAACCACAAGCTATTCTTGAACGGAAGATTGTGAAGAAGAAAAATGCAGTAGCAGTTTATGGACTTGTACAATGGAGCAACAGTGGACCTCAAGATGCAACTTGGGAGCTGCTAGAAGATTTGTATAAGAGGTTTCATGATTTTGATTCTTGAGACAAGAATCATTTAAAGAGGATGGATTGTTAGGAGTCTTGTGGCATGTGAGGGGCATAAATGGGATTTATATCACATTTGTGAGTTGCACATGTATTGTTATCCACAATACTCCTAACTAACTTTTCCTCTGATGAGTGTGTAAATACTCATCATTTTTATACAAAATAAACTGCAAAATCATCTGAAAACACTCAGAAACACATCAAAATGATCAAAATATCACAAATAAGTGTTTTATGTGTTCCAAATGCAAAATTATCAAAATCAGATGAAAAACATATCAAATTTGCAAAAATTGCAGTTTTAGTCCCCCAAGTTTATAAAATTGTCAAAAATAGTCCCTGAGCCAAAATTTCAAAAGAAAAGTCACCAAAGGTCTTTTTAAAATCACAAATTATCATATTTAGTCCTTTGGTGAGAAATCTAAAAGTTTTGAGAAAATTGCAATTTAGTCCCTGAAAATCCAAAATGTTCAAATTTAGTCCTTGGGAATTTCAAAAATGTCAAAAACTAAACCTTGGACTATTAAATGTTGGCAAAACTAACCCTTGGATCACTTTTCATAAGTTACATGTTTGGTCCTCAGTTTTGGAGTTTTACATATTTGGTCCTTGTTGTATTAATAATCAAACAAACCAAACGGACCTAATTAAAACCCCTAGCCCAATCACCAACCCTGGCCCAAAAAACCTTTACCCGGTCCCTTAACCCGACCAACCCATTTACCCAAACATTTAAATAAACAAAAAAACCGCCCTAGTTGTCTTCCCTGTCCCCCCCCCCCCCCCCCCCGACACCATTGTCTCCAGCCACCAACAGCCTCCCATACCCACTCTAAACCACCTTTTGTCTCCCCCCTCCTCACCAACCTTGCAATGCATTTAATGCATCTCTTTCCTGTCCCAATTATCTTGAACCAATTTTCCCGCCAAAACAGGATTAATGGCTAGGATGGATTCTAGCTATCCAATGGCTCACATCTATGCTGGGATTTGGTCAGAAGGAGAGAGAAAGCCTTTTGGAGCATAAAAGGAGACAAGATGAAGCTAGAGAAAAGAGTTAGTCTTAGTTTTTAGAAGATATATGTCGTTTTTCAATTTGTAGCATCTTAAGTAATTTTCAGTATTGTTTTCAAGTTAATTTGTACTAAACAATCGTATTCTAGTGTATCTCAGTTTAATTTAAGTATCAATTCAGTTAAAGTTCAGTTTCCATTTTTTTTTGCTTACTGTTGAATTTATAAATTTCTAAATCTGAATTCCAAGCTTCAATAAGCTTCTTTACAAGTTGAAACAAGCTTAGGTTAGCTTATAATAGCTTTTCATAAGCTTAGGTTTAAGATTGGAACAATATTGGCAACTGGTCAACAAAAGTCAAACCAAGGAGCAAAACTGATGCAGATGTGATATGGGGTGATTCAGAGCTTGAAATGGGTGAAAAGGAAGCCAGTGGGTTGAATAAATTAGGGTAGTGTTCTTGTTTCATATGTGGCAGGCCATAGTGGCCATTGGACAATTTGTAAGTGATTTTCACAAATCTGCATACAATGTATTGGTGTTCATAATTAGTTAAGATCTGTTCTAAAGTAGTAATTAAGTTCAGTTAATTTATTTTGATCATTTGTGTATGCTGAGTCAGGTGTCATCTCATTTAAAGTTGCAAATCAATACATTAAGGGGTGTTTGGATTGCTGTCATATCCACCCCAGAATTGAATTCAGTGTTAACTTTTACTTGGATCAAGTTTGTTTAGCACTAGTAAACTCATTTGAGTCAAAAAAATTGATCTAGCAACTCAAAAAGTCAAAATAAGCTTGATTCTTTCTTACTGTCTCACTGTTGGATCACAGGATTTGAAAAATCCTGTTTTGTGTTTAAAAGTGTTAAAGATTGCTTGTATTGTGCTCTTTGCATAACATAACATCATCTTCAGTCATAAAATTGGATTCAAGTTTCACTTTAGTCAAAGTTCTTTCCATTTTCAAAAGTCAAGAATTTCAAAAAGTTGGATTTGAGCAGATGTTGCAGCAACTGCATTGGATTCATTAAAGGTCTTTAGGTCCTAATTTTTGGAATATAAGCAGTTGGCTTGGTTGTCTTTAAGCCCTCATAATTGGTTTTAGCTTTTGCCTTCTGGATTACCCTGTGCACAAGCTCAAAGTGACCCCTAGGTGCCCTGCACCAACTCAGTGTCAGCTGAGTGCTTTACTCAGTTTTATTTAAGCTTGCACAGAGCTCATCCTAGCTTTTTATAATCTGGTCTTTTGGTTATTATTAGTCACTTAGGTCTAGTTTAGGTATCAATCATTGGATTTTAGATTGTAGCTTATTTGGTTGCTTATTTTTGGTCTACAAGTTAACACCAAAATCTGATTTAAGCTTATACTCACAAACATCAAATCTGTGTTAATTGGCTATTCAGTAGTTAAAGCTTGTTGATTTCTGTTTTATTTGATCATTTTTAGTATATCATAGTCTTTATCAACAGTAGGTAGCTTGTTTTGACCATTTGCTTATCAAGTGCTTATTTCAATAAGCACTTGATTGATCAGTTTGATTTTCTTCCACATAACATACTGTTTTTCCATTTTTCATAGCTTCTTAACATTATTTTAGAATTTCCCTGAAATTTTCAGATTTTTCCTAGCTGTTTTACTAATTTTCTTAATTTAATCTAGTTTTTAAGTATTTTTAATTAGCAATTAATACAAAAAATTCAGAAAAGGTTCCAAAAAATAAGTTTTCATTTTTCTTAGACTTAGATAAATATAAAAAGTAGAAAAAGTAATTTTCTAGATTTTTCATAGCTTATTTGGTAATTTTTAGCAATTAAATTAGTTTTTAATAGTTTAAAATTCATAAAAAATAGAAAAATAGTCACAAAAATACAAAAATAGTTTTGAAAAGTCTATTTTGATATTTTAGACTTTTCCAAGTGTTAATCTTATTTTTCTAGCCTTATTTCACATTTTCTTGTAATTTAGGTAATTAATTATTAGTTAAAAATAGTTTTTAATTAGATAATTAGTCTTAAAAATAATTTTCTTTTTCTAAATATTTTATTATATCATTAGGTTTGTAAAAACATCATTTTCATATTTTTAGGGTTAATATTGAATTAGTTTCACGTTTTTAGTTGTACGTCGCGTAGATTTTAATTTCAGTTTCGTAAAACATAAAAACAAAAACATCATTTTAATTTTAGTGATAGCGTTTATTTAATAGATTTTATCTTTTTAAATTTCCTCTCATTTGCATTTTAGCCTTTGTATTTGTTTGATATTTCTGTAGTTATAATCAATTCATAATCTCTTTCTCGTTCAAACTTCTCGATCACTAGACGTTGATTGATCCATTGCATAGCTCGCTGGGACATAACGACCCGGGGAGACTTTATACTCCTCTGATCTTCATTGATTTCGTGCTTAAGCTGTTTTAGGTCTTCTTACGCTTGCGTGAGAGAACTTGACGGTTTTGCGCGCATCAAATTTTTGGCGCCGCTGCCGGGGAGCTGTGCTGATTTATCTCCCGTTTTAGCAGATTAGTTGTTTGAATCCTCACTCATTGTTTATATCATCATTCTTTGTATATATATATATCCATATTTTCTTCTAAAAAAATCCAAAAACCCAAAAACATCCAAAAACGTATAAAACACAAAAATATTTTTCTCTTGTTTCTATATATGTATCAAAAATAAAAATACAAAAAGAATCGTCATTTTCTCTAATAATTAACAACTTAAAAGATTCCCTCCAAAACTACCTTTAAATAGTCGTTAGCTTTCATTCTTTCATTTCAGTTTTAGAATTGTATTTCCTTTCTCTCTCAATACTCACTTGTAATCAACCATTGTAACAAACCATCATTGATAATCCAATTAAGCTTTCGACTATAACAATTCTTTAATCTTGTTTGTCCAAGTTAATTGTGAATCCATTAACAGATCTTAAGTGATCCCTAGTGGTGTGTATCAGAATTTTGTTGAATTTCTATATATCATGTCAAACCATCATCTTCGTGTAATGAAATACATGGACTTTTTCCTTTAAGGATACGTAAAATTTCGTCATTCAAAAACCGCATATATCAAAACCAAAAAGCTTCGCTGCAACGCGGGAGGCGATCTCCCTCGTTATAATTAATTGTAGCAAATGATACCTCCATATCTTTTTTAATGACATGCATGTGATAGGGTCAAAATAGACATATGAGAAACATGGAAGCTAACAAGGAAGGCCAACATACCCATTTGCTACATCCTCCAAAGTCAAACAATGCACGTTACATTAAAACATATCCTTCACAAATCATCAACGACAATGTCCTAAACAACTATCAAAATTCGATTTTTCATTCACACTCAATGATCGATGTTCGGAGTGGTTAAATTTTAAGGTATAATATTAACTCTGTCTTCAACTATAACCATTATAAATGTAAACTTTATTAATGTTACAAACAATATCAATTTCTAATATGAAACTTATATTGAGACGTGTTTGTAATTGAAAACTGTAATCGGAATTTAAAACGAGCATTATGAATTTCAAAAGTGGATTCGACTCTCATGTTGCTTTCGTCTAAGCTGGTCTTGCAATTAACCCTTTTGTGACGCCATATCAAGGTTATCTACTAGAATATCGACATGATCAAAAGTACCAACATCTAAGCTGTCATGTTATCATTCTGATCAAAGAGTTTAGGCAAAATTAGTCGGTCAAAAAGTCAAAACACATAATGTGGTAACCGTTATAGATTTGATTAGTAAAAGAAAAACGTGTTACATTAATATACGTTAGATTAGAGAGTGATTATCATATTTTCCGGGTCATAACTCGTTTCGAGAGGCGAAAATATCCATGAAGACCCGTACCATCCTCCCACTTCTTGCGTTTTGAAACCGAATATTTTCTGATTTTCTCTTTTATTTTAACCATTTGTTTTACTATTATGTTACCGTTTTGTTATATTTAAAAAAATATTTAGCCAAATTAGATGTACAGGCTGAGCTAATTAAATTTTGATGTCTCAAGTTACATATAATTATTAGGAAACAATAATTGCTACTAGACAATATTTAACTTAAAATAGATGAACCGGACCAAGTCTTACCTTCTTCAATTATGAATGACCCAGTCACGCGTCTTTTTAATATTCAACTTAATATTTACTCTTGAATCTTGATGGATTACAGTTTGACATTATTTTTTATGAAAACGTAACGTTACTTTATTAAAACAGCCATCTTAAAGCTGTCGGGATATAAAAGAATAAGATATAAACAGTGGCACATTTATTAAAAAAAGGGCTAATTATGCAAATACACATTTTGCTCAAGGTGTTAAAACTTTCTAGGAAAAAAGTTGGGTTATTTCCAAAATAGACCTTGAGACTTGCGACTTTTCTACTTTTCATCTAAGCTTGACAAGTGTCCTTCGTAATTTGTGTACCCAATTATTGTTTCTGACTTTTACAGCTATGATAGTACAGCGACCGAATCTCAGCGACTTTTTTTAAGAATCTTGCGAATTTTTTTTTGTCCTTTAGTAAAAAAATTCAAAGTTACTAAAATATTTTTTTATACTTTTAGTTCCTTCACAATGCTGAGCGACTTAAGCGAAATAATTTAAGCGACTTTTTTACTGTACACTTTTTGTACCTTTTTAACAGTACTTTTAAACTTTTTAAAATTTTTACCCTGTTTTTAAATTTTTACCCACACACACAAACACACACACTAACACTCTTCTACCAGAAAAACACAATTCAAAATTGTGAAACCCTAAATCAACCCCTAATTATTCAGTCAATTAAACTCTCAAATGGCTTACATTCCCCAATATTTTGATGCTAAGGTAACGGTTCGTTCCCAGGTTAAGTTGCTTTCGGATATTAAGTCTAAATTGTTAAGCAATCCAGATCGAATGAGGTTGTTTAGAGCAACTGTTTTTGGGCCATGGTTAGATATTCCTCAGCTAGGTAAAGGCAATCATATGGTGAATTTCGTTTTACAACACCAGGTATATATCGACAAACTGCTTGATTCTTGTCCCCCCATTTTATACAAAATTGGGAATAATGTATTGAAATTCGGTCGGCGAGAGTTTCTATTGATGACCGGATTTCTTTTCGGTCGTTTGCCTCCCCCTGTAGAAATTGATCGCAGTCCTTTTTGTTTGTGTGTCTTTCCTGAAAAACAATTTATAAGAAAGGTAACTGTAAAAGGGAATGAGCTTTTAGATTTATTTGGGAATGACACACAATTTTCAAAGTTATCAGATGAGGATGCGGTAAGGGTATGTCTGTTGCTAGTCGCTGATGTCGTGTTCATAGGTCGTGGACCTTGGTACATCGTTGACAATTATTTGTTGCAATTAGTTGAGGATTTTGGGGCATGGAATGCATATCCATGGGGAGAGTTCTTGTGGAGCCGTTTTTACAAAAATTTAGCCAATGTGGTACCCCGGCATTACAATGCTCACTACAAAGAGAAATTGCAAGAAAACCCTTCTAAAATTGCAACATATAATATTTCTGGCTTTATCTTGGATTTTAAGGTTAGATGTGTAGACATTTATGAACATCTCAGTTTTTGTTTACTATTTTTGGATACAAATTTGTTATACTTATTTTCATTGTACAATGCTTTTATTGTTTTCCTTCACTTTAGATATGGATTCTTGAGAGTTATCCCACAAGCAGTTCATGGTGGAACAAAGACCCGTCAAAGATACCACGTTGCCTTTGTTGGTCAAAGGGTAAAACATTTGCCAAACGCCATTATGGCAAACTTTTTGGTCCTGTAAGCATTTCCATTCGTTTGTATTTGTCAAATAAGTTACGACTTCGTTATATTTTTTTTTACTTTATAATTGTTTGTTTACTAGGGTTCTATTCCAGTATTGGATCTTGTTCCAACAAATGCGGAAATGTTACAACCATGGTTTGCACCTGGTAATGCTTATTTTAGCGAGTTGGATAGTCTAGAAGATCAATTACCTGCCGATGATCCCACTAATGAGGTAAGTTGCCCATTTTGTATCATTGATTTTTCATCCGTATCAACTACGTCGTTTGTGCGACTATTCACGTTGACAATTGACCAATGCACATTCTGTTTCGATCTTGCTTTGTAGGTACATGAAGATCGTTTGATAACTGATACAGATGTGGCCTTAGCTGATAAAGAGGTGGCCTTAGCTGATAATGATGTGCCAGTAACTGATAAAGATCAAAGTTCCAATCATCTAGACATACATGCCGAGGTTGACGATATTAAAAATAGACTTGCCATTGTAGAGGAAGCTCTAAAGATACAACCCGGAGCCAATGTGGAGGTCCTTAATGATATTAAAAATAGACTTGCCGTTGTTGAGGAAGCTCTAAAGATACAACGTCCAAAGGTGAACATGCTCTTTACATTCATTTTTAATCTACATCATTTAGATAGCAATATTTATTGGTTTTTCACCAACTAATGGATTATATATATACATTATTCAGGATCAATTGCAAATAAGGCAACGTGTTGATGAAAATTTGGCTTCCAAAGATGCCATGGTAATTTCCTTTAATATTTGTTAATCATTTAGGTCTCGTTTCTTTAGTAGTATAATTGATTGTATATTTTAAATTTCAGACTTCAACTCATATGCATGACAAATCGGATGAGGATTGTTTTGGCCAAAATGCCATGGAAATTCAGACTTCAAGTCCAATTCATAATGAAACCTGGAATGGTAGTACTAGTTTGTTTGATCTTCAATCTCATGATGTTCATTCGGCTGATTATAAAAAGGTTATGTTCCTTTTAATAGTACTTTTTTATTTTATCGTTATTTTGTTACATACCTAAATCAGTTTTCTTAACTACAGACCTTAAGCCCAGAACCTGATCAATCTTGCGACAAATCGAGTTGTTTTAATGCTGAAAACTAACAAGGTGGGCTTAAGTATATAGACCCTGCCGCTTTTCCATCAGCTATGTCGCAGCTTGCGGATTTTTGTCTTCAAGACGAACCATTGCCGTTAGTTGATCACATTCCAGATGATGATCCCAGTCATATGAATTTACCTAATTTGAATGAAAAAATTTCTCAGTCGGCTGTTGAAGTACGTATATATTAATTCCACCTGCACTATCTATAGATGTTTGCTAGATTTGGTCATCTATATAGTTGTGTTTTTCTTGTATAATTACAGGGCAAACAACTGGAGCTAGATGAACAGCTGGAGCTAGATGATGATTTCTCTGTTTATGGACCTTCGGAATTCCAGGATAAACAGCTGGAGCTAGATGAACAAAAGGCTACTGAAAACAAGGAAGATGGCGAAACACCAGGTGAGGTAGTGGTAAATGTTGATGATAAACCCGGAGAGGCGGTTCAAGCTACTGAGATAAATGCTCATGATTCCAATGTTACGGAGAAAGTAAGTGAATGTGTGTCTAACGTTGATGATAAATCTGGTACTGATAAACCAGGAGAGGCGGTTCAAGCTACTGAGATACATGCTCATGATTCCGATGTTACTGTGAAAGTAAGTGAAGGTGCGTCTAACGTTGATGATAAATCTGGTGATGATAAACCCGGAGAGGCGGTTCAATCTCTTTCCAAGGAATTGGCAACCTCCAGTTGTGGATCTCCTATCCAGATTTGCACCAGCATAATCACTATCACTATATGCTTCCAACTTAAAAGGAGACTCTTTTGGGTACCAAAGACCTAAATGTGGTTGGCCTTTGAGGTACTTAAAGATCTTCTTGACTGCATTCAGATGGGAAACAAGTGGAGTGACTTGATGTCTAGAACAAACACTCACAGCAAATGTAATATCAGGCCTAGAAGCTATTAAATACATCAATGAACCAATCATAGATCTGTATAAGTGAACATTCGCAGCTGGATCTGGTTCAATGTTGTTCTTAGGTTTTGGAGCTTCATAAGGTGTAGTGGCAGTTCTGACATTCTCCATACCAAATTTCTTCAAAATGTCCCTCACATATTTATCCTGACTGATAAAAATACCATCAGGTTTCTGCTGAACTTGGAGACCCAAAAAGAAAGTAAGCTCCCCCATAACACTCATCTGAAACTCTCCCTTCATAAGCTCCTCAAACTCCCTGCACCAAGCTTCTTTAGTGGAGCCAAATACAATGTCATCCACATAAACTTGCACAAGTATGATGTCTGTGGAATTCTTCTTTAGGAAAAGTGTTTTGTCAATGGCACCTCGTCTATAACTATGCTTCAGCAGAAATGCTGAAAGCCTAGCATACCATGCTCTTGGTGCCTGATGAAGTCCATAAAGAGATTTTACAACCTTGTAAACATGTTTAGGATGATTTGGGTCCTCAAATCCTTTTGGTTGAGTGACATAAACCTCCTCTTCAATCTCACCATACAGAAAAGCACCTTTGACATCTATCTGATATACCATAAACCTCATGTAGGATACATATGCCAAGAATATTCGAATGGCCTCAACTCTTGCAACAGGTGCAAATACTTCATCATAATCAATTTCTTCCTCTTGCCTGAACCACTGAGCCACTAATCTTGCTTTGTTTTTAATCACAACCCCCTTGCATCTTTTTATTCTTCAAAATCCATTTTGTCCCAATTGCATATTTACCATCAGGTAGTGGTACCAAGATCCAAACCTGCTGATTTTGGAATTGTTGCATCTCTTCTTGCATTGCTTCAAGCTAACTTGAATCTTCAAGAGCTTGAGTAACACTGGTTGGTTCCACTTGAGAAAGAAAACAAGCAAACAGACAATGCTTAAAGTCTGTATGATTGTCCCTTTGTTGGTTTGAGACATAGGAAAGAAAAGCCACCTGTCCATATTTAGAACTTGTCACAGTCCTTCTAGTTCTAACAGGTGCTAAAAGATCACCAATTACATTAGATTAAGGATGAGCAATGTTGATCCTTTTTGTAGCAGTGGGGTTGACTTCAATAGATGTATCAAGATTAGTCATAGTTGGCTCAAAATCACTGTCATAGGAAGGTGAGGTGAAGATTCCAGCTTTGGGTTGATGATTACCAAGATCTGAAGGACTTGGAAATCGTGTATAAGGTTCTCCAAAGTCTGTGGACACTCTAGTAGAAATTAGAGTAGAAACAGCAGGGCTATCAGCAAATTTGGTGATGGTAGGAGAAACAGGATCACCGTCAGAAGAATCATTGTTTCCACTGACTGCTTCTCTTGCAACCTTCCCATCAAACTTCTCAGCTTCAATATTAGTTGCATACTCTTGTTTCTTAAGCCTAGCAAGGTCCTCTGCATAGTGTGACTCATCTTCACTCTCATCAGAGGTAACTTTAGGAGTATCACCTGCAAAATGGTTAGGGGAGAAAGAAGGTACAATAATAGGATGTTCATCATCCTCAAACTCACAATCAGAGTCAGCATCCATGGTACCTGCATTGTCAGTGGGAGAATCTTGTGTACCTGCATTTTGGTTAGCCACATGTCTATAATAACCCAAGTAATCAGTTAAGTAATCAAGGTCAAAAGACCAAACATGACCTTGTCCTTGAACATTAGGCTTATCTTCTAGAAATCTCAGGTTCAGAGTCTCTTCAATCTTCTTAGCAGATAAATTGTATACCCTATAAGCCTTACTATGAGCTGAATACCCCACAATATACCCCTCATCAGCTTTCTCATCAAATTTCCCCAATGGCCCACTGGTGTTCAGAATGGTCACTTGACATCCAAACGGTTTGAGGTAATGTATAGCAGGAACCTTCCCAGTGAAAAGTTCATAAGGTGTCTTGAAATGAGGTCGAGTGATGGATACCCTGTTGAGTACATAGCAAGCCGTGCTAACTGCTTCAGTCCAAAACATAGTGGGTAATTTAGAATCTGCCAGCATTGATCTTGCAACATGTATTAAGGTCCTATTCTTTCTTTCAGCTACCCCATTTTGTTGTGGGGTTCTTGGAGTGCTATAGTCCCTTTTTATCCCTTTAGACTTACAGAGTTCTATTAATACAGCATTTTTGAACTCTGTCCCATTATCACACCGAATTCCTTTAACCTTTTTGGTCAACTGGTTTTCAACAAGGGTAATGAATTCTTTTAAAACTAGAGATGTTTCATCTTTAGTTCTCAAAAAGAATACCCAACAAAATCTGCTATAGTCATCAGTGATCACCAGACAGAAATACTTATGATCAATACTCCTGACTTGGGTTGGACCAAAGAGATCCATATGTAGCAACTGAAGAGGTTCTGAAATAGTGCTCACCACTGTAATGGCTTTGTATGAGGCTCTGTGTTGCTTTCCTTTGTTGCAGGCAAGACAGTTAAGTTCATTGGTGAAAACTTTGGAAGGAAGTCCTTGAACAAGACCCAGTTTAGAAAGTTTGTTTATGGTCTTGAAGTTCACATGAGCCAACCTTCTATGCCATTTGGTAGACTCATCCAGGGATGCTTTTGCCACCAAACAAATTAGATCACCTTCTGGTTGTACATCATTTAAGTTGAATGTGTATAGATTGTGATTTCTAGGAATTCTCAGCAGAATTGCTGTATCTTCTGGTAGTTTGAAGTCTTTAGAAAACACAAGACATTCATCCTCAGAGAAGAATACTTTGTTCTTGGTGTCACAAATTTGTGAGACTGAGAACAAGTTGAAGTGTTGCAGTTCCTTAACATAGTACACATTCTCAAAATCCAGTTGAGGTGTTTTGATGGTTCCTTTCCCTGTGATTCTACCATCACTTCCACCAAAAGTGACATTGCCTCCTTCTTTAATGGGTATGAAATTATGCATCATTTCTCTGTTTCCAGACATGCTTCTGGAACAACCACTATCAACAATGCCAACATCCTTATGCTTAAGAGGATGATCCTACAACAACAACAAAAAATATGCAAAATATAAGTACACTATGGAGACTCAAGTCATTACTGACTTGAGCCTGCCTTGTGGATCACACGATTTAGGCCATGTAGAAACAAAAGATCCACCATTGTTCTTGGACCTCCATTGAAAATTTGTCCCTTTCTAGTCCTAGAACAACCTGCTGAGGGCTTCACAACAGTACCCCAAGTTCCCATCCCATCATACATTGAGTCAACACATCCAGGCCAATAACCCTTTTGAAAATATGAACTTGTTGGTTTCACATAAGGGCTAGTAACAGATCTTCTCCAAGGAGAAGATTTATTAGTTGCTTGTGGAATAAAAGATGGTATATCATTAATATTTGTCCACATTGGTCTAGATTTCTTTTGACCAGCACCTGTACCCATTCTTTGCTCATGAAAATTACAATCCTTAATCAAATGAAATTTGCTTCCACAAACAAAACATGTCTTCTTTTTAGAAGATTTATTCAAAGTAAAAGATGTTCTATTACATGCAAAAGCATTCAAACCATAAGAATTAACATAATTGTTTTTAGTAAACTTAAAAGTATTATTGTGCAAAGAATTAAAAGACAAGTCTTCAGAAGAAACTGGCTTGGAAGTTGATTCCTCAGCAGCAACTTTAAAAGGCTTGTAAGCAGTCTTGGGTGTAGGCTTGGTCAAGGTCTTGGGAAGGTCTAACTTTTCATTTGAATCACACCTGGTAGTAGAAGTAGACCCTTGGTCAGAGGACTTGTCACTGTCACAACAAGAGACAAAGTCATTAGATGAAGAATCAGGGTCTGGCAAGTCTTTTGACTTTTTGCCATAAAGATGGTGTGATCCATCAAAGTCAACTTTGAGGGTAAGGTCAATAGGCATATGTTCTCCTCTAATGGGTCCAGAGACAACATGTAATGTTCCTTCTTTAACATAATTAGCTAAACCTGCTGGTGTAGTTTTACGCCCATCATTCCTAGCTTCTAATCCTACATACTTTTGAAAACCTAAACCTATCGTTGTGGTCTCAGATTGACTACTATATATATGTCTAGCTAGATTGTCACCAGATATTAACCATTCTTTATGTCTAGCTATTTCTTTATCTAGTTTCTCATTTAGCACTTGGTTTTCAGAAACTACCGCAGCTTTTTCTTTCTCTGTTCGTTTTAAATCAATTTTAGCACAATCTAAATCACTTTGTAACACCCTTATTTTCTCATCATAAGCCAATTGATTCTTTTGAAACCAAACCTTTTGTCTTTCTAATGTTTTTAAAGCCTGTTTATAAGCCTCAACTTCAACATAACATTCATTATATTTAGGTTTCAATTCATCATAGGCTTCTTTAAGTTCATTATAACGTTCACTACAACCAAAGACACAGTTATGTACCTGAGAGATGCCCATTAAGGCAACTTGATCATGCCTATCCTCTGAAGTACAGCTAGCCAGCAATCCAATATTCTTCGAGCCAGGACCATCATCATTCTCAGGCTCATGCAGATTCCAATTGACATGATCATCCATAGTGACAAGCGCTGTGGAGGATCCAGCCTTCGAATTTCCAGCTTCCTTTTGAATCTGCTGATAAGAAGAATATCTCACCTCATCACCAGCCTTCCTATCCTTGCATTCTCTAGAGAAGTGACCCATCTGACCACAAGTAAAGCACTTGACCTTGCTTCTGTTAAATCTTGCTGGATCTCTTCCCTGGAACCCAAACTTTCTCCCAGATTTACTCTCAAACTTCTTGATGTTCATTGAGAGCATTGCCAGTTGCCACTTCAAATTCATCTCCTCCATGTCAAATGGATCCACCTGTTCAAAGTCCTCAAAGGCTAGTTGTTGCTGAGTGTCATAATCAGCAACAAAAGAGTGAATCACATCTTCCAAAACACCACTGGTTTTAGGTTGAGAACTTGATGAAGTAGTAGTGTAGGAAGATGATGCTGAGGAAACAGGACTTGGAGCATAAGTCATTCTATTTGAGGAGGCTCCAACAAAAGCTGTGTGGCTAGGAGTGGATGAACGAAAAGGACTTCTCACATCAGGCTCAAGAGATTTAAGTCTGTTGTATAGTTCATCAAAAGTGAGCATATCCAGCCCACCTTTAGCTTTGAGGGCAATGCTAACTTGCAACCAAGATGAAGGTAAAGATCGCAAGAACTTTGAATTACAATCATCATTATCTGGCTTTGCCTTCAGCTGATTCAACTGACTCAGTATCTTATGAAACCTGTCATATCCCTTGTGGATACCTTCTTCTTCTTCAAAGATTTGGAATTCTTGAAACTGTTGTTTCAACATTGACTTCCTCATTCTCCTGGACTCCTCATTCCCACCAAACCTAGCCTTGATTGCCATCCATATATCCTTAGCATCCAGCATGTAGTGAAAATCACCCAAGTGATCTTAAGGAATAGCCTGAAGGAGAATAGTTCTTACTTTGTGCTCTCTTTGAATTGCCAGTATCTCTTCAGCAGATTTGGGAGGAACAATAGTAACATTACCATCAGGATCTGTGATAGTCCTCTTCAAACTGTTCCCCTTCTTTACAATTTCCCAGAGATTTCAATCAATGTTGGAGATCCAGTTCTGCATCTTCATTGACCACAAATCGTACTCCTCCTTCTTGAGGTAAGGAAACTTTGCATTGCTATTAGAGAGGCTGAGTTGTTGCAGTGAGGTGTTGTTATGGTTGTTGGTGACGTCCATACCATCATCTGAACCAGGCATGGTGAAGGTTGTTTTGGTTGTATGAGTGTAAAGGAAAGACTGTTCTTAGTATCGTAGAGACTCTCCCGAGGCTCTGATACCACTTGTTGAAACTGTAGACCTTGATAGATCTTAAAGCACTCGTAGATCGATAGTAATGCTCATGTAATCACAAACACACTATAAGACAGTCTCTATAACTTGTATTCAAGCGGAATTTAAACACAAGAACAAACAAAAATAACTAAGAACACTTTGATCCTCTATGGATCTTTTAATAATACTAAAACTTTGTTTTTCAACTCGTACATAACTCATACTATTGTGTTCCTTTTATACACAAGGAACCCTAACCCGTTTCCCAAGAAACGTATAAACATAAAACTAAATAAGATATACAATATAACTTCCTAATAAAGCTCATGTATATCCTAACTAACTATAGAATACGCGGAATAACTATCTCCGCAGAAACCATCTACACGGTTTCATTACTTCAGCAGAATTAAATCTTCAGCAGAATCCGTACTCTTCGGCAGAATCCTTCAGCAGTAACGTCAGCATAATTCATACTTAGTAGAATTCCCAACAGACGCGTGTAGAGGTCGAACAGGGAGAAGCAACTGGTCAGTCAAACAATGATTTCGTATGGAAATGTGAATCATCTACTCCTGAAAACAACCTTCCTAACAACATTCAGTCACAACCTGTGACATTTAGTACTGCAAATGTTGTTCATTTGGACGATTTATAGTTGTTATTTCAATTTGAACTTTAACACAATGGAAGCACAACTTATCAGTCATCTAGGATTTTCAATGTTTGTTACTTGAATAATAATAGCTACAGGAGTGGCTTGATTTTTTTTTGTTACTTTGTGACAATGTTCTTCATTATTGAGGCACCAATTTTTTTTCTTCTTTTTTGGATGTTACTTTGTGTCAATGTTATACAATCAACTATTGAACATGTGCATATTTTTTGTTCTTTTCTATAAAAACATATAGGAGTCAGGCATATAGTGTAACGTCAATGGTATGCATGTGATTATTTATTTACCTTTCAATTTGTCTATTTAAGAGCAAACTTGCAAGTATATTTTCACACAACATCATTCCATAAATAAGTAAGCAAAATTAATGTCAGGTCTGCCTAAATGTGATGAGATAAGAGCTGCTGCTAACACTAACAACTGGACAGACATGATGATTTACTACTGCCGTAACGCTGCAATCGAAGATGTTCAATTGGCAAGAAAGGTGAACATCATAACTCAAGAATTGGCTAGACTTAATCGTGAAAGGGCTGCCGTTATTCAAGAGATGGCAACTGTGCGAAAGAAGGTGCCACAAAAAACTGTTGACTTTCTAAAGCAGGAGCAAGCCCTTAGTGAACTCAAAGTGATGCAAATGAATATCTTGGCAGGCGAACTGGAGCTGAGTGCTCGAAACAAGAATTTCTTTATTCATAAGCTTGAGGGTACGTTGCTGCTATAAGCACTGTCTGATATGCCAAGTACTAAGTGTTATATCGTATGTGATCTCCTAGTAACTAAGACTACTATATGCCCCTAGTAAGTACTTAGTGTTATAATGTATCTGATTTCCAAGTACTTAGTGTTATATCGTATGTGCTTTTCTAGTAAGATACTTTATTCAATAAAGTTTCTTAGTAAGTAGGAGTTAATACATTTGATTTACTCACCTTTTTTCTTGTCTTCAAGAGTTGGATGGTCTTGAATCTTCTGTCTTTTCATCGTATCCAGGGTATCCTCTCCAATCTATGGGATTTTAATTTAAAATGAGATTGCAAAAAATAACAAAAATGAACAATCGAAGACATTAACATAACATTGAGCCCCTTACTGTTAAAGTATCGTCTGACCTTTTTGCATCCATTTCTTGGTTTCCAATTTTTTGCGCCTAACCGTTATACAACTAGCAGTGTTTACAATACAATAGCAGTCGTTATACTTTACTACTAGCCGCGGTTTAACATCAGCAGTGGATTCAATCTTCTAGCAGTGGTTTAATTAACTCTGGCAGTGGTTCCAATATTTACAATTATATACACTGAGGTTTAGCCTTAATTGCTAAAGGCCCTTGTATGTCTGCAATCTTCTCTGTCTTTTGAAACAGTGGATCAATTATAGGATGTGTCTCCTTTGTTCCTCTTGAAGTGAGTTTAGCTTCCAGCATTTGTCTTGCCACATTCTTTGATAAAGGATAATCCCTATCAACAAACATGAAAAACCTTTCCTTTCTAGTTTTTACAGCATGAACATTGGAGTATGAGAACAATAGCCATTCAACCACCTCACAATTATCCCAATATTCAGCATGAAGATCAGGTTGAAACATGTTCTTTATAGCAGCCCATACAAACTTAGCTAACTCTCCATTTGGACCAAACTTCCCATATCTGAACTCCATTACTTTCCACAACTGTTCCAAATCACTCTTAGTCAAACAATCCAGTAAGATCCCAAATTTGAAATAAGTAGATTTGCATCCATCACCTCTTGTTATCTCAACTACTTCTTTACCCCTTTCTATAACAATCTGCCAATCCATAATAGGATGAACTGCTTTTAAAGGAATAGGATTAATAGGTTCAGGATTAGGATTATCAGTCTCCTTAAAATACCATTTAGTTCTTTCTTTCTTTTTCAACTCTTCATCCACCTTTTGTCTTTTAGAACTGGATTCCTTCTTTTACCATTCTGCCTCTTTCTCAGAATCCATAGGATTAAAATGATCATTAACTCTCATACACATCAGACAAAGCTCCTTAATCCTCTCAAATGAACATTTACTTAGATTTTCAGTAATATGTATGCCTGAATTCTTGACAATCTTCGTCATAGCATTTCTCATCTCGCTCTTTGTAGGATGTTTCTTTCTTTTGACTTGCTTCTTCTCTTTGCTTATCCTTCTTGCCCATTCACCCAAGATTCTTGCTCTTTGATTAATAGACAACAGTGCCCACTCTTGAGTAGTGTACTCATTCTTAATATTATTAGAAGCTTCACGATAGGATAGTGTATCATTCCATTCATCTAACCATCTCTGACTAGCTTCCTCCTCTTCTAGCTTTTTCCTTTATATTTCTGCTTTTTCTTCAGCTACCAATCTTTCACCATACTCATGATCATAAGCAATCTGCTCTTCTGTATTCTTAAACTTTTTCTCAAGTTCAACAATACCTTTTCCCTTTCCAATATCTGGTAGAGCCACCTTCTTCTTCAAAGGCTCACCAATAGTCAAACTTTTACTCAAGGGTTTAGGTCCAGTTGGTTTAAGAAATATAAGAGCAGGTGCAATGGTAGGTGTAGGGTTTGATGAAGTTTTGCTTAAATTTATCAGTGTACTGGCAGCTTCCTTCTCAACTTCTTTTGATTTAGGTGGTGAAACATATGTAGTTGTGACAATTGTAGATGTGGTAGTAATAGTAGTGGATGAGACTAAGATAACAGTGGGTGTGTTTACATCAGTTGAAGTTGTAGCAGTGGGTTCTGAAAAACTAGCCGTGGTTACAGAAACACTAGCAGTGGATGTGTCCTGCACCACCTCCTTCTCTTTAACTTCTACAACAGTCTTCAAGGTTTCAAGTACAGCTTCATTCCCATCTTTATCAAACACCACATACTGCTCTCCATAATCTACACTATCCACATCCTCATCCATATGCACAATAGCAGCCTCCCCTGAATCAAAGCCTTCACTCCTCCCCTGTTTTTTTTGGTCCTCCAAAACCACAGCTTGAGAGGAGCTCACCTTCTTATTTTGCTTCCTAACTATTCTAACAACACTAATCCCAGGTCTCCTAACTTTCTCCATCACAAACATCCTGTGCTTCAATTGTCTGATCGTATTCTCCATTTTTGTACATTTAACCGTCAATTCATTTAATCGTTCAAGATTTTCCTCCCCAATTAGACCTGTGTTAACTGGTCCGAGAGGTGGTTCATTGGAAAAGTCATCATATACCTGATCATTATCCGTCAATTCATGTTCATGTTCCTAACTACCCTCATCACTTCGACCTGTGTGAACTGGTGCGAGGGGTGAATCCTTGGGTAAAGTAATCATATCATCAGGGTTGGTGGCAGTGGTTACAGTTGTACTAGCAGTGGGTGCAACTAAGGTGGCAGTGGGTTCAGGTTCAGTCAATTGGGGTTCAGCTACATCATCAAACTCACGAATGTCAAGTAAATTAATCATATGAGGGAACAATGGAACAACTCTGATTGGTAAATTAGGATTTTGGTGTCTCATATGAGCAAAAACCTTAGGAAGCATATAGTGCACCTCATACTTTGTATTATGTTCAACAGGTTCTGCTATTTGACTATCCACAATAAGTTGAACAAACCTAGGATACAAGTAATATTTACCTTTCTTCCTAATATTCTGCACAAACCCTTCAAAAATCATGCTAGACCAATTGAATTCCCTCCTTTCGGATAGACAAATTAAAGCAGTTGCAATTTTGGAGGGAAATTAATTAAACCCAATGGTCTTATTACTCAGACACATCAGCAAGGTGTGAATTAAAAACTTCCATTGGGAAGAAAACATACATTTCAAAAATTTTACCCTGTCTCCCCTTCTTGTATAACCTAACCTTTCTAAACCTTGAAATATATCATTATCAGAAAGATTAACTAGTCCATTAGCATCATCAAACCTCAAAGTACCTCTAATGACTTCCTCATCCACCAAAATCTCATTATCATCCACCACAGTCCTAAACACCTCTAATCCATCTCGCTCCTGTATCTCAGCATTACCCCAAAAATCATGTATATAGTCTTTAAGAATTGTGGGTGCTACAGTTAATGCAAAGTGAATTTTACTGTGGTTGCTAAAATCAATCATGCCATGAAAACCATCTGATTGATTATTTTTGATTAAGTAAGCAACTAGGTTATGGGTGTTGGAATACTGCGACGGCATTGTGAGTTGTGATGGAATATGATGTGGGATTGTGAAATTAGCAGTTTGGAGTGGTTAGGGTTTATGTTGAGCGTCAATTAGAAGTGATTTGAAGATCAATTAAATCAACTGGCAGTGATTTGGGGGAAAAATACGTTTGCACCAAATTTACAAAACAACCCCTCAAGTATACATTATCAGGAACCTGCTAGCAGTGGATTGAAAACCACTAGCAGTGGTTTGATAGACTCTAGCAGTGGATACATCAAATTTACAAAACAGCCCCTCAAGTATACATTATCAGGAACCTGCTAGCAGTGGATTGAAAACCACTAGCAGTGGTTTGATAGACTCTAGCAGTGGATACATCAAATTTACAAAATAGCCCCTCAAGTATACATTATCAGGAACCTGCTAGCAGTGGATTGAAAACCACTAGCAGTGGTTTGATAGACTCTAGCAGTGGATACATCAAATTTACAAAACAGTACTAAACCGACCCAGTCAACAGGTCAACTCCAAGTCATTCATCCGGCCACCAAAGTCAACCACTTCATTTACTCCTCAACAACTTATACCTTCCCCACATTAATTTTCTGATTCCATCTTAACTTTTATTTAAGAACCTATAACTCATATACTACCCATATCACACATAACCTAATTATTAACCTCAACTGCTTTCACAAATGAGATAAAAAATATATATATATAAAAAAAACACCAAACTCACGCAGCTACTCCACCTCACCTCCTTCATCTTCATCACTGCACCACCTTCACCACCACTACATCATAGCTCCGCCTCTACCACCACTACATCACCGCGCGGGTATCGTTTACTAATTTTTATAAATACTCTTGACTGATTGTAAAAAGCTTCATGGGTTTTTGTTATATAGTTGTAATCTTAAGTGGGTATCTCTTATTTGGTTAATGCTTCATGGGTTTTTGTTTGTGTTACACCGAATTGATTGAAAAGCTTAGGTATTGTGGTTTGTAAGTGATTATAATAATTGAATGTATTGACTAGTTTAAGGTAAAATCAATTTTAGAGTATACTTAAGACACTAGACTAGAAAGTAGAAATTGATTAGTTGTAGGAATATATGCTTTGCTTTTATACTTGTTGAAATTGATTAGGTGTCACGGGTGCCAAGCCGCGACCACAGCCGAGGCCAAAAGGTAAGATATGTCGTTGCGTATTTTAAATAGCTTAGGGTTTTAGGTAATGAGAACTATCCACCGTGTATCAAAAAGACCCTTTAAACCATTAAGGCTGAGTTGGTCATTTTAACAATTAGGGTAGGAGGGTAGGATGGTGGATTTTGGGACCTAAACCAAGTTCTTGGCAGGGTGTTGGGGTCCACCCCCTTTCATGTGTAATAGCACTTTAACTAGGTTAATGAGATCATGTTGTGTTCATCTGCTTGTGATACAAAAGATTTGATCGTGTTTGCGGACGACTATTTGAACAGTGTGTCTATGGTTGAGGGTTGGTGAAAACAAAAGAATGATGTTAGTGTGTATAGTTAAAGTGCTATTATACCATTGCCCAACACCATTTCATTATCCTTTTTACAATGATCTTCCCAAAAACTCACCAACAATTCTCTCCTATATTATCAAACAACAAATTTGAAGTCAAAAGGCCATGACACGTGGCTTCTCTGATGGTTTACGATGAGGAGGTACACGGTTTCTTGGTCCGGTAGATACAGGAAAGTGTAAAGCCATTTCTCGCTATGGTATGTTATTGTTACCTGATGATGAGGGTTGAATCTTGAAGGGTAGAAAGGTGGTGCAAAAGGGTTTAGCTTGCTTTGAGATTGTTTAACTGAGTGTGTGTTTTTAGTGTGTGTTTTTTGGTGAGAAAGTCCATATTTCTGTGTGACAGAGAGAGGTCAGAGATGATAAGAAGAGAGATGAAAGGGTTTGTAATGATAAAGATATAATGGTGGCGAGAGATATGAAAGGGTTTGTGAGGGTGCCTCATTAACTCCACTTCACTCGCCATCACTATCATTACAAACCCTTTCATCTATTTCTTATAATCTCTGACATCTCTCTCTCACACACACATGGAGTTTCTCACCAAAAAACACACAGTAAAAACACACACACACAATTATGAACTCTCAACGCATGGCTAAACCACTTTGCACCACCTATCTACCCTTCAAGATTCAACTCTCATCATCAGGTAACCATAACAAACCATAACAATAAATGGGGTGTACACTTTCCTGTATCTACTGGACCAAGAAACCGTGTACCTCCTCGCCGTAAACCATCAGAGAAGCCACGTGTCACCGACGCAAAATTCAATTTTGTTGGTTGATAATATAGGAGAGAATTGTTGGTGAGTTATTGGGGTGATCATTGTAAAAAGGATAATGAAATGGTGTCGGGCAATGGTATAATATCACTTTAAGTAGACACAATAACATCATTCCTTTGTTTTCAGCAACCCTCAACCATATACACACTGTTCAAATAGTCGTACGCAAACACGATCAAATCTTTTGTATCACAAGCAGATCAACACAACATGATCTCATTAACCTAGTTAAAGTGCTATTACACATGAAAGGGGGTGGACCCCAACACCCTGCCAAGAACTTGGTTTAGGTCCCAAAATCCACCATCCTACCCTCCTACCCTAATTGTTAAAATGACCAACTCAACCTTAATGGTTTAAAGGGTCTTTTTGATACCCGATGCTTGGATAGTTCTCATTACCTAAAACCCTAAGCTATTTAAAATACGCAGGTTAAGCTTTGGACAAACTCGAAGAAGCAGAAGATATCGGAAGTCAACTGACAAAACCGCTTGGTTAACACGAGTTCACGCCTTATGTGTTACGATATGTTTGTAGAGAATAACATAGACTAGGATTACCGCTAAATGGATTATACGTATAGTTTTGGACCATTTGCGTATATGTAGCTATTGTATAGTTTTGGACCATTGGCGATTTTGGAAACACATTTTATGTTATCGATTGATGGTTATATATGAAATTATGTTTAGCGAATTTGTGTTGTTGTCACAAAAAAAAACTGTTCTTTTTAATATAAAAAAAAACCTTGGGGTGCGTTTAGTTGGGGGAAAACACACTTGTTTTCTAAAAAATGTTTTGTGAAAAACAAGGAAAATAGAGACCGCCTTCAAATTATCATTTTCCAACAAAATGTTTTGCAAAACACAAAATCCCCTATTCTTAATCTAACAATGAAAATTATAAAACAAATTTTAGTTGTTTTCCTTGTTTTCCCTTTGTAACCCCCAACCCTCCTTCTTCTTCTTCAAAATAGAAAATAGAAATATCAATTAAACGCATTTTTTATGTTTTCAAGTGTTTTGTGGAGATAAATTTCCCATCTAAATTTTTCCAAAACTAGACATAGAAAACAAGGGAATTTTTTCTCCAACTAAACGCACCCTTAGAGCAAGCCCAATGTTAACGCCAAAACGGTGTTAAATCCCCAAACCACCCGCGTTATTGCGTTAACCCGTTGGAAGTGCAAATCATTCACGCCGTTAGTCCCTGGGCGTTAAGGGACTAACGCGCGTTATACTTAAAAAAAAATCATTTCACCCCCTAAACCATTTCAAATAAATTTTCACTTACACCCCCTCAACCTATTCGAATTCAAATTTAAATTATAATGGTCAATTCTGGGCGGGATAAATTCAAATTCAAATTTGAAATTTAAAAATCAAATATGAGCGGGATTTATTCAATTTCAAAATCAACTCTGCCTATATATACAACTCTACCAGAGTTGTTTAGAACACACAACACACACAAGTTACACACACAACTCACACACAAAAAATGTCTCGCAGAAATTTTTCTCAGCAATTCCCCAGCCCAGAAAAGTTGCCGAAAACCAGCTTTCCAACTCTACCAGAACCTGAAGTTTACTCAACACCACCAAAAAATGTCTTTCCGGTGGGTTTTGAAAACATCTCTTACCTCCCAATTGTTCCTACTCCACCTGTGAACAGTCCACAAGTGGATTTTCAAAACCACCCCAGCGGGTTAAGTGAGGCTTCCCTCCGGCAACTAGAACAAGATGAAGAAAACGTTAGGGAGATTATGGAAGAGCAGGCACGTGAAGAGGCTGCTCGCCGTGAGCAAGAAGCACGTGAAGCTCAGTACCTCCAAGACAACTATTTAGACATAATGGAGAGTCGATACTTTAATGGGGAGTTTTATTCTCCGCCAACCAGTTCTGATGGTTGGGACTCAGATGATTTCTTTTTAAGTTTTAGTAGTTTTATTTTCGTCAGTATGCGTTGTATCTTTATTTTTTAATGTAATTCGTGTTTAACGTTTAATGTACTTGGTGTTTTAATGTTAAATGTGATATGTGTTTTAGTAAATGAAGTGTTTGTTTTAGTTTAGGGGTTGAAATTAGACATATGAAATGTTATTGATGTTATTGATGTTATTGGGATGTTATGGTTGTGGGTGTTTTTTGGGGATGTTAATGTTAAATGTTAAAGGTGATGTGGCGCTGACGTGGACGGTGTTATTGGTGTTATAATGTTATGAATGGGAATGCTCTTAATGTTTATCCTTTGTCAGAAAATATGTCCTCCAAATCCAACCATATATATGAACACCTTTTCCTATGCAGAAATGAACAGTCAAAACATATATGAGAAACATCCATCATGTTTAAAAAAAAAAATGAGGATAACTTCTAAACAATATACATTTTACACTTGCTATTTTAAAACTACTAAATGACAATACACATTTTGTGCTTAACACTCTATATTTCCACTCTATTTAATCCGCTCTAACAACTCCTATCACAACTACCAACACATTACACTTGCTATTTTAAATCCTCTCTAATAAAAAACTTATCTCAACCAACAAAAACAATGGCCAACCCCCGTCTTCCCCTCTTGGATCAACTATCTCATACATCAAACTCTCGATCTGTCAAGTCTATGATGATTGTGGAATATTGGGGAAAAGTTATGGATACTGTTCGGGATGAATTAGATCTGCAAGAGAAGATTGACGAGCTAACCGCTCGTGTACAATGTAGGGATGTGCTTATTGGAGAGCTGTTGGTTGTTGGTCCAACTAACTCGTCTGTTGCGACTGTTCGGCACATGAGAAGGATGCAAATTGAAGATAGGGCTGAGATTGGAAGGCAGCAGACCTCCATCTTAGAAAGGCGTGCTCGCGTTTCTTCTTTGTTATCCTTCATTGAACATCTTGAGTCAGTGGTCCTTTGACTTTGTGAAGCCTTCATGTTAGGTTTATGTTTGTTAAGGTTATGTAAAGCTTTGATTTATGTTAGTTTATGGTTATGAAGGTAGGGTTATGTGTTGATGCAGGTTGATGGTGAAAGTTGACTAGTACCTAGGGTTGATGTACTAGTTAAGTGTATTTACTTTTGTTTATGTTATCAATCTTAATCTTATTTGTCTTTGTGTTTTAGTAAACAACCTACATTGACGTTGAATTACAAAAAAAATATATCGCATAATCGACATAATTAAAATAAAAAAAAATTAAATAGCAACCACATAAATCTTTGTATCCAATTTTTTTGTTAGTAAAACATAATATGTTTGTCTAGTCGGTCTAAGTTGCTAAGATGAAAATGGCGCATTTAAAAAGTCGCTCAGAATACATCGGTTTATGTGAAAGTACTTTAGATGATACATTGGTTTATGTGATAATACTCTACACTTTTCTTATTGTGTGACAGAGTCAACAAAAAAGATTTGCATTTGACTTGTAACTAAATTTTAGAATTGAAATCAGGTAGAGTTTTGGTCGGGTTAAAGAGACAGTTGCCATAAATCGCTAAGATGAAAATGGCGCATTTAAAAAGTCGCTCAGAATGCATCGGTTTATGTGAAAGTACTTTACATGATACATTGGTTTATGTGATAATACTTTACACTTTTCTTATTGTGTGACAGAGTCAACAAAAAAAATTTGCATTTGACTTGTAACTAAATTTAGAATTGAAATGAGGTAGAGTTCTTGTCAGGGTTGCTGTGATAGTGGCCATAAATCGCTAAGAAGAAAAAAGGCACTTTTAAAAAAGTCGCTTAGAATATATCGGTTTACGTGATAGTACTATTAAACACATGTCTTATTGTATATTTTTTTTGAGCAAACATGTCTTATTGTATATAAAGACCATACTTTCTTCTAGATACTTGGGTGATATACATGCTCAAAATGTTTTGAATTACGACAAAGTTTATTGCTTAAAAAATATCGCTTAAAAAAAGTTGTTTAAAAAACTAGGTAAAATATTCGCTTAACAATTTAAAAGAAAGGGAACTAAATAAAGACATATAAATTTAGAGCACCTAAATACAATTGTCGAATATACAATTTAGCTATACAACTATTCTGAGTCCATGCACGTTTGCAATATGTTTAAACCCGTCTCCTAATGTCACGATTACTGTGATGCATGGAAACCTGTCAAATTAAAGAAAAAAAGGTTCAAACTGGCAATCAAGTAAACAAATTCATCAAGTAGTCTACTCTTAGTCATTTTGGTTCAAGTTGGCTATCAAATCAAAATGGCTTATAAGTCAAAAGGCCATAATTACTATGCGTGGCTCAAGGTGGCTATCAAATCAAAAGAGCTTATAACTCATATAAAAACACACATAAACCAAAGGAAAATTTTAACTGCTTTTTTTGTTAAAAAAAATAACAAAAGAAGAAAATGACTACACAAATGCCTTTCTGCGAGGAGTTAGCTGCTGCTGCTGGTTCTAGTTTCGTTAGAGACATGATGGTGGAGAATTTTTGGAGGGAGGTTACTGTCACTAGGGTGGACGAAGCAGAATTAACCAAAAAAGCCCAAGATATTAGGGCTCGTGTTGCTGAGAGGGATTTCGTGATTGCAGAGTTGGAGCTTTTGTATCCCTTTGATTCAGGTTTGCAAAGTATTTCACAGTTGAATATTTTGCAAAATGAGGATTTGGCAGACATTGCAAACATGTTGGTGAATGTTGTGAACAAGCAGAAGCGAGCAAGGGAGCTTATGTCATTCATTGAGAAGCTCAAGTCTATGGTGTACTGATCTGGTTTCTTCTTGTGTTTGTCAAATGTCTTTTGGGTTTAATATATGGCTAGGGTTGTGGGGTTTAAGGAATGTATAAAGTTTATGTTTATGCTTATGGATGTTTTAATAAACCTAGTAAGGTTAATTTTGTTGGATATTTTAATATATGCACTTACTTATTTATGTGTGTCTAAGTACTTTTGTTGGAACATACCTGTGTTATAACCTGCTCCCTTGATATGCTGGCTTGCAACGTAGTGTTGAAAACATAACCTACATCATCAAAATAATGTATAATCGATATGGATACGTGTCCTGTGGTAAGTGTGATATGAATTAATTGGTAACTTTGACGCACTAGGTAAAATAGAAGTGTCTACTATAAAAAAAAGAAAAAAAAAACGACGATATTCCTGGGCTGTTAAATGCTACTTTGTGACACATATATCGCCTGGTTTATTAGATTTATGTGTCACAAAGTAGCATCTAACATCTCAGGAATTGGCGTTTTTTTTTTTTTTTTTTTTTTTTTTTTTTTTTTTTTTTTTTTTTTTTATCGATTGCCTGCAAAGGCTTTATCTTGCTCTTCAATGAAAACCAACTTACGCTTAACCTTAGGCTTAGCAACAACATCCCTAAGGCTAACAGACATATCGACATCAACATCAATAAGGCTGCTCGCTTCTTATTGAGCTCAAGCAATAAGCTCATCATATGTCATATTGGTTGCATCTTTTAATCTTCTTCCATGTATAATCAATTTAGTTGTATAATCATCTTCAGAATCATAAAAGTTAAGATTCTGATAATAAAAATCAAATAAGTTTTGGGGATTATGTGCCATATACATCATTAACTTCCCATATCGATCAGCAAGGTCATACATGGCAGCCACATCCCTATCACATTCTATTAGTTTCAAGCCTACCTCTAATTGACATCGTGGTAAACAGAAAAACAACGAATGAAAATTTAGCTCAGTATGTTCTTTAAGATACTGGCACATACTACTATAGTCCAGCTTCCTATCCTTGGACACACTCCAATAAAAAACACCCCCATTTTCATACCTCAGCCTTAGAAAATAAAACTCGCCCAAAACATGAACGTCAAACAGGTAACGAGGATCTGAAGTCCAACTAGGTGCCATCATGTTACAGGAACACATAAAATACAATACTTTAAAAAATATATATATAATTTTACATATAAACCCTAATTAGGTACGAATATTGAAACATTAAATAGAGACAAAATTGATATGGGGGACCATGACAATAAAGTATCACGATCCTTTCGCACAATTCAATTTTAATAATTGAACGAAAACGACAGTTGAATTAGATTATTAAGTAGCTAGGGTTCTGGTCGTTAGGAAGTGAATGTGGCCACAAAAAGATAAAAGATAAAGAATTAGTGTATCATAAATCGCTAAAATAAAAAAAGGCGTTTTTAAAAAGTCGCTCAGAATATTTTGGTTTATGTGATAGTACTTTACAGTTGTCGATGTACTATAATGTAAGAACGTCGATTAAAAAAAATTGCTTTATAAATTTTCGCAAAAACATAGTTGCCTAAATAATTACCTAAAAAAGTCGCTTATTCAGTTTCAGGCCTTTTTTTCACACCTAAGATATAAAACACACGTATTTATCTATCACAAAACATTAAACCGACATACAATAAACTAACAGTGGTTACACAATACTACTAGCAGTGGTTTAACTCAAGCAGTGGATTCATTCTTCTGGCAGTGGTTCATCAACTCTAGCAGTGGTTTGAAATGCCCTAGCAGTGGATACACCAACTACACTCCAATCTGTTGACCAAGATTACATCAACCAAACCTAGGCGAAAAGTTGTGATATTATGCACTAATATGAAGGATTACAAAAGATTCACATTATTATGAAGGAGATGCCTAAGTGGGGGATTGCTAAGAAGCCTTAGGTAAGGGTGGTGGTGGATGTCAAGCTTGTGTCCTATTTGGGTAGTTTTAGTATGATCTTTTCTATTCTCCGTCAATGGTATGATAGTGGTTGTAATGTTCCCATGGTTGTAGTAACTGATTCTGATTCTGTTCTCTTTTGATGTATCTGAGGAACATAAAAACCCAACATAATGGTTGTGTTGAAAATATATCTGTGAAAAATTTTATTGAAATGTTTGTTTTTGTGTTGTTAATGAAACATATCACGTATAAAGGGGTTGACCGCATGATCAATACGCACATAAAGTGGCCATATTGAAAAGTACTTACCATAAACTGTTAAAATTTGTAACAGTCTAAACAGTCCAATCGAATACAAGTATATACACACCCACCACTGAAAGTTTGTTCATGTAACCAAAAAAACTAAATACAGAAATAAAAATTAAAATGTCATTCAAGAAACGTATCCGATTTCCTAACAAATATGGAAAACATGATACTCCAAATCATCATAACAATCTACATACATGAACTTAAACCTTATCATCTTTCCATGCTCAAACTCACAATCTTTAAAAAAGTGGGTCCAGTCACCTAATGCATTCACATGATTCACCCGGTATGGATTGTCTCTATGATAGTCAATCTGAATTCGCATCATGTATTCGACCTCATCATTCCTAAAAAGTGCATTTTGAAAAAAATGCATAGGATGATTGTGAAGAAAATGGTCTGGAATATCCTGGTGTTTAACATTTACAAAAATTATATAAAATTATATAAATGCATAGAGAAAAAAGTACACACAAAACACAAACTTACAAGTCTACATAACGGAAGATTTTCAGTAGACCTTTTGTAAAAGACATCAGTTCGCTCACCAAAATGATCAAGGTGACCAAACCATTGGCAAATGTGTTGCATTCGCTCATCACCTGTTTCAAAAATATCAAAATAAATCTTAAAGATAAATGTTATGATATTACTGAATATGATTATGAGATTTCAAGCCTACGTCCATCTTCATTATCAAGATCATTTTGTGGAAAAAACAATTGCGTCACACCAAGAAACTGCCCCTGTATCTTTGCCCTACCATCGAAACCAAACACGGTTATATTCAACCTATTGTTCTCCAATTTAGTAAAAACAATAACATCACCAAATTCAATATCGGAATATTGAAGAGCAGTCGACCACATTTCATCATCCATAACATACAAAGGACGAGGATCATGACCTCCTTCATAGCCCCAAGTAACATCCACATTAAACTCCATTCCTTCAACAACAACAACAACAGTACCTTGCAACCCAATACCATCTAGAAAATTACCGGGCAATGTCTAAGGCAACAACATGATTGACAATTATAACATATACAGTAATAAAATACAATTATTTTTAAAAAAACGTAAACAAAAAAATTAATTCTTATAAATAACCTGTGGAATATGAGGGTATGGCAGCCGATAACTCTGAAACCTTATATGACGACTTTCTACAACAGCATATTCCTCAACTTCCAACCCATTAGAATCATAGCCAGTAACGTAAAAAGAGTCATCACCTTCTTGAACAAAGTGTAACATATGAACATCCGTATACATGTTTTCATGAACAAATTCTACCCATTTGTTACCTACAATCCTAATGGACCTCCTAACCGAGCAACAATCCTTACTTTCTTCCGTTGTCTTTGAATTCCAGTTAAATATAAATGCCGATTCCCATTAAAAGCACGATCAGCAAATTGAGGAAGCTCAAGAAACCCAGGGTAAAAAGTTATGTTTGGTCGCACCACAAACTCGATTGCCATGATTACCTTATAAACAATTACAAGCATGTAAAGTTAAGTTAATGTGGTCAAAAATTTTGATATGAATATTGAAACATAAAATACAGTCAATATTGATATGGGGGACCATGACAATAAAGGATCACGAACCTTTTGAGAAATTCAATTTTAATAATTGAACGAAATTGATAGTTGCACGAAAAAAGCTAGGGTTCTGGTCGGTAGAAATTGGATGTGGCCAAAAATAGTTAAAAGATAAGGTTTTAGTGTATCATAAATCGCTTTAAAAAAGTCGCTGAGACTATATCGCTAAAAAATTCGCTTATCTAGTTTCCCGCCAAAATAATTTTCCCGCCTAAACACAAGTCAACAAAATAAGCATAAATACAGTCAATTCTATAGTACGTATACAACAATCCACAATGGCTTTGAACTTATCTGGAAAAGGTAATTATGAACAAGTGCCAAACAGGAAAGATGATGCTGCTGACAATTCGATAGTACACATACAACAATCAACAATGGCTTTCGACTTATCTGAGACGAAAAAGCTAGATGGTGATGTTACGGATAAGGAGAACCAAGATGGCATTACACTAGAAAAAGTTGAGGCATTGGAAGAAAGGATTAAAGATCTGGAAGAAGTCTTTGAAAAACTCAAGGAAAGAAAAGCAACTGAAAAAGGATGTGGTTCTAGCAGTACTGTTTGAATGGATGTAATGGTTGAATAATGAATGATATGAGTGTAACATTTAACAATGTAGTGGTTGTGTTGAAAATCTTATCTATGAAATAATTTATTGAGATGATTGTTGTAGTTTTGTTATTGAGATGGTTGTGCTGATAGAACCAAGTCAGGACTGAAATAGACATCAGCATATTTAATCAAAATGATTGCAATGTAACATACACATGGTAGTAGAACCATCATCACATAGTAGTTTGTAACATACACTAACTAGCCTTCACCACAGACTGAAAATAAATTGTTTCATCATGATGACTAGTTAGTGTAGTTTGTAACATACACTAACTAGTCATCATGCCTGGAAAGGAACAAAAATACAAATTGTTTAACAGGGTACATACCACCCTGGAAGATCAAATAACTACCACATGGTAGCCTTCATCATACCTTCGAATTACTTGGATCAGAAGAGGCTGGGTATGACATGGAACCATCAGCTGTGGAACCTTCAACTATCACTTGATCATTAACCAAACTGATTGCCTCATCACCCTTCATATCATCAGATTGATTACCACCAACTGCTTCAAATTCATCAAATAATCTCCTAGATTTCAAGGTACCAGTTTCAAAACGACTTTTCTTGGACACATATTGAACTACAGTAGAGCTTCCAACTGTAGGAAGGTCATCAATATCATTAAAAAGCCTCTTACACTTTAAAGGGCTGGTTTGAATAGATGAGAGTAAACTAGTAGCATGTGGATCCTGAAGGTCATGAGTACCAGCAGCCTGAAAGTCGTTAAAAAGGTTCTTACCTCTTAACGGACTAATCTCGAACCCACATTCGTTTGACAAACACTCGGTTTCAGTGGACTTCTGTGTCCAAGAATCTTCAAAGTCATTCGACACATAAGGTCGGACTGTAGTCCTTAAACAAGGAGGAATCTATTCAAGGTCATTATTAGCACCAAATTCATACATTCCTCTGAATAAACTAGCTTCAACAAAAGGCTTGACATAAGGTGTCCTAAGGTAGGCTGGTGAATTTTTTTCCTCTTCTTCCCATGCCATTAGTTCTTCAAACGACAGACAGTCGACATCTTTTTTTTCTTTTCGTGACTTTTAATTTTAGATGTCAGTTCATCGTCTGAGGAATCAAAAGACAGGTTCTTGTGATAGTAGCTAACTAAATGAACATGTGGCTGATGACAAACATAGATCTCAACTAGACCATGGAGCTCAGCCATGACATACAGTTTCTTGACATCATTATCACCTTCTACAAGGGTCAACCCTTCCTCTAGACTACTACTTGGAAGACAAAAATACCAAGCCCAAATATCCTCCTTAATTTCTTTCAACAGTAAGTCACATATTTCAGAATACGATAACCTACTCAACCTAGGTAACCTCAAATGTAAAACATCTCCACCTAAATAACTTAAGGGATAAAAAAAGAACCGACTGCCATGATAAACATCAAACCCAAGATCTTGACTGTTTTCAGACATTCTGTGTAACAATGTAAATAATTCAGCCATATATGTAAGATAAAATTTAACAGAAAAAAGTAAATGGACAAACTTACAGCCATTCTTGATACCATAAATCACCACATGCCTTTGATTATGTGTTTTGTGATGCCATAGTTAGTAGAAATCTGAAAAACACAAAATATATGTAAGATAAAATTTAGTTTTGGTTAATAATAGGTACAAAAGCTACAAAAGGTACAAAAAACTGAACAGTAGAAAAGTGTCTAAAAAGTACAGCCATACTCAAATGATATATCTAAGATATAGTCAAACTCACCCACAAAGTCGCCTAGTTTACATGTTGGATAATGCATAATCGGTTATGGGGTTATTACCCAATGGACAATACTTGTAAAGTAGCATGCATGGGTCTGCCCTACTTTGTATATCAATAGTTTGGTGTGTGCTTTTTTTTTTTGCTTATTTTTTTAGATAAATATTACTAGTATACAAATTTGTAGCGTCTCTAATTATCCGATTACATTAGTTTGAACACAACAATATAATACAACATACTGAATACAAAAATTAAAACCATTCAAGGGAGCATATGGTTATCAATTTGTTTCAAGTAATACATCAACAAAACTAGAACATCACTAAACAAGAACACGGTGTTTAAAAAAAAACCTAGCCATTTGTTCACGGTATGAAAGCGCAGCCTGAATACGATCCTTCACATCCAATGATAGACCAAAAGCCAAGCGGTATAAAAAAATACATACCCAAATACCACAATCACCAAATATCCTGGCCTACTTCGGTACTTGTTCAGCGATAGTAAATGTAATGAAATAACTTGCCGGATCAATGCCTTTCTTCTCAAATACTTGCGCTTGTGCTAGGACCTTAGGTAATTGTAGCTGTGGACAAAAGTTACACTGTTTTAAAAAATCTAATGTTTTAAAACCTGGTTAAACGGTTCTGTATTAATTCTTATGACATATGAATAAATAGTCAAACCTGTAAACACTCCCTCAGTTTGATATAAAACTCTCGCCATTCCTCTTCAAAAGTTTGACCGCTATCATAAAAGGTAACAATGCCTGTGTCTATCTCCAAACGCGCAAGACACCAATGAGCTTCAGTTTCATTAATAGGCATGAAAACCTACAACGTTTGGGTCACAAACATAACATTAATATATGGCAAAAGCTAAACAGGATAATTATATGAATGAGACTGGACTAGAATAAAATATATATATCGTCACTTACGTGCTTAACGTCAGACCATGGAATAGAGTATCTTTCACCATTAGCATACCACAACGGCAAAGAATTTTGTAACAGAAGCTGAACAAAATAGCTACTAACCATCGCCCAATCAGCCGTATCGGGCCTAACATGCCAAAGGTAATTAACCCACAACTCTATGTGCTGTAAATTTTGAAACATGAATGAGTGTGATAAACGTTATAAGAAATCAATTCAATAGGTACAGTTGTATGAGTACTTGCCTCATCCCTTAGCCAACCTTTCCTAGGCTGGTCTAAGCAAACCAAACTTTCCCAAAACCTTCTATCCACACACACATCGTCACACCAAGGAAACTTGCAGTTAAGTGGTCCAATTTGTCCAAGAAATTCGTCAAATTCATTTGTAAAATGAACTCTGTTGACAGCATTGCTGGAGCGTGCAAGATCCTAGTATATGAAACGATTAAACTTATAATCAATTATCATTAAAAGGATATATTTTAAAAGGTTGTCAAGAAGTATTTTTCATACCTCAACCCAAGGCGTGACAATTTTAAGTTTTTCACTCATATCTGGATCAGGTAAGCTAGAGCATCGTCTTTTCTTTTCAGCATATGCCTTGGTCCAATAATACGAATTAGCTTCACTCGAACGTTGTTCACTCCTTTTGGAAACTGCAAAACGCGCTCTACTGGCTTTCATATGATGTGAGTTCATGATTGCTTCTCCCCTTTTCTTTCGTTCATTTTCATACTGCAACCTCTTTTCCTCTTCCCGCATTATCAACTTGTCCTCTTCCATCCTTAACCTCTTCTCTTGTTGCATCAATTGCTGCTCTTTTAACCGGGCACTTTGTAATTCTTCATGTCACAACCTTAATTCTTCTTGGATAATAAATTCCTGTAAGCGTTTATAAAGAACCTATCGTTATGATATGTTATGGTACGGAAAGGGTTTTACACCTGTTTACTGATTTTGTAAATTACCTTTGCAACATCGTCATCAGAAAATTCATCTAGCCGCGCTGATGAACTAGTATCAATGCTTGACTGACTTGACTCAAACAAGTCAAGAAAATCATGATTAAGCTCATCACAAAACTGTGCATTAAGATGCCGAAGATCATTAGTTAACTCCAATTTCTCCTAAGAATGCAAAAAAAGTATTTATAAAAAGCATATATACGAAAGATAAAATAATTTTTGAATCCACTTCTAGTGGTTTTCAATCCACTTCTAGAGTCTTTCAAACCACTGCTAGTGGTTTTCAATCCACTGCTAGTGGTTTTCAATCCACTGCTAGCAGGTTCCTGATAATGGATACTTAACGGGCTGTTTTGAAAATTTGCTTTATCCACTGCTAGAGTCTTTCAAACCACGAATAGTAGTTTTCAATCCACTGCTAGCAGGTTCCTGATAATGGATACTTGAATGGTTGTTTTGTAAATTTGGTGTATCCACTGCTAGAGTATATGAAACCACTGCTAGTGGTTTTCAATCCACTGCTAGCAGGTTCCTAATAATGGATACTTGAGGGGCTGTTTTGTAAATTTGGTGCAAACGTATTGATGATCAACAAAAAAGGATATATTACCCCATTTCTTTCTCGAGCAAGAACCTGAAATAAATGATACAAAATATTAAGGACGTATATTATTATCAGTAGTCGGGTGATTATTGATGGGTATATGAGGAGAATATAAAGCTTAAATAACCTGAATAATTGTCTCGAGTTTGAACAAACGCTTATTTAACTCTGTAATAACACCATCTTGTGTTATGCTGATCTCTATTATACTGCTCTCACTCCTGCGTATAATAGGTAAATGTTTCCTTTCAGTCTTGCCACGTTTGCGTGCTGCGGCCATCTTCTTCAACCACTCGTCGTAAAGATGTGTGGTTTTCACTGGTGGAGTTCTAGGTATGTAATCATGGAAAAACTACGTAAACTTTATATACCAATCAGATCTTCTCTCAGCTATTGTCGGTGTAAGTTCTTTAACAGGATTGGAATCCTTAAAAATCAAATAATAATGTTGAATAAAATATTGCATTAATGTAGAATAAAATATTGCATTAATAAGAAAAATTTAAATAATACTTTTACCTTTCCAAAAAGAAACTTATAATCAGATCTTTTGAAGGGTGTATTCTTTGACCACGCTACTCCTCTTGGCATAATATCATGAACTTTATTCCACCATAGAATGCTTCTTTCAAATGACTCCAGTATCCATATATATACGGATTTTGCAATTTCAATAAAAAATAATAACATAAAATATTGATACATAAAATGACTCTAGTGTATATTGATATATAAAATATTAACCTTGAAAGCCCAAACAAATCCTGACAGTGTATAGGTTGGAACAAACTTGTGGTCTTTGTTAATACCTTGAAGGAAATCCCACTTGTGTTTATCCGCAACATCCAAAATTTCATCATACAAATGCCTCCAAATATGCTCTCCCCATGGAAAGGCATCCTAATCATCTAGGTTTTCAACTAATCGCATGAGAGAATCATCAACTTCCTGAACCAATAATCTGCCCACGAAGATAACCTCCAAAGCTAACAATAGACAAAGACGTATTGCATCTTCGTCGCATATGATACCAAATGCCTCTTCATCCTCAATTAGGCCAAGAATATCTAAGTTTGTAATTTTTGAACCTGAACGTTTTGGGAAAACCCTTGACCTAAAATTGAGGTGTCCAGATCCATATTTTTCAAAACTTACTTGATGACGTACCATCCGATCAGGTCAAAGGACCCCCCTTCGGCCTCAGTTGAAATTGCATTACGAAGACCCAAGTCTTTCTTCATAAGTCATTGGTGGCGTAAAACCATTCATCATTGACATGGTTACCGGTTGGGAATCCGCCAGCCGAAGGTCTATGCCCTTCGGTGTCTTCTCTTGAAGATGCCAAGACAAAGAAGAACCTTGACTTGGTCTTCCCCCACGTTCCCACTATTTCCTTAGCTTGCCCGCCAAGTCCGAGATAGTGGGGATGAAGCCCTAGCGGTTACCACAAATCAGGGGACGCCCCCATGATCTCCTAAACGTGTGCTAACACTCTCCAAGCTATTTTCACCACCTATAAATAGGTTGAACGAGTCATTTTCAATGGTATGTTCATTCAACACAGTATTACACATACTTCATATTATTTACAACACACATCATATACTTACTCTCACGCCGGAGGTGGTTCGCAGGGCCCAACCCCTGCGCAATCACTTAACGAAGTATCTACTATTTCTTATTGCAGATTGGCTACAAGTTTGGCGCAAGCATATCACCCCTCATACCCTTCGATCACCATCGAAGGCCTGGTCGTACGAATTATTGTACAATCAGTGGCACCATCTGTGAGACCCGCTACTATTGGTCTCGTTATTCCAAACTTACACCCAGTCAATCACTCCCACTAGTTTCACGGCATGAATCAAGGAAGAGAGGATACACCCCCTCCGGGTTTCTCGATCTTGACACCAATCCCAGTCAACGATCCTAACAACCTTCCCAATATAGCCGCATCCACCTTTACCACACGATCTCACCCTGAAATAACTCCCAACAACCATGCTTCAACCTCGGCTAACCCTGAACCGGTAATCAGTCCAGCGTTTGTCGAAGCTAACATCGAAACATTAGAATCTTTACTGAGGGCTCGAAGGAGGCAAGCTCGAAATGTGGAGATGCTTAGGGAGTTGGAATACTCAAGCGATGAGTATGACGAATAGTTGGAAATGGAGGCCAGACCCTTGGCTCCTGTGGCTACACGCTCAGTGCTAAGGATAGGGTCTCCGAGCAGTCGAAGGCCGAGTGGAAGGTCGGTTGTCTTTGAAGATGTTTTGGAGAGGGCCCCGACTAGAAGGGAAGGCACGATAGAAGGCTCTAATGGAAGGAGTCACCGAAGGGATACTACGGAGGTTAATTTGCCACCAGTTTTGGCGGCTCACCCGGAAAGAACTGAGGCAGGGGTTCCGTGGCAGCCTTCTCACGCATCCGGCGTAGAAGGCAATCCATCTCAAATGAATGGAGGAGGAAATCTTCCTCCTCATGGTATGTACCCTCCTTTTCAGGTTCAATCTTACCCTCAAGGGGTCTATCCCCCACCTAATGGGCAGGCTAGCAACCCCAGTTTTACTCAACCATATGGAAGCATGCCCTACGGGCAGCCTATGGTACATCCTTCGTACCCTGTCGGAAGTCACCCACCTTATATACCTACTGCTTACCCTCAATATGCTAATCAAAACCCTGTGGGAATACCTCCAAATCATAACTCGTACAATGTTGCCCCTACCTACATGCCACCTTATAACTGCCTCTATTCAGAGCCCATGGGATCCACAACACCCTTCGTAAGATGGATAGAAGACTACCCTTTGCCTGATGGGTTGAAAATGCCCGCACATATTGGTACTTATGATGGGAAAGGGGACCCGGATAACTTCTTACACTTGTTCGAAGGGACTATCAGAATGCAGAAGTGGATTATGCCCGTTGCTTGCCACATGTTTACATATACCCTACGAGACTCTGCTCGTATATGGTGGAACGGGAAAAAACCAGGTAGCATTGTGAATTTGGACAATCTCAAGGCCAAGTTCAGATAACATTTCAGCCAACAGAAAAGTTTACAAGAACGCACCTAACAGTGCACAACATCAAGCAGAAGGAAAATGAGAGCACCAGGGCTTTCATTACCAGATACACCGATGACACCTTACAGATAATGGGCTTGCACGAAGACCAACGAATCTCAGGTTTTGTGCATGGCCTACGGAACAGAAGTTTGGTTGAATTCCTCTCCACTGATCTTCCTGCAACCTATAAGGGCTTGGTGGAGAAGGCTTACACCTGGATCAAAGCAAAAGATCTACCAACGGGGCTCCGGTCGAAAATAAAGAAAGTCACAGCAAAGTCCCAAAGCATCCTTCGTGGGAAGGGTCAAAGAATAGATACAAAGGAAGAGACAGATTTACACCATACCATAAAAACATCAACCACAGTCTCTTGGCTAATCTGTCCAAATCTCCGAGGGAGATACTAGCTACAGAAAAGGCTGCGAAGACCTTTGATCCTCCTCCTCGCTTGGCAAATAGAGGAAGGCCCAGAGATACTTCCAAATTCTGCTACTTCCATGACGATTACGGACACGACACCAACAATTGCAAAGAGCTCAAGAAACAGATAGAAGAGGCCGTGAAGTCCGGCCAATTGGGACATTTGGTGAAGGGTATAAAGAAAGGTAAAGAAAAGGTCTCCGACACACAGTTGGGGAAAGATACCACACCTGTCGAAGCACCCATCCTCATGGTGTACAAGAATGACTCTGGTTTAAAGAGGAAAGAAGCGGAGAAAGCATTATGCGGAGTAGGAGATGTTACTTTTCCTTCAATTACAGGGAAAGTTATTTCAAATGACCCCGTGGTCATCAAGGTCTTGATCTCCAACAGAGAAGTAAACAGGGCCTACCTAGACTGCGGTAGCTCCTGTGAAGTAATCTATGAACGCTATTTTCTAAAGCTCAAGCCTTCGATAAGGTCGAAGAAAGTAGATTCGAATGTACCCTTAGTAGGATTCTCATGGGAACACTCATGGCCCTTGGGAGAAGTCCCTCTAGAGGTCACGATTGGAGAATGAAGGCTAAAAAGAACAGAAACTCTGGTATTCACGATCGTAAGGTCTGAATCTCCCTATAACCTATTGATAGGGAGAACGGCAATGCAGAAGATGGGCATCGTTGTCTCCACCATACATGCCGCGATCAAATTCCAAACACCCTTCGGCATTGGAACGGTTTTCTCCAGCTATAACGTGAAGAAGCCTACGGAAGTAGGCAAAAGGATCAAACAGGTGTCGGAAGAGCCTCTGAAGGATGTTCTCAGTTGTACTGACGCTGAAGAAAGCATTGTAGTAAATGATCTCTATCCTGATTAGACGGTGGTAATCGGAAAGCAGCTCCCAACCTCCTTTAAAGCAGAATTGGAAAAGGTACTACGTGCTAATACAGATGTCTTCGCATGGACCTACTCTGACATGACGGGGGTCCCCAGAACTCTCACCATAGACGGAAAGCCCTTCGGCACTGAACACAAGCTCAATGAGTTCAAACATATTGAACCCATCAAACAAAAGCGTCGAAGCCTAGCTCTCGAAAGAAGTGCCGCCGCATGCAAAGAAGTGGACGAGCTTGTAGCAGCAGGCATACTCAGAGAGGTGAAGTATCAAAGTTGGGTGGCCAATCCGGTGATGGTCAAGAAGCACGATGGAGGATGGCGAATGTGCGTGGACTTCACAGATATTAACAAAGCTTACCCGAAAGACTGCTATCCTCTGCCAGAAATTGATTGGAAAGTAGAATCCATGTCAGGGTTTCGACTAAAATGTTTTCTGGACGCTTATAAGGGTTACCATCAGATATAAATGGCGGAAGAGGACGAAGAGAAGACAACCTTTTTCACAGGAAAAGGCGTTTATTGTTACAAAAAGATGCCTTTTGGTTTGAAAAATGCAGGTGCCACCTACCAACGTTTAGTGGACAAAGCCTTCCACAAGCAGATAGGTAGGAATCTGGAGGCATACGTAGACGATATGGTCATAAAGAGTAGAACGTAGGAGGACATGCTCTCCGACATCAAGGAAACCTTCGACCAGCTTCGCGCCATCAACATGAAGTTAAATCCCAAGAAATGTTCCTTCGGTGTAGAAGGACAATTTTTGGGGCATCTGATCACCAAGAAAGGTATTAAGGCCAATCCTTCGAAGGTTAAGGCCATCACGGATTTACAGCCTCCTAAGTCCCTAAAGGAAGTGCAAAGTCTGAACGGAAAGCTAGCAGCCCTCAGTAGGTTTTTATCGAAGGGTGCAGACAAATCTTTGCCGTTCTTCAAAACACTCAAAGGATGCACGGACAAAAAGACGTTCCAGTGGAGTACAGATGCAGAAGCGGCTTTCCAAAAGCTCAAGGATTTCATGGCTGTTCTACCTACACTTACTGCTCCAATCAAAGGCGAAGTGTTGTTTATGTATATCGTAGCCTTCTTCGAAAGCATCAACGCTGTGTTATTGGCAGAAAGGGAGAAGAAGAAAATCCCTATCTACTTTGTTAGCAGGGTTCTACAGGGGCTGAGCTAAATTATCCAGCATTGGAGAAGCTAATTTTGGCCTTGGTCCATGCGGCGAGACGCCTTCGAAGGTACTTCCAAGCTCACCCCATAACCGTACTTACTGACAAACCAATTAAGCAGATACTTTCAAAACCGGAGAAATATGGAAGGATAGCTAAATGGGCTATCGAGCTGGGAGAACACGAAATTGAATACAAGGGTAGAAATTCGGTCAAAGGGCAAATATTGGCAGACTTCTTAGCAGAAACACCCTCCGAACCAAAGCATGACACAAAGGTTGTTGAAAAGAAGCCTGATAAGACGGTTGAAGGGTGGAAACTTTATATTGACGGAGCCTCTAGCTCTGATGGTTCTGGCGCAGGTCTCATGCTTGTTGACCCCAAAGGGAAGGAGTACACTTATGCACTCCGCTTTGAATTCGACGCTACGAACAATGAAGCGGAGTACGAAGCCTTGCTAGCAGGCCTCCGATTGGCCAAAGACATGGAGGTAGAAGACTTGGCTATTTTCGTTGACTCACAACTTGTGGCCAACCAGATAAAAGGCTCCTACGAGGTAAGACAACCTATGATCAAACAATACCTGGATAAGGCTAAGGAAATGCTCGAAGGGTTCGCATCCTACAACATAGAGCATGTTCGGAGAAACCAAAACAAGAAGGCGGACGCCCTTAGCAAATTGGCGTCAATGGCATTTGCTCATTTAACTAAAGAAGTTCTGGTCGAGGTGTTGGCAGATAGGTCCATCGTCCGAAAGGAGGTATCTGACGTAATACAGGAGGAAGACTCGAATTGGATGACTCCGATTAGAGAATATCTAATAAGTGGTATACTACCGGAAGATCAGAAGTTAGCTCGAAAGGTCCGCATCAAAGCACCACAGTACAAAATCATGGGAAATTATCTATACAAAAGATCCTTTCTGTCCCCATGGCTTCGTTGTGTAGGACCTAGGCAAGCTGCCAACATCATTCAAGAAGTGCATGAAGGATCCTGCGGACTTCACGCAGGACCCCACTCCGTTGTTTCCAAAATCATGAGGGTCGGATATTACTGGCCTTCTATGCACAGGGACGCTGTTGAAATCATTCAGAAGTGTGAAGCCTGTCAAGTTCACTCAAGGGTCCCAAGGCTACCAAAACAAGATATGACTTCCGTGACGTCCGCATGGCCCTTCAGCCAATGGGGGATAGACATCGTAGGTCCCCTACCAATTGCTTCTGGAGGAGTAAAATTCTTGGTTTTAGCCATCGATTACTTCACTAAATGGGTGGAAGCGAAGCCTTTGGCATCCATCACAGGAAGACACATGGAAAAGTTTGTGTGGGAGCATATTATCTGTCGGTTCGGAGTACCTCACATCATCATTTCAGATAATGGGAAAGCAGTTCGCCGAAGGGGTATTCCCAGTGTTTTGCAGAGGCCTGAATATCAAACAATCCTTCACTTCTGTTTACCATCCTCAAGGTAACGGACAAGTGGAAGTTACTAACAGGGATATCATACAAGGAATAGAACGAATGCTGGGATACAGTCACCACGGTTGGGTAGATGAACTACCTCAAGTACTTTGGGCTCATAGAACGCATACAAAGTCAAGTCACGGAGAGACACCTTTTAGCTTGACATACGGCACGGAAGCTGTCATCCCCTCGGAAGTAAGCGTCGAAACTGAAAGGGTCATGAACTTCGAAGCAGCAGATAACGAAGAAAGACTCCGTAGTAACCTGGACCTACTCGAAGAACGAAGGGAAATAGCCTCAATCAGAGAAGCTATCCATAACCAAAAGATTAAAATGTACTACAACAGTCAGGTTCGGCCTTCGACCTTCAAACCAGGGGAATACGTCCTCCGACTCAACAGCGCAAGTAAAGCTGAGTACCAGGGTAAACTAGGACCTACATGGGAAGGGCCCTACGTTATTAAGGAAGCATATGGCAACGGAGCCTACAAGCTGGAAACCTTGGATGGAGACGCTATTGCTAGAACTTGGAATGACACTACCCTTCGTAAGTTCTACGTATGAAGCTTACAATGTCCGAGGACATTTTTTATTTTTGCTTTCAATCAATGTATTTGCATTCTTCTCACTTGGGGAAAGAAGCATTAATGGTAGGCGTCTAGTATTCATTTCTTAAAATGATGTAATCCTCCCTACCCACTTAATGATATAACGCATTTCCCTCAAATCTCTTGTTTCGTTCAATACAACAAAGATTTGCCCACCAAGTCGCTTTATAAGTTTCAATGTCGAAGGGATGTATAAAGACTAACAACATGTCTTGCTCATATGCATAACATCCATCTCAACTTCACATTAACTTTCCTATATGGCCTTAAGGTATTTTAAGCCTTTCGCTGCCCAAAGGATTAAGATGGAGTGGGTCGCGACCCTCTGTCAGCAGTCAAATTATACGATTGCTAATATTCTTGGTGAAGTAACTACACACAATGAGGCTATGCATCTACCATACGCCTTAGGTTGTAAATTTTTTTTACGCAAGTAAAATAAAAAGAGAAGAATCACACATGGCAAAATTCAAGCCCTAGTGGCTTTAATGTAGATTACTGACTAGTTTAACTAGTCTAAACAAGCCATAGCCTTAGCGATCCAACAAAACAAAACATTGTCTTAGGCCGTAGCCTACATCACACATACCAAATGTTAATTGTTTCATCAGGCATGAAGCCTGGAAAGGAACACCGACAAATTGTTTTAAACAGGGTACATACCACCCTGGGGATCAAATTACAACCACATGGTTGCCTTCATCAAACTTTGGAATGAGTGGGATCAGCTGAACCTGGGGAGGGAACCTTGGGTGATGGAGTCTTCTTGGAGGAAGACGGAGGCTGGACTGTCCTTGGCTTCTTGGCCAGCAGGTCCTCAATTGAGGCCGCTGGGTCCTTCGTCACATCTGCAAGGAAAGGGAATTCTAGAGCAGTTAATTGATTACCTGCATCATCATACTCTTTCTCATGAGTTGCCCTATAGTAAGGAACTTTCTCCAGCTCCACCGATTCCCCAGTCTTAGCTATCGCCTCCAAAGTGGTGCACTTGCCATGGAAAATGGCTGAATTCACCACATTCCCAATGGCGATACCCACATCATCGCTATGATAAAGTTCCATAGCAACATAGGGGATCACCTTGGTTACCAAGTCCACCCTATCCTTATTCAGTATCTTCAGACGAAGGTTTAACCCATCTACCTTTTCTCTGAGCTTGATCTCTTGGTCCAGCAACTTCGACCTCTCTTGTTCGAGGCCTCCACACTTGGATGAAAGAATATATATCTGCTCTTTATAGCCTACGACCATTGAGCCTTCGACAGTTAGCCTGCTGCATTCAGCCTCGCTTGTTGCCAGTTGACTTTTGAGCTTTTCATTCTCAGCTCTGAGATCTTGCACCAAGGGGTTCTTGTCAAAATCCTCCAAGGCATCCTCACACTTCTTATCCAGGTCTGCATACTTCTGATCCCTAGCCTTCTCCCTTCTCAGCATAACATCCATTTCTTCTCGAGCTTTGGTGACAGCACGGAGCAGTTCCCTTGTCCTAGCATTGAGTTGGTTGTCTAGCATGCACTGTCGGACATAACTTTTGTCATGAAGGTCGTAGAGCCTTTCTATGGACATGTTATCCATCACCCCCTTCCACTTGGGTGGGATTACATTGCTCACGAGTTGGTGACAAGCTAGGGGAGAGGGAAGTTCTTTCGTATCAGGAAGTCCTGCAGCGTATATAAATGTGTTAACATATTATTACTGGTACCTAATTTTTGTTACAGGTAAGAAACATCACCATGGATATCATCACCACTGGGCCCTTCGATGGCTGGAAACACCACAGCCTTACCTTGGACACTCTTTTTCCGGGTATTTCGAGAGGGTGGAGTAGGTAGGATAAGTTTCCTCTTCGAAGCGGACTTCACAGCTTTTGCACCGGTACCTTTCCTGATTCGGACCCTCTCACCAATACCAGAGGGTCCTACGATGACCAACTGTCCTTCGGAGACTGGTTCATCAGAGTCAGCAACATTCTCCACAAGTTGATCTTCCACATCTATGGGTTCTTTTGACGGAGGAGCAGACGATACAGGCTCGATGGGCTGGGCTTCCACATCATTGTTATTTATGGATACTGATGGGGAGCCCACGCCATAACTTGTCTCTTGGGGATTTGATTTGTGCAAAACCGTCAAGTTATCTCACGCAAGCTAGCCACTTGCGAATGACCAACCGTAAGAAACTCAAAACAGCTCACACACCAAATGCAATTTAGATCAGAGGAATATAGGGGATTCCTGGGTCGTTAAGTCCCACGGAGGATGAATTGGTGTTAAACAACTTCAGATGTCGAATAATCACTAAGGATAGTGATCAGTAAGGTTTTTGAGAAATTTATACCTAAAGAAAAGATTTATAAATTACAGGGGCTTAAATGCAAATTAAAAGAAATTAAAAAGTTAAAATATATTAAATAAACGCTATCACTATTTTTAAAATGATGAACGTTTAAAACCTAAAACGTACGTTTAAATAAAATTACGTAAACGTATAAAATAAAACGTGAGTTTTGAGAAATAAAAGACCTACAAATATAAAAATGACATTTTTATAATCCTAATAATAAAAGTAAATTATTAGAAAAAGAAAATTATTTTTACAACTATTTATTTATTTATTATTAATTAAAAACTATTTATTAAGTATTTAAAATGCACTAAAATATAAGAAAATACAAAATTAACCTCTAAAAATGAAATTATAACTTAGAAAAATCTAAAATATGATAAAACTTATTTTAAAACTGAAAATATATTTTTTTAGACTTTTTATGTATTTATTATTAATTTAATACTATTTAAAACTGATTAAAATGCTAGAAAATACTATTTAAACCAAGAACATTATGGAAAAATACTTTTTATGACTTTTTTATTTATCTTAATCTAGAAAAATTGAAAACATATTTTTTAAAGCTTTTTCTGATTTATTTGTATTAAAAGCTATTTAAAAAGAGTTAAAAACTATTTTAAATAAGGAAAAATAATAAACAGTGATGGAAAAATCTGAAAAATTCAGGAAAATGCTAAAATATTATTCTAAGTTTATAAAAATCATAAAAACATATGCTTACTTGTGAGAATATGAAATTGTGGAGCAACAACTTATAAATAAGCAATTCAAAATAAGCTAAAGTCCATCAAAGAGTACCAGCTAAACACAGAAGCTAGGTTATGCTATAATAACTAAATACTAACCTATTCCAACCATCCAAAACTTCTGAAAAGCAGATTAAGCCAAAAATTAAGCAAAACAAAAACTAGTTTTATTCAGAAATGGGACAACATTGGGGCTGATCTAAGAGTGGGGTCCACAGAGCTTAAGCTCAAAACCTTTACTGAAATTGATAGTCAGCTGGGTGGTGAGTGGTAAGGAACCAAGAACCACCAATGGGGTCCACTGGTGTGGCCTGTGGGACCCACCTTAGTGGTGGTTATGGCCACTGTTTTAGTGGTGTACACTGCACAGGGCATGTTTCAGAAATGGGTGCTCAAAACAAGCTTAATAATAAGCACTTTATAAGCTAAGTGAGAATGAACTACTATTTTTATAATTTAGTTAAGCAACTAAAGTTTACTATCCCAAAAGCATTTAAGCTAAATCCTAATATTGAATCCTACACAAAATTATTCATTTTATTCAAAAACTGCATATAAGAAATTTTGACTTTTTTAATTGTGAACAAGATTGACTTTTATGAACTTCTGATGATCCTAGATGATCTATTATGATGTATTAAGCTAATTTGAGGCTGAATTAAGCTAGATAAACAACTTGTAAACTAGTATGCATGATTTTACAATCTAAATTTTCAACAGTTAAGTAGAAATGAGCTTCAAAGATTATTTTGACTTTTATGGTAATGAGGTCTGGTTTAAAGGACTTGACTGAGTTATTTTGAACTAGAGTAACATGAAACAACAACAAATAACAACTCAACAGGCCTCTATCTTAGATGAATAAGCAATTCCAAACAGTCCTTATTGAGACTGTTATAAGGCTTTTCAAAGAGTTCCACTGATTAAGACCATGCAAATTATTAAAAACCTTATATTAACTATATTAAAATAGGATTAAGCTTAAATTAACAGGTTTTAATTACTTATACTAGAATATGCAAATTTTAAGAAAATAGCTTACAAATTGCTTTTATGCTAAAACTGAGAACTGAGGACTGAGAATCACTCCTATAGCTTCCCAAGAAGCTCTATACCAATAAGCAATCCAAAGTACACCTTGCTTCAGTCTCTGGCCTCCTCTCCATGGGATTTTTTATTTTTTTACTATTTTCTTGATATTTTTGGAAATTTCTCTTTTTGGAACTAAACTGAGTTATTATAGTTCTAATAGCTCTTAAAGGTTATATAATGAGCTTATATAAGATTATAAGTCAAAAACAACAACCAAAGATAACATTCGACCTTATTGAGATTTTTGAACTTAAAAATTGCATAAACTGAAATCAAACTGGAAACTTAAAATTGATTACTGAAATAGGTTCACATACACTCAAAAACACTTAACAAATACTTGAAAGTTTTAAACATAAACTGGAAAGCTTGAAATAATTAAAACGACATTAGTAAAATAAAATTACACTACTTGGTTTGATACATTGCACAAAACTTGTATATAATGATCCTTTTCATCTCTGTCGACATCCTTGAGCAAATCCCACCAATCTCCAACCATTGATTTAGTCCAGATCATCAGTTTTGACAAATGTCACATTTGGCGCCAAATTTCAAACGAGCAGGTTTATTGAATTAATGAAATTTGGATTTTGTGGAGGTGTTAGGAGTGGTTAACCAGCTGTAGGGATGAGGTGTAAAGGTGAAGAGGTGGAAAGGTGGGTAAAAACCACACTGGTTTTGGAATTTCAGGCGTGGGTGAAGGGGATAAACAGTACCCCTGGTTTTGGCGGGGTATTGACCGTTTGACCATGGTTAATAATAACGGGGTTGGGTTTATTGGGCTTGGGAAAGATTGGGCCAAGGACTTGGTTTGTGTTTGTGTTGGATTGGATAATAACCAAGGATCCGTTTGGTTAAGTTAAACACACAAGGACCAATATTGCAATTTATGAATTCTTGAAGGGCTGATCCTGTCACTTTTCCAATCATATCACAAGGACTAAACCTGTAAATCTTGAATAGTACAAGGACCAATTGCATAAAATTCCATTTATTAAATGTCCAAGGACCATTTTTTACAATTTCCAAACTCCAGGGACCAAACTTGTAATTTTTCTTTAAACTTATCATAAAGGACCAATAATGTCATTTATTAATAATACAAGGGTGTTGTTTGAATAATTTCTATTTTTGAACACCCAGGGACTATTTTTGACATTTTTGTAAAGTTGAGGGACTAAAGTTGTAAATTGTGGTTTTTGAACTTTAAAGGGTTTGTTTTGACAAATTTTGAATCTCATGGACCTTAAATGACATTTTACAAGTTTTTGAATTACCAGGGACTAGTTTTGACAACTTTTGTAACTTGGGGGACTAAAACTGCCAATTATGCAAACTTGATACGTTTTTCACCAGATTTTGATGTTTTTGCATTTAAAACACATAAAACACTTGTTTGTGATATTTTAATCATTTTGATGTGTTTCTGAGTGTTTTCAGATGTTTTTGCAGTCTAGATGGTACAAAAATGATGAGTATTTAGACACTCATCAGGATTCTTTGGAAGGAAGCTTACCTCCTTTGCACCACCAGCTACCACAAAGTTCCTGAACGACATCTCTGCACAAAGGAGAAAATAAGATAAATATCAGAAAGATAAGTTTTTATTTCTTATTTTAATAAAAAAAGTACATACTTTCTCCATCACAAATAATCTCAGGTACCAAAAGAGACCCCTCTCATCTTTCAGCAATGCCAGCCATGAAAAGAATTGGCTCAGGGAATGTTTGGCAATCAGCTGGATGACGAGCCAAACGCTGATACAAAGGGTTTCTTCTCACAGTATAGGGCAATGGATCGTTGAACCTTTTTTCATCATATTGATATTCTGGGTTTAACAATGCAGAGTATGCCGGAGGGATAATGGTGTTTTGGATATAAAAGAATTTGCCTTTCCAGTTCTTTATGTTCGTAAAAGGCCTATCTATCAGAATGGGCACATCCCTTTCACCCCTTTTGGCCAAGGTCAACCAATCTCCTCCCGGGTATAGATTCAGAAAACCCCTAAGCACAGTCAAGGATGGTTCGAACCCATAGGCTTTGCACATCACGATGAATGTTGTAAGCTTGGCTAGGCCAAACGGGTTGAACCTAGAAATGTGTACCTCATAATACCGGAGGAATTCTAAGATCATAGGATGCAAAGGTATCCTAAGGTTGGAAGTGGTGAATGCATGGGTATACAGGCCTACAAAGTTTTCAGGGGCATCAAATATCCCTTGATTTCTACTAGGCAGCATGATTTTATGTTCCTTTGGAATCGGGTAATCAGTGAGGAACGCTTTAAGCTCCTCCCTTGTTAATGTGCAACCTTGTTGCTTTATTACAAATTTTTTATTGGTTGACATTGAGCCTTCTAAAATCCACAATAATGTATTTGAAATACAGAGATGAAGGAGCGCTTTACCTTGTTTGATCGAAAGCTTGATCGTAAGAGGTTTTAGTAGGTGAAAACACTTGGGCGAGAGATAAACTTTGTTAGGGTTTTACTGTTTTTACATTTTATATACCCTACAAATGAAAAATCTCGGCCCTACACGTGTAATTACTTATCCCCTTACCACCGGATTTCAAAACTCTTTTAAATTTTGAAAAGACGTTCTCTTTTACCAAGGAAAAGGGGTGGTTAGGATAATTATTTGCATTAATTACGGTCAATAGGTGCAAGACTTTTCATTTTCGTTCGTTTTTGTGACGAAGGGGAAGTTTCGTTCTTATTTCTGAGTCGTAAGCAATATTTCTTGTTCGTACATATCACTTTCGACTGGGGGGGCTTGATGATGTACCCTCCGATCAGGTCGAAGGACCCCCCTTCGGCCTCAGTTGAAATTGCATTACGAAGACCCAAGTCTTTCTTCATAAGTCATTGGTGGCGTAAAACCATTCATCATTGACATGGTTACCAGTTGGGAATCCGCCAGCCGAAGGCCTATGCCCTTCGGTGTCTTCTCTTGAAGATGCCAAGACAAAGAAGAACCTTGACTTGGTCTTCCCCCACGTTCCCACTATTTCCTTAGCTTCCCCACCAAGTCCGAGATAGTGGGGATGAAGCCCTAGCGGTTACCACAAATCAGGGGACACCCCCAATGATCTCCTAAACGTGTGCTAACACTCTCCAAGCTATTTTCACCACCTATAAATAGGTTGGACGAGTCATTTTCAATGGTATGTTCATTCAACACAGTATTACACATACTTCATATTATTTACAACACACATCATATACTTACTCTCACGCCGGAGGTGGTTCGCAGGGCCCAACCCCTGCGTAATCACTTAACGAAGTGTCTACTATTTCTTATTGCAGATTGGCTACAAGTTTGGCGCAAGCATATCACCCCTCATACCCTTCGATCACCATCGAAGGCCTGGTCGTACGAATTATTTTACAATCATTACTTTTCCAAATTGAAAACCAGTGATAAGCGAAAACTCTGGACGACCGAAATGTAGGGGACAGTCTTCAATATAATATACAATCGGCATATCATAATGATTTTCATTCGGATAACATTGTTTTTGTAAAATATAATCTATCATATGTGCTTCCTGGTCAAAATAAGAATGGTACAACCATTTACCGAAACATGTTCCCCGAAACAACTTCATTCGTTTTTTATCCAACTTGGATTTATTAGAGAAAAGTAGTTTGGTTTACTTCTGATGATGATTTTCGCCTCATATTCCTACAAATGAAAAAAAATAAAAAAAAATAAAAGAAAATAAAATCAAAAACATATTCTACTTAATTACATATAAGGGGAGTAACAAAGCTGCATTCAATCATCCAAGCATATTGTACAATTTTGTAATAAATACCATATATTACTTCATTCCTTAATGCATTTATTGCAAAAGGTACAACAACAAAGCATCACATCTCCAGACACCAGATAAATTAAAAACCCCAACACAATCAAAAACCTTTTGCTAACTTAAATAAACTAAATTGTTGTTGCAAAACTACTATTAAACATGATTAATTTCAAATAAAATACGAAAAAAACAAAGATACGAACAATTTATATATATGAATATAGAAATACATACCCGAATACGAAACATTTTTTTGCAGGATTTCGAGAAGACGGATAGTTCTTGACTTGTAGGAGTATTTTGTAATGTATGTGTTATTCTAATTCATTGAATAAAGGTTATGAAAGACATGTGATATGAAAAAGCGCTGAAAAAAAAACGCTTAAGTAAAAAGTATTTTACAGTTCTGTAAAAAAAGGATAACAGTACTAAAGTACAATTTTTAAAAAACCGCTCAAATTAATTCGCTTAAGTCGCTCAGCATTGGGAAGGAGCAAAAGGAATAAAATAATACTTTTCAAAGTTTGACTTTTTCCTCGAAAATATCAAAAAGAAATCGCTCGAATCTTAAAAAGTCGCTGGATATAAGTCGATTAAAAGTCATAGGTACGAAAAAGAACTTTCAATGATTGGGTTCTGAAAAGTGGAAGGACACTTGGCACTCTTAGATTGGAAGGAAAAAGTCGCAAGTATCAAAGTCTATTTTGAAAATACCCCAACTTTTTTCCTAGAAAGTTTTGACACCTTAAGCAAAAGGTGTATTTTCATAATTACCCCTTAAAAAAATCTATTCTGAACGTTCATTTGAAACTCTTTTCGGTAACTTCTCTAGTCTTCTATATTAAACACATCTTTTTAAAAGTAGACGAACATATTATTGAGAAACTTTTTATGCATATAGGAATTATTGTTAGATTGATAGCAACATCAGTAATAATAATAAGCTGCATTTTCTAACTTTCCTATTAATAGTAACTAATAATTGCATGTCCTAAAATACAATAAAATGGATTGTATGTCAAGGATCTTAACTATCACGCTTGTTCAATCGTTGCAAAATAACCACCAATGAACATGCAGAATTGTTTATAAAAGTCCTCATAGATTTAATACTTGTGATTGAAATTTGACAATAATTTAGACTATAAGCAACGTTTGATTCCACAAGATGGTAATGAACTACGAGCACCAGTGAGCTTTTTGCCTAGCAATGTCCGTGAGATAATTATGTAGAGGTTGCGGGTGCAAGTCCCATTAAGGTCGAAAGAATAAAGACGTATTGTCGTGTTTGTGAAAATGTATATTTTATAGTTGGGTGTATGAGTTTGTCTTCGAATATAAACGTAACGGACAACAAGTTGTTTCAAATACGAGTAATTGATATCATAATATATTTTACGCGCATACATCTCACGCGCATACATCTAAGTTCACTAAGAAACATTCACATGGAGCTTATGATAGGCCATGTTAGATTTTGCATGTTACGTCTTAAGTTTGATTGACTTTGTCATAATCAACACGGTAGCTTAGACTTGTGTTCAACTTAACTTATCAACGTATACACTTGCATGCATATTCGTACATAAATTTGTATTGTGTACACGTTCTTGTGTGAATGTATACTCTCAACTTGCAAACTACAAAAAAAGAATACAGGGTGAGAGAAAATGTAAAAAGTTGTAAATCATAACCATCTTGAAGAATCCAACGTTTTTCACCTCATTCAGATAGTATTGGTTCGTTGTCTTTGAATTACTGTGAATATAGATTTGATTACTAGATATACGATGATCAAAATGGGAATAAATTATTGTATATGGTTTGATACTTAATTAAGCGTTTGGATATTAAATTTTCACAACTATATAGGTCGATCAATTTGTCATTGCTATGATTAGGGTCGTAGTAAACGAGCATAACATTAAATGAACATTTCATACGTGCAATCAATGTTTTGAAAATCGGGTTTTTAATCGTTCTGATCAAATTTTTAATCGTTTTGATCAAGTAACCGGGTCACCGGTTCAACCAGTTTGACCTCCGGACCAACTCGGTTTTCTATTAAAAAAACTATTTTTTTCAACTGGTTTGACCGCCAAATCAACGCGGTTTGACCACCAGATCAACCCGGTTTTCTATAAAAAAATAATAAAAAAAATCAAACCCGGTAAGGTTTCGAGAACCGGGTTGACCCAAGTTACTTAAAACCCGGCGGGTATAAGCGGTTAATCCGTTTTCAAAAACCCGGTTTTTACCTTTTTTGGCGGGACCCGGTTCGACCAGTTGAACCGGCCGAGTCTAATCGGGTTTCAAAACACTAGGTGCAATAAAATGTTTGTTTATATGTGTTTAACTTTTTAATAAACCACTGTGAACAATATTTTAGTCTGTTTATTTAAATGAACGAACACGAAAAAAGTCAGGCTAGTTTGTTCATTTTATATTCGTTAATGTTTGTTTACATTCGTTTATTTTGAATGTAAGATATTCATTGATATTGTTACTACATATGTCCCAATATTTATACTAATGACTAACCATATTCATTGGACTTAGCCTTAAACAATACAAATACAAGTCTAGCTCTAATATAAGTCCACAAACAGCCCCCGCAGTTGAAGTAGGTGTAGCACGAACACGAAAACTGTCTCGAAACTCAGAAAACAAAGCAGATGGAAGACCTTGGTAAAGATGTTAGAAAACTGATAACACGATGAAACATGCAAAGTACGCACATGTCCAGCAACAAGTAAATCCCGAACAAAATGTATGTCGATCTTAATATGCTTCGTGCGTTCATGTTGCGCGGGATTAGAACACATATAAACCGAACTAACATTATTACAATAAACAAGCGTAGCGGAAGAAAGTGGCATGTGAAGCTTACGCAAGAGATTACGCAACTGTGACAACTCGTATTTTCAGGTCATATTACAAAACATTATTCATGTTTCACTATTTCATCATTTATCGTAAACTAGGTTTGCGTGTTCCAAATTCGCGTAACCTTAAAGGTTTAGCGGCGAATTCATGATCATAACATCACGAACATTTCATATGGACTAAGTTTAGTCTACATTTCATTAGCATCATTTGCATCATATTAGTTCATTCATGACATTTCATTTCACATTAAACGCGTAAATTTTATATTAAATAAACGTTATCGCGTGAGTTATTATTTTAAAAATTTAATCCGCTACTTTCAAAAATGATCCCGGTATATTTTTATACTTACATTTAGCTTATAAAAACTATATTTTGAGTTCACCTAGTGTTTTAAATTTATTTTGTCTATAAATCGTTAAAGTTATATTATTACGACGTTTTTCCTAAAAACTACACGATAATTATTTTATCACTCAAATTTCACAAGGAATGTATTTTTACAATTTTTATGATCTCATTACATTCTACTTTGATCTATTAAAAATCTCTTTTACCTAAAAGTTACCATTTACCTTACAAGTATTATTAACTACATACACTTACTTACACATTCATTTTTGACAAATTATATACAAGTAAAGAAAAAGAAAAAAAAAATAATAATAATTGTGAAACACCCCCCCCCCCCCCCCTAAAATCCGGCCAAGGGGGGAGGATTGTCAAATGGGTTGGCATTAATGAAGTTGGTAAATATTTGATTGTATAGATTTGGACTCAAAGACTCCTTTCACTCATTTTCACCTCAAATAATTCATCAAGTGTTAGAAAACTTTCTCTCTTTTGTTCCTCTCTCAAGAACCGGCCATCTAGGTGTTTTCAAAGGGATCATCAATTTTTCTCAAGCTCAAGTTAAATACAATCTAGATCACACTCTTGATAAGGTTTTGAAATAAAAACCTAGGGTGTTTAGGTTAAACCTTTGTTCTTTGCACCTCATCATAATAGCTTGTAAGCATATTTCTATCATTTTTCATCTTCTCTTATCATTACATATGTATTTTATCATTTTCATAGCAAGCATGCAAGACTTGTGTTAGTTATACCATTTTTACCATTTATTTTTAGAGTTTATTACATAAGAGTCATCCTATAATTATTCCCTTGGTATATTTTGGTCTTGATGGTGTTTAGGAACCCATGACACCCTAAGAAGGTGTATGGTAGGATTAGATTAGCTTTGGAGTTGATTTGAAGGGATTGGAATAGGTTTAGTACGAGAAAAACTATTTTCGATAAGTATAAAAAGTGTTCTGTCCTTATTTTGTTTTTCTGGAAAATCCGACAGTAGGCACGAAATTTTGGCCTTGATATTTAGAAAATATACTTTAAAACGAATCCGTGGCCGCTTGAACGGATAAAAACGGAGTTATAACGAAGAAGTTATGAATTTTTCAAGTTTAACGACGAAATATATATTTTTCTGAAATTCAGCATACTATTTTTATTTTGTACGAGTCAAAAACGAGCCTTAAGCTTCACAAATTATTTCGACTTATCAAAAATATATTAGTATACTTTGATACGAAGCTAAGGACATATAATACGTAGAAAACGGATTTGAAACGACTAAGATATGCACGTTTTCATAAACTTGCCGTAACTATTATTTTTAGAAAAACTATATTATTTTTACGAGACAAGTGTTACGGTAACTAAAACGACCATGTTGAAGGCTGTTTTTAACTATGATGTAGAACTTTTTGTAACGAAATGTCTTCTAGTAAAATCAAGATCACCAAGCATATTTTTCAAAACGACCAACCGTTTGTATAGCGGAGTTTTAATAAATTATTTACGGATGCTTAAACTTTGCCGAAACTCACTTTTTACACAACATTTAGACAAAATCACCATCTTTAACCCCTATTATCTTTATGTTCGAGACCTCTATGGCGAAAACTCCTGAACTGAAACTTCTAGATTTTGATACAAGCTTTCCAAAACCGTCGAGTTCGTTTCCTAACGATCGACGTACACCATTTTACGACTAGTTTTTCAAAGCCATTTTTGTCACTTTTATGAAATTTCCGACGACATTATTTTACGACGAAAAGTGATAATTTCACCATAAATCATTATAAAACTATTGTAGGATGAGATTTTGACGTAAATACTTGTAAAGTGATTTTAGAATGGTCAAGACGTCAAAAGGATATTTTTCGTCGATAAGTATTATTTTCAAAAACTCACAAATGGTATAAATAACATACGAAATGCATGCATAACATTACATTGCAACTCATTACGTATCATATCTTTCACAATAGGTCAAGGTTAAAGTATCACACTACATCTCGGTGTACTCACTTTTGTCATCGCCTCATTTTACCAAGTGAGTTTTCATAGCCCCACTTTTAATTGTTTTGTACTATTTTTGGGGGAGATACATGCTCAACTACTTGCTTTCATTTACACAAGTACTTTAAACTTTTACGGATTACAGTGAGTCATAGCCCCACTTTTTCTCGTTTTAATTATTTATGAAACTCTTTGGGGGAGATGCATGCTCAATAAATTTTTATTACATTCATGACTATTTGCAAATTATATGTTTAGCCGAACTGAATGTTTAGTCATGCGAAGTAACAGTATTGCCATGCTTAGAATTTCCATATTATTATCATTGCACTGATGGTCTTGGTATTATCATTGCACTGATGGTCTTGGTATTATCATTGGACTGATGGTCTTGGTATAATCATTGAACTGATGGTCTTGGTATAATCAGTGAACTAATGGTCTTGGTAGAATCATTGAACTAATGGTCTTGGTACAATCCTGAACTAATGGTCATGGAACAATTTGAAACCGTACGAATTATGTGTTATATTAAGTAACTGTGGATACATTAAGTTATGCACTATTATGTGAATTCATTTGACATCATGCGCTTGATTATAAACTATATCACATTTTGGCAATGGGTTGTGAATACACAGGTTACAAGTTTTGTATGGGCGGAACTTGGAACTGAGTGGATTTACAATGCCTTTGCTGCATAAACGATTTTGAAAGGCTTTACATTTCAATACAAACCATATGAACTCACTCAACCTTTGTGTTGACACTTTTTAACATGTTTTATCTCAGGTATCTAAGGCATATACTTCATGGCATGCATGTGGACACATCTTAGAGTCGCGGTGACGACGCGTCTCACTTGGGTTTTACTCACTTTAAACATCGTTTGAATTGTAACAAATTTATTTCCGCACAAATTGATTTTCATTTGGGACCTACTTTGTAAACTCTGATTGTTTTATTAAATCAAACGATGTTCTTTTCAAACGACACTTTAGGTCGTTCAATATAACTGTGATTGTGATGCTATGACAGTCAATCCCCAGGAATTCCATTCCGCTGCAAAAACAGGTAATTTGGGGGTGTGACAACAACCAACACGTCTCAACAACAACATTGGCAATACCACGGTACTCAGCCTCACTACTAGAACTAGAAAGCATAACTTGACGCTTAGAGAACCATGAGAGAAGTAGTGAACTAGAAAGCATAACTTGACGCTTAGAGGACCATGAGAGAAAGTTGTTGCCAAGAAACACACAACACCCATAAGTAGAACGCATAGTAGGGCAACCAGCCCAATCAGCATCAGAATATACAACCAAATAAGAGGTCGAAGTAGAAAGCAATTGTAAACTAGAACCCATAGTGCCTCGAACATCCATAAAATGCGTTTCAGATCCAAAAATTGAGGCTCCTACGGATCATGCATAAATAAAAACACGTGATGTAATACATAAAAATATCGGGACGAGTAAACATAAGATACCGAAGAGCACCTGCTAGACTGTGATACAAAGTATGATCCTCAACTAGGTCACCATCAATACCTAACTTAAAATCAGTATCAACCAGAGTAGTACAAGGGTTACAGTTGAGCATATGTACACGTTCAAGAACCTCATAAACATATTTCTCCTTAGACAAGAACATCCCTGCAGAAGAACGAACAACAGAAATCCCGAGAAAACAATAAAGCTGGCAAAGATCAGTCATAGAAACTCCTGATGAATAAAAGCAATAACAAGTTGTAACAGTGCTGTAAAAGATGCAGTCAAGACAATATCATCAACATATGACAATAAGTAAGTAATACCAGTCCCATGGCGGTATATAAAAAATGAGGAGTCGCAATGGCTATGATGAAAGCGAACACGAGTAGCATAACCTACACATCTCTAAAACAAGGCCCGAGGAGCCTGCTTCAGACCATAAAGAGACCTTTGTAGTAGACAAACATGATTTGGATGTTGTAGATCTTTAAAACCATGTGGCTGAACATAAAGAGTCTCAGAGAAACTACCATGAAGAAAAGCATTCTTGACATCAAGTTGATGAACATGCCAATTGTGAAAAACTGCAAGACTGAGAACAATACGAATAGTAGCCAACTTGACAACCGGACTAAAGGCCTCATCAACATTGTTGAAACAAACAAAGACCTTGATAGATCTTGAGCTCGTGGATCGTTATATATGCCTATGTAATCACAAGCACAATAAAAGACAATCTCTACTACTAATGTTTATCAGCGGAATATAAACACAAGTAACAAATAACTAAGAACTTCTTGATCCTCTATGGATCTTTATATTAACTAAAACTGAGTTTTTCCAATCGGTACATAAACCTTTCTAATGTGTTCCTTTTATAGATAAGGAACCCTAAACAATATCGCTAAACCATTTTCCAAGAAACGTATAATCATAAAACTAAATAAGATATACACAATCACTTCCTAATAAAGCTCATGTATATCCACACTAAATAAACTAAACACAGAATAAACACTTCCGCAGAATCAAACTAATCACTATTATTCTTCAGCAGAATAAGTCTTCGGCAGAATCCACTTCACTTCAGTAGAAACACTTCGGCATTAATATCAGCATAATCCAGACTTTCACATAATTCCCAACAATCCTCCCCTAAACTGGAATTTGACTTGTTAAGGTCCAGTTTCTGGATAGATCTTACAGCACCAGAGGATTGGACACGAACAACAGCAACAGCAAAGAATCCAAAGAACATCTCTATGATGAAGAAACTCTGAAACTCCATATCTTTGCAGCAACAAATGACAAAAGGTACATCAAAACAGATTAGTTTCATACTATTCTCATCACATCCAGGTGTGTTAACTCCTGTGAGAGGTGAATCATTGAAAATAAATGGATTTGATGTCTCTTTACCAATAGCCATCACTACTGGAGTAGCCATATGTTTCAGTTCGTAAACTATGGTACACTGATAACCATCTGATTTATGGGCAAACCAGCAACCATATAAACGGATTTGAAATATCTTTACCTGTAGCCGTTTGTTCAGGACTAGTCAATTCTTAGAATTGGTGAATTGAGAACCAAATATGGAATGCCACTGCCTTTACCACAAGCCATATACAAGTGGGCTAGCCAATTCTTGGATTCCAAATAGGAATAAACCATGGTGAATTGAAAACCATACAACACTCAGCAATAAAGCATAGGTGGTTGCATACCCTATGATTTTTAGCAAATCATTACAGCTATCAACAGATTTGATGTGTCTTTACCAAAGCTGTACCCTTTGGACTAGCTAACTCTTTGACATACTCAAAGGATATCAGGTGAGTCAATAACCAAAAAATATACAACAAACCTGCAATAAGAATTAGATAAAACCAAAAGCATTTTTTTTTTTTTTTTTTTTTTTTTTTTTTAACTAATAAAAGAAAGAAAACAAATATTACAAAGTATTACAATCAAGATGAACCTTTATGTGATAGAAGTTGATTCTTAATCAAACCAACACATTGAGTAGCATGAAGGTCATCATTGCCAACCGGATTAGGAGGCACTTCCAACTTGTGTCTCAGCAACCTTTCCATAAAAATATCAGATAAAGGATAAAGTCTATCTGATAGCATACACAAAATCATCCCACATGTAGTCTGAACTACCTGAACACAAGGCAGAGGATAAAATCTCCAACTCTCAATCTCCCATTTATGAGATTTCTTCCAAATAGAATACCCTTTACCATGTGGAGAATCAGAATCAAACATAACCTGAAGATCTCCCAACAGATATAAACCAGAACCAGTTGCTGGATGAAACTTATAATACTGAATAACCAGCATCTTCAAATCATGTCGATTCACCAAATGAAGAATATCCTTCAAGAAGTTGAATTCAAGAACAGTATGATCCAGTCTATACACAGTATTAAGCTTACCAGCTGTCCAATTAACCAAAACCACATGAGTTCCTTCAGGAAAATCTTCAACAGATCCAACCTCAATAAATGTAGATTCATCAGCCTTAAGATCTAAAGTAGTATTCCTTGAAGCATGTTTCTTAGCCAATCTATCCGAACTTCTTGTAACCAAACTCTGCTTTCCCAGATCAGCAATGTTATCAGTATCAAGTTGTAGATCAGTGTCCTGAATCAGAGAATCACTTAACTCCACACTTGACAACATTTCAGAAGAAACCAAAGAAGATTCAGCAAAAACACCCATATCAGAAGAAGGAGTATCATCAGAAGTTGTATCAGAAGGAACAACTGGAGTTACCACTGGAGGCAAAACATCATCAAAATTATCCACAATTTCAACTGTTCTCTGTCTCTTGGCTGTAGGAACATCAGACATTGAAGCACTATTTGCCAATTTAGAAGAAGAAGAAGTAGAACCAGAAGAAGAGAATTTCATAACCATATGATACTGTCTAATCAAAGCATCATCAGATAAAGTCATGATTTGCTTCATTGTCATACCAGAATTATACATAGCAGCATTCTTCACAACTCTCCTCATATAATTCCTCTTCTGAGCAACAGTCATAGGTTTTTCTCTTTTGGCCTTATTTCTCTGATCAATAAGAGCTCTTCTCTGTGCAGCAGATTCCTTCTTCCTTTGATTACCAAGTGCCACCATTTTATCCACAAAATCATCATCATTAAAAGAATCTCCTAAGATAAGTTTTGCTAGATCAGGATCAGAAGCACCTTGAGAAATATAACCATCCCATTGATCATCAGTAATCATAGGAAAGAATGCATCAAGCTCTAACTTTCTTTCAGGAGACAAATCAGAAGCATACTGATCTTGAAGAAATTTAGCCACAACACGACTCTTCTGGATATTCTCATAATCAGCAAACAATCCAGCCTGAGCTTGATATTGTTCTTTAGTCACTTTTCCTGACTTCAACAGATCATCAATCACAGGGTCCTGTCCTTTCTCAGAAGATATCTCAGCAGAACCAATTTCAGCAGAACCAATGTGAGCTTCAGAAGCAATCAAACCCACATCAGAGGAAATAGGTTGAGACAATTCTTCAACAGGTGTAGAGAAAACTTCAGGAGAAGCATTCAACTTATACATTCTCCCAGCAAGAAAAACCTCTTCATCATCTGCTGAAGGTGAAACATTTGAATGTTCTGGTATAGATGAAATTTGACCATCAGTAGTAACCTCTTTCACCAAACCATCAGTAGATGCATTCTCCATATTTAGCTCCTTTGATGTGTCAGCAGATACCTTATCCAAAGAATGTCTTCGTCTTTTGCTAGTATATAGAATAGGCTCCTTGCTAAACTCCTTTCTTCGTGAAGATTTAGCAATAGAAGAAGAAACATTAGATGTAAGTGCCACATCAGCCAATATATCAAGAGATTCATTACGATTCTCTTCATCCTCCTCCTCAGAAGAAACCAAACATCTCTTATTACCCTTCTGACTCAGTAATTTCTCCAAGTGCTCAACTTTATTCTCCAATTCCACAATCTGCTGACCAAGAACAGACTTGGTTTCTGTAAGTTCTTTCTTAAGACCAGTCACCTCACCTGTAATCTTGTTCACCAGATCATATAATGAGGTAAGTGAAATAGGATCCTTAGAATGTGATTGCTTAGTCAAAATTGGAACTTCATTAGACTGTTCAGGAGCAACATCAACCTGATCAACATTAGAACATCCTTCACCAAATGAAGTCCTAACAGGACTTGGTGTAGGCAATCTGTCAGTATCAACCTGAACTTCATCAATTTGATCCTGAACTTCTTCAATAGGAACTTGGATAAATGCTGGACTAGAACATGGTCTTGGTGAAGGTATAGATGCTTCAGCAACAACAGAAGGACCCTCATCACCATCTACTGAAAGATTTCCATCAGTAGGATTGGAAGAAGGTAAAACTACATTAAGCTCATTATCAGTCTCATTCTCCTGAGGTAACATAGCAGCTAACAAAGGATAATGTGTTCCTTCAAATTTAGTCCTCATTGTAGCAAATAACTTAGGAGTCAGAACACTTATGGGGTGAAAAGCCTGGGTTTGTGTAGAAACATTCAATATCATCTGTAAGAACCTAGGGTACATCAAAAACTTACCCTTTTTCCTAGTTATGTTTTCTACCATATTATCAAAGATATATTTAGAGAAATTATAAGTCAAACCCTTAGATAAGCAAACAATACCACATCCCATTTGTGTTGAAAACTGATCCCATCCTCCAGACTTATTGCTCAAACACTGTAGCAACGTATGAACCAAGAACCTCCACATAGGACAAAGCTTGTTTTTCAACCACATATCTGTCCTCAAACTTTGATATCCAATTGCTCTAAGCCCTTCAAGTACCATCGTAGAATCAGAATGATAAACACCATTCTCATCATCCAAGCGAAGTTGTCTTCTGATCAGTTCCTCTGTCACCACATATACATGTCCATCAACACTTGCAACTATCTCAGTATCACCTCTCTTTTCTGCCGACGCCCAAAATTGAGTAATCAAAGTTTCATATATAGCATCTGGAGAATGCGTCAATGCATATACAATCTTTGATCTTAGTAAGAAAGAAATCATCGGCCTATAAAGTTCATCTCCTCGAGCAGATCCAAGAAAAGCAACCTTATTATGATCATGTTTGAATTGAAGCGCCATGAGAGTTTTTGAAGATTAGGGTTACGATTTTTCACAAAAGGAAGTGTTTTCAATGATAGTAATAAGCGAATCACTTAATGTGGAGCGAAAATATGCCGTAGAGAATAAATAGAAATTTCCCAATTTCTGGTCAAAGTTGACCAAAGCTGACGTGTACTTCTACTTTTACTCGGATTCACTTATAACTTCGGTAGAAACGAAAACCATTCTGCTGAAGTAGAATACTCAGTAGAAACAGAAGACTTACTCTCGAAGCTTCAGTAAATATCTTTTAACTGTTTCACCCACACGCATTAATTCTCTTACCACTTGAACCCGGCTATAAAACAATCCCAATGCACATAGACTTTTTCATCAAAAATCCCCAAATAATATTTCAAACCCTAATTCCTTCAATCCTTCAAAATTAACCAGAATAACCATGAGTACCAAACCTGAGATCATAGATCTCACAACAACATCCTCATCATCATCCTCATCATCTAGTGAAAATACCAATTCATGGTTTCACTATTTTCCAAAGCCATATCCACTACCAAAGAAGTCACCTTTTCTCTCCTCATCAGAAGATGAAAGTGTGAAGAAACCAAGTGTATCTGCTGAAGATTCTGATGAATCCTATAATGAGGGAACATCTTACTCCCAACCCTCAGCACCTAGGCCTCAACGAAGGCCACGGGCCAAAAATCCACCACTCCCTATGGGAAGAAAGGTGGTGCTTGGTCTCTCTGCATCATGTTTTGGTGCATCATCACATATCGTATCGAGGAACGGAAAAAGGAAAATGATGTAAGTTGATGTATGATTGAAAGAGTAGATGATGCGCAAATGAAAATCTTTCCTTCTCATCTCTCTACCACAATCAGCTTCAGCTTCTTCGTTTTCATCAATCCATCCTCTCCATTTTGATCCTTAGCATCTGTTAGGGTTGGTTATGCTTATCACACCAGCATATCCATCATATAGTGCCAAAAGATGTGAGCGATCGTGCATATCCAACAGCTATTAGTGTGAAAGATGTGAGCAGCCATACTCATCGTGCTCATCTTTAGATGTTGGAATGGATGATATGTAATAGATTAGGACTATTAGATCATGTAGATGCTTTTGATGTTGCCAGTACTCTGTAATCTGTAAGCTGTAAACTGTTTCTTGAATTAATGAATGATCTATTTGCTTCTGTACTTCTTTTGATTGAATCATATAACTTCAGTACTTCAACTTCAGAGGAAACAAATAACACACTTCAGCACAATGAATTCAGTGGAAACCAGCTTAAGCTTTCTTAACCATAACTAACCAAATCAGGGACAACCATTCTGCAAAACAAACACAGAAACATACACAAACCAACAAAGAAACACACTAAAATTACATTAGCAGGTTAGAGTTAGTTAAAATCAACCAAATATACAAAATTACATAGCAAAATGCAAAGTTATACACAAATCCTCCCCTGAGGCATATGCCTCCCCTGAGGCCTATGCCTCCCCTTAAACTTTGCAGTTAAGGGTTAAGCATGCAAATATGGACCACAAGGTGTTGAAACCTTGGTCCTTCAAACGCCTTTGTTAACAGATCTGCCACATTATCATCAGTATGAATTTTGACCACATTTATCAAATTTTTATCATATGCATCTCTTATAAAGTGGTGCCTGATTTCAATATGTTTTGTTCGACTGTGAAAAACTGGATTTTTAACAATGCATATGGTACTTTGATTATCAATAAAAATTGTTGTGTTCATGAAATTATACCCATAATCCAACAACTGATTTTGAATCCAAAGAACCTGTCCACAGCAATTAGCAGCAGCCACATACTCTGCTTCAGTAGATGAGGTAGCCACAATAGTTTGTTTCTTGCATTGCCAAGAAATCAATCTCTTTCCAAGGAATTGGCAACCTCCAGTGGTGGACCTCCTATCCAGATTAGCACCAGCATAGTCACTATCACTATAAGCTTCCAACTTAAAAGGAGACTCTTTTGGGTACCAAAGACCTAGAAAAGGTTGGCCTTTAAGGTACTTAAAGATCTTCTTAACAGCATTGAGATGGGAAGTCAGTGGAGTAACTTGATGTCGCGAACAAACACTCACAGCAAAAGTAATATCAGGCCTGGAAGCTGTTAAATACATCAAAGACCCAATCATAGACCTGTACAAATGAACATTCACAGGTGGATCAGCTTCAGTGTTGGTCTTTGACTTTGGAGCTTCATAAGGTGTAGTAGCAGTCCTTACACCCTCCATACCAAACTTCTTCAAGATGTCCCTCACATATTTGTCCTGACTGATAAAGATACCATCAGGTTTCTGCTGAACTTGAAGACCCAAAAAGAAAGTCAGCTCTCCCATTGCACTCATCTGAAACTCTCCCTTCATAAGCTCCTCAAACTCCCTGCACTAAGCTTCCTTTGTGGATCCAAAGATAATGTCATCCACATAGACTTGCACAAGAATAATGTCAGTGGAATTCTTCTTTAGGAAAAGAGTCTTATCAATTGCACCTCTTCTGTAACCATGCTTCAGCAGAAATGTAGAGAGCCTAGCATACCAGGCTCTGGGTGCCTGATGTAGTCCATAGAGAGCTTTGACCACCTTATAAACATGATTAGGATGATCTGGATCTTCAAATCCTTTAGGTTGAGTGACATACACCTCCTCTTCAATTTCACCATACAAGAAGGCTCCTTTAACATCCATTTGATAGACCATAAAGCCCATATAGGATGCATAAGCTAAGAAAATCCGTATAGCCTCAACTCTTGCCACTGGTGCAAACACCTCATCATAATCTATCCCCTCCTCTTGTCTATAACCCTGTGCAACTAACCTGGCTTTGTTTTTAATGACAACACCTCTAGCATCTCTCTTATTCTTCAGAATCCATTTTGTCCCAATAGCATACTTACCATCAGGTAGTGGTACCAATATCCAAACCTGCTGATTTTGAAATTGTTGCATCTCATCCTGCATTGCTTCAAGCCAACTTGAGTCTTCAAGAGCCTGAGTAACACTGGTTGGTTCCACTTGTGAGAGAAAACAAGCAAACAGACAATGTTGATAGTCTGTGTGATTGTCTCTCTGCTGATTTGAGACATAAGAGACAAAAGCCACCTGTCCATATTTAGAACGCGCCACAGTACCTCTTGTTCTAACAGGTGCATTAGGATCACCAATAATATTAGACTGTGGATGAACATTGTTGATCCTTGTAGTAGTGGTGGTGTTGACATCAATGGAAGAATCTAGATTAGTCACAGTAGGTTCAAAGTCAGTATCATAGGAAGGTGTGTTGAAGATGCCTGCTTTAGGTAGATAATGACCAAGATCTGAAGGTTTGGGAAACCTTGTATAGGGTTCACCAAGATCTGTTGACACTTTAGTGGACATAGGTGTAGAGTCAACATGTCTTTCAGCCGAATTGGAGAGGTGAGGAGAAACAGAATTACCTTCAGCAGAATTGAAGTTTCTGCCGATTGCTTCATTTGATCCTTCTTCAACATTCCTCTCTGCATCTAAATTGGCTGCATACTCTTGTTTCTTCAGTCTGGCAAGGTCCTCAGCATAATAGAATTCATCTTCACCCACATCAGTATAATCTTTAGAAGGGTCACCTACAAAATTGTTAGGAGAGAAGGAAGGCACTGCAATGGGTTGTTCATCATCAGACCCACTGTCAGAATGAGCATCCAAAGTGTCTGAATGAGGAGTTGGAGATGCTTCAGAATCTGCATTTTGATCAGCCTTATGTCTAGCATAACCCAAGTAATCAGTCAAGTAGTCAAGATCAAATGACCAAACATGACCCTGGCCTTGAACATTAGGCTTATCTTCAAGATACCTCAGATTCAATGTCTCCTCAATCTTCTTTGCAGATACATTGTAAACTCTGTATGCCTTACTATGAGCAGAATACCCCACAATGTAGCCATCATCAGCTTTCTCATCAAATTTGCCCAAAGGATCACTGGTATTTAAGATTGTCACCTGACAGCCAAACGGTTTAAGGTAATGAATAACAGGAACTTTTCCAAAGAGAAGTTCATACGGTGTTTTAAGATGTGGTCTAGTAATGGACACTCTATTGAGTACATAACAAGTTGTACCAACAGCCTCAGTCCAAAACATGGTAGGAAGTTTAGAGTCTGCTAGCATTGATCTTGCAGCCTCTATTAAGGTTCTATTTTTTCTTTCTGCCACCCCATTTTGTTGAGGGGTTCTTGGAGTGCTATAGTCCCTTTTTATTCCCTTTAACCTGCAGAGTTCTATTAGAATGGCATTTTTGAACTCTGTACCATTATCACACCTAATTCCTTTCACCTTTTTGTTCAACTGATTCTCAATAAGGGTAATGAAGTCTTTCAATATTTCAGAAGTTTCATCTTTGGTCCTTAGAAAGAATACCCAACAAAATTTGCTAAAACCATCAGTGATCACCAGACAAAAATATTTATGATCAATGCTTCTCACTTTAGTTGGACCAAACAGATCCATATGAAGCAGCTGAAGAGGTTCAGAAATAATGGTTACTGCTGTAGCAGGAACACCTTTGTAAGAGGCTCTGTGCTGCTTTCCTTTGTTGCATGCAACACAGTTATGATCATTGGTGAATACTTTGGCAGGAAGACCTTGAACAAGGCCCAGCTTAGAGAGCTGGTTGATGGTCTTGAAATTGACATGGGCCATCCTTCTGTGCCATTTGGTGGACTCATCCACAGATGCTTTAGCCACCAAACATGTTAAGTCACCTGCTGGTTGAACATTAGTTAAGTTGAATGTATAAAGATTATGACTTCGAGGAACCTTCAGTAGAATTGAAGTATCTTCTGGGAGTTTGAAGTCTTTAGACAGCACAAGACATTCATCCTCTGTGAAGAGTACTTTGTTCTTAGTGTCACAGATTTGTGAGACTGAAAACAAATTGAAGTGTTGAAGTTCCTTGACATAATAAACATTCTCAAAGTCCAGCTGAGGTGTTTTGATGGTCCCTTTTCCTGTAATTCGTCCATCACTTCCTCCAAAGGTTACATTGCCTCCACCTTCAATAGGTATAAAGTTATGCATCATGTCCCTGTTTCCTGACATACTTCTAGAACAACCACTGTCAACTATTCCAACATCTTTATGCTTAAGGGGATGATCCTACAACAACAAAAATATACAAAGAATTAGTACACTATGGAGGCTCAAGTCATTGCTGACTTGAACCTGCCTTGTGGATCATATGAGTTGTGCCATGTAGAAGTATAAGATCCACTATTGTTCTTGGGTTTCCAATGAAACTTAGGTCTCTGTTTATTCCAAGAACAACCTGCTGAGGTCTTGACAGCAGTATCCCAGTACCCTCTCCCATCAGTCAGAGGGTTAACATATCTAGGCCAAAAACCATTTTTAAAATATTCACTGGTTGGTTGAACATATGGTTTTCCAAAAGATCTTCTCCAAGGAAAAGAAGTATTATAATTAGCAGCTTGTGGAACATAAGGTGGTATATCATTAACATTGGTCCACATTGGTCTAGATTTCCTAGAATTACCACACCTACTCATTCTTTGCTCATGATAATCACAATCCTTAATTAAATGAGATTTACTTCCACACACAAAACATTTCTTCTGAAGAGAATATTTATTCAAACCAAAAGAAGTATGCTTACAAGCAGAAGTATTCATACCAAAACCATGAAAAGAATTGTTTTTAACAGTATTATTATGCAAAGAATTAAAAAGCAAGTCTTCAGAGGCAACTGTCTTGGAAGGGCATTCCTTGGCAGCAACTCTGTCATGCTTATTGGTAGACTTGGGTGCAGGCAGGGGTGAAGACTTGGGAAGGTCAGACTTGGGAAGGTCAGACTTGTCATTTGAATCACACTCTGTAGACCCTTGCTTGGAGGACTTGTCACTGTTAACACAAGAGACAAAGTCATTAGTAGAAGTATTAGGGTCTGGCAAGTCTTTTGACTTTTTGCCATACAGATGGTGTGATCCATCAAAGTCATTAATAGTGGAAAGGTCAATGGGCATGTGCTCACCTCTAATTGGTCCACGAACAGCATGTAGGTCACCTTCTTTCACAAAATTAGCTAGGCCTGCTGGTGTAGATCTACGTGTGTCATCCCTAGCTTCTAGGCCTACATATTTCTTAAAACCTAAAGCCACTATAGAATTGGGAGCTTGACTGCTATAAATGAGACTAGCCAACTTATTGCCATTCATCATCCACTCATTATTCCTAGCAATTTCCTCCTTAAGTTTTTCCTTAAGCTCTAGATTTTCTGACTCTACATCTGCTCTTAACTTCTCAGACCATTTTAACTCATTTGTAGCACATTCGAGATCTCTTTCTAAAACACCTATTTTCTCACCATAAGCTATTTCATTCTTTTGTAACTAAACCTTTTGTCTTTCTAGTGTTTTTAAAGCCTGTTTATAAGCTTCTACTTCCACATAGCATTCATTATATTTTGGTTCCATAATGTCATAAGCTTGTTTCAGTTCATTATAACGCTCACTACAACCAAACAAACAATTTTGTACCTGAGATATGCCCATCAAGGCAATCTGATCATGCCTATCCTCTGAAGTACAGCCTGCAATCAACCCAACATTATCAGGACCATCATTATCAGACTCCTCATGTAGCTTCCAGTCCACATTGCTATCAAGAGTGACCAACGCCGTTGATCCCTTTGAAGTTCCTGCATCCTTCTGATACTGCTGATAAGTAGAGTATCGTACTTCATCACCAGCTTTCCTGTCTTTGCATTCTCTAGAAAAGTGACCTATCTGTTGGCATGTGAAGCATTTAACCTTCCTTTTATCAAACCTTGCTGGATCGCGTCCTTTGAATCCAAACCGTCTGCCAGCTTTGCGCTCAAAGGTCTTGATATCCATGGAAAGCATGGCCACTTGCCATCTCAGCTTCATCTCTTCAAACTCAAGTGGGTCCACTTGATCAAAATCCTCATAAGCCAGTTCCTGCTGAGGATCATAATCAGCAAAGAAAGATCCAAGAACATCTTCCATAATTCCACTGGATCTAGGAAGAGAGCTTGATGAAGGAGCAGCATTAGATGATGATGGATATGGGCTTGGACCATAGCTATACTTTGGAGTAGAGGCTCCAACAAATGCAGTATGACTAGCAGTAGAAGATGATCGAAAGGGGCTTCTTACATCATGTTCAAGAGCTTTGAGTTTGTTATACAGCTCATCAAAGGTCATCATGTCCAAACCACCTTTAGCTTTTAAAGCTATGCTTACATGTAGCCAGGAAGGAGGTAATGACCTCAGAAACTTAGAGTTACAGTCATCATTATCCGGCTTAGCCTGTAGTTGATTCAACTGACTTAAGATCTTGTGAAACTTATCATAGCCCTTATGAATTCCTTCCTCTTCAGAGATCTGAAAGTCCTGAAACTGTTGTCTTAGCATGGACTTCTTCAGTCTTCTGGACTCCTCATTCCCACCGAACTTCGCCTTAATCGCTAACCAGATATCTTTGGCATCTTGCATGAAGTGAAAATCACTCAAGTGATCCTCAGGAATAGCTTGCAGAAGAATAGTTCTTACCTTTGTTTCTCTCTGAACTGCCAGTAACTCTTCAGCAGTTTTGGGAGGAACATTCATCATATTACCAGCAGCATCCGTGGTAGTCCTCTTCAAACTGTTCCCCTTCAAAATCACCTGCCATAGATTCCAATCAATGTTGGAGATCCAGTTTTGCATCTTCATAGCCCAAAGATCATATTCCTCCCTCTTAAGGTAAGGAAACTTAGCATTGCTATTCGACAGACTTAGTTGCTGCAGATGGGTGGAGTTTTGGTTGTTGGTGAGTTCAGTATCAGCATCTGAACCAGGCATGATGTTTTTGTTATGGTTGTATGGGTGTTTAGAAAAAGCTTGTCCTTAGTATCGTAGAGACTCTCACGAGGCTCTGATACCACTTGTTGAAACAAACAAAGACCTTGATAGATCTTGAGCTCGTGGATCGTTATATATGCCTATGTAATCACAAGCACAATAAAAGACAATCTCTACTACTAATGTTTATCAGCGGAATATAAACACAAGTAACAAATAACTAAGAACTTCTTGATCCTCTATGGATCTTTATATTAACTAAAACTGAGTTTTTCCAATCGGTACATAAACCTTTCTAATGTGTTCCTTTTATAGATAAGGAACCCTAAACAATATCGCTAAACCATTTTCCAAGAAACGTATAATCATAAAACTAAATAAGATATACACAATCACTTCCTAATAAAGCTCATGTATATCCACACTAAATAAACTAAACACGGAATAAACACTTCCGCAGAATCAAACTAATCACTATTATTCTTCAGCAGAATAAGTCTTCGGCAGAATCCACTTCACTTCAGTAGAAACACTTCGGCATTAATATCAGCATAATCCAGACTTTCACATAATTCCCAACAAACATTAACCTCAAACTGCTGCGAACTATTGTTCGCCACAAGACGAGCCTTATAGCGACTAAAAGAACCATCTGCTAAATACTTATGCTTGAACAAGCACATGGAACGAACAATGTTCACACCATATGTAGGAATGGCAAAACCACCTGAAAAATGGGGAAAACCGAAACCCAAACCAATTGGTTCGGGTTTGGGGGCGGGTTATTAGGTTTGAATGCAGGTTTGGGTATTGATAAATTTTTTTAGCCGGGTACGGGTTCGGTGACGGGTTCTTTAATACCCGCCATATTGCTAACTTGTTGGAACCGTAAGGAAACGTAGTCTCGTCAAACGTGACATGAGGAGAAATGATTATTGTTTTTATTCAATTTGAGACACCAATACCCTCGGTGACTAGTGAGATAACCAACATAGATAGAAGGATTAACACATGGCTCGAGTTTGTGTTGGTGAAAAGGTGAGGATAATATAGACACCCAAAAAACACAAAGAGTGGAATAATCATGGTGAGTATCATATAAGTGAAAGTGAAGGGTCTCATTATGAATGGAGGTGGAGGGTAATATGTTTAAAAGACAGGCTGTCATATAAAGTGCCTCAAAACAAAACATGAGGGGAAAATGGGCTTGAAAGAGAAGGGTACATATGAGATTATTAATTTTACGAATGATATGTTCGGACTTACCATTTTGTTGAGAAGTTTTTGGAAAAGAAAAACGGTTAGTAATGCCATTTGTAGCAAAAAGTTGGTGTAATGCATGATTATCAAATTTACCACCACAGTCACATTGCAAAGATAGTATCACTATTAAATTGATTTTTAAAAAATGCACGAAAATGAAAAAACTTAGACAAAACATAAGACTTATTACCAAGGGGATAAACCCCGCATATAATGCAAACAATGACCCACAAACAAAACATAATATTTAATACCCGTAGCACTCAGAAGTGAAGAAGTCCACAAGTCCGAGTGTACACTATCAAAAGCAAACCTAACAGCAGTTTAGAACTAGAAAAAGGTAGCCACATATGTTTGACAAGCTGAGAAGCATGACAAACAACATGAGACTTCATTTTATTGCACGAAATATGGCTACTAGAAATAAGAGACAACAACACTTCACTTCCCATCCTTTTCCCCAAAAACACTTCACTTCTCAGATTTTGAAGTCACTGGTGCCACATGTTTTGACTGACAAGAAAAAATTGAGGAATAGGAGATGGCTTCGTGACAGGATACAGGTCACTCGCGCTGTCACATCTGAGAAGGATTGATGTGTTGAATAGTCCTTCATTGAAAAACCAAATGGATCAAATTCAACAGGACATTGATTATCACAAAAAGATGACGCACAAAAATTAAATTTTTTACATTATCAAGAGTAACAAAAACATTTTTTAAGTGAAGAGGTTTAAAAGGAATCGGTACAATACTATGGCCAATGTTAGTGACATGAGTGGACTTCCCATCACCAACATAGACAGAAGGAAAAGTAATTTTGTTTAAAACAATACTAGGACTATGAACTGAAGAGTTATGATTAGAGGACGCACTTGTGTTTATATTTAAGTTTGGGTTTTTAGGATCTTGTAAGGTCATCGTACTAAACACATGAGGAAGCAAAGTCTCTTGTTCAATAAACAAATTAGAAGCATCAGTTACATATTAGAACAACAACATTGTTAGCCATACTTTAGGCCAGTTGTGATGCTTGATTGTGAGCCTAGAAGGCCATCTGTAGTTGTTGCTGGGCCTGTTCGAACAATTGGGTTGGAGATCCAAATCAAGGACGAGCAATGGACTGTGAAGAAGTCTATTAAGCTTGTCCTAAATATTTGGCCATGTTTTCAATCATCTTCTGTTGGGCCTTAAGAATGGATAAGATCTGGGCCTGGTTCATATGCGTATTAACATTCGACTATCCCATTTGAGAATTCAAACCTGCCTGTCCCATATTCGATTGAAAAGTACCTAACCAAGTATTTGAAAATTTAGTATTTGAACTAATGTAGGGCCACCAAAATAATTGGTTTGTTTATTTTTCCCATATTTAGGGGTTATCAACACAAGCCGAACTATCATGCACAAATCTACAAACGTTACCAAAATGACAAAAAAAACATGAGCAAATTTAAAACACACCTTTGGCAGAGTAGAGGAACGTGAAACACAATTATCCTGCGATTCACATGTATCGCAGCTCCGATTATCCCGTGAGGTACCAATTAATGGAGATAAAGAGAAAACTGAGCAAGTTGGATGTCCAAGAGTAATCAATTATGTGTTATCTTCAAACTACATTCACCATCACAAGTGCTTAACTGATTGTAATAAGATGTGAAAGTTGTAAAAGTGTGTTTATATGTAGTTTTACTAAAACGTCAAAGATAGTCAAATAGTTGTTAGATGTTAGTTAACTTTCATATCTTTCCCTCTTGTATAAAAGCTTGTATCCTACTCATTTCACTGTAATGAAATAATAATCATTTTCACCCTTTATCTCATTCTCTCATTCTCAAAATGGTATCAGAGTTATTGGTCTTCCACAAATTCCGGTGGACTAATCACAACTGAATAACAAAAATAACAACTTTTATTTTCGGTGAAATAACCAACTTCGATCAAAATAACAAACTTCCACCAGCAAATAACTAACTCCGATCAATATAACAACCCTTTAATTCAAAACACCACAATTTCCAATTACCTTTTCCAACCAGTTCATCATTTCTAATCACTTTTCCAATCAAATTCATCATTTCTGATAATCTTTTCCGATCAAATTCACCATTTCTTATCATTTTCATCACTATCATGACTATTCCAATTCCAAACACACAAAACAAAAATACATCTTCATCATCATCACCTTAGAATGGTGAAGATGATGTTAATTCACCTAATCACCCATTATATCTACATTCACAAGATCACCCATGCTTAATCCTCATATCAAAGAAATTAACATGTTCAGAGAATTATGGTTCCTAGAAAGATCTATGATGATTGCATTGAATGCAAAGAACAAGATGAAGCTAAAAACTAGTGACTTTTTTGAGCCAAGTGTAAATTCAAGAATCAGGGCACTGTGGGAGAGAACAAATGATATGGTCATATCCTGGATACTCGACACAATCTCGGAAAAAATAGGTCACTCACTCAGTTTCATTAATACAACATATGATTTGTGGAATGAGCTTCAAGAACATTACTCACAACTAGATGGGCATAGGATCTATCAACTCACTCATGATTTAGTTCAACTAAAACCAAAAATGTTGCAATTGAGATTTACTATCAGAAACTAAAGGGATTGTGGGATGAGTATGATTCTTTAGAGGCACCTTATATGTGTATATGTGCTTTCTATTGTGAAAATGGAAGAGTAAATGGTGAAAGAGATCAAAGAAAAAGGTTAATCCAGTTTTTAATGGGGCTAGATGAGTGTTATGCCAATATTAGAGGGAAAATACTGCTTATGAATCCAATGCCTAGTGTTGAAAAAGCTTATGGAATGATAAGACAAGAAGAAAAGCAAATGGAAGCTTCTACACCAGTGGTACCCATGGCTACAACCTTATCTGATCATTTAAACAACTACAGGAAATCATACAACAATAATGCAATATTTGATAGAGATTTCAGTTAAGGAGAATCCTCAACAAGAAACTACAACAACAATGGCAGCATTATGAGGAGAAGAACTTTTAGAAAAGGGGTCATTTGTGGAAACTGTAACAAAGAAGGACACACAAAAGAGAAGTGCTATAAGCTGGTAGGTATCCAATCAGGCATCCTTTGTATGGAAAATATAAACCGCCAGCCACACATCAAAGACACAATGTGCAAGACAACTCAAATCATAGGGCAGTCAACATGACAGTTGGTCAAGGGACAAATGGTGAGTCATCAAAGGCAGCACCTCAACAAAATGATGCAAAAATGTATGCAAGGATGGATCAGCTTTAGAACCAACTCAACCAAATGATGACCATGATGCAGAACAACAAAGATCTCTCTGGAATGCCACACTTGAATCTAGAAGGTACTCCTAAACTTATTGCAGCTCATATCACCAGAACATACAAATGAATTGCTTCACATATTACTGCTAGAACTTATAAGGTCATTTCATCTGTCTTGATTCATAAAAAGTTTCTTTGGGTGGTTGATAGTGGTGCTACAGACCATATTTGTATATCCTTAACTTCAATGCACAACATTCAAGTATGCTCACAACCCACATATGTCACTTTACCAAATGACCAACACACCTTAGTAACCAAAATAGGATAAATGTATATCGACCCTGCAATCACACTTCATGATGTACTTTACATACCTTCCTTCTCATAAAACCTGCTTTTTGTCAGCAAATTAGGCACTTATATACCATTATCCATACTTTTCACACCTTTTTCATGTTACTTACAGGACCATCACAGAAGGATTGCTCATAGTAGCCTCTGTAATGGTATTTACAATCAAACAAGAACCCAAAGTCACCTCACCAACTGTTCTGTCAATCAACAACACCAACATGGACCTATGGCACTCAAGGCTTGGACATCATTCCCTTTCTGTTTTACAACAAATAAAATCAATTGATGTTTGTGGAAATTATACTTTACATACTTGTAACGTCTACCCTTTGGCTAAACAGCATGCTCTGTCTTTTCCAAATAGTACTTCTCATGCAAATGCTTTGTTTGATTTGATTCATGTTGACATATGGGGACCCTATAAACATCCTACTATCAATAAATGCAAACATTTCCTCATCATAGTAGATGACTACTCTAAAGCCACATGGACTTATCTGCTTCCATCAAAACATTACACAGTCTCATATATAAAAATGTTCTATGCTTTCATTCTCAACCATTTCAAAATAATTTTAAAGACCATTAGAAGTGACAATGGTTCAAAGTTCCTCAATCAATCACTCAAAGAATTTTTCCAAACACATGGTATAATTCATCAAACATCATTCCCCTATACACCTCAGCAAAATGCAAGGGTAGAAAGGAAACACAAACACCTATTACAAGTTGCTAGGGCTCTAAGATTCCAGGCACATTTTCCCGTACATTTTTGGGGTTATTGTCTTCTTGCAGCAACCTATTTAATAAATATACTACCTTGCAAACCTCTCAATCACAAAAGTCCCTATGAATTGCTATACCAAACACCCCCTTCCCTTACTCATTTGAAAGTGATAGGATGCCAAGCACTTGCACACCAACACACCTTAGACAAATTTGAAGCTAGAGCTATTCCTTGTGTTTTCATTGGTTATCCCACAACTCAAAAAGGCTACTTATTATACAACACAACCACACACAAGACTTTTGTTAGCAGACATGTTAGGTTTAATGAATCAATTTTTCCATTCGCTGACAAACCTACCCATACCCGTGCATCACCATCACTACCCACTTCTACACCTTCTGACTTTCCAAAGTCATCACCCCACATACAATGATTCACCAACACCAACATCTTCACCATCTCCTGTATACACTGATCCTATCCCAACACTCCACAATCACCAATTCCTTCCCAATACACTGACACTACCACTAATTCACAATCAACTCCATCTCATCATATGATACCAATCCTACACCATCTACCACTTATACCAATCCTTCAACTCCTTCTACAGACAAAACAGTTTCAACACCACCTTCAAGGCTTCCACCAGATTGTCTAGGTTTGGAATAGTAGAAGTGTGTTTGTAACCCTGAGGTAAGACCATATAGACTTCTTCATTGAGATCCCCATGTAAGAAAGCATTATTGATATCAAATTGGGCAATGTGCTAGTTATGAAGAATGGCTGCTACTAGCAAAGTTTTGACTGTGACCATTTTGGCCACTGTGAAAATGTATCAGTGTAATCAATGCCCTATTGTTGAGTGAATCCTTTGGCTACTAACCTAGCTTTGAACATTTCAATGGTGCCATCTGAGTGATACTTGATCTTGAAGACCCATTTTAAGCCTATGAGTCTCTTGTGTGAGGGGAGTGAAGTAACAGTCCAAGTGTTACTTCATTCCCCTCACATAAGAGACCCATAGGCTGCAAATGGGTCTTCAAGATCAAGTATCAGTAAGATGGCACCATTTAAAGGTTCAAAGCTAGGTTTTTAGCCTAAGGATTAACTTAACAAGAGGGCACCGATTACACTAAGACATTTTCCAGCGGCCAAAATGGTCACAATCATAATTTTCCTAGTAGCACCTATTCATCACAACTGGTACATTGCCCAATTGGATATCAACAATGCTTTCTTACATGAGGATCTCAATGAAGAAGTCTATATGGTCTTACCTGATGGTAAAACACACTTCCACTGTTCCAAACCCAATATGTAAACTTCAAAAATCCCTTTATGGCTTAAAACAGGAAAACATGCAGTGGTTCACTAAGTTGAGAACTTTTCTACTCAACCATGGTTTTACTCAAAGCTATGCAGATACATCACTTCTCACATACAAGAAAGAGAATGACTTCTTAGCTCTGGTGATATATGTTGATGACATCTTACTTACTGGTAATAACCCATCCTTCATCAAACATTTTAAACACCAGCTGGACATCACCTTTAGCATCAAGGATTTCGGCAGCCTTAACTACTACTTGGGCATAGAGTTCTTAAGAAACTCAAATGGCATCACCATGTCTCAAAGGAAATATGCCTTGAATTACTGCAAAATGCTAATGTTCTGGATTTGAAACCATCTCATATACCTATTGATCCTATTGTCAAGATGAATGATACGGATAGAGAACCTCTCACAGATGCATCTACTTATAGAGCTATTGTGGGCAAGTTACTTTACGTTACAATCACTAGGCCAGATTTATCTTATGATGCTCATGCCCTAAGTCAGTTCAGCCACAGTGCTAGAACACCCCACTGGAAAGCCCTCATCAAGGTCCTTAGATACATAAAAGTGTGCCCAGGCCAAGGTTTGTTAATTCCCACAAAAGATATCTTCAAACTACAAGCCTATTGTGACAGTGATTGGGCAAGTTGCCCTGTCATAAGGAGATCCACCACTGGTTTCTGCATCTTCCTTGGCAAAAGCCTCACTTCATGGCAATCCAAGAAACAAACAGTTGTCTTAAGGTCATCCACAGAAGTAGACTACAGGGCATTAGAAGATTATACATGTGAGATTACTTGGCTTCTTAGTATACTACATGATCTACAAATTCAAACCACCACCCCAGTCCCTATTTATTGTGACAATAAATCCTCAATTGCATTGGCCTCTAACCCCATCCAACATGCAAGAAGCAAGCATATTGAGCTTGACTCTCACTTTGTCAAAGAGAAGATAAAGACTAGTACTATTCTGGCTACTTTCACTCCTTCTCATCATCAAGTAGTTGATGTCTTAACAAAGGGCTGAGCAGATCACCATTTCATACATGTGTCTCCAAGTTTAGCATGTGTGATCCATACACACTGCCAACTTGCAGGGGGTAATAGAGATAAAGAGAAAGCTGAGCAAGCTGGATGTCCAAGAGTAATCAATTATATGCTATCTTCAAACTACATTCACCATCACAAGTGCCTAGCTGATTGTTATAAGATGTGACAGTTGTAAAAAGTCAAAGATAGTTAAATAGTTAGAAGTTAGTTAACTTTCATATCTTTCCCTCTTGTATAAAAGCTTGTATCCTACTCATTTCACTGTAATGAAATAATAATCATTTTCACCCTTTATCTCATTCTCTCTAATTCTCAAGACCATTCCCGGCTAGAAGTACCGTAGGAGCTGATAGTGACACGTTAATGGATAAAGGTTTCTACTTGGAGTTAAGACACATCTCTTCAGTTGTGACCATAGAGTGAACTGTAGCAAGATCGGGAAAAGGATCCCGATGAGCAATTATACCGGCATATGAGCAAATTTATCACTCAAACCATTAAAATTGCATACGTGACCACATCATCATTACTTAAAGGCGAGCCAAGAGCATAAGACAAAGTAACAACGAACTTGATCTTTTGAAAATATGCATCAATCGTACGATGACAAAGTTGTATGACACGAAGTTCACATTTTAATGCATCCTTGGCAAACTTAAGGATTACCTGTAACAAGCCTACCTTGAAGGGTTTCAGATAAGGTTAGAAATTTTTAAGATTTAACAATGAAGTCTGTCATTTCACGGTTAAGAGGAGCCAAACTAGTTGCACTAGAAAATGTACTTGTGATATGTTTTAACACACATCATAATTCTTACAACGTTTTTTGAGCAAGTAACATCACGAAGCATAGTTTGCTTTGTCCATATCAAGTTTAATGGGAATATGATTAGTGGTTGAGTTAACAACCTAAAGTTTATAAATGTGTGATAAGTTAGGAGTGGAGGAAACATCGTTCGTCATTATAAACTAAGAGTGAGGTGACTAAAAGAAGAACCAAAAATAGCAGTCGACTTTTAGTGTCGTCGACTAAAAGAAGAACCAAAAATACTTGTCAGGTTCTTTTATATGTTGTCGACTTAAAGAAACAAACAATATAACCTTGTGGCAGTCAACTTTTGTCATAGGCTCTTAGGCTTAAAAGAAACAAAAAACACTTGATGCGTCTGTCTGACTTGTTACACTCGATGAACAAAAAAGAAAGATAAAAATATAAAAGATCTTATGGCGTCGATTTTTGGCAGTTGAATGGAGTAGTTAGAACGGAGAAAAAAGAATTCATAAGATTATTTTACATGGCTCATTTTGGAAGGCTCAAGGTTAATTCCTAGGATTGTTCTTTTGGTTATTATACCAGCATGAGTTAATCTGATGCTTCAATCATTTTAGTTTTTCTGTCTATTACCATAAGCTAATTCAAATATTCAACAAAAGCTACTTCGCTATAAGTATAAACCATAAGCTATTTATTAGAAATAAAACTAATTAAACACGCTGCTAACTTCTTTCACTTTGATAACACGTACAGTAGTTAAATTGGTGTAACAGAAGGTAAGTTGGCTCCACTAGGGTATTGTTGGTAACTTGTCACATGGTTAATAGGTACAATACCTAAAACTAACCACCGCATTCATTCTTCGGCCTTGAATTTTGAATTTAATTTCTTTTTATTGCAAACATATGTAATATTTATACTTTAAACATTTATACAATATCTAGTATAGTAACCTGAACAGCCTATGAGATTTATTAAACTGTACTTCTCAACATGCAATCTTTAAGTAAACCACTACTAAACTAGTACTAGTAGTAACATTTTGGAACTTAAGAATCAAATATGAATAAATATAAACGTATGACTTTAAGTAAAAAAGAAAAATAATTGCAACTTGAATGCAATGCATTATTAAATATAGTCTCTGCACACAGTAGTAAACACTCACCCTATATATCCAACCCCCTCCTTGTCTCACTTTGCATTTATAATTTACACTTCTCACATCTACCAACATGATGATCTCAAATCTAACACAAAACCCTAAATGCCATCGTGTACACTTTCTCATTATCACATTTTCAACCCTTCTACTTATCATACTGTCATTTACCACCCTTGTAAACTTTACATCCAACTCCCCTTCACTTACATTATTTCCAAAAAAACCCATCTCACATATTCACATTCACAAACGAGTCCAAACTCAAACAGCAATATTGCAATGTAACGGTGCACGATATTATGATTTATGTGTTTCTACGTTAACTAGAATCATACCCAATTTGGCGTCGACTTCGTTGCCCGACATTATCTCGGCTACGGTTAATGAAACAATCTCGGATGTTCGGTCAACTGATTTTAATGTTTCGAACATTGAAAGGAAGTTGCCACATTTGACATTGTTGGAGAAACGTGCACTTGAAGATTGTCATACATTGTTTCTTCAAACTGTTACTGAGCTTAAGTCTGCAGTCTCGGATCTTTCGAGTTCTCCCTCGAAAAAGTACGATGATTTACTAACTATGTTGAGTGCTGCCATGACGAATCAAGCTACTTGTCTTGATGGATTTGAAGGCAGTAAAAATCAGGTGAGAATAAGCACAATATTCCCTTTTTTTTACTTTTTACCATATACTAGCTTAGTAAATAATAAAGCATGAACACATTTATCAGCATGTAGTATAAGATGTCACAGTAAATGATGTACAGATCACATTTATTAAGTTTTTGTATCTTTCATTATAGCTAGAAAAATTGATTTATAAGCAAAACAAATGCAAAAAAGTTTATGTTTTACAAGAAAGAAAACATAAAGATGCACACAAATTAAGAATGTTGCACGAAATTCGGTACTTTTGTCTACGTACGTACCTATGAGAGTTGATTTATACGTACATGACAGAAATTAATCTGTGTATAACAAATTGCAGGTAAAAATAAGCAGGCACTTTCGTAAGGCACTGAAAGGAATTACACGCCAAGTTAGCAATTCTCTTGCACTATTAAAGAAAATGAACGGAACGTCATCCGAGACGTTCACGAACCGCGTTGACACGTCAAAGCGGTTCCCAAAGTGGGTGAAAACGGGAGATAGAAGGTTATTACAAACGACAACAACAAATGAAACAAAGTACGATCTAGTAGTTGCACAAGACGGAAGTGGAAATTATACTACGATTAATGAAGCTGTAAATGCGGCACCAAACGCAAGTACAACTAGGTTCGTGATTTATATAAAAGCGGGTGCGTATTATGAGTATGTCGAGGTGATCAACAAGAAACGAAACTTGATGTTTGTTGGTGACGGGATTGGGAAAACGTTGATTAAGGGTAACCGAAATGTTGTCGATGGATGGACTACTTTTCGATCGGCCACCGTGAGTAAGTAACTCTCGTAATATCACTCTTTAATTTGTTACGTTCGTTGTATATAAATGTTTGATGTTGATAGGTATCGTTTGGTGGGTAAAATAGATATTTGGTGTGGATATCACACGTTATTTTTGTGTCTATTTTTGAAGAAAAAACATAAGGACAACCTTAAAGAGGTACAGTTAGAAACAAGCTAGGTAAGTAGATTGTTTTAGAAATGTTAACCTTTTATTGCATGTGGTTTGTTTAAGATTTTAACTAATATAATGTAAGGAAAATAGATAAGAGCATATCTATTGGAGGCTTTTGATGAATATTTATGGGGTTTATATGACATCTCATTACGTTAACTTATTTTGTAGAGTGTTTTTAGATGACAAGAAAACAAGAAAAACTATTTTGAGTCTAAGAGCACAAGTTATGGGGTGCTATTAGTGAGCCATTGGTGAGTCATTGATATACCAACTTTACCGGCCAACATGTTAAACTTGTGTCAAATGCATTATTTTGTGTTTTGAGCCACTCCACTAGCTCAAGCCAAATGCACCTTTTGTGTGTGTGTGTGTGTGTTTTTATTGTGAGTGGGTGGTATATTTGGTGGGGTATTTTGTGGGACCTACAGGTGATGTTAGTGGTGTGTTATGAGGGAGTGTTGTTTGAGTTATTGATGTGTTATTGGGAGGTGTATGATGTGGCGCTGAGATGGTATAACAATAACGGGTTATTGAGTCCTTGCATACCTTGTGTTCTAATCTTTATTCTCCGTCTCAGTTAATAGTTCGCGCTTTTTTTAAGGTATCTCAATTTAATTGATCAATACTAAAAATAAAAAATAAAATTTGATCAAGTTCACCATATTATATTTGTTTGAAATTGTTATTATAAACTTTAAAAAATACTTTAATTAATTAGTTAAGAGTAAAACTGTGATCCAGCTAAAATGTTAAAAAAATAAATCAGTAATTATTATGTTCCGCATACAATGTATGTTTTTTATCGGATGATAATTATTTTGAGGCGTTGAGACTTGAGAATATAACCTATACGAGTTAAAAAGGTAATATACATAGTTAGTGATCTACAAAATATCAACGTGACCCTACATGATACTACTATATTAACCTGTATGGTTTTGAGATCTCTAAGAAATATTTTGAATTCATGAGTAGATGTTTTCCAATGTATGAATGTATCTATTACAGTAGATAAAATCTTTGTGGCATAAAATCACTTATGTGAGGCTAATCACCATATTTAGTAATTTTATTAAATATAAAAGTAAGACATGCAAAGCTAGATTTAGATAGTGAATCTTTACGTGAAATACGAGACCAATGAAAGTTAAAGAAAACAAAAGCAAGTGAATCCGATATCCGACTGACAAATAATATCATTTTCTAATGCTTAAAGTAAGATTTTTATTTTTGAACAATTAAAAAAGGTGTGGATCTACAGTAGGAAATGGTCAGGTTGTTGGCCCGTAGATCACGGAAGTGGCCATGCATCTTGTACTATTGAACTCTCTTTGTCGGTGTATTTGTTTTCTCATTTCAAAGCTATCAGCTTATTGCATTTTAACTTTTAAGCACTTATTTTGTTCTTTGTCGACATTGCATAGTCACTCTCAAAGAGCACCTTCAATCATACATTTAATGTTTGTGCATTTTACAGTTGTGGTAGGTGCAAATTTCATGGCAAAAGGAATAACATTCGAAAACTACGCGGGACCTAGCAAACACCAAGCAGTTGCACTAAGAAGCGGGTCCGATTTTTCAGTATTCTACCAATGTAGCTTCATCGCGTACCAGGACACGCTCTATGCTCACTCCCTTAGACAATTCTACCGCGAATGTGACATCTATGGTACAGTCGACTTTGTGTTTGGTAACGCAGCTGTAGTTTTCCAAAAATCAAATTTCTACGCGCGCAAACCAGACCCAACCCAAAAAAACATCTTCACAGCTCAAGGTAGAGACGACCCAAATCAAAACACGGGCATGTCGATTATAGAATGCAAGATAGCTGCAGGGTCGGAACTCATACCTAACCAAACAATGTTTAAGTCGTACCTAGGTAGGCCTTGGAAAGAATTTTCTAAAACGGTTATTATAAGGTCGTATATTGGTGATTTAATTGAGCCCGCTGGTTGGTTGGAATGGAATGCTAGTAATTTTGCGTTGAGTACGCTTTATTATGGTGAGTATTTGAATAGAGGACCGGGGTCTAATACTAGTGCAAGGATTACGTGGCCGGGGTACAGATTGCTAAATGAGACTGAAGCGAGTCAGTTTACAGTTGCGAATTTTATTCAAGGGGGTGAATGGTTAAATAGCACTGGTGTTCCTTTTTATCTTGACTTGCAACAAAATTTAACTCGTTTGAGTTGAATTCTGTAAAGATCGTGTCAGGATGTAACAAAAAACATACGATGATTCAGGGATGCAGAATCTGTAAGCCCGAAGCTTAAAGTTCTTCGGGAATGTGTTGGATTTCGTAGAGACTATGTGGTCTGATAGGTGAAAAGATTTGCAAAACTTTGAAATTTAATTTTAATAATTTGTAACTGTAGAATTGCTAAGAAGATATTCATGAACTCGAATGTATCTAGTCGTTTTTTCCGTTAATGGAGATGACGATATCCGAGCTGCCAAATAAAATGATGCCAGTGGTATATGATGTTCATACGCAAAATGGATTTTTTTTTTTTCAATTTTTTTAACTTGCTCGAGTTCGTTACAAGTAAAACAACTGAATTTTGTGAAGGTGATCAAATTTGTTCAAATATATACGTACAATTCTAAATTTTTATGAAGAAATTAGGTTATTGTGTTGGCCGATCCACATAAAGTGTCATGTTGAATACCTTATGATACACTCCTTTCAACATTTGTTGGTTGTTTTCCTAAATACAAAACAACTACTCTATTGACATCGTTCGGAAAATAGGCAGTACTCGTTTCCTTTTACTTTATTACCAACTTTAGTTTTGATTTCTGGCAGCGGGACAAACACTTAGAAAAATAATATGTTTTGTGCAATTATGTAAAACAGAAGCTTGCGGCAAGAGACCAAAAGGAACGATTTTACATACCATTCGCGATAGCTTTTTAAGTTGTGAACTGTGTGGGTAAATGTCAGCTTTTTAACTTTAGCCCGTTGGGCTACTTTTAAAGTAATGGTATCAATAAAAAAAAAAGTCCAATGAGTTAAATAGAGCAAGAAAAACTTTTTTATCCATTACACATACCATGGTCTATGTTTGGAAAAAAAATCCAGCATATTGTATGATTTTTTTTGCTCGACTCCATTTTTATTCTTTGCTCAAATCAACTATTAGGAAAAAAATCGAGCGTTTATAAGCTGGAAATCAACTTTTAGTCTTATTTAAGTAAAAAAAAAAACAAAAAAACAAAAAAGAAATAAAAAACAAAAAAATCTTCTAAACTACCTCAGCTCATCTCTTGTTTCAAATAAGGGCCCCACAATAGTAACAAGCTTTAAGAGTGCATGTTATGGTAAAGACGAATAACACGTTGTTCGCTTGTCACCTCAACGCCACCTCATCACACTCCCAGTAACACGCTAATAACTGAAATACCCTTCCCAACAAAAAAGTCAATAACATGTTATTGGTGTATGTAGGTCCCACAAAACACCTCACCAAAAATACACACTCACTCATTAAAAAAAGGGTATGTGGGTGGCTTGGCTGAAAACGAACGAACGACTTTAGGGGCGGTGCAGTATGGAGGACGAATGACACGTTTTTGGTGATTTTGGCGAACGAACACTACTCCCATACCGAGCTCTCTAAGTGTAGCAATAGACAATTGCCCTCAAGGCCCAATAGTTTTATAAGATGCAACATGAGAGTGGTGGATATGTTTTTTCTTAAAGCATTTTTAGCATTTGCATAGCATCATCTCTAACCTCATAAACATCAGTGACGTATTGAAGGTTCTTATAAACGTTTAAGTCATATCGTGGATCAAGGTATCCAAAAAAAAGAAACCAAAAGAACTGCAGAATCGAATCGGTACCGACTAAAAACCAAACCAAATATTAGAACCATGGTTCGGTTCTAGTACTTTCCTGAAAGAACCAACTCGTTTGTGTTAGAACACAAAATGCGATATATCATTAGTTTGGGGTCTTCTCTGTATTTATGTAATAGTTTATGGTGTGTATTGTATGTTATTATGTTGTTTGTTAGGTTAAAGTCTCGTGACATTTGTATAAGCCATGAAACAAGCATTCGGTCACGACACATGTGTGTAGTTTCGTGACTTATTAACACTGTGATAATCGGGATAAGGGTTGATATGCTAGTACTAGGTAACCGTGACCATCTGGCATAGCCTGCACTCGATTCACAAACGAAAGGAAACAATAGATCATTGAACTTGTAGACGAATCTAAAAGACATAATAGGATGAACTTGGCTAGCGCGTTCTTCGCCTATCGACCGCAACTTAGTTAGTTTTATTGTTTTATTGTTCTTAGTTTAGTTATGATTATAAGTAATCAAATCGTGTCAATCTCTCAAATTGAACCCCCTTTTTGAGTGTTTAGAGTAGAGAATTAGATTGCGAGTAGGTTTAACATAAGTCAATTCGCTCCTTGCGAACAACCTGTACTTACCATCCTGCCTATAACTGATCGGGTACATGCCCGTTAGGTTAGTTGGGTAATATATATCACCATAACACATCATTTATCCCGTATCATTGTGTGTAACCCCCTAGTTTTATGCATATATAATCAACAATATTTAATCATATTATATTATGCCATAATCCTACATGCCAGTTAAATAAGGTCAAATTATTCGTTAAAGTCAAACCATTCCAGTTAAACATAATTAAACACCATGCCACTTAAACCCCATATATCTTTGAACAACACCAAGCTGAACACCATGCCAGTTAAATAAAGTCAATTATTTGTGCAACAGAAAATTATAAAATATTAATACATAATGAAAATTTTATGTAAAATTCGCGCGTGCACGAGTATTATAATTATTTGAGTATAAAGGATTCAATATATGTTTATAGAAAAAATCTTACTCTTCACAAAACCATGGATTTATAAAATTGTCACAATATTTAACTTCTATTATTATTACTCGTTATATCATCTACCCGAAGTTCAATATTGTAATATTATTACCCGTTATATCATATGCCCAAACCTCACACGAGGTCTAAAACTAGTAACTATAGAAATATAAAATATTTTATAGAGCTTCTCTTGCTATTTGTCATATACTTACATATCTTTCTTTGCATGTAATGCTTCAAAATCACACATTTTTCACTTATTTGAGCACTTTCACATTTACACACACTTGTAGGGGTCTTCTTGGAAGCAGTTTTCTTATTCTCGGTTTTACCCAAAAGTAGGAGTATGATATGTCTGCATTCTACCTCTAATATACTCCACCCTGGCAGGATTGGACAAGGTTCGTTGTTGTTGTTAACTCCGTATATGCACCTGAACATGATTTATGATGCCAAAATAGAAATTTGCATTATTAACTAATTGTATTAGATAATATACAATTTGTATGCACAAATAACTAAAACTCTGTGCATGCAGGTGGGTATATAAGAGCTCTAGGTGTGGTGTTCGTTGTGGCTCGCCAAAATGACATGGCATTCTAGCCATGCCTCGCCACCACACCGGTGGACCTCATTGTCCTTCGCCAAACAATGCTTCGTCGTGCAGACGACGAAGGGAACTATCGTCGTTTTTGTCAGAAGTGAATGCTGGGTTGTGATTTGCTTTCTCTTTTATTTTCTTTGTTCGATTTACAAATGGTTGTGTAACTGTGTGTTTGTGAGAGAGAGAGAGAGAATATGTGTGTGTGCAGGGTTTTAATGAAGATGATTAGATCAAGATGACAAGTAGTGAAGAAAAGGCAGACAAGAAGATGGAAAGCAAAAACCTTGTGTAATAGAGTGAGCTCCACCATGCTCTGTTTCTTCCATCTACGTTTAAGCAAGGGAAAGAAACAAATTAATAAATGACAAAAGAATGGGAAGACTTAAAACATATAGCAAGTTTTTCAAAGATAACTGACAACAGATATAATGCATATATAATAAAAAAAGCTCTATCATGTTTTAGATATCTCACTCGTATCTACCTATGTGTCATTTTTAGATGTATTGTATTTTTATTTTAATACATGATTTTTTTTTATTTGAAAATGTCAAAAAAAAATTATAAGAGGCGAGACTCAAATGAGTAAGTAGTCGGTTGTGATTAAAGGGGTTATAGAAGGAGGTTTGTTATGGTGATGTGACATCCTGTGTAACCCAAATGAGTAACTTAACTTGCTCATTACACCTAGAGCTCTTAGAGCACAAGGTATGCAAGATACCAATGACACGTTATTGGTATGTCACTTCAACGCCATATCATACACTTCCAAATAACACACCAATAACTCAAACACCCGTCCCTCATAGCACACCAATAACATGTTATTAGGTCCCACTTTTTTTCATTTTATTTTATTTAAAAATAAACACATTTTATTTAACATAAAATAAAATTACATATACATAAAAACGATTAAAAAAAATACTACAAAATAAAATTACAATACATAAATACCATATATTCCAAAAAAAATAGATTACAAAAAAAACGATTAAAAAAAACGATAAGATTAAAAAGTTTACAAATAAAGAAAGACGTGATGTGAGTACATGAAAATAAAATACGATACGATGAAATTAACATAAAACATGATACGAGTACACTAATCATTTGAGGTTGTCGTCGACGGGCCAACCGAAGAAGCCGCTGTGCCAAAGTAACGACGTCGGATATCGGCTTTTATTGCTTCCACACCCGCCGCATCTTCTGGAGTCATCCCATCGGTGCTAAAGCTAAGAAACTTCAATTCTTCCAAAAAATTTTAGTTGCTATATAATCAATTTTTTTCTCTTGTTCGACTCGCAATTCCTCTTGGATCATCTTCTTGAAAGCTTCTCTACTAGACGAAGAAGCTGCCGAACGCGTAGAGTCCGATTTTGCACTCTTGGAAGGCCTTGGCTTGCCAGGAGGACGTGGGATTGCATCTTCTTGAAATAGCTCGTTCGGTTCCTCAATGTCGTCTAGTCCTCGAACGCGTCTTCCGGGTTTAACGGTTTTCACATCACGCCATTTGCTATGGTCTTTTAAGACCTCCCATGCTTCATGGTGGGTAAACGCATAAACCCAAAATTGTTTGAATATGGTGTAACAACGATTTAGGTGCTTTGAATCATTTTCACCACTCAATTGTTCATCTGCACCACATTCATTTACTCACATTCATTTAGTCACTTTCATTTAGTAATACACCTTATCATCTGCATCACATCATTTACTCACATTCATTTACTCACTTTCATTTAGTAACACACCTTATCATATGCATCACATCATTTACTTACTTTCATTTAGTAGTACACCTTATCATCTACATCACATCTTCATCACTTTATATATAAACGAAAAAACACATCTTATTAAAATTAGACATATAATAAAGTTAAAACATAAAATAAAATAACAATACTGATGCAGGTTTTACTGACCAGGTCTTAATATTTATAGTGGCTCGCTATACCTATGGTCTACCCTAATGCACTAACGGGCAGTGTACCCGGTCGTGTGTAGTGTAGTAAATGGTAAAGCCTAGGTCGTCCCAAGAGCTATGTGTGTTGGATAATTACTAAGTCTAATTGTCACAGAATATTAATGGTTTGATAGGGTTTTAATTAATTAAACTGCTAATGCAGAATATAAAGTAAAGCAAATAAATGTGTGAAGGGAAATCAATAGAGGAATAGTGGTGCTAACCTAGTTAATCCTCCTAGCTAGTTATGTCTACGTCTACTTACTTCCAATTACTTCAGGTGGGGTCAAATTCGAGAGGACATCATTTGGTCAATTCGCCCTAACCTATCAGCAAAGATGCCACCACATGAGAAATCAGGCACACCATCATAAGTCCTGTTTTTCCTGGTTCCCTAAGCCGAGTCATTAAGTACCGCTAAATGCTAGATTCTAAATAGTGAGTGCCCGGCCGTTAGGAACTTAGACACTACACCCCCCAATTCTTAAGTTCATCCAAACGATAGGTGATCAGTTGGTCAAATCGCACAAGTAGAAAGGGTCATCAGTTGGTCATATCTTACCCTTCCCGTCTCAGTCCGCTCACCTAGGGTCAGTTGGTCATATCTCCTAGGCAATTGGCCTCTATCGCCATTCAAAACTACCAAACCAGGGGTGACTACCAAAGAACTATGCATCCATACACTTAGAAATAATTGTACGGAAGTAAAGGTAAACACAAACAAAACAATTAAGGAATCATAACTAGGCTAGCACCAAAGGGTGATTAGCCGCTCATATTAATCATGCACATCAATTCGATATTCAAAGGTACGAAATACATGAATTGAAAGTAAAAGAAATAATAAACGCTAAAGCTTATCGTAATGGTGTGACTTCTCCCTTGGAAACAGCTCCGTATGCTTCCCTAGACCTCCCTTGAGCTTTTTCCCACGTTCTCAGAGTGTTGTGTGTGGAATGGGATGCCTTGAAATGCTGGAATTCGTGAGGTATTTATAGGCCAGGTCTGGGTTACGGCGTAACCAATAGAGGAGTTACGCCGTAACCTTCTATTTCATCGTAAATGCACTAGATCTGCTAGTTACGGCGTAACTTCATAAGTGGTTACGCCGTAGTCTTCAATAAACTCGGTTACGTCATAAGTGTTGCAGTAGTTACGGCGTAAGTATCAGCGGCGTGGAACCTCTTTTGACCTAATAGAGTTACGTCGTAACCTTTGGGAAGAGTTACGCCGTAACCTCTTGATAAGTTGGACTTCTGGGTCACGCAATAGTTACGGCGTAATATGAGAGATGAGTTACGCCGTAACTTCTTCAAAATAAGCATACTGTGACAAATCTTTAGTAATGTTTCCATTTTCGCGTCTCTTTAGCTCCAATGCTCGTAATTTACCTGAAAGTGGAAAACAATGGAAAACAAGCGTAAATCCATATAAATGATATAAATAACGAGCATTAACGTGGGAAATTGACACTTAATATTCAGGACTATTTGATGTTATCAAATATCCCCCCACTTGAACTCTACTTGCCCTCAAGTAGACCTTATTAGATAGATACCTAAAAAGATATCTCCGGAAACCTGGAAAATATGAGTTTAAAAATCCCTTATGCTAGAATAAAACAAAGCCGAACACCTCACGAAAGGGGGACAAACACTCAAATCTCTCAACTATTCTAAGTGTCAATTTCAGGGTGATCACTCAATCGCACAGTCATAGCATGTATTCTATCATAAGCTTGGCGGTTACACAAATCTCCACCACTAGAGTTAAGGGCTAAACAATTCTCGAAGGCAATATGGGTAGACATGACAAAGGTTAAGGGGTGACTCGTCATTACTAATATGTCACGGCGAAGTGGACAAAATCAATGATACATGACCAAATCCATGGCCAAGACACCAAAGATTGCTCGCTGCATCACCTAGACACGCTTCATGACTAAAGGGTAGGATAAGACATGGTATATATAATTGGTGTAAAATGAAAAACAAGCAGGTAGTTTAAATCTATAACTAAGTCATCACCACTTACCATCCGCCCAAAGTTCAAGCTTAGAAGTCTAGAGACCGGATCATGAAATGCAAGGTAGATGTGTCATTAGAGGACGTCGTGATGGGCACACTACATTTTCTTCTTCAGTTGGTATAACTCCAACTCCAATCTTCAAATGTGACTGAGGTGGCCTTCTCGATACTAAACAATAAAGCTCATACTATAGTGCTTATAACATCGCACTTTACAATATCATAACTCAATCAACTTTTTTTCTTTTTTTGAATCATTTTTTTTAATCATAACTAATAACATAACATCCCCCCACTTGAGATGAACAATGAGAATTCGGGGGGGTCTTCAATGATCTTCATAATTGCTGTCGATGAAAGCGTGATTTCCAAACCTTTCCACTCGAACCTTGAACTTAGGCAAATGATGACTTCCTAATTACAAATAAAGACTACAGGGTAGGCTAAGGTGTAAGGGTGTAACGAAACAATATATTGGGGTGACAAAATGAAAAGAATGGCTCAGAAGGGTGTATCTAGGGGTATCTTCCACTAAAGGGGAGTGCAACAAAAGGGTTTCACATGGTGGTCGAAAAGTCGAGGTGACTAATCGATAGACTCACAATGGTAGGCTGTTTGGGTGATAATCCTATAATACTGCCTTCTAAAACTGAAAAGTCCAAATACATCGAGCTAACTCAACATACCTCGTCTATGGTCTCGAAATGATGCAAAGGCCAAGTTCTAAAGTTTACAAGCTACCGGCACACTCATAATTTAGTGGATTTGGGGTAAAATATTGGAAACGGATAAGGCTAATCTCACCATGTAATATCAAGGGTTGTATGTGCTCGGCTAAGGTCTAATCTAGTTAGGTTCGGAAAAACATGTCAAAATTTTAAAAATGGCACAATTTTTTCAAAATAAACTAGAAAAATGAGGGCGAAATAAAGTTCGAGAGATACTTCTACTCCCGTCCCCCCACTTGAATTGTACAAAGTCCCTTTTGTACTAGGCATTAAAATAAAGGTGAAGAGAAAGGTATAATTAGAGCGAGAACTTCCCTGAAATTTGCTCCAAAAAGAAGAAGGCCCACGAGAAAGGATCGTGCCTTCGTTTAAGCGTCATGAACAAACTTCAATCCCTGAAATCACAATACCGACAAGCATAATTCTAAAAAGAAACCTAACACACTTTCGTAGGAATCACGGTTGCATTTAGCGAATGCAACAAGCCTTTTAAACCACTTGGTGTCCCAAGTGGACGAGTGAAGTCTCGTAAGGGTTTACAGGGAACACACCCATAAAGTTCATTTAAAAACTAATACAAGGTTACTGTGTTTTGAAATGAAAGAATTAAAGCAGAGGGGAGTTACGTCGTAACTCCTATGAGAGAGTTACGTCGTAACTGGCAAAACCTGGTATGAGCTGTGAAGCGAATAGTTACGGCGTAACCGCTGAGATGGTATTACGCCGTAATTGGTAATGCGTCAAAAATTCTGCTGCTACAATGTTGGTTACGGCGTAATCACCAAGATGAGTTACGCCGTAACTCTGTTCAGATCAGCAACTGCAGCAGTAATTACTTCTTTGTCTCCTGGAAAAATGGTTAGAAAACACAAAACCCAACAGAAATGAAATAAAAACAAAAGAAAGGGATAATTCGGGTTGTCTCCCGAAAGAGCACTTTTCTTTATTAACGAGTCTTTAAATTAGACTCAGAGCCGCGGGTTACCAGTGCTTGTCCGTCATCTCGTGGACTGGGCAATCTCCATGTTGAAGCCAGCTGATCAAATTCTCATCTCGTTTGTATCCATCCCCAAGTTCTAAACACCCTAAGTAAAAAAAATTGATCTTTTGGTAGGGGTGATCAAAACCTTTGGCCTTATCTTCATCACTAATACCAAGCAGCGGTCTAGCATAACTCAACTGTCTTTTAGTCCAATTTTTAAAGTTTTTGACAGTCCTTGGCATTTTGAAAACAGTTTTATCATCGCCAATCTTTAACCAAACCAGTCCTTCCTTCTCGTTTTTATCAAGCCCAGATATTTCTTTAAAGGGTTTTCCGAAAATCACCCTAGTCAGCCCATCTGTCACCAATTCGCTAACATCATCCAAAACCACAAAGTCGACTAGAAACGAGTGTGTTCCAACAAAAACTCGTATGTTAGTTGCTATCCCGAGGAAGTTGTTTCCTTTGTAGTCAAGCTCCTTTTCCATAACCTGGTTGTAGCATTCTTTAGAGATAATGTTGACTGGGGAATCTGTGTCGATAAATGGGTGAAAATCAATGAACCCAATTTTGCATGAGATTTTCAGATAGTGGGAATTCCTATGATGGATTCGTGCCCCCATCTCATAAAACTGCGGTTGGTCCGATTGCAAGAATGTTTTTTCAGAGTTGTCTTGCCAATGGGTCATCTCGACATCACTTGAGAGGTCTTCAACACTTAATCCTAAGTTATCCTCTTCCTCAAAATTCACAAAAACATCAAAATCCTTCCCCGAGTCAACCTCTCCAGGATCCGGGGGGTCGCTAAGAAACTTTTCAAGGGCTTCACCAAATTTCCCCACTGGGTCAATTGCACACACCTTCTCCGGGGTAGACAAATGTTTGTTAGGTCCGAATGTGGCGATCTCTCCATTAGCTTCCAGAGTCAATTTTCCGGCAAAGACATCCACTTTAGTGTGAGCAGTAGCAAGCATGGGTCTTCCTAAAATGACAGGTATCCTGTTGTCTTCCGGGATATCAAGAATCACAAAATCTACTGGGAAAAGGAATCTCTTAATCTTTACTAACACATTTTCAACAATTCCTAATGGCGATTGCATAGATCGATCGGCCATTTCAATTTTCATCTTTGCCGGTTTTAAGTTGCCAATTCCCATACGCAAAAACATCGAACGAGGCATTATGCTAATACTAGCTCGAAGATCTTCCAGGGCGTTACACATGTTTAGGCTCCCGATATAGCAAGGGAGAGTAAAGCATCCTGGATCTTTTTCCTTTTGTGGTAGCTCGTTCCTCAAAACCGCTGAGCATCTTTCGTTGAGGCGAATAGTCTCATCATAACTTAATTCCTGCGTAGTATCATGACGATCAGAATAATTAGTAGGAGGGTTTACCAGCAAAGTTTGGTCCAAAAGTGATTGTTTATCCATGCTGATCCGTCGCTTAACCTTTTCTGAAAAGGTCAAAGGTTCTTCGAGGATAGTTTCTACAGTGTGGACAACTTCTTCCTCCCGAGCTGCTAGGTAATCAGAGATGGCTTCTGAACATGAACTAACACTTTTCTCCAATCTTTTTATTCTATCACCGTGAATTTTAATAGAAGAGACTGTATTATCCACGAATGCTTTCATCATCTTTTCTATCCTATCGTCGCGCTCTCTTGATTCTTTGATGTGGTCGAGAATCTTTTTCTCAATATTGTTCCCGGTATTGGTCTCAAATATACTTTTAACTTTCTCAACCCTACATGCTTCAGCGTCTCTTTCCAATCTTCGTATTTCAAAAAATTTCCCGTAATTGTATTCTTGCTTCATTATTGTCTTCATTACCTTATGATCGAAGTTATCTCTCGGTTCGTATCCAGTATCCATGTGCCACTTGTAGCAATGTTCAGAAATCCGCTGAATACATTCCAAGGCCTGATCAGGAGTCATGCTAGGAATAGGTCTTGGTGAATCAAGGAGTTCTCGTGTTTGCGCATTAATCCCCCGATAGAAGACGTATACGATCTGATGTTTGTTTAAATCATGAGTAGGGCATCGATAGAGAAGCTCATTAAATCTTTCCCATGCTTAGTACAACGTTTCTTCTCCAATTTGCACGAATTGGTAGATCTTCCCGAGAAGCCTAGCCATTTTTTAAGGAGGGCAAAATTGCTGGACGAACTCCTTTCTTAGTTTTCCCCATGCTTCTTTACTTTCACTAGGAAGTTTGTTATACCATCTTTTTGTTGTTCCAGTGAGAGTCATAGGAAAAATCCTTGCAGTGACTGAATAACTTGGAGTACCCCTGACGTTGAAAAGAGAGGATAAGTGGAGAACTTCATTTACGTGATCTTGAACGTCCTCATCTTCGTCTCCAGAAAACTTAAGCTCATGTAACTCTCGAATAATATGATCCGGGATGGAGTATTTTATGGCAGGAGAATCCTTAGTGAAGCTTCGTTGGCAGTTATCGTTTGGTCGGTCCAAATACTGCTCCATGGTTAGGTCATTGATATTATTTTCATTGATGACTTCTGGTTCTGTGTCCGACTGGTCTGATTCGTAAAATGAGAAGATGTTGTGAATAGGAACCGGAGAATAGATCCTCTTTTTCCGAAATTGCTTCTCCGGGTCAACAAATGGGGTAGCCAGAAAGGGCCTAGAGCTGCGAGTCTTGTATCCTGACATTATCAGAAAGAAAATTAAAAACAAACTTAATATGAAATCCTAAAATAGCTCCCCGGCAGCGGCGCCAAAAACTTGATGCAGGTTTTACTGACCAGGTCTTAATATTTATAGTGTCTCGCTATACCTATGGTCTACCCTAATGCACTAACGGGCAGTGTACCCAGTCGTGTGTAGTGTAGTAAATTGTAAAACCGAGGTCGTCCCAAGAGCTATGTGTGTCGGATAATTACTAAGTCTAATTGTCACAGAATATTAATGGTTTGATAGGGTTTTAATTAATTAAACTACTAATGCAGAATATAAAGTAAAGCAAATAAATGTGTGAAGGGAAATCAATAGAGGAATAGTAGTGCTAACCTAGTTAATCCTCCTAGCTAGTTATGTCTACGTCTACTTACTTCCAATTACTTCAGGTGGGGTCAAATTCGAGAGGACAACATTTGGTCAATTCGCCCTAACCTATCAGCAAAGATGCCACCACAGGAGAAATCAGGCGCACCGTCATAAGTCCTGTTGTTCCTGGTCCCCTAAGCCGAGTCATTAAGTACCGCTACATGCTAGATTCTAAATAGTGGTTGCCCGTCCGTTAGGAACTTAGACACTACACCCCCCAATTCTTAAGTTCATCCAAACGATGGGTGATCAATTGGTCAAATCGCACAAGTAGAAAGGGTCGTCAGTTGGTCATATCTTACCCTTCCCGTCTCAGTCCGCTCACCTAGGGTCAGTTGGTCATATCTCCTAGGCAATTGGCCTCTATCGCCATTCAAAACTATCGAACCAGGGGTGACTACCAAAGAACTATACATGCATACACTTAGAAATAATTGTACGGAAGTAAAGGTAAACGCAAAAAAAACAATTAAGGAATCATAACTATGCTAGCACCAAAGGGTGCTTAGCCGCTCATATTAATCATGCACATCAATTCGATATTCAAAGGTACGAAATACATGAATTGAAAGTAAAAGAAATAATAAACGCTAAAGCTTATCGTAATGGTGTGACTTTTCCCTTGGAAACAGCTCCGTATGCTTCCCTAGACCTCTCTTGAGCTTTTTCCCACGTTCTCAGAGTGTTGTGTGTGGAATGGGATGCCTTGAAATGCTGGAATTTGTGGGGTATTTATAGGCCAGGTCTGGGTTACGGCGTAACCAATAGAGGAGTTACGCCGTAACCTTCTATTTCATCGTAAATGCACTAGATCTGCTAGTTACGGCGTAACTTCATAAGTGGTTACGCCGTAGTCTTCAATAAACTCGGTTACGTCATAAGTGTTGCAGTAGTTACGGCGTAAGTATCAGCGGCGTGGAACCTCTTTTGACCTAATGGAGTTACGTCGTAACCTTTGGGAAGAGTTACGCCGTAACCTCTTGATAAGTTGGACTTCTGGGTCACGCAATAGTTACGGCGTAATGTGAGAGATGAGTTATGCCGTAACTTCTTCAAAATAAGCATACTGTGATAAATCTTTAGTAATGTTTCCATTTCCGCGTCTCTTTAGCTCCAATGCTCGTAATTTACCTGAAAGTGGAAAACAATGGAAAACAAGCGTAAATCCATATAAATGATATAAATAACGAGCATTAATGGGGGAAATTGACACTTAATATTTAGGACTATTTAATGTTATCAAATACACAAACAAACACATTTTTATTAAATTAAACATAACTTAATAAATAGACTACATATCTTCTTCTTGTTGTCGTTCTAGATGTCGTTGCCCAAAATGATCCACAAGATCATGTCGAAGGTTAGTATGCACGTCATTGTAACGTATTTCCTTTCGTTTCTTTGCATGTCGATTGCATCTTTCGATCCATGTTTCTTGTATATTTGCGGCCGGACTAACATATATTTTGTTAAATTCACTCATTTGAAATTCTTGGTCTTCTACTATCATGTTACGCAATATGATGCAACAATACATAATCCTACATATTTTGCTCACATGGTAAGCACGTACGGGTTGTTCTATAATCCCCCAACGACCATGAAGAACACCAAAAGCCTGTTCCACATTTTTTCTTGCACTTTCTTGAGCCCTCTTAAAATGTATATCAACATGGTTTCGGGCGATTTTATATGATTCGAAAAAAGTAGACAATGTGGGATAAATACCATCAGCTAGGTAATATCCTTTGGTGTATGTGTGACCATTCATTGTGAACAGGGCCTCGGGAGCGCGATCGTCAATGAGGTCGTCAAACAAATTCGACCGATATAGAACATTTAGGTCGTTATTTGCACCAGATATACCAAAAAATGCATGCCAAATCCACAAATATTGCGATGCAACTGCTTCAAGCATTATTGTCGGATGCTTGTGATCCCCCCCGCTGGAATTGCGCTTTGAAAGCGTTTGAACATTTGGCCCATTCCCAATGCATACAATCTATACTACCAAGCATACCCGGGAACCCATGATAGTTTTCGTGTTTTTCATATAGCCGCATAATATGGGGAGGGTTTTCTTAAATACTCCTTGGGGTATAAATCCCATATACATTTGGTAAAATGATCTAAACTATCACGACTACAACGTTCGCCAATTTGCAAATATTCATCGAAAGCATCGGGTGTTGTCCTGTACGCCAATTGGCGTATATCAGCCGTGCATTTCATTATAGGGTGGATACTCATTTTACCAATACAATATGGCCGTGATCTAAAAAATTAAAGTGCTTGGGAATAGGATGAACGTTATAGTTAATTATACCTTTGACTATTTTTAAAAATAGTCGTCGACTCATCCGTACCGGCGCCTGAAATTCCATTCAGGATATTTTGGATTATCTCCAAAATAATCATTATGAAGACGTTGAAATAAGCACTGCCCCTACTCCTTGGCTTTGGGCATGCATTAGCCAGGTGTCCCTTCTCATTGCAGTTGTAGCATCGAAGACCATTCAACCCATTCTGAGCATTTCCCTGTTCGACCACTTGAGCTCTGTTGTTATTCCTACCCATAGCATTAAACCCTTGACCACCTCCCATTTGACGACCATAACCACGATTCTGAACTTCAACTCGTCCATTGTTCACAACAGCCTGATTTCGTGTATTGGATGAGGAGCGAATACGATTGCTGGATTTGTTTGTATAACGGCTAAAAGCATTAGCAATCATAACAAATCCTTGTTGCAATGCTTCGAACGGATCGGATTCCTCATTAGTTTGACTATGAAGTGCTTGATCATTGTTGTTGTTGTAAGGAACCAATTGATTTTGTTGAGGTTGCTGTGAGTGATCGTTTGGTGTGACTGAGGCAGTTGGTTGAGTTGCTTGTTGAGGAGGATAACTTTGTTGAGCATATAAGGCAAGTTGTTGATTTTCCGGATGTGTAGGTGGAGCAATTTGAGCACGGAGAATCCTTTCCCGATCAACTTCCTTTTCATGAGGCTTCAAGTAATCGTACAACAATCCATATGTAGAATGATGCATATTCTTCGCTTGACGGAGAAAAATGACATACTTCTCCCATTCAGGACCAAGACTACTCAGGAACTTAGTATTCACTGCAATTCTTGGCATGATGATGTTGTGTTTATCCAAATCATTGCTGATGTCTGAAAATCGATGATGATAAGACTCTAGTGTCTCTCCAGGTTCAATCATGAAGTGTTCATAAGCCAAGTAAATTTTGGATTCCAAATCCTCCTGATTGAGTACCGATCCTTCCATAAGAAGACGAATATGATCCCACATTTTCTGTGCAGTCTTTTGAGCATCAACACTACGAAGAATTGGGTTTGGTAATCCTAAGAGGATATATTCCATTGCAAGTTCATCTGCTTCATAGTGTAGAAGTTCTTGAGGATTCAAGTCTGTAACAGTAGCAATGTTCGTTTGTTCATCTCTTGGTGGAATGGCATTTGGATCTCCGGGTACATTGACAGTAGGCATCTCAAATGGACCTTCCAAGATAACCTTCTTTAAGAACTTTCCATGTGGCTTCTTCAGATCACAAAACCTAAAGAACCTTATCACCCATTGATCGTAGTTTCCTGAAGTGAGCATTGGAGGTCTATCAAGTGATCCAGCCTCATGAATTGATTGTTGGCTGCTTAAAGCTTCACACATCTTTGCAAACCAAGTGGGTTCCTTCATAGTGTTCCTTGATGGATGTTGATTGAAGTCATTTGTGTAGGGTTGAACTTGAAGACTTGGCGGTGTTTGAACCATTTGTGGTGGAGGAATTGCTCCAAGTTGTGGAGTATGTTGTTGATTAAATTGTTGTTGATAAATTGCTTGTTGTTGATTCCATTGTTGATGTTGTGGACTTAGTTGTTGTTGTCGTTGAGGATAAGTGTAAGGGAAATAGTTAGAGTATGGTGGTTGAGACATGTTGAAAACTTGTGTTGGTAAAAATGGATCTTTGTAGTCGAATGAACCTTTGATGAAGAAGTATCCTTAGGCGTAGAAATCACAATAGCCAAGTAGCACTTATGCGTAAAAACACCAAAGTTACGCGTAACAGTAAGGAGTTACGCGTAGATTTAGCTTACGCGTAAGTAAGGAAAAGACGCTAAAGTTATGCGTAGACAAAAGTTAGGCGTAGGATTATCTTATGCGTAAGACTAGGCTTAGGCGTAAGAAAAATCTTATGCGTAGGATTTCTACGCGTAAGCTTATGCTTATGCGTAATTTTAGGGTTTTATCCCAAGTGATCTTTTACACTTCACAGTGCAAAAGATATCCAAAGTCGACGTATTTTCAGGCTTATCCAAGCAAGAAAACACGGAGTAAACCACGAAAATGAAGATCAAACAAAGGAAAGACTTACGCGTAGTTTTAGGGTTTCACTACGCGTAGGTTTACTCGTAAATTTGATATTGCTCAAAGATGTTTCTAAACCAGTTTTTGTGTGATGAAATAGCTTCAAGATCACCAAATAACACAAGAATGTGAAATTTGATGAACCAAACCTTCTAAAACAGTTACGCGTAGAACTACACCCACGAATAAAAACTAGCTCAAAAACAATGATCCACGCATAAAGTTCCAAACTTTTTGCCAAAAAACGTTAGTTTAACATCTTATAACGTTGAAAGTACAAGAATCTTGGATTAAAAGGTGTAAAAAATGCGTTTTTAAGCTAACCAAAGATATGGTACCGTACGTTATGCGTGAGACCAAAACTCACTTCAAACAATACGTTCACCCAACTAGTAGGCGATTGATACCACTGTTAGGTCAATAGTTTTACAAACACAAGTAATATAGAAAGAGATAAGGCGATTGAACAAGATTCACACACACACACACGATGTAAAAGACGGTTTAGGCGTAGAGTGTATGAGAGAAAATAACTTGAACAACCAACCCTCAAGTGAGGGTTTACATAAGGTATTTATAGGAGGAAAGCTAAGGCAACACTCCTAGTTTCCATCCTTTCTCCTATGGGCTTGGGACTAAGCTCATGGGCCTTCTACATAAGCTTAAGGCTAATAAAAAACATAAAGGCCATAATAAGCTACCTATTACATAATAATGACTAACACTTGAATTATAGTTTAGGAGTGATTCCAACAGTCCTGTTGTTCCTGGTCCCCTAATCCGAGTCATTAAGTACCGCTACATGCTAGATTCTAAATAGTGAGTGCCCGGCCGTTAGGAACTTAGACACTACACCCCCCAATTCTTAAGTTCATCCAAACGATAGGTGATCAGTTGGTCAAATCGCACAAGTAGAAAGGGTCGTCAGTTGGTCATATCTTACCCTTCCCGTCTCAGTCCGCTCACCTAGGGTCAGTTGGTCATATCTCCTAGGCAATTGGCCTCTATCGCCATTCAAAACTATCGAACCAGGGGTGACTACCAAAGAACTATACATGCATACACTTAGAAATAATTGTACGGAAGTAAAGGTAAACGCAAACAAAACAATTAAGGAATCATAACTATGCTAGCACCAAAGGGTGCTTAGCCGCTCATATTAATCATGCACATCAATTCGATATTCAAAGGTACGAAATACATGAATTGAAAGTAAAAGAAATAATAAACGCTAAAGCTTATCGTAATGGTGTGACTTCTCCCTTGGAAACAGCTCCGTATGCTTCCCTAGACCTCCCTTGAGCTTTTTCCCACGTTCTCAGAGTGTTGTGTGTGGAATGGGATGCCTTGAAATGCTGGAATTCGTGGGGTATTTATAGGCCAGGTCTGGGTTACGGCGTAACCAATAGAGGAGTTACGTCGTAACCTTCTATTTCATCGTAAATGCACTAGATCTGCTAGTTACGGCGTAACTTCATAAGTGGTTACGCCGTAGTCTTCAATAAACTCGGTTACGTCATAAGTGTTGCAGTAGTTATGGCGTAAGTATCAGCGGCGTGGAACCTCTTTTGACCTAATGGAGTTACGTCGTAACCTTTGGGAAGAGTTACGCCGTAACCTCTTGATAAGTTGGACTTCTGGGTCACGCAATAGTTACGGCGTAATGTGAGAGATGAGTTACGCCGTAACTTCTTCAAAATAAGCATACTGTGATAAATCTTTAGTAATGTTTCCATTTCCGCGTCTCTTTAGCTCCAATGCTCGTAATTTACCTGAAAGTGGAAAACAATGGAAAACAAGCGTAAATCCATATAAATGATATAAATAACGAGCATTAACGGGGGAAATTGACACTTAATATTCAGGACTATTTGATGTTATCAAATACACAAACAAACACATTTTTATTAAATTAAACATAACTTAATAAATAGACTACATATCTTCTTCTTGTTGTCGTTCTAGATGTCGTTGCCAAAAATGATCCACAAGATCATGTCGAAGGTTAGTATGCATGTCATTGTTACGTATTTCCTTTCGTTTCTTTGCATGTCGATTGCATCTTTCGATCCATGTTTCTTGTATATTTGCGGCCGGACTAACATATATTTCGTTAAATTCACTTATTTGAAATTCTTGGTCTTCTACTATCATGTTACGCAATATGATGCAACAATACATAATCCTACGTATTTTGCTCACATGGTGAGCACGTACGGGTTGTGCTATAATCCCCCAACGACCATGAAGAACACCAAAAGCCTGTTCCACATTTTTTCTTGCACTTTCTTGAGCCCTCTTAAAATGTATATCAGCATGGTTTCGGGCGATTTTATATGATTCGACAAAAGTAGACAATGTGGGATAAATACCATCAGCTAGGTAATATCCTTTGGTGTATGTGTGACCATTCATTGTGAACAGGGCCTCGGGAGCGCGATCGTCAATGAGGTCGTCAAACAAATTCGACCGATATAGAACATTTAGGTCGTTATTTGCACCAGATATACCAAAAAATGCATGCCAAATCCACAAATATTGCGATGCAACCGCTTCAAGCATTATTGTCGGATGCTTGTGACCCCCCCCCGCTGGAATTGCGCTTTGAAAGCGTTCGAACATTTGGCCCATTCCCAATGCATACAATCTATACTACCAAGCATACCCGGGAACCCATGATAGTTTTCGTGTTTTTCATATAGCCGCATAATATGGGGAGGGTTTTCTTAAATACTCCTTGGGGTATAAATCCCATATACATTTGGTAAAATGATCTAAACTATCACGACTACAACGTTCGCCAATTTGCAAATATTCATCGAAAGCATCGGGTGTTGTCCTGTACGCCAATTGGCGTATATCGGCCGTGCATTTTATTATAGGGTGGATACTCATTTTACCAATACAATATGGCTGTGACCTAAAAAATTAAAGTGCTTGGGAATAGGATGAACGTTATAGTTAATTATACCTTTGACTATTTTTAAAAATAGTCGTCGACTCATCCGTACCGGCGCCTGAAATTCCATTCAGGATATTTTGGATTATCTCCAAAATAATCATTATGAAGACGTTGTTCGGCGGCTACATATTCTCGGGGTATGTAAGTTCGGCTGTGTGAACTACTTGATGCATCATCGTCAAAGGCTAGAAAATCTTCGTGCATATCGTATAAACGTAATAATTCTTCGGCTCGAGTTTCAGCGTTAAAAAGATCCATGAAAGTTAAAACTTTATAGAATATGGAAGACTGGATTAAAATGTAAATGAAAGAGTATAAATATTGAGATTTTGTTGGATTGTTTGATAATTATATGTGTTAAAATGGGTATATATAGTTGAAAGTGAGTGTATTTTTTTTTCTTGTTGCTATGACATTTTTTTTTTAACTTTTACCCGTTGCATGCATTCAATACAACACAACAAACAAATAAATAAATAAATTTAAAAAAAATGCATGCATTCTATATTTTGAGCTAGCATTCAAGACAACACAAAAGGCAAAAATAAAAATAAAAAAAATAAAAGAAGAAGAAGAAGGTGCATGAATTCAATAACGTGAGCCACTTCATCAACTCAAAACACTTTAGCTCATAAATGGCTTGATGCATGATACTATAAATGGCGTGTGATTAGTGATACTTTTGTTTTTGACGGATAAATAACACAAGCACACCGTGTACTCTAACTAGTATGAAAACACAAGAAAAAGTCTTAAAAAAATAAAAGTACAAAATAAAAAAAATAAAAATCCGTTAATAATCACAGTAAGTGTAAAACAAAAAATAAAATAAAATAAAATATGACCGTTGTGAAGCCCATCCGACTTTCCCACCACATTAATTTTAATTCAATCAACAAAATCAATCCCCCCAACTCAAACAATAACAATTCATAGTTGAAAGAAATCAATTAATCTTCATTCTCATCAGTTAATCAATCCGTAAAATAATTGTTTGTAAGTATTCATCATCATCTCTAATGAAACCCTAATGAAAATATTGCAGTTTGTATGTGATTCAGCGGAAATCGAGATCTTGTTGGTTGTTTTATTGGTAGTAATATGTGTTCAAGAACTAATCGTCTCATGTGTTATTGTAAATTATTTGTTTTCAGTAAGGTTTTTAAATACTTGGCTTAAAATCGCGCTTGTTTTGTGTGTTGCCGTTGAATACTTAAATATGGCTACTTGTTTTTGTAATCAATGACTGATTTGAAGTATTACAGTTGTAGTGTTTCTTCTTTACTTTGTTTTAACGTGTTTGTAGGGTTGAAATAGTTATATAATGGAAGTTATGTTGTTGAATAAGTGGAACTGAGATGTTGTTGTTTGTCTGTAATATTAGTAATCAATAAATGATTCTTTGATGTGTTACTGTAGAATTTAGCCAAAACAAAGTTCTGTTATCGTTGCAGGTTTTTATTTAGTTTCAAGCATCGCGCTTGTTTCGTGTGTTGTTGATGAAAGAATTGAATATGGATCTACTTGTTTGTTTTGCTAATTTCCCTCTAAACGACTTACGAATTTGTAATATTTGTAACCAAGAACTGATCCATTGATGTGTCATTGTAAATTTTAGCCTAAAGAAAGGAATGTTATCATTAGGGATTTGAATAGTTTGGTAATCGCACTTGTTTCGTGTCATGTTATTACACGAATTGAATATTGTCTGTTGCGAGTTAGTTGTTTTCAGTTGACACTATGTAGCAAATATAACAGTTCTTTTTGTTTGACTTTGTTTGTATTGTGCAGACTGCAAGAAATCAAACTGATTGTAAAAAATGGCAATGCGCGCCAGCCGTATGACTCAAGACCAGAACTTCAGTGTTCACTTTGATGGTAAGTACTTCTTACAATTCCATATAATCTGAATGGAGTAGTTTTAGTATTTTGCTTTAATGACATGTTGATCTTTTTTGGATTTTTGGCAAAATACACAATATATTTAAAATAAGAGAACCAAACTTATTGTTGAAGAATGGTAATTAGAGCAACAATTTTGTGGGTCTTTGTAATCTCTCTAGGGTCATGATAGCTTTAGGGTTGTGGTAGCCTTGGGGTTGAGATCGAAATGATAGTGTTAGCGTCGTTGTAACTCCAAAATTCTTGTTATTCTTATATATATATAATATAGTACCTTTCGAAACAAAATTTCTTTTTGATTGAATACATGAAAACACCAATGAAGACCTGTGTTAATGTAAACTTCCAATAGTATGTGGCATTTGATTGATGTACCATCCGTTATGTGAGTAGTTCTTTGCCAGTGAAACATTTTGATGTGTGTCTTATTTTGTATCTATTTTTTTGACCAAAGGGTGCAGTATTTTCTTGTTTGAATTATTATGAAATTAACCATTCTTCGGTTTTTAGGAGCTAAGATGAATGGATCTACTGTTAAAAAGAACAAAGGGGGTCTTGGAGGAAGAAAAGCGCTTAATGATATATCAAACTCTGTGAAGCCATCTGCACTCCAGCCATTAAGGAAGCAGAACCTAAAGAATGTGATCCCAATTGGGGAAGATGTTGCTGTTGTCAAGAAGCAATTGGGGAAAGCACAAGCTAGTGGGAGGAAAGCACTTGGTGACCTTACGAACACGGTTAAACCATTTGGTCAGCAGCAGGGTTTAAAGAACAAGAGTCAAGTGAAGCAGTCATTAACCATTGCTGAAGACGTCCCATACTCCATTGCAGAAGAGGGTTTCCGCCACAACCATGATGAATGTGTCAAGCAACAGAAGAAATCATTCAATTTTAGTGAGTTCCTGCAGGCCATTGGGCATGAGAACGGTATAAATTCTATTCAGTTTTAGTTTTATCTGATAACATAAATTCCTGTTTTTCATTGCTGACTTACCCTTTTTTATTGTTCAATTATAGATCCTTCGTTTCAATCTGTGTCTACTGCATGCAAACTGCTACCAAGGAAACCAAAGGTACGCTTGCTGATGTGATTTATATTTCTCCTAATTTTTTCAGATTGTGTTAATTTTAACTAACCTTTATTTAATGTATAATTTTCAGGAGGATAATTCATTCATGATCTTTGAGATGGAGGAGATAGCAGAAGATCAAGCGTTTGGTTCCCCAATCTGCAGGAGCCCAAAATCTCTAAAGATGTCATCTATGAGCTTCTTGGATTACGAGACTGGCTTCATCTTGGCCGGGTCACCATGAAGGTCAAAGTAATGTTGGTTTAATAGTTAACTCTGCAGAAACTATATGTCAATAGTTTCTTTTTTCATGCTTTTTTAAGAAACAAAACCATTCTCTAGTGTTAGTTAACATAGATGTAGTACCTCATTTGTTGCCCAGTCAAGCTATTGACTGTTGTAGTGAAACGGACAAGTCTTTTGTTTCGCAATGTTGGGAAGATATGTTCAAATTTTGAGTCATGGGTATGTGTCTGAAATGTGTTAGTTTAATAGTTCTGATTTCTGCAGACACTATTAACAATACATCTACCAGCATCCTTGGTGATGAATTGGTAAGATATTTGTATAATTACTCACAGAATGACATCGAGATAAAAGTGTTTGCTTGGGAAAATTGATTTATGTGGCTCACCAGCTGAAGCTGATGGATTAATAGTTCTGATTTCTGCAGAAACTATTAACAATACATCTACCAGCATCCTTGGTGATGAATTGGTAAGATATTTGTATAATTACTCACAGAATGACATCGAGATAAAAGTGTTTGCTTGGGAAAATTGATTTATGTGGCTCACCAGCTGAAGCTGATGGATTCAAACTGTAAATTTTTGGACATCCCAGATGAACAGATTGCCACTACATCTTGCCTCATCTTCGTTGGACCACTTACTAGAACCCCAATGTTGGATCCTTCACTTTCGATAAGTATTTCTGTAATCAAATAACATAGAATATATCTTAGATGGTGTTGCAATTGATGTAAGAAGATGTAATTTCAGTGTTTTTGCTTATTCTTGAAAATTTTGGTCTTTCTCCGTATTTAACTGTGGTAGAACCGTAGAACCAAGAAAAGTTTTATATGGAAGACTTTCTAACTTTCTATCTGCATTGTAATACCAAGAGCTCGTCGCTGGTGATGTCACTGGTGTCGGTGCATCTGTCATTTAGAATCTGCCTCATAATTGTGGAATCCCTTTTCCAGTTCCACAAAAAAGCTATAATTGCAGTTATAGCTATAGAGATGCATACAAATAGCATGTTAAATACTGACCGCTCAGTATATGAATATATCATATCTGTATTGTGATCAACTGGGTTTATGTAAAATCGTGTAATCAGAGCAATGAGTGCTAGTAAAACAACAGAAGAGCAGATTATTATCGCCCCCAGCCATAGCCAACTATTTCTTCCTAAAATTGCAGAAATTGGGGCCTCAAGACCATTGGGTTTGAACCATACAGTTTGGTAAACATGCTGGTTTTCCATTGTAGGCCCGCTCTCTTGTGTTACGTATGCTCGAATTTGTAACTGTAAATGAGATATATCATGGCTAGCGCCTGAAAGAGGAAGGATAAGGTCCAAAATCCCGAGGTCAACTGATCTTTTGAAGGCGGCCACAAGAACAATTTGTGGTATTTTGTTGGCGGGGTTGTTAGTTTTATGTAAAAGCTCACGTTATGGATATAAACGGAGTAATTCCACTTCCACCACTGAACATTACAATCTTGTCATACATCATGTAAGTCTCATAATCAATTTTTTTTCTAAGTCAAATATATACTCAGTAATTGTATTTAGTTTATAATTGTCTCACTGTTGAAAATGTGTTGATGCAGGCCCACAAGGTCCTTCAACCGAGACTTGAAGATGGTTCATTGGTGAAGGCTGGGAGAGTTTTTCATACAGCATGTGACCAAGTTCCTTCACTTTTAATGACGACACTTAGCTTTTCAGGATCTAAATTACTGCTTGAAGTTATAGTAAACGGATGTCATTGGAGTTTCGATATACTAGGTATATTTAGAAAAATCGAGCTCATTGGATTATAATGCAGCCATGTAGTACAAAAACAATGTTACACTAAAAATCTGTACTTTTGGTAAATGTGGTAATTTGACCCATTTGATAACAAATGGATCGATTCGGGCGATGTTTTATCTTTTACGAGTCATAATAAAGAAGTTAGTTACAAGGAAATAATTCATGATTGAAAGTTGCCGAATGAGAGTAATTTGATTGCTTATAACCTGCTAAATCTTTCTTTTCAAAGGATTGATTTAATAGAGTTTTTGTAATCATAATTGGCCGAGTATTTTTCTATAAAAAGTTTATGGTGAAAAAGTGTTTCAGGTCAAACCAACCCATTTTAACTGGTTAGAGTACCTGGCGTCTTTGTGAAACTCAATTCAACAGCTTGGCATGGTAAAACTCGTGCTGAAACTAATCTAACTTTTTGCTGAGAATGCAGGAACTGTAAGAGCCGATCCATCAGAACAGGTAAAATGACTAAAATCCCGGCAACTTGATCCAACAATATGAAAATCCAACATGTAGAATGTAGAGATGATGAGTTATAAAAAGAGCTCAAAGATGCTTCTTCTGATACGAGGTATGCTTGTCAACCAAATAGCCATTTCTGCAAGTAAAGCTACTTCCCGTGCTACATTTGATATCCCAATTTTTTTCCATTTTGGCATCTGTGTTTAACATATTGATTTTCTGTAATCTTGTATAGGTGTGTAATATAGAGTTATATATGGAGAGTGCATACTTGTGAAATCTGGTGTGTTTTAGCCTAGAAGATAGTATAACATAAACCGTGAGTTGTGAAGAAAACCATAGTAATATTTCCAAGCCATATGTGATACTTGATGCTAGATTCTGATGTAAGACCAAGTAGCCGTAGCAATGATGACTCTCTGGTCACGGGAAAGAACAAAAAGGATACACATATGTTGCCAACAAGTCCTAGCATTAACGCCATACTATATAACTTCACCTGGCAAAAGTATTAGAAACCTTACAATATAAAAGAGTTTCCTTGCATACTAATTTAATGAAAGTGGCAAAATGCATGGCTAGAGTAATAAATAATTTTTGAATAACTAGTGTAATAAAGGGTTGGCTTTTTTCAATAAAGCTCAAGTTTATATTATATCCTATGGTTATGATTTTTTAGTTTACTGTTGATCCAATCAACCGATTTGGTAAGTTTTCTAACAGGCATTTATTTTAGTGATTGTGCGCGGTTAACATAACCCGAGTGACCATCCATATGTTAATGGGTCGAAATTCCAGATCTGAATACACATATAAAACTGTTTGAGAAACATCTGCTTACATTTTATCTTCTATCCTGGATGCGGATTGGGTTGTAATTGTGGCAAACATGCTGTGTATGTTAGGGGTGTTCACGGATCGGGTAATATCCACAGTAACCGAAACCGAAACCGAACCCGAACCGAAAATAACTGAACCGAATTCATAACCGAACCGAATTGGTCAAAACCGAACTGAACCGAACTAAATATTTGGTTATCGGTTTGGATATGGTTTTGGCAATGAAAACCGAAAACCGAATTCATATAAAATATATATTTTTTCTATGTATATATATGAAAAAAAATCACTAAAACTCTTTTTTAGTATAAATATAATATGATTTAAGTTTGAAAAAAAAAATTTGTGCTAAAAATATATATAATTAAATAAAAAAATAATTAAAATTATGTAATTCGGGTTATTCGGTTCAGTTTTCGGTTATGGGTGTTCGGTTTTCGGTTATTCAGTTAGGTTGAATCAAATTTAAATTCGGTTCGGTTCGGTTTTCGGTTATACCTAGAAAAAAAATTAACCGAACTAACCGAACCGAATAACCCGATAACCGAACCGATGAACACCCCTAGTGTATGTAAGCTGAGGTGGACCAAGCTAAAAGCCCCACAAAAATGAAGAGAAAATAAGCATTTTTTTTTCTCTTTTCACTTCTTTTGTCTGCACGAAGGCAGAGGTTTCTGTTTGTTTTTTTGCAGACATAAGTGTTCCTTTTCACTTCTTTCCTCTTCTAAATTTCAGACATTATCTTTCACTTCTTACCTCTTCTTTTACAACCCCTACACCTCTTTCTCAATATCTTACATATCTTTTACGTTTCGTCCGTCTTTTTACATTTTCGTCCGTTTTTTACGTTTTCGTCTGTTCTTTTACGTTTTCGCCCGTTTTTTTACGTTTTCGCCATTTTTTTTACGTTTTCATCCGTTTTTTTATGTTTTCGTCCGTTTTCTTACGTTTTGGTCCTTTTTTTACGTTTTCGTCCGTTTTCTTACATTCTCGCCCGTTTTCTTAAGTTTTCGTCGCTTTATTACGTTTACATTCGTTTTTAATGTTTTCATATGTTTTTTTATGTTTTCGTCTGTTTTTTACGAATTCATCTGTTTTTTTACGTTTTCGTCCATTTTTTACGTTTCGTCCGTTTTCTTATGTTTTTGTCCGTTTTCGTCTGTTTTTTTACGTTTTCATCTATTTTTTTTACGTTTTCGTATTTTTTTTAAGTTTTCGTCCGTTTTCTTACGTTTTCGCCTGCTTTTTTACGTTTTCGTCCGGTTTTTATGTTTTCGTCGGTTTTTTCGTCCGTTCTCGTCCCTTTTTTACGTTTCGGCAATTTTTTTACGTTTTCGTCAGTTTTCTTACGTTTTCGTCCGTTTCCTTACGTTTTCGCCATTTTTTTTACTTTTTCGTCCTTTTTTACGTTTTGGTCCGTTTTTTACGCTTTCTTACGTTTTCTACCGTTTTTTTACGTTTTCATCAGTTTTTTTACGCTTTCGTCCGTTTTTTACGTTGTAGTCCATTTTTTATATTTTCATCTGTATATTTTACGTTTTCATACGTTTTCATCCGTTTTCATATGATTTTATAAGTTTTTTGTACGTTATTTTATCTTACCTAACAAAATGTAAGATAATGTATAAAAACGAAAAAAAAACAGATGAAAACGAAAGAAAACAGACAAAAACGTAAAAAAAACAGCCGAAAACGTAAAAAACGGTCGAAAACTTAAAAAACAGACGAAAAACGTCAGAAAATGGACTAAAATGTAAAAAAAAACGGAGGAAAACGTTAAAAAACAGACGAAAATATAGAAAATGGAGGAAAACGTAAAAAAAACCGACGAAAACGTAAAAAAAAGTAAAGAAACAGACGAAAATGTAAAAAAACGGTGGAAAACGTTAAAATATATGAAAGCGTAAAAAAACAGACAAAAACGTAAAAAAAGAGTTGAAAACGTAAAAAACAGACGAAAACGTAAAAAACGGATGAAAACGAACTAAAACGTAAAAAAACCAACGAAAAAGTAAAAAACAGGTGAAAACGTAAAAAACGGAAAAATACGTATAAAAACAAACAAAAACTTAAAAAAGGGGTCGAAAATTTAAAAAAGCAGACGAGTACATAAAAACAGACGAAAATGTAAAAAAAGGTCGAAAACGTAGAAAAATACCAAAACGTAAGAAAACCAATTATCCATTTGACCCATATGGCAAAAAGATTTATAGCACAAAAAACGGTCGATATTGGTATATTTTGAACAATTATGTATTGTCTTTAATACTTCGTATTTTAAGCGATTGCTTGTTTTGCATTCAATAGCACAAAAAACTAGTGAAAAAGAAAAAAAAAAAAAAGAATTACTTCAATAGCACAAAAAATACTAGCGAAAAAAAAAAAAAAGAAAAAAAAAATATTTCAATATCACAAAAAACAAACGGTCTTCTTCTTGCAGATGAAGAACTTAAATGTACCTCTTCTTTTGCAGACATGATTTGCAGATGAAGAGGTAAAAGCTCTAAAAAAACAAACGACACCGTCTGTCCAAGTAATAATACCAAGAGGACCTCTTGCAATTGCGGGTCTTCCCCATAAGGCCATCAGAGAGTTCTTGGAGATACTAAAATGAACATCCGAAGTAAATCATGGTGATACATCCGTTATTTTCTACCAAATTCAATGTCTATATCGTAAAGTATAATTTGTTCACACGGTACAACAAATTATAGCGAAAATGTGAAGTTAACGTATGTTCACCTTTGATTGTTTGGCTGGTGGGGAGGTGTAACACCCCCAAAAATGACTCAGCGGAAGCATACGTGTATTAGGGTGCTACTAAATTGGTATCACAACATAAGCATAGAACAATTGGTTTTTCATAAATAAACTTTTATTCATTCTTAAAAACAATGTTTACATTACTGATTAGTGCGGAAAATGGCCCATTATAAACAAGTGGTCCCAATACATAAATCAGAGTCATCTATGACCATGCCATGCCTTTGCCTTGCGCCTCCAAAGATAAGCTATCACCTCAAAACCTGAAGATACATGCTAAAAGGGGTCAGCTTACGCTGGTGAGTTCATAGGTTTATTTAAAAAGAGATTTCAGTACACTGTTTCAAATTTAGTTCTTGATGATCATTACGTCTTGCATAATGTCATAAAGTTTATGATTTCAATTCATAAAAGAGATTTCATTAGTGGACCATAAGTAGGGTATATGTACATTACAACGAATATAATGTCATATATTGAATCTATTACGCTAGCACTAAGTTCATGCAACCGAAACTACGACCGTTCTCGTATGCACAAAGAAGTCATACAAATAAGGAGCCCATGGCGAGTGTTTATCCCAATACACTCGGTCCCGACATGCTATATGTTTCGCCTTGACCCAAGCGGGGTTGTCACAATTCTCATTTTCCGGTCATTTCTCATACTCCATATTCATCATTTCATAACGGTTCATTCATGATTTTACATTTCACATTAAACGCGTAAATTTTATATTAAATAAACGTTAACGCGTGAGTTATTATTTTGAACATTTAATCCGTTATTTCTAAAATGATCCCAATATATTTTTATGCTTACAATTAGTTTATAAAAATATTATTATTAGTTTACCCGGTGTTTTAAATTTATTGCGTATATAAATTGTTATGTTTATATAAATTACGACGGTTTTCTTAAATTCAACCCGATAAATATTTAGTCACTCAAATCTTTCAAGAAATGTATTTTTATAATTTTTACGACTTCAATATATTTTATCTTGACCCGTTAAAATTTATTTCTAGTTAACGCTACCCCAAATACCTATTTTAAATTACAACTTACAAACTAATCTTACACCTTTATAAACCTACTCAAACTACCAACTATATTTTAATACATCTCCCAAAATATCAATAAATTATTTTCTTGGTCTTCCTTACTCATTCACGCCAACCCCATCCTTCATTTAATTTCCTTGCCTACTTGTCTTTAGATATTGGATATATTAGAGATGTATACTTAAAAATCTTATTTTTCCACAATAACAACACAACATATTTTTTTTTTCTCTTCTATTGTTTCTGTGGATTCGGCAGCCTCCCACAAACAACCTCAAACACTTAATTTTGATCTTGGTTTGCTAGTTTGTTTCATCACAAGTTCAAGTCTTAAGTTCCCTATTGATTGCTAGTTCTATCTATACCACAAGTAAGTTCTAAATAATATTTCCTACTCTTTCAATATCCATACTTGCTCTATTTTATTTTTTTTTAGAAACAATCATGCAAGTTTCATGTGTATCTTTATACCATTTTTAAGGTTTTTAAGGTTTTTAAGAGTTATGTATATATAATCCATCCTATAATTATCCCTTATTATATATTGATCTTGATGATGTCTAGGAACCCATGACACCCTAAGAAGGTGTATGGTAGGATTAGATTAGCTTTGGAGTTGATTTGAAGGGATTAGAATAGGTTTTGTCCGAGAAAAACTATTTTCGATACGTATAAAATATGTTCTGTCCTTGTTTTGATTTTCTGGAAAAACCGATAGTAGGCACGACATTTTGGCCTTGATATTTAGAAAATATACTTTAAAACGAATCCGTGGCCGCTTGAACGGATTAAAACGGAGTTATAACGAAGTCGTGGTGAATTTTTAAAGTTTGGCGACGAAATATATTATTTTTCAGAAAATTCAGCAACATGTTTTTGGTTAATTCGAGTCAAAAACGAGCCTTAAGCTTCACAAATTATTTCGACTTATCAAAAATATATTAGTTTACTTCGATACGAAGCTAAGGACGTATTATACGTAGAAAACGGATTTGAAACGACAAATATATGCACGTTTTTACAAACTTGCCGTAACTATTATTTTCTGAAAAACTATATTATTTTACGAGACAAGTGTTAAGGTTGCTAAAACGACCATGTTAGAGGCTGTTTTTAACTATGTTGTGAAACTTTTTGGAACGAATTGTCTTTTAATAAAATCAAGATCACCGAGCATATTTTTCAAAACAATCAACCGTTTGTATAGCGGAGTTGTAGTAACTTATTTATGGATGCTTAAAGTTGGCCAAAACTCATTTTTAACCAACATTTTAGCCAAAACCACCATCTTTAGCCCTTATTATCTTTATGTTCGAGACATTTATGTCGAAAACTCCTGAACTGAAACTTCTAGATTTCGATACAAACTTTCCAAAACCGTCGAGTTCGTTCTCTAACGATCGACGTACACCATTTTACGACTAGTTTTTCGGAGCCATTTTGTTAATTTTATGAAAATTTCGACGACATTGTTTTGCGACGAAAAGTGATAATTTCACCATAAATCATTATAAAACCATTGTAGGATGACATTTTGACGTAAATACTTGTAAAGTCATTTTTGAAGGGTCAAGACATCAAAAGAGTATTTTTCGACGATAAGTAATATTTTTCAAAACTCGCAAATGGTATAAATAACATACGAAGTGCATGCATAACATTACATTGCAACTCATGACATATCATGTCATTCGTTATAGGTCCCGGTTGACACATTACATTATACCTCGGTGTACTCACTCTTGTCATCATTCCAGTTTACCAAGTGAGTAATCACTTCCCCTTTTTACCGCTTTACTATATTTTTGGGGCGAAATGCATGACCCGTATTTGAACTAAATTGATTATTACTTCTATGAACTCTTTAGACTTGAACTTTTGAACTTGACTTAGACTCTTGGACTTAATTATGAACTTATGACTTGTTGAACCGTACATGTTATGACCTTGTCCCAAAGTCTCCTCTGTTCGGAGCATCACTATAAAGTCTCGCCTTATTGGTGGAGCGTCTCAATAAATCTCGCCTAGGTGGTCGAGTGACAAAGGAGTCTCCTCTGTTCGGAGCATCACTATAAAGTCTCGCCTTATTGGTGGAGCGTCTCAATAAATCTCGCCTAGGTGGTCGAGTGACAAAGGAGTCTCCCTTGTTGGAGCAGTGCAAAGTCTCCCATGTTCGGAGCATCCCTGAATGATTATTATATACTTGGTACTATATTGTGAACTATTATGACCGTTTATACTTGACTTTTAGACATATTACTTTTGGCAGTGGGTTGTGAACACACAGGTTGCAAGTTTTGTATGGGCGGAACTTGGAACTGAGTGGATTTACAATGCCTTTGCTTTGTGGACCATTTTCGTCGACCGAAATCTTGAATATTCTTACGAGTTTCCTTATTTTGCTAAACGTGTTTACTCACCAACTATTTTCATAGTTGACCCGTTTTTCCTCTCATGCATTTCAGGTGATCGTTAGTAAGCTTTTCTACCAGGTCTTGCATAAAGAAGTTTTCACTTGTCGCTACAAGTCGTTATGTATTAAAACTCAATATTTTGGGAACTAAACTTTGTAATATATTTGCCGATGACGGCTAAACTAGTATTGTAATGGAGTATTATTTCTTTTTTAATCTTAACGTTGGTATGTTCTATTATCTTGTGCTTATGTTCCCTTCCGTTACACCTCGTATTTCCGCCTCCGGCGAGGGTGTGACAGATTGGTATCAGAGCCAAAGGTTATAGAGAATGCCGATTTTTCAAAAATAAAAATCACAGCTATAACCGGAAAAATTTTTATTTTATTTTATTAAGCATTGAACATCATTCGAGTCATCTAGTCCTATCGTTGCATCGTTAATCATAAATTATACATAGCCTGATCAACTATGTCTAATTTATGAAGAACCATGCAATGATAAGAGTGGTAGTTTTAAATCATGTTTAGTCGAGTCTTTTGAGTCTGGTCACCTGAAGTTGCATTGGTCGGGTGGGTATGCATAGCATGTTTTTACGTTCACGTCTACATTACCGTACCTTGTTCATATCTTCTCTTTTCCATCTTTCGACTTGTTAGACATAGCATGTCTCTGTTCCTGTCATGTTTCGATCACTATAACACATTACCACCGTTCTGCACCTCATCTGACTTCGTTCGAATGTCGTTTACTCAACCCGATGTTTTGGTCCTCTGTAGAATCATGGCTGCAAGAAACACACGCTCAGGAAGTAGCAACAACGGCAACTCAAACAACAATGACAATCCAAACAACAACGCTGCGGGAATAGCGGACCTACTCACCCAAATTATAATACATCTCGATGCTAGACGAACCAACAACGGAGAAGGTACTTCAAACAATGGACGAAAGCGACAGGAGGATCACCAGGGAAGCCGAGACCAGAATCAGCAAAACAAGAGGCAGCGAATAACTCAGAACTATGGGGCGACCACCCAGGAGCGCAAAGGATATGCAGGTCCACATCCTTTGTGCACTCGATGTAATTATCATCACTTAGGAGACTGCCCAAGGTGCAACAAATGTGGACAGACGGGCCACTTCGCGCGAAAGTGCTCAAACAGAACTGGAAATCAAGGACAGAGGAAAGCATGTTACGAGTGTGGAAGTCTAGATCACCTTCGCAATACCTGTCCAAAGCTGAAAAGAACTCCCAATCAAGGAGGTAATCGTCCAAACCTGGCGTTGGCAATAGAAGGCCCACAAGATCAGAACATTGAAATTCCTCCCGCACACCGAGGAAGCTCACAACGCGTAACGGGTACATTCTTTTGAGCAACTACCTTATTTCTGTACGACATAATTTTGAGCGCATAGCTTCCTTCCAATTCTTTACCACGTTCACGACATTGATTAATTTGAGACCTATTGATATCGACCGTAGTTGTTATATATTTTGTTAATTGGATTTGATTGTGTAAGCAAATCGAATATCGAGCGAATCTTTCAAAAGACTTCATTCAAGGATGTGGAATCCTACCTTTCTAACAACTTGTTTCCTAGCTTGATCTAGTGACAGTTCTTGTTTGATGAGTTGCGAAAATCAAGCTAAGAGACAAGTTTACTCAAGTCGGTTTAGTTTAATCTCATGACAGTTCTTGTTTGATGAGTTGTGAGATTAGATTATAATCGACAACCTAAAGGTCTTTTGAGAGCTACGTTCGATATTGGGTAAGTTTACCCTATTAAATCTAATCACGGGCACGTACTTAGTTGAATGGGGAACCTGTACGCATGGGCATTGATATGATCATTTAGACTGTTCGTACGATCATGAACTTTTAGAACTCTTGTCGAGTTTCGGACCATAGTATCGTTAATCGAATCACGGGGACGTGATTCCGCTGACATGGGAAGAATGTCACAATTCTCATTTTCCGGTCATTTCTCATACTCCATATTCATCATTTCATAACGGTTCATTCATGATTTTACATTTCACATTAAACGCGTAAATTTTATATTAAATAAACGTTAACGCGTGAGTTATTATTTTGAACATTTAATCCGTTATTTCTAAAATGATCCCAATATATTTTTATGCTTACAATTAGTTTATAAAAATATTATTATTAGTTTACCCGGTGTTTTAAATTTATTGCGTATATAAATTGTTATGTTTATATAAATTACGACGGTTTTCTTAAATTCAACCCGATAAATATTTAGTCACTCAAATCTTTCAAGAAATGTATTTTTATAATTTTTACGACTTCAATATATTTTATCTTGACCCGTTAAAATTTATTTCTAGTTAACGCTACCCCAAATACCTATTTTAAATTACAACTTACAAACTAATCTTACACCTTTATAAACCTACTCAAACTACCAACTATATTTTAATACATCTCCCAAAATATCAATAAATTATTTTCTTGGTCTTCCTTACTCATTCACGCCAACCCCATCCTTCATTTAATTTCCTTGCCTACTTGTCTTTAGATATTGGATATATTAGAGATGTATACTTAAAAATCTTATTTTTCCACAATAACAACACAACATATTTTTTTTTTCTCTTCTATTGTTTCTGTGGATTCGGCAGCCTCCCACAAACAACCTCAAACACTTAATTTTGATCTTGGTTTGCTAGTTTGTTTCATCACAAGTTCAAGTCTTAAGTTCCCTATTGATTGCTAGTTCTATCTATACCACAAGTAAGTTCTAAATAATATTTCCTACTCTTTCAATATCCATACTTGCTCTATTTTATTTTTTTTAGAAACAATCATGCAAGTTTCATGTGTATCTTTATACCATTTTTAAGGTTTTTAAGGTTTTTAAGAGTTATGTATATATAATCCATCCTATAATTATCCCTTATTATATATTGATCTTGATGATGTCTAGGAACCCATGACACCCTAAGAAGGTGTATGGTAGGATTAGATTAGCTTTGGAGTTGATTTGAAGGGATTAGAATAGGTTTTGTCCGAGAAAAACTATTTTCGATACGTATAAAATATGTTCTGTCCTTGTTTTGATTTTCTGGAAAAACCGACAGTAGGCACGACATTTTGGCCTTGATATTTAGAAAATATACTTTAAAACGAATCCGTGGCCGCTTGAACGGATTAAAACGGAGTTATAACGAAGTCGTGGTGAATTTTTAAAGTTTGGCGACGAAATATATTATTTTTCAGAAAATTCAGCAACATGTTTTTGGTTAATTCGAGTCAAAAACGAGCCTTAAGCTTCACAAATTATTTCGACTTATCAAAAATATATTAGTTTACTTCGATACGAAGCTAAGGACGTATTATACGTAGAAAACGGATTTGAAACGACAAATATATGCACGTTTTTACAAACTTGCCGTAACTATTATTTTCTGAAAAACTATATTATTTTACGAGACAAGTGTTAAGGTTGCTAAAACGACCATGTTAGAGGCTGTTTTTAACTATGTTGTGAAACTTTTTGGAACGAATTGTCTTTTAATAAAATCAAGATCACCGAGCATATTTTTCAAAACAATCAACCGTTTGTATAGCGGAGTTGTAGTAACTTATTTATGGATGCTTAAAGTTGGCCAAAACTCATTTTTAACCAACATTTTAGCCAAAACCACCATCTTTAGCCCTTATTATCTTTATGTTCGAGACATTTATGTCGAAAACTCCTGAACTGAAACTTCTAGATTTCGATACAAACTTTCCAAAACCGTCGAGTTCGTTCTCTAACGATCGACGTACACCATTTTACGACTAGTTTTTCGGAGCCATTTTGTTAATTTTATGAAAATTTCGACGACATTGTTTTGCGACGAAAAGTGATAATTTCACCATAAATCATTATAAAACCATTGTAGGATGACATTTTGACGTAAATACTTGTAAAGTCATTTTTGAAGGGTCAAGACATCAAAAGAGTATTTTTCGACGATAAGTAATATTTTTCAAAACTCGCAAATGGTATAAATAACATACGAAGTGCATGCATAACATTACATTGCAACTCATGACATATCATGTCATTCGTTATAGGTCCCGGTTGACACATTACATTATACCTCGGTGTACTCACTCTTGTCATCATTCCAGTTTACCAAGTGAGTAATCACTTCCCCTTTTTACCGCTTTACTATATTTTTGGGGCGAAATGCATGACCCGTATTTGAACTAAATTGATTATTACTTCTATGAACTCTTTAGACTTGAACTTTTGAACTTGACTTAGACTCTTGGACTTAATTATGAACTTATGACTTGTTGAACCGTACATGTTATGACCTTGTCCCAAAGTCTCCTCTGTTCGGAGCATCACTATAAAGTCTCGCCTTATTGGTGGAGCGTCTCAATAAATCTCGCCTAGGTGGTCGAGTGACAAAGGAGTCTCCTCTGTTCGGAGCATCACTATAAAGTCTCGCCTTATTGGTGGAGCGTCTCAATAAATCTCGCCTAGGTGGTCGAGTGACAAAGGAGTCTCCCTTGTTGGAGCAGTGCAAAGTCTCCCATGTTCGGAGCATCCCTGAATGATTATTATATACTTGGTACTATATTGTGAACTATTATGACCGTTTATACTTGACTTTTAGACATATTACTTTTGGCAGTGGGTTGTGAACACACAGGTTGCAAGTTTTGTATGGGCGGAACTTGGAACTGAGTGGATTTACAATGCCTTTGCTTTGTGGACCATTTTCGTCGACCGAAATCTTGAATATTCTTACGAGTTTCCTTATTTTGCTAAACGTGTTTACTCACCAACTATTTTCATAGTTGACCCGTTTTTCCTCTCATGCATTTCAGGTGATCGTTAGTAAGCTTTTCTACCAGGTCTTGCATAAAGAAGTTTTCACTTGTCGCTACAAGTCGTTATGTATTAAAACTCAATATTTTGGGAACTAAACTTTGTAATATATTTGCCGATGACGGCTAAACTAGTATTGTAATGGAGTATTATTTCTTTTTTAATCTTAACGTTGGTATGTTCTATTATCTTGTGCTTATGTTCCCTTCCGTTACACCTCGTATTTCCGCCTCCGGCGAGGGTGTGACAGATTGGTATCAGAGCCAAAGGTTATAGAGAATGCCGATTTTTCAAAAATAAAAATCACAGCTATAACCGGAAAAATTTTTATTTTATTTTATTAAGCATTGAACATCATTCGAGTCATCTAGTCCTATCGTTGCATCGTTAATCATAAATTATACATAGCCTGATCAACTATGTCTAATTTATGAAGAACCATGCAATGATAAGAGTGGTAGTTTTAAATCATGTTTAGTCGAGTCTTTTGAGTCTGGTCACCTGAAGTTGCATTGGTCGGGTGGGTATGCATAGCATGTTTTTACGTTCACGTCTACATTACCGTACCTTGTTCATATCTTCTCTTTTCCATCTTTCGACTTGTTAGACATAGCATGTCTCTGTTCCTGTCATGTTTCGATCACTATAACACATTACCACCGTTCTGCACCTCATCTGACTTCGTTCGAATGTCGTTTACTCAACCCGATGTTTTGGTCCTCTGTAGAATCATGGCTGCAAGAAACACACGCTCAGGAAGTAGCAACAACGGCAACTCAAACAACAATGACAATCCAAACAACAACGCTGCGGGAATAGCGGACCTACTCACCCAAATTATAATACATCTCGATGCTAGACGAACCAACAACGGAGAAGGTACTTCAAACAATGGACGAAAGCGACAGGAGGATCACCAGGGAAGCCGAGACCAGAATCAGCAAAACAAGAGGCAGCGAATAACTCAGAACTATGGGGCGACCACCCAGGAGCGCAAAGGATATGCAGGTCCACATCCTTTGTGCACTCGATGTAATTATCATCACTTAGGAGACTGCCCAAGGTGCAACAAATGTGGACAGACGGGCCACTTCGCGCGAAAGTGCTCAAACAGAACTGGAAATCAAGGACAGAGGAAAGCATGTTACGAGTGTGGAAGTCTAGATCACCTTCGCAATACCTGTCCAAAGCTGAAAAGAACTCCCAATCAAGGAGGTAATCGTCCAAACCTGGCGTTGGCAATAGAAGGCCCACAAGATCAGAACATTGAAATTCCTCCCGCACACCGAGGAAGCTCACAACGCGTAACGGGTACATTCTTTTGAGCAACTACCTTATTTCTGTACGACATAATTTTGAGCGCATAGCTTCCTTCCAATTCTTTACCACGTTCACGACATTGATTAATTTGAGACCTATTGATATCGACCGTAGTTGTTATATATTTTGTTAATTGGATTTGATTGTGTAAGCAAATCGAATATCGAGCGAATCTTTCAAAAGACTTCATTCAAGGATGTGGAATCCTACCTTTCTAACAACTTGTTTCCTAGCTTGATCTAGTGACAGTTCTTGTTTGATGAGTTGCGAAAATCAAGCTAAGAGACAAGTTTACTCAAGTCGGTTTAGTTTAATCTCATGACAGTTCTTGTTTGATGAGTTGTGAGATTAGATTATAATCGACAACCTAAAGGTCTTTTGAGAGCTACGTTCGATATTGGGTAAGTTTACCCTATTAAATCTAATCACGGGCACGTACTTAGTTGAATGGGGAACCTGTACGCATGGGCATTGATATGATCATTTAGACTGTTCGTACGATCATGAACTTTTAGAACTCTTGTCGAGTTTCGGACCATAGTATCGTTAATCGAATCACGGGGACGTGATTCCGCTGACATGGGAAGAATGTCACAATTCTCATTTTCCGGTCATTTCTCATACTCCATATTCATCATTTCATAACGGTTCATTCATGATTTTACATTTCACATTAAACGCGTAAATTTTATATTAAATAAACGTTAACGCGTGAGTTATTATTTTGAACATTTAATCCGTTATTTCTAAAATGATCCCAATATATTTTTATGCTTACAATTAGTTTATAAAAATATTATTATTAGTTTACCCGGTGTTTTAAATTTATTGCGTATATAAATTGTTATGTTTATATAAATTACGACGGTTTTCTTAAATTCAACCCGATAAATATTTAGTCACTCAAATCTTTCAAGAAATGTATTTTTATAATTTTTACGACTTCAATATATTTTATCTTGACCCGTTAAAATTTATTTCTAGTTAACGCTACCCCAAATACCTATTTTAAATTACAACTTACAAACTAATCTTACACCTTTATAAACCTACTCAAACTACCAACTATATTTTAATACATCTCCCAAAATATCAATAAATTATTTTCTTGGTCTTCCTTACTCATTCACGCCAACCCCATCCTTCATTTAATTTCCTTGCCTACTTGTCTTTAGATATTGGATATATTAGAGATGTATACTTAAAAATCTTATTTTTCCACAATAACAACACAACATATTTTTTTTTTCTCTTCTATTGTTTCTGTGGATTCGGCAGCCTCCCACAAACAACCTCAAACACTTAATTTTGATCTTGGTTTGCTAGTTTGTTTCATCACAAGTTCAAGTCTTAAGTTCCCTATTGATTGCTAGTTCTATCTATACCACAAGTAAGTTCTAAATAATATTTCCTACTCTTTCAATATCCATACTTGCTCTATTTTATTTTTTTTAGAAACAATCATGCAAGTTTCATGTGTATCTTTATACCATTTTTAAGGTTTTTAAGGTTTTTAAGAGTTATGTATATATAATCCATCCTATAATTATCCCTTATTATATATTGATCTTGATGATGTCTAGGAACCCATGACACCCTAAGAAGGTGTATGGTATGTGCTAAAACACATACCTTTTCTTTATCAAAATAGACCCAAAATAACCAAGAAAGAGCCGTTTATTGCTAATATTTGTGGTTTTCTTGAGTTTGTGCTTGTGCAGGTACGGATATGCAAAAAACACACAAAAAGGTGCCAAATCAGACAGAAATCCGAGCACGAGAGATTAAGAGAGCTTAAGCTGAGCCGGAAGGTCAGAATTATGCATTTTTGAAGATTTCTAATCTCTGAGGATGATTTGTGAAGATTTGATCAAAGTTTGAAGAAATGTCAGAAATAGTCCCTCAACTTTGAAAATTGGCAGAAATGGCCCTTGAAGATTCAGAAAGTTGCAAAATCAGTCCCTGGATTATTTATGGTTGACAAGAGTGGTCCTTGAAGATAATTTCAGAAATTACATGTGAAGTCCCTTGGAGTTTCGGTTTTTACAATATTGGTCCCTATGGTTAACACTTGGTTCATCATACATCCTAGTCCATTAATAATCCTAATGCTACAAGTCCATTATCCAATTCACTAAACTTAGCCATGGCCCAATCCTAAACACTACCAAGACCCGGCTTTTATAATCCTATCCAACCCCCAACCCGTATATCATACTTACCCGGTATTTCAATTACCCGGTCAATTCAACCCACAACCCGTCAACAATTTCAAGATATTATAAATAAAACCCCCGCGCCCAAACAGTACCCAATCTCCCCTGCCCTTCTTCTCCAACCCAAACACACCTACTATTCACCACCCATTTATCCCAAACACCTCAACTTTGTACTAAGAATCTTTCACACCTTCTAGATAACCCATGACCTGTCAGGTGAAGCTCCACGTGGACAAATGAAAGCATACCATTGGACATAACACCTCATCAAGCTACATGGTGCTCTATGATTGGACAAGATGACCAAGGATGAATGTGTGGCCACAAATAGCATTCTAGCATCTTCTGAATGGAATCCAAGCAATCTCCTCAACCTCAGCTATAAAAACGACCACAAGCTCACATTTCATTTTGTCCAATCTCTTAGGCATTAGAGAGATTTTGGCCTTTTAATTTCTGTCATTTACTGTTTTAATAGTCTAGTTTCTTTTCATTGTAATCTTAATGTACTTGTAATGTCACTTTATTAATCAAGTTCTCTTTAATTAATCCATTGTCAAATCAAGTTTTATGCAATCTAGTTCTAATCATTCAAAAAGCTGTTTTTACTGTTGGTATAAGCTCATATAAGCTTTACTAAGCTTATATGAGTCTCTTGGTATCTTAATTGTTCTCAAATTTCAGTTTTTAGTAAAAGTCAACAGAAGTCAAACTTAGTCAAAATCAAAAGTCAAAATGGATTTTAGCTTAATCTCAGTTCTCAGTTGTTAATGGTGCTTTATAATCTGTTCTTGGTTTATTAAATTCAGTTTTTACATAGTTTTCATAGTTAAAATGCAATTTGTTCATGCTTAAGGGTTGTTTGGATTAAGGCTTTAGACTGCTATAGAGGTTTGTTTAGTGGAGTAATTCTGTTGCCTCAGGCTTGGTATTGATCATTGAACTCATGTCTGTCACCATTTTGCACCATCTTCATTATTAGTCAAAATTGCAAGTGTTCTCTCCTAAAGTTCTCTACTGTTGGAATCTGTTATTGTTATCAAGCACCTAGGTCTAGGATCAGATAAAGTAGCTTGTTTAAGTCTCATTTCAATCTATTTCATCTTTATCAGTCTTTCATTTGCATTTTAATCTCAAGAAAGTCAAAACTAGCATCTATTTTAAAAGTCAAATTTCTGTCAAAAACCAGTTTTCTAAGCAGCTTGCAGCAACTTCATTGTGGTCATTACAGTTTGTTATGCTCTCATATTTGTTCCATTTTGTAGTTTTCCAGGTAGACTTTAGATCCACATTTTTACTTTTCTCATCAGCTTCTTGAATAAGCAGTTAGATAAGCTCAAACATTGGTCCCTGTCCACTGTATCTGCACATCAGCAGCCTGTCATTGTTTTGCATTTTTGTTTTGCTCTGTAACTGCTTTATTACTTCTCCTTATTAGCTGAAAATTTGGTCACATGTTCTCTGGTAGGTGGTGTTGAGATTCCCACTTCTGGTTTCCATGTTAGCTTTTTAGATAAGCTGCTAGAATAGCTTATAGTTAGGGCCTGTTTGCTTATTGCTTAGTGGTGCAGTTTGCTTAATTCTTAGGTACAATGCTATTTAGGTGTTAGGAGCAGTTGCAATAAGTTTCATTAGAGTATTTTTAGTATAGTTTAGGCCCTGTATCAGTTTGGTGCATATTCATGCTTATTTGCTTATTTTAAAAGTGCTTATTCCATTGCATTTACACTACAGCTTCAGATTCTCCCACATAAACCCTTGTTTTCTTATTTTTTACAGCTTTAGGATTACATTTTAGAATTTCCCTGCAATTTTCATAATTTTTGGTTACTGTTTGGTATTTTTCTTGAATAAAAATAGTTTTAAATCATTTTTAATTAGCTTTAATTGCAATTAATTGAGAAAAAGTTCTAAAAAAATTAATTTTTCAATTTTAATAGAATAAGATAAATAAAAAAGGCATAAAAAAGATTTTTCCCTATTTTTCTCCTTTTATTTGGTATTTTTCATAATTTTAATTAGATTTAAATAGATTTAAATTCCTAGAAAATAGAAAATTAATCAGAAAATTACAAAAATAGTTTAGAAAAGTCTTTTATGCTATTTTAGATTTTTAGAAAGTATTTCCATAATTTTCCCTTTTGTTTTTATAATTTTTAGTTAATTAGTCTTATTTTTAAAGTTGATAATTAGTTTTAATTAGAAATAAAATCAAGAAAATTCCAAAAAAATAGTTTTAATTCATATTTAGTTTTCTAATATCATTTTTAGAGTAAAAGTCATTTTAGGTTATTTTTAGGATCTAGATTAGACGTAGTTGCGTTTTATTCGCGTTTCATTAATATTTCGTATTTACGTTTTAGTGTAGGATTACGTAGTTTGCCTTAGTTCTTAGGATTTCCCGTAGATTAGATGTTCCTTTTACTTTCCTTATCCCGTAGTTTAAATAATATCATCTTATGCCCCTTTTCTTATTCGAATCCCGATATTTGAGACGTGAGTTGGAAATTCCATTCAACCCTCGTTCGGAACGATCTCGGTGCTCTAACCTGACACGTTTGAGTTACCCGTATACTACACAAATCTCTTATTATTGATTTTCATCTTGAAATCAATTTTTGGCGCCGCTGCCGGGGATTGGTTTGTGAGATCGAAATCAGTAGGATTAGATTAGCTTTGGAGTTGATTTGAAGGGATTAGAATAGGTTTTGTCCGAGAAAAACTATTTTCGATACGTATAAAATATGTTCTGTCCTTGTTTTGATTTTCTGGAAAAACCGACAGTAGGCACGACATTTTGGCCTTGATATTTAGAAAATATACTTTAAAACGAATCCGTGGCCGCTTGAACGGATTAAAACGGAGTTATAACGAAGTCGTGGTGAATTTTTAAAGTTTGGCGACGAAATATATTATTTTTCAGAAAATTCAGCAACATGTTTTTGGTTAATTCGAGTCAAAAACGAGCCTTAAGCTTCACAAATTATTTCGACTTATCAAAAATATATTAGTTTACTTCGATACGAAGCTAAGGACGTATTATACGTAGAAAACGGATTTGAAACGACAAATATATGCACGTTTTTACAAACTTGCCGTAACTATTATTTTCTGAAAAACTATATTATTTTACGAGACAAGTGTTAAGGTTGCTAAAACGACCATGTTAGAGGCTGTTTTTAACTATGTTGTGAAACTTTTTGGAACGAATTGTCTTTTAATAAAATCAAGATCACCGAGCATATTTTTCAAAACAATCAACCGTTTGTATAGCGGAGTTGTAGTAACTTATTTATGGATGCTTAAAGTTGGCCAAAACTCATTTTTAACCAACATTTTAGCCAAAACCACCATCTTTAGCCCTTATTATCTTTATGTTCGAGACATTTATGTCGAAAACTCCTGAACTGAAACTTCTAGATTTCGATACAAACTTTCCAAAACCGTCGAGTTCGTTCTCTAACGATCGACGTACACCATTTTACGACTAGTTTTTCGGAGCCATTTTGTTAATTTTATGAAAATTTCGACGACATTGTTTTGCGACGAAAAGTGATAATTTCACCATAAATCATTATAAAACCATTGTAGGATGACATTTTGACGTAAATACTTGTAAAGTCATTTTTGAAGGGTCAAGACATCAAAAGAGTATTTTTCGACGATAAGTAATATTTTTCAAAACTCGCAAATGGTATAAATAACATACGAAGTGCATGCATAACATTACATTGCAACTCATGACATATCATGTCATTCGTTATAGGTCCCGGTTGACACATTACATTATACCTCGGTGTACTCACTCTTGTCATCATTCCAGTTTACCAAGTGAGTAATCACTTCCCCTTTTTACCGCTTTACTATATTTTTGGGGCGAAATGCATGACCCGTATTTGAACTAAATTGATTATTACTTCTATGAACTCTTTAGACTTGAACTTTTGAACTTGACTTAGACTCTTGGACTTAATTATGAACTTATGACTTGTTGAACCGTACATGTTATGACCTTGTCCCAAAGTCTCCTCTGTTCGGAGCATCACTATAAAGTCTCGCCTTATTGGTGGAGCGTCTCAATAAATCTCGCCTAGGTGGTCGAGTGACAAAGGAGTCTCCTCTGTTCGGAGCATCACTATAAAGTCTCGCCTTATTGGTGGAGCGTCTCAATAAATCTCGCCTAGGTGGTCGAGTGACAAAGGAGTCTCCCTTGTTGGAGCAGTGCAAAGTCTCCCATGTTCGGAGCATCCCTGAATGATTATTATATACTTGGTACTATATTGTGAACTATTATGACCGTTTATACTTGACTTTTAGACATATTACTTTTGGCAGTGGGTTGTGAACACACAGGTTGCAAGTTTTGTATGGGCGGAACTTGGAACTGAGTGGATTTACAATGCCTTTGCTTTGTGGACCATTTTCGTCGACCGAAATCTTGAATATTCTTACGAGTTTCCTTATTTTGCTAAACGTGTTTACTCACCAACTATTTTCATAGTTGACCCGTTTTTCCTCTCATGCATTTCAGGTGATCGTTAGTAAGCTTTTCTACCAGGTCTTGCATAAAGAAGTTTTCACTTGTCGCTACAAGTCGTTATGTATTAAAACTCAATATTTTGGGAACTAAACTTTGTAATATATTTGCCGATGACGGCTAAACTAGTATTGTAATGGAGTATTATTTCTTTTTTAATCTTAACGTTGGTATGTTCTATTATCTTGTGCTTATGTTCCCTTCCGTTACACCTCGTATTTCCGCCTCCGGCGAGGGTGTGACAGGGGTCAACCGAACAGAGGAGTCACCCTCAATAGATCTATTTATAACATTCACGCTTCCCAGCAGGAATTGACGGTTCATGAAGAGGGCAATTTGGGATCTGAGGACTTAGGCTAAGCTGCGTAATATTCTAGGTCAAACATTTTGGTATGCTCTATAAAACATCTATGTATGATGAAAGCTTTAAACATGTAAAAGCTTAGTATGCATGGAATGCACAAGTAAAATGATTTATGTAAAATGAGCATGTATCTTCCCCCAAAACAAGTATAAAACAGTTTAAAAGTAGGGGCTATGAAACTCACCTTGGCAATGTGCAAAATGAATACTAAAGGGAATTAAATCAAGGAGTGATTGTGCACGGCTTCCGACACGCAACCTAATTAACACGGCAATTTAGTCTTTATGTTTAAGACTCGATAAAGTTTAATTAACTTTATAAATTTTAATTGTTTGTTGTGTTGTTGTTGTTGCTTGTGTGGCATCATCTAAGTTTAAATAGTTTTGTAAGTGTTTGTAAGGGTTGGCTCTAGGAAGTGCATATAGAAATAGGTGTAAAGTATAACGACGAAGAGTATTTGTTAGACAAGTATTCGAAATACAAATACGGAAAATGATTATTAAGTGTCGTTGGAAAAAAAAATGTGGAAAATTATATATATAGTTAATTGATTAAAAAGATGGTTAATGGAAAATAATTATTTTCATCCTTTAGTTGTAATAATAAATCAAGTGTACATATTCTTGGTGAAAATCTGGCATGACCCGTTCGTATATAGTCAAACATACCCAAAAGTAGCAAATTCCCTCTTTAAAACAATGTAACAAACCTTATACCACTTATATAAGTTTGAATTAGTTAAAATATGTCAAACACGCTTAGATAGGCTCCAATAAGCAATAGCTTTTAAAATAATTAATACTTGTATATTTGTATTGGGTTAGATTTAATAAGTCCAAAATAAACCAAAAAGGTTGCATGTTAAACTTTTTACATAATTCATATCAAATTAGGTCAAAGAGGCCGCAAATTAGACCTTTGTATAATTTATATCAAAATAGGCCCAAGAGGCCGCGGTTCAGACTTTTTATATAATTTATATCAAAATAGGCGAAAGAGGCAGTGGATTAGACTTTTTGTATAATTTATACAACCTTAAAGCCGAAAAATATAAGCTAATCAAATAAGCTTTTTAGCTTTTGAAATAAGTATTTCGAGGCCTAAATATTAGACGCACTCCTTTAAATCTAACCCATAATCGCCGACGTCCACCAAAACCGCCGACAGGAGATTAACAACACATAATCGCCGATGTCCACCAAAACCACAAATACAATCATACCCTAATCTTGATTAATAATAAAAGTAAAAACTTTAAACAAATTAGAAAGCAATACCCACACACAAGACGGCAGCACATCACCACATAACCATCACGTTAGATGTTGGTCGTTTACCAGCAAAAGGAAGGGTATGTATCTTAAAACATGATGTAAACTAAATTCCTCTTGGTCAACCAACAACGCAACAAAAATTAAGGGTTCCCTTTAAAACCCTAATTTTTAGGTTTCAGAAACCAAACCGACCGACCTCTTCAACATTTAAGCGGTGATGTTAATCTGGAAATGTGATGTTTGTGAAGCGGTGATCTTATCCAGCTACATAGTGGATCTTCATTGGGCCTGAATGGATCTAAACCCGCAAGGAATACGGCCCAGAACGAAAAAACCCGGCCCGCCACAATATTTTATGAACCGGGCACGTTTCCATAAGTTGGGAGGCACATTTAAATAATCTGGGAGGCACGAAATCATAAGTCCCTCGCCAAATGAGTATATATATAATAGTTTCACAAACATTAGCCTTTGCATTTACTGTCATCTAAAAGCACCCTTACTGGGTTGCTTTGGCTCGCGGTTGGGCTCACAAACAAAACCAAATTTGTAAAATTTGACTAGTCTCCTTTATCTTTGAGTTATAAGTTGTTTGAGTAAATTTTGACAAAACAGTGAGCACGACCAATTTAAAGTCAACTCCGTTACAAAACCATTCTATTTGCCATCTAGTTATGATTGTAAGGCGTGGCCAAAAAAACAAATGCCAAATCAAAACCACTTCACTGTGGTTCAAAAACCAAAACTAAGACAATCCAACACTTTACATAATAAGCCTAAGTTATTTTGTTCTTGAAATAGTTTAGCACAAACAACATTACACCTTACTGTGACAATGGGGGGTCTCGACAGCAGGCAAGGAAAAGAAAGGAGACGCCAATATCAACATATAAAAATAAATATATCTGCGCCAAATCACAGTGGGTTTTAGGTTTCGACCCAACTAAGTCCAAACACATCCAAAGTGATATCAAGATTTAATCCTAATACCATAAGCCGAATAATAAGTTATACTTAAGCACTTCTAATCTTTATGAGCCAACCTTAATTCTTTTACATATCTCATTTTAGTTTGTAACTTATTGATTGCCAACAACAATATTTTTAACAAGGTTTTTGATTAACCAGTATCATTATTCCATTTTACTTTTAGACCTTTTCTCTTGTCTTTTCCTTTTTGATGATGCCTCGGCAGAAATCAACAACAACAATATTATAACAACACAACCATTCTTCACCATTTCTCACTTTATTTGACTTAATTAAATCGAAAAAAATATACATGAAAAATCAAAGTAAAAAAAAAATGACAAGGGTTAACCTCACAAAAATGAATCAGTTGAGTAGAATGGGTTGAACACCGAACATCAATTGCTCTAATTGGGGAAGACTCGGGATGAATTGGAACGATTAAATACTTGGAATAGCTTCTCTATGCCTCGATTAACAAAACCCCTCAATCAATTTCAAAAACCCCTTTGATTCTTGGAACCCTAGTTTTAGTGATTTGTATGGGATGTGATTAAAAACTGTGAAAATTGAGTCTCTAATTATAGAGATAGAAGAGGAATGGAGCCTCTTGTAGCTTCCTTGGCCTAGCATGTAGGCGAGTATCAATTCTTGCTCGAGTCTCTTTCACAGCCGCGCTATTGTCTCCTTGTCATGCTAGAGAAGAGGTGTAGGGTGGCTGAAAATTTGTGGTGATGGATCATGGTGACTGAAGAGGAAGGGGAGCAACTTTCTTTTTGGTTCCTGGTTTTGGATAGAAGCAGAAAAGGGTAAATGAAGTAGAAAGAGATAAAAGAAGTGGAGGGTGTAGATGTGTTTTGTTTTATTATATTTACTGTATTGACTGTACCCCGTGTTTTGTCGAATCTTCGAGTAAACGTACCTTCCCGGTACCCGAAAGATATAGAAATTATATTTTTGGAAACGATTTCTTAACTGTAATATTATGACATTCTTATTATGTAGAAATTTGATTATAATTGTTTGCCGTTATTAATTTGGTGTCGGTATGCGTGCGATGCCGTGACTTTCTAAACTCACGAGATAACTTCTCGTTTTATTTCGTAAATTATTAGTGATTGATAAAAATGTATTTTTCTCTTATCTCAGTATTTATTTTTAGTTTTGTTTGCTACTGCGCTGTAGTGTGCGAAATAACTGATGGATTAAGCTTATGTATGCTTAAATTTTAATTTGGACAATAATAAATTTCACAGATACTTTGTGGGAAAGTATTGTAAGTGCGGTGTCTTATTTCTAAAGGAACGAAATGACCTCTCGTTTATGGATCTGAATATTGACAATTGTCAGAAAATAGCCGATTTGAATATTTTGTCGCAATAAATGTTATTATAATAATCCGGAATTTTACGGGTTGTTATAGTCTACCCACCTTACTGGAGATCCGTCCCGGATCTCAGTTTACGTTATCCGATAGGGTGTCGGGAACGAGGTGATGGTATTTGGAACAAGTTTTGAATTGTTCCCTAGGTTGTTCTAGGGTTTCTTCTTTGGGTATGAGTACCTAGGTGTCATATCAGCAGCACATCCTCTATCTGAGGAGCCATGATTTTCTGGAGTAGGTTCATTGGGTGAAAGTTTTAATTCTTGATGTTATAAGGTTTCACTATTTTGTTAATGTGAGAGTCTCTAACTTCTCATGGTACAACGTACCCATTTCTGGTGTTTAATGGTTCTAAAGTATATGGGTTGATTCTTAAGGTTTGCTATGGGTTTGTGTGCTTTCTTCTTTAAAGGGTGAAGAAACATTTGTTTTCGATTTTTTTTTTCTTTCGAATAAATGTTTATACAAGTTTGACTAAGACCAGATTTCAAAATCGATAGTTGTGTAAAAATGACACATTTTCACAAGATTGTAAAATTGGTTCTAAATTATGGGGTGTACAGGGAAATTTTGCGAAACTTTTAGTGTTTCAGCATTTTGTCTCATTTTAACGAGGGATTTTGGAAAGTATTATTATTGGATTCTAAAGGTGAATCCTCAGATTTGGAAAATATATTGTAGCAAGGATACGTAGCAGGATATGATTTACCCATAGCCACGGGTAGGGTTTAGTTGTCTAAGTTGGTAAGGTTAGGGATTTAATAGTTGATGACCCTCATGGTTATCTATGTTTTTAGGCGGCGGTGTGGAATACGTCCCTAGGTTAGGCTTAGTTACCAAGGAAAACATTGGTCATTTTTGTTTATGGGGTATTAACTTAAAACACATTTCGAGGAAATAAGTAACCAATAGAGTGGTTCTGGAATAGCTTTCAAAGTATTAAGGAACACTTTATTCTGGTAAGGTATGGGTAGAATTGTAGTTTATTTTATGGTGAAATGGTAAGGTGGTAATTTGGTTTGTAGAGTGATTCATGAAGTATTTTGATTATAACGGTTTGAAGGATAATCGGAAGTAGTTTGTATGGCAACCCTTTTGTTTGAAGAAGAGTAACAAGGTAAGCAAGGTTATTCTTAAAAGGTAGGTGGAGCTTCTAGGTTTTTAATTTTCAATGTAGGGCGTAAAGTTTTCAAGTTTCTGTAGGATGATAGGTCCTTTATCATGCCCTTCTAGATTTTGCCAAAGGTTTACTGTATTTTCTCACAGGTGTTATTGAAAGGTTGCTCCTAGAATGGCTTGATTGTCCACGGAGTGTAAGGTGTGTGGTAGGAGTGACTATAACATAACCCGATTGTGATATGGAATTATAAAGTTTATGATTAAAAAGTAGTATGACGCCAGTGAGTGGCTTATGATTAAGAAATATTGTGATGCCAGTGAGTGTTTTATGACTAAGATATGCCGGTGAGTGGCTTGTGATTAGGGTATGTCGGTGAGTGGCTTGTGATTAAGGAATGTCAGTGAGTGACTTATGTTTAGGGAATGCCAGTGAGTGGTTTGTGTTTAGGAAATACCAGTGAGTGGTTTATGTTTAGGAAATGCCAGTGAGTGGTTTATGATTAGGGTATGCCGGTGAGTGGCTTGTGATTAGGGTATGCCGATGAGTGGCTTGTGATTAGGGTATGCCGATGAGTGGCTTGTGATTAGGGTATGCCGATGAGTGGCTTGTGATTTGTGTATGCCGATGAGTGGCTTGTGTTTAAAGGATAGTGTGACGCCAGTGTGTGGCTTCAGGGTAACCGTCAATGTGTGGTTTATTGAAATGTTACATGTTTATCAAAATATTATCATCTTCTCTCTGGACATAAAGCTATTATAACTATCCTAAGTACTGCAAAATTCACCTCTGAGTCGGACATAGGTGATCAGGCTATGTCCCACTGTCCCTGGTTGAATATAGGTGATCAGTCTATATTCACCCGAGGTTCAACGAATTTTGAAATACTTAGCTTAGTTACGCTAGTAGTATGTCACAATACTTTTAAAGATTGTCTTGAAGGATTAGAACAATTATTCTCTTTATGTGAGGGAAAGGTGCAGTGCTGTGATACGTAAATGTACGTATAGGGAAGATAATTGTAATCTTTAATGAAATTAGGTGAGCAGTAATAAAACATGTATCTTATCAAGTATGATCTCAACAGGATCATAAGTGAGGCATCAGCTCGGCAGGCAGGCACGTGTCGGTCATAGGGTTTAGTTTTTGTAAAAGTGGTTATAGTCTAGGTTTTAAAAATACCCAGTTCTCTATAACCTAGGCTCTGATGCCAATCTGTAACACCCCCAAAAATGACTCAGCGGAAGCATACGTGTATTAGGGTGCTACTAAATTGGTATCACAACATAAGCATAGAACAATTGGTTTTTCATAAATAAACTTTTATTCATTCTTAAAAACAATGTTTACATTACTGATTAGTGCGGAAAATGGCCCATTATAAACAAGTGGTCCCAATACATAAATCAGAGTCATCTATGACCATGCCATGCCTTTGCCTTGCGCCTCCAAAGATAAGCTATCACCTCAAAACCTGAAGATACATGCTAAAAGGGGTCAGCTTACGCTGGTGAGTTCATAGGTTTATTTAAAAAGAGATTTCAGTACACTGTTTCAAATTTAGTTCTTGATGATCATTACGTCTTGCATAATGTCATAAAGTTTATGATTTCAATTCATAAAAGAGATTTCATTAGTGGACCATAAGTAGGGTATATGTACATTACAACGAATATAATGTCATATATTGAATCTATTACGCTAGCACTAAGTTCATGCAACCGAAACTACGACCGTTCTCGTATGCACAAAGAAGTCATACAAATAAGGAGCCCATGGCGAGTGTTTATCCCAATACACTCGGTCCCGACATGCTATATGTTTCGCCTTGACCCAAGCGGGGTCAACCGAACAGAGGAGTCACCCTCAATAGATCTATTTATAACATTCACGCTTCCCAGCAGGAATTGACGGTTCATGAAGAGGGCAATTTGGGATCTGAGGACTTAGGCTAAGCTGCGTAATATTCTAGGTCAAACATTTTGGTATGCTCTATAAAACATCTATGTATGATGAAAGCTTTAAACATGTAAAAGCTTAGTATGCATGGAATGCACAAGTAAAATGATTTATGTAAAATGAGCATGTATCTTCCCCCAAAACAAGTATAAAACAGTTTAAAAGTAGGGGCTATGAAACTCACCTTGGCAATGTGCAAAATGAATACTAAAGGGAATTAAATCAAGGAGTGATTGTGCACGGCTTCCGACACGCAACCTAATTAACACGGCAATTTAGTCTTTATGTTTAAGACTCGATAAAGTTTAATTAACTTTATAAATTTTAATTGTTTGTTGTGTTGTTGTTGTTGCTTGTGTGGCATCATCTAAGTTTAAATAGTTTTGTAAGTGTTTGTAAGGGTTGGCTCTAGGAAGTGCATATAGAAATAGGTGTAAAGTATAACGACGAAGAGTATTTGTTAGACAAGTATTCGAAATACAAATACGGAAAATGATTATTAAGTGTCGTTGGAAAAAAAATGTGGAAAATTATATATATAGTTAATTGATTAAAAAGATGGTTAATGGAAAATAATTATTTTCATCCTTTAGTTGTAATAACAAATCAAGTGTACATATTCTTGGTGAAAATCTGGCATGACCCGTTCGTATATAGTCAAACATACCCAAAAGTAGCAAATTCCCTCTTTAAAACAATGTAACAAACCTTATACCACTTATATAAGTTTGAATTAGTTAAAATATGTCAAACACGCTTAGATAGGCTCCAATAAGCAATAGCTTTTAAAATAATTAATACTTGTATATTTGTATTGGGTTAGATTTAATAAGTCCAAAATAAACCAAAAAGGTTGCATGTTAAACTTTTTACATAATTCATATCAAATTAGGTCAAAGAGGCCGCAAATTAGACCTTTGTATAATTTATATCAAAATAGGCCCAAGAGGCCGCGGTTCAGACTTTTTATATAATTTATATCAAAATAGGCGAAAGAGGCAGTGGATTAGACTTTTTGTATAATTTATACAACCTTAAAGCCGAAAAATATAAGCTAATCAAATAAGCTTTTTAGCTTTTGAAATAAGTATTTCGAGGCCTAAATATTAGACGCACTCCTTTAAATCTTGGTTGGGCTTCGGCACAACTCACCCGTGACAACTTAAAACAATGAAATTTCATTTTTAAATTTCAGTGGGCTCGGCCCACTGCCTTTCTTTTGTTTCTTCGACCCATCACCATAACACAAATATAAATTGCACTTTACTTCTACTTTATTGATTTGGATAAACAGTTCATTGACAAAAACTAGCATGAAACCCGCCGCGATGCGGCGGGGGCATTTTACCAACATGCTTAAAGACTTGTTGTAGTTGGGAAGGAAGATGGTTGGCTCGAGTTTTCACATAATAATCACTAAATCTTAGCTAAAACGTTTGTCAAATTTCTTGAGGATCTTGCGCAGTCCAACGACATTGATCTCAACAAAAAAAGAAAAAAAAGCAAAAAAAAAAAAAAAAAAAAAAAGCTTTAATAAATCTCTTCCAAGGTCTCTATAGGCTTCTCGTAAAGCATATATTTTTGAAAAATCTGGTTCCTCCTGAAAAGCCCTTGCTCTTTTCCGAGAGCATCGAACCTGCAAGTAAGCAGCCCTTGTTGCTCCAGCAGGAACAAAAAAATCTTCAGTCTGCATTCACATATAATAAGCAAATGAGGTTGGGTCAAAACAGGTAACTATTTTCTGCCAACTATTAGTTTTGCGTAGTTATCTAAATGGATATGTTATCTAAATGCAAAGCGCATTCTTATTTACTAATTAATGGGTCAACAGAATAACTTGTTCAGATAATTAGGTTACTGATCACATGATATGCTTATTTTTAAGATACCCACTTGGTTTTGCGTACTTGCATTAAATTGTGACGGGAAACTTCATTATTCACACATCGTTGGCATAAATACCAGTAAGTAAAGGTCTTAAAAATTGAAATATGATGGAAATACCTGCATACTTAATTATTTGTGTCCGGTCATATTTTAATGCAGGTTTGAGTGTCTAACATGTATATAGCCTAAGAATCTTGTTGTTACATGAAGGTGCCTCTAAATTTAATAAATTTCTCGAAGGGATATATCTCTTAATAAAAACTGAGTATAACATCCTATTCAAACTCCAACTTGTCATTGCTAAAATCACTACAACAATTAGTCAAAAAATTAGTGAAAGGAATTGTTTTTGAGCAAGATGTTGCTACATTATAACTTTTAACTCTTAGAGTCTGTTCAAAAACCAATTTTAACAATATTCCTTGAATGTGTGCATCTTCCCAGTTCTTTCAATCCAAACACCCAATATCAGCTTATTGCATTTTCGTAGACAGTTAATAAATGGCTTAAATAAGCTTACCCATTTTTGCCTGTTACCCTTAAAAAAATTTACCCATATTCACCCGTTACCCAACCCGTCCATATTTTTACCTTTAACTCCTACTTTAGGCTCGGTTTAGTACTATTAAATCTGGAACATGCCAAATTCAACTATAAACACAACAAAGATACCGTAGGAGGACTTCTCTATGTTTTGACCCATTAGAAAAACACACATTTTCACACATACCTATTGTGAAAACGAATAAACCTGAAAACCCATAACAACAGCAACAAATGTTGCCGTACCTAGTTTTCACTCTTTTTGCAATCATGTATAATGTTTCTTTCAATATTTTCTTCAAATTCTGATTGTTCTGTGTGTATTGACACATGCCTGGCTGACTATGCTAAAGGAAATCTGTTTGATCTACCATACTGTATATAATAGCATACCTCGGAGCAAAAGCGTTGTTGACCTTCTTGGGGCCGATCCTACCATTTGAAATAACTTGCAGGTTGAAGCTTGATTGAACCTGTATGTAATAGCATCCGGTGACCGACTGTAAATGACTTGTATTTTTATGCAATGTGTTGGAGCTTGATTGAACCTGTGAGGGTGTACCTAAAATGATAACAGCCTTCCAAAAGTTAGTAAACTGATACTGAGAACTTCAGCAATGTTTAATAGGAATGTTACAGTTACCCACCTTTACCTACAGCTGATGACTTTGGATGCCCATTGGGTCGGGACAATGTGGCAGCCACATTCTTCAACAGGTATATAGTACCTACAAATATGACAAAGTATAAAAAGTATGGCGAGACAAATAAAAAATCCGTACTACACCAATATTTTTGAATTAAATGACAAAGGTACAAAAACCATAGTTATCACTAAGGGCCATCGACATACCGAAAAGTTTGCCCTGCCAAGATACGGATCTGATTTCACCCATTATCAACTATCCTTTTGAAGCTGCTAAAAAGAAAAAAACATTTTTTCATCAGTAAACTGACAAATAAGTTTGAGTAATTGACCGAGCCACACAGGTAAACACCACCGTTAGTCAACTCTCTACCACTGCAAATCATAAACGAATATCCAAATTAAAAAAAAAAAAAAAAAAAAAAAAAAAAAAAAAACCTTCAAAAATCATCACTTTCCTAACAAAGATAAAAAGAGACTTAGCTTTTATGTGGTTATTTCCTTCCGCGTGGTTTTTGGTAGGTTGATGGCTGTATGTGTTTGGGAACTGGTACTACACCTGGAAGAGTATAGAAACTGGTAGTAAGAGGGGAATAAAAAGAGGCAGTCAGGTGTGTCTCAAGTGTTATCAGTGCCAGTTTGTTTGTACTCGGTTACAAAAAATAATTTCTTTGGGCTATTGGGCACACGTTGTTGGACCAGCATCATTTAGTGGAAACCCAAACTATTTTGTAAACAGTTTCATGAATATTTTAGTCAACAACGTTTGGCGGGAACCGCACCAAACGTATCTTAAGACGTTAACTTCTAGTTGTGTAAATACATAGTAGTATTAGTTGTTTTCAGTTATTGGATAAATTACCGATACCAGCAGAGGCAAACTGAATGTCGGTATGTACCCTAACGAATGAAAAATTCACCTTTCAAGTCGGCCGAATTACCGATACCAGATTCGGCAACTTGGCCAACCCACTCGAAGCATCCTTCTACCATAATTTCACAACGTAAACAACATACCTTTGTGTCACCGATTCTTTCACAAACCATTTTATCAACAGAATGAAGTATTAATGGTTTCCTCATGGGTCGCCTATATCATCCCCGTGAAAATCATATATGAAATCACATTAGCTTTTCGATCACCTACAATCAGTAATTGCCTAAAATATTGTTAAAATCATAGCAAAGCCAGAATTTATACCTACAAATTTAAACTGAAACAAAATGATTTGGTTACCCCCTAGTATGTATTAAACTCTCACCCCCATGAGACGGCTTCATCTGAGGTACCACAATGCTCAACACAGATTCCAACGGCCTCACGAACACACTGTTACCTGATGTTACCTAAATTCCTCTCGGTCAGACTTGTATGGTGATGTGATAATTAATTAGGCTCAAATCTATAATCGAGAATCGGGAGACATTAACATTTGAACACAGACATGGTTGCAAACACACCGGGTTGCATAGTAATAATTAATACTACACCGCCCGGTGATTGCCCCGCCATGTTATATCCAAATATTTACTAACCCGTTTCAATTAGCTCAGACTATAAGAATCATCACAGCCAGTAACCATATATATGCATCCCGGTCTCAGAAAATCCACCTCAAAAACTCAGGTTTACTTCATCGGGCACCTAGCGACGCCAAAAAAATTAAGGGTTCCCTTTGAAACCCTTAGTTTTTGCTTTTTGAAATCAAACGAATCCAACACAAAAGTGAACGATACGAATGAGATGGAAGACAGAAGGCATAGTACTTGTAATCCCTGAAAGAAAAGGTTACCCTGCATAGATACAGACAATAATTACAGCATAGATACAAAACTGTACGTGATCACATACGTGGAAAAACAGCCAACGCTGCGTTTGTATCGATGACCTGCCAAGATAAAGCCATTCTCACAGCTCAAAACACTTGACTAAATTGTACTTGCTCGTAAAGCCGGAACAACCGCCATGGCTGCGTTTTCTTAAACGCCCCGCCAAGATACGGCCATTCTCACAGCCCATAACACTTTACTAAATTGTAGCTGCTCGTAAAGCCGAAACAACCGTCATGGCTGCGTTTTGTAAAACGCCCCGCCAAGATACGGCCGTTCTCACACTTCCAACATTTTAAAAAGATAAATACAAAATTGCATACCCGACATCGAAGCAAAACAGGAGATTAACAACACATAATCGCCGACGTCCACCAAAACCACAAATACAATCATACCCTAATCTTGATTAATAATAAAAGTAAAAACTTTAAACAAATTAGAAAGCAATACCCACACACAAGACGGCAGCACATCACCACATAACCATCACGTTAGATGTTGGTCGTTTACCAGCAAAAGGAAGGGTATGTATCTTAAAACATGATGTAAACTAAATTCCTCTTGGTCAACCAACAACGCAACAAAAATTAAGGGTTCCCTTTAAAACCCTAATTTTTAGGTTTCAGAAACCAAACCGACCGACCTCTTCAACATTTAAGCGGTGATGTTAATCTGGAAATGTGATGTTTGTGAAGCGGTGATCTTATCCAGCTACATAGTGGATCTTCATTGGGCCTGAATGGATCTAAACCCGCAAGGAATACGGCCCAGAACGAAAAAACCCGGCCCGCCACAATATTTTATGAACCGGGCACGTTTCCATAAGTTGGGAGGCACATTTAAATAATCTGGGAGGCACGAAATCATAAGTCCCTCGCCAAATGAGTATATATATAATAGTTTCACAAACATTAGCCTTTGCATTTACTGTCATCTAAAAGCACCCTTACTGGGTTGCTTTGGCTCGCGGTTGGGCTCACAAACAAAACCAAATTTGTAAAATTTGACTAGTCTCCTTTATCTTTGAGTTATAAGTTGTTTGAGTAAATTTTGACAAAACAGTGAGCACGACCAATTTAAAGTCAACTCCGTTACAAAACCATTCTATTTGCCATCTAGTTATGATTGTAAGGCGTGGCCAAAAAAACAAATGCCAAATCAAAACCACTTCACTGTGGTTCAAAAACCAAAACTAAGACAATCCAACACTTTACATAATAAGCCTAAGTTATTTTGTTCTTGAAATAGTTTAGCACAAACAACATTACACCTTACTGTGACAATGGGGGGTCTCGACAGCAGGCAAGGAAAAGAAAGGAGACGCCAATATCAACATATAAAAATAAATATATCTGCGCCAAATCACAGTGGGTTTTAGGTTTCGACCCAACTAAGTCCAAACACATCCAAAGTGATATCAAGATTTAATCCTAATACCATAAGCCGAATAATAAGTTATACTTAAGCACTTCTAATCTTTATGAGCCAACCTTAATTCTTTTACATATCTCATTTTAGTTTGTAACTTATTGATTGCCAACAACAATATTTTTAACAAGGTTTTTGATTAACCAGTATCATTATTCCATTTTACTTTTAGACCTTTTCTCTTGTCTTTTCCTTTTTGATGATGCCTCGGCAGAAATCAACAACAACAATATTATAACAACACAACCATTCTTCACCATTTCTCACTTTATTTGACTTAATTAATTCGAAAAAAATATACATGTTAAATCAAAGTAAAAAAAAAATGACAAGGGTTAACCTCACAAAAATGAATCAGTTGAGTAGAATGGGTTGAACACCGAACATCAATTGCTCTAATTGGGGAAGACTCGGGATGAATTGGAACGATTAAATACTTGGAATAGCTTCTCTATGCCTCGATTAACAAAACCCCTCAATCAATTTCAAAAACCCCTTTGATTCTTGGAACCCTAGTTTTAGTGATTTGTATGGGATGTGATTAAAAACTGTGAAAATTGAGTCTCTAATTATAGAGATAGAAGAGGAATGGAGCCTCTTGTAGCTTCCTTGGCCTAGCATGTAGGCGAGTATCAATTCTTGCTCGAGTCTCTTTCACAGCCGCGCTATTGTCTCCTTGTCATGCTAGAGAAGAGGTGTAGGGTGGCTGAAAATTTGTGGTGATGGATCATGGTGACTGAAGAGGAAGGGGAGCAACTTTCTTTTTGGTTCCTGGTTTTGGATAGAAGCAGAAAAGGGTAAATGAAGTAGAAAGAGATAAAAGAAGTGGAGGGTGTAGATGTGTTTTGTTTTATTATATTTACTGTATTGACTGTACCCCGTGTTTTGTCGAATCTTCGAGTAAACGTACCTTCCCGGTACCCGAAAGATATAGAAATTATATTTTTGGAAACGATTTCTTAACTGTAATATTATGACATTCTTATTATGTAGAAATTTGATTATAATTGTTTGCCGCTATTAATTTGGTGTCGGTATGCGTGCGATGCCGTGACTTTCTAAACTCACGAGATAACTTCTCGTTTTATTTCGTAAATTATTAGTGATTGATAAAAATGTATTTTTCTCTTATCTCAGTATTTATTTTTAGTTTTGTTTGCTACTGCGCTGTAGTGTGCGAAATAACTGATGGATTAAGCTTATGTATGCTTAAATTTTAATTTGGACAATAATAAATTTCACAGATACTTTGTGGGAAAGTATTGTAAGTGCGGTGTCTTATTTCTAAAGGAACGAAATGACCTCTCGTTTATGGATCTGAATATTGACAATTGTCAGAAAATAGCCGATTTGAATATTTTGTCGCAATAAATGTTATTATAATAATCCGGAATTTTACGGGTTGTTATAGTCTACCCACCTTACTGGAGATCCGTCCCGGATCTCAGTTTACGTTATCCGATAGGGTGTCGGGAACGAGGTGATGGTATTTGGAACAAGTTTTGAATTGTTCCCTAGGTTGTTCTAGGGTTTCTTCTTTGGGTATGAGTACCTAGGTGTCATATCAGCAGCACATCCTCTATCTGAGGAGCCATGATTTTCTGGAGTAGGTTCATTGGGTGAAAGTTTTAATTCTTGATGTTATAAGGTTTCACTATTTTGTTAATGTGAGAGTCTCTAACTTCTCATGGTACAACGTACCCATTTCTGGTGTTTAATGGTTCTAAAGTATATGGGTTGATTCTTAAGGTTTGCTATGGGTTTGTGTGCTTTCTTCTTTAAAGGGTGAAGAAACATTTGTTTTCGAATTTTTTTTTTTTCTTTCGAATAAATGTTTATACAAGTTTGACTAAGACCAGATTTCAAAATCGATAGTTGTGTAAAAATGACACATTTTCACAAGATTGTAAAATTGGTTCTAAATTATGGGGTGTACAGGGAAATTTTGCGAAACTTTTAGTGTTTCAGCATTTTGTCTCATTTTAACGAGGGATTTTGGAAAGTATTATTATTGGATTCTAAAGGTGAATCCTCAGATTTGGAAAATATATTGTAGCAAGGATACGTAGCAGGATATGATTTACCCATAGCCACGGGTAGGGTTTAGTTGTCTAAGTTGGTAAGGTTAGGGATTTAATAGTTGATGACCCTCATGGTTATCTATGTTTTTAGGCGGCGGTGTGGAATACGTCCCTAGGTTAGGCTTAGTTACCAAGGAAAACATTGGTCATTTTTGTTTATGGGGTATTAACTTAAAACACATTTCGAGGAAATAAGTAACCAATAGAGTGGTTCTGGAATAGCTTTCAAAGTATTAAGGAACACTTTATTCTGGTAAGGTATGGGTAGAATTGTAGTTTATTTTATGGTGAAATGGTAAGGTGGTAATTTGGTTTGTAGAGTGATTCATGAAGTATTTTGATTATAACGGTTTGAAGGATAATCGGAAGTAGTTTGTATGGCAACCCTTTTGTTTGAAGAAGAGTAACAAGGTAAGCAAGGTTATTCTTAAAAGGTAGGTGGAGCTTCTAGGTTTTTAATTTTCAATGTAGGGCGTAAAGTTTTCAAGTTTCTGTAGGATGATAGGTCCTTTATCATGCCCTTCTAGATTTTGCCAAAGGTTTACTGTATTTTCTCACAGGTGTTATTGAAAGGTTGCTCCTAGAATGGCTTGATTGTCCACGGAGTGTAAGGTGTGTGGTAGGAGTGACTATAACATAACCCGATTGTGATATGGAATTATAAAGTTTATGATTAAAAAGTAGTATGACGCCAGTGAGTGGCTTATGATTAAGAAATATTGTGATGCCAGTGAGTGTTTTATGACTAAGATATGCCGGTGAGTGGCTTGTGATTAGGGTATGTCGGTGAGTGGCTTGTGATTAAGGAATGTCAGTGAGTGACTTATGTTTAGGGAATGCCAGTGAGTGGTTTGTGTTTAGGAAATACCAGTGAGTGGTTTATGTTTAGGAAATGCCAGTGAGTGGTTTATGATTAGGGTATGCCGGTGAGTGGCTTGTGATTAGGGTATGCCGATGAGTGGCTTGTGATTAGGGTATGCCGATGAGTGGCTTGTGATTAGGGTATGCCGATGAGTGGCTTGTGATTTGTGTATGCCGATGAGTGGCTTGTGTTTAAAGGATAGTGTGACGCCAGTGTGTGGCTTCAGGGTAACCGTCAATGTGTGGTTTATTGAAATGTTACATGTTTATCAAAATATTATCATCTTCTCTCTGGACATAAAGCTATTATAACTATCCTAAGTACTGCAAAATTCACCTCTGAGTCGGACATAGGTGATCAGGCTATGTCCCACTGTCCCTGGTTGAATATAGGTGATCAGTCTATATTCACCCGAGGTTCAATGAATTTTGAAATACTTAGCTTAGTTACGCTAGTAGTATGTCACAATACTTTTAAAGATTGTCTTGAAGGATTAGAACAATTATTCTCTTTATGTGAGGGAAAGGTGCAGTGCTGTGATACGTAAATGTACGTATAGGGAAGATAATTGTAATCTTTAATGAAATTAGGTGAGCAGTAATAAAACATGTATCTTATCAAGTATGATCTCAACAGGATCATAAGTGAGGCATCAGCTCGGCAGGCAGGCACGTGTCGGTCATAGGGTTTAGTTTTTGTAAAAGTGGTTATAGTCTAGGTTTTAAAAATACCCAGTTCTCTATAACCTAGGCTCTGATGCCAATCTGTAACACCCCCAAAAATGACTCAGCGGAAGCATACGTGTATTAGGGTGCTACTAAATTGGTATCACAACATAAGCATAGAACAATTGGTTTTTCATAAATAAACTTTTATTCATTCTTAAAAACAATGTTTACATTACTGATTAGTGCGGAAAATGGCCCATTATAAACAAGTGGTCCCAATACATAAATCAGAGTCATCTATGACCATGCCATGCCTTTGCCTTGCGCCTCCAAAGATAAGCTATCACCTCAAAACCTGAAGATACATGCTAAAAGGGGTCAGCTTACGCTGGTGAGTTCATAGGTTTATTTAAAAAGAGATTTCAGTACACTGTTTCAAATTTAGTTCTTGATGATCATTACGTCTTGCATAATGTCATAAAGTTTATGATTTCAATTCATAAAAGAGATTTCATTAGTGGACCATAAGTAGGGTATATGTACATTACAACGAATATAATGTCATATATTGAATCTATTACGCTAGCACTAAGTTCATGCAACCGAAACTACGACCGTTCTCGTATGCACAAAGAAGTCATACAAATAAGGAGCCCATGGCGAGTGTTTATCCCAATACACTCGGTCCCGACATGCTATATGTTTCGCCTTGACCCAAGCGGGGTCAACCAAACAGAGGAGTCACCCTCAATAGATCTATTTATAACATTCACGCTTCCCAGCAGGAATTGACGGTTCATGAAGAGGGCAATTTGGGATCTGAGGACTTAGGCTAAGCTGCGTAATATTCTAGGTCAAACATTTTGGTATGCTCTATAAAACATCTATGTATGATGAAAGCTTTAAACATGTAAAAGCTTAGTATGCATGGAATGCACAAGTAAAATGATTTATGTAAAATGAGCATGTATCTTCCCCCAAAACAAGTATAAAACAGTTTAAAAGTAGGGGCTATGAAACTCACCTTGGCAATGTGCAAAATGAATACTAAAGGGAATTAAATCAAGGAGTGATTGTGCACGGCTTCCGACACGCAACCTAATTAACACGGCAATTTAGTCTTTATGTTTAAGACTCGATAAAGTTTAATTAACTTTATAAATTTTAATTGTTTGTTGTGTTGTTGTTGTTGCTTGTGTGGCATCATCTAAGTTTAAATAGTTTTGTAAGTGTTTGTAAGGGTTGGCTCTAGGAAGTGCATATAGAAATAGGTGTAAAGTATAACGACGAAGAGTATTTGTTAGACAAGTATTCGAAATACAAATACGGAAAATGATTATTAAGTGTCGTTGGAAAAAAAAATGTGGAAAATTATATATATAGTTAATTGATTAAAAAGATGGTTAATGGAAAATAATTATTTTCATCCTTTAGTTGTAATAATAAATCAAGTGTACATATTCTTGGTGAAAATCTGGCATGACCCGTTCGTATATAGTCAAACATACCCAAAAGTAGCAAATTCCCTCTTTAAAACAATGTAACAAACCTTATACCACTTATATAAGTTTGAATTAGTTAAAATATGTCAAACACGCTTAGATAGGCTCCAATAAGCAATAGCTTTTAAAATAATTAATACTTGTATATTTGTATTGGGTTAGATTTAATAAGTCCAAAATAAACCAAAAAGGTTGCATGTTAAACTTTTTACATAATTCATATCAAATTAGGTCAAAGAGGCCGCAAATTAGACCTTTGTATAATTTATATCAAAATAGGCCCAAGAGGCCGCGGTTCAGACTTTTTATATAATTTATATCAAAATAGGCGAAAGAGGCAGTGGATTAGACTTTTTGTATAATTTATACAACCTTAAAGCCGAAAAATATAAGCTAATCAAATAAGCTTTTTAGCTTTTGAAATAAGTATTTCGAGGCCTAAATATTAGACGCACTCCTTTAAATCTTGGTTGGGCTTCGGCACAACTCACCCGTGACAACTTAAAACAATGAAATTTCATTTTTAAATTTCAGTGGGCTCGGCCCACTGCCTTTCTTTTGTTTCTTCGACCCATCACCATAACACAAATATAAATTGCACTTTACTTCTACTTTATTGATTTGGATAAACAGTTCATTGACAAAAATAGTTTCACAAACATTAGCCTTTGCATTTACTGTCATCTAAAAGCACCCTTACTGGGTTGCTTTGGCTCGCGGTTGGGCTCACAAACAAAACCAAATTTGTAAAATTTGACTAGTCTCCTTTATCTTTGAGTTATAAGTTGTTTGAGTAAATTTTGACAAAACAGTGAGCACGACCAATTTAAAGTCAACTCCGTTACAAAACCATTCTATTTGCCATCTAGTTATGATTGTAAGGCGTGGCCAAAAAAACAAATGCCAAATCAAAACCACTTCACTGTGGTTCAAAAACCAAAACTAAGACAATCCAACACTTTACATAATAAGCCTAAGTTATTTTGTTCTTGAAATAGTTTAGCACAAACAACATTACACCTTACTGTGACAATGGGGGGTCTCGACAGCAGGCAAGGAAAAGAAAGGAGACGCCAATATCAACATATAAAAATAAATATATCTGCGCCAAATCACATTGGGTTTTAGGTTTCGACCCAACTAAGTCCAAACACATCCAAAGTGATATCAAGATTTAATCCTAATACCATAAGCCGAATAATAAGTTATACTTAAGCACTTCTAATCTTTATGAGCCAACCTTAATTCTTTTACATATCTCATTTTAGTTTGTAACTTATTGATTGCCAACAACAATATTTTTAACAAGGTTTTTGATTAACCAGTATCATTATTCCATTTTACTTTTAGACCTTTTCTCTTGTCTTTTCCTTTTTGATGATGCCTCGGCAGAAATCAACAACAACAATATTATAACAACACAACCATTCTTCACCATTTCTCACTTTATTTGACTTAATTAATTCGAAAAAAATATACATGTTAAATCAAAGTAAAAAAAAAATGACAAGGGTTAACCTCACAAAAATGAATCAGTTGAGTAGAATGGGTTGAACACCGAACATCAATTGCTCTAATTGGGGAAGACTCGGGATGAATTGGAACGATTAAATACTTGGAATAGCTTCTCTATGCCTCGATTAACAAAACCCCTCAATCAATTTCAAAAACCCCTTTGATTCTTGGAACCCTAGTTTTAGTGATTTGTATGGGATGTGATTAAAAACTGTGAAAATTGAGTCTCTAATTATAGAGATAGAAGAGGAATGGAGCCTCTTGTAGCTTCCTTGGCCTAGCATGTAGGCGAGTATCAATTCTTGCTCGAGTCTCTTTCACAGCCGCGCTATTGTCTCCTTGTCATGCTAGAGAAGAGGTGTAGGGTGGCTGAAAATTTGTGGTGATGGATCATGGTGACTGAAGAGGAAGGGGAGCAACTTTCTTTTTGGTTCCTGGTTTTGGATAGAAGCAGAAAAGGGTAAATGAAGTAGAAAGAGATAAAAGAAGTGGAGGGTGTAGATGTGTTTTGTTTTATTATATTTACTGTATTGACTGTACCCCGTGTTTTGTCGAATCTTCGAGTAAACGTACCTTCCCGGTACCCGAAAGATATAGAAATTATATTTTTGGAAACGATTTCTTAACTGTAATATTATGACATTCTTATTATGTAGAAATTTGATTATAATTGTTTGCCGTTATTAATTTGGTGTCGGTATGCGTGCGATGCCGTGACTTTCTAAACTCACGAGATAACTTCTCGTTTTATTTCGTAAATTATTAGTGATTGATAAAAATGTATTTTTCTCTTATCTCAGTATTTATTTTTAGTTTTGTTTGCTACTGCGCTGTAGTGTGCGAAATAACTGATGGATTAAGCTTATGTATGCTTAAATTTTAATTTGGACAATAATAAATTTCACAGATACTTTGTGGGAAAGTATTGTAAGTGCGGTGTCTTATTTCTAAAGGAACGAAATGACCTCTCGTTTATGGATCTGAATATTGACAATTGTCAGAAAATAGCCGATTTGAATATTTTGTCGCAATAAATGTTATTATAATAATCCGGAATTTTACGGGTTGTTATAGGAGGCTTGTTGTCTAGGTTGCAATCAGGAGGAGGAAAGGGGCCGTGTAAATTAGAATATTCCCACCTGTTCGTATAAAGATATCAGCATATACAGATGCAGATCATGCAGGGTGTCAAGATACTCGTCGAAGTACGTCTAGAGGTGCTCAGTTTTTGGGTGATAAGCTTGTGAGCTGGTCTTCAAAGAAGCAAATGAGTACTTCTATTTCCTCTACAGAGGCTGAATACATAGCCATGTCATCGACTGATGCGACTGTATTAAATGGTTAGAACGGCTCACCCACTAGAACAAACTATAAAGGGGTTAATTAAGAAGTGCGCACAGTCGCACTGAATGGATGTCTAAGGTTATGCTTTTGCGCTTACCTGCAAGATATAATCAAGAAAAATGTGTTGCTCTAGTGGTTGAAGTGTTGTTTATTTATGCCTACCATCCCAAGTTCGAATCTTGGAAACTAACTACATTTGAAGTAGAAAATGAAAGTAATGGTAGCAGTATTTGGAGAAACCTCTTAGACTTGAGAAGCAAGATGAGAAAACACATATATTTCAAGATAGGCAATGGGTCATCAGTGTGTGTATGGTATGATAAATGGTGTAACATTGGCCCCTTAAGTGAGGTTATGGATACCCAACAAGATGCAATGTATCTAGACATTGGGTCATGGGTCTTGGGCCATCGATCATGGAAAATACCTAACATGACTTCATGCATGATGTAATGCAATGGGTCATGGGTTATGGATCAAGCTCGATAAACTTGCGGGCTAGCCAACTCTTCACTAATTAAAGATATGGTGAGCTGAACACCATACAATTTTGGGCAAATTGCAAGCCGTCAACGGATTTGAGATATCTTTACCAAGAGCCGTTTGTTCCTGGATTAGCCAATCCTTTTGTTTATTAGACATGGCGGACTGATAACCGTAAGCAATACTGGGTAACATGCAAGTAGTAGGTTTTATGAAACAGAAAATATTTACATTCTCCCCCTCAACACTTGATTGATAAAATGATGAATTGTTTGAGAGAGCAAAGTGTTGAAACATTCTTTTTATGTATATTTTTATAAACTTGTGTTATATTGAGGCTGTTCCGGTCGTTTTGACAAGTATTTCGCTCATAATGGAGTTACGGTTCAAAAGTTGTGGTATTAATGGCTGGTACAGTCCCGGATTATTGTCGGAATTTTGCGAATAGCATTATCTTCTTTTGTTCTGATTTGATGCCTATAGCTATAGCTTTTATTGTTAGTTTTTTATACTTGAGTTGTTTTGAACCGGTGTATATAAGTTATAATCCAAATATGGCGTTATCAGGTTGTAGATGAATCAAGATTATATTAATTAAAATAAATGTTAAAGTTGTAAAAATTTGAATTAAAATAAAATAAACTCATTAAAAATATAAAAACTAAAAACTTATAAAAATATATCAAAATGGTGTTGAATTAAAGAGCATAAAATTTTAGAAAATATGGTGAAATTAGATTATAAAAAAAAAATAAGTAGATAAAAAGTTATTTCAATTTGAAAATAAAGATAGATTTTTAGTTGAGAAGTGACACATGTCACTTTATAATTGAATCTCCTTATCTTAATTTTTAGTGGTTAGGAGGTATGTTTAGAGTTTGTTAAGAAGTGACTCATGTCATCTCATGATTGGAGCTCCTTATCTTAATTTTTGGTTAGGAGTTAGGCTTGAAATGAGGTTTGGCTTTTACATGAATTATAGGTTTGGCTTGGAATAGGACGATATTTGTCAACTAGGCATGGATCAAAGAAACACGCGTGTTTTTGCAAGGAAATTTTGTGATGACAACAAGCCTATCATATTGTTGTATCGTTAGTGCCTAAATATTATCATAATCTGTTTTTGTTGTTACCTAATTAACTTAGGTGTGTTTGGTATGCTTGATGGAATCACTATAGGTATAGGTTTGAGAATAAAGTGGAATGGAAATTGGGGTATCCACATACCCACCAAATCATACTCCTATGAGGAAACCTGTTGGAAATGTATATATTTACAAATACGTAAATGTCCGGATTCGAACTCGTGACCACGGGATTGCACACTTTACGTATGAGACTCGATGTTTAAATAATTAATATAAAATATTATGTTTAATTATTAAATTCACAATAAACGACTTAACGAGCGATATGTACTTATCGGTAGTGACTATCGGTCGTTAAATGTCAACGGGATATGAAGAAAAGTTAACGAGCCAAGAGAAGGTTTAAGGAACACTCTTTTGGGCTTGTTTTTGGCCGAAACTATGGAATCCCACATCGGAAACCATAGTAAACTTGACATCTACCATAAGGCTATAAATACATTCTCTTGTATTCATCCTTTGGTACACCAGATTTCAATAGAGGGCCAAAATTTCTTCTTTTCTTCCCTTTTGTCTTGGTCGACGAGTGAATCCCCATTGTAAGGGATTTACGAGTGACCTTGAGCATAACTAAGATGTTTGGTTATTCTATTGTGATCAAGAACTAGCATTCGCATCGAATCGCTAATAGTACGTGTGTACAAGAACGTGGTTGTAAGACATTATTCTTACACCAATAAGTACTTCTTTGGTTTGCTTTGCTCGAGGGTTGTTTTGCTTTGCTCGAGGGATTTGATATTCGCAAGAGGTACGTTACGCATACTTTCAGTTAATTAATTTATTTGTTATGATCTTTAGTCTTCCGCTGTGTACTCTTGATGTCTTTATGTTTTATTGTATTTTATATATCATAAACTCAACAAAACCCACATATCATGGGTATCTTCATTCCATTGTGGTGGACCCCATAATCAACCAAACAACATTAATCACTTTCAAAGTCATAGATTTATTCATCCTATAATATTCTATGCAGACATGCTTCTGGGTTTGTTGGAGGGACATTAAGTGAAGATGTGTCAAAATCTGTGTCTTCCGGGTTTGTTGGAGGGACAAGTGAAGATGTGTCAAAATTTGTGTCTTAATCACCATTTCACCGACTCTCGATTAGAGGTGGCATTGGCAAGTTACCCGGCCAGGCAAGTTGTTTAACAAACCAAAAGGGGTAGGTCCAGTAGAGTTATACCTATCATTTATAGGTATACATTGAAACTTAACCCATTTGACTCATTTATAGGTAAATGGGTTGAAATTGCTGCAATTATAGTTAGAATTCCAAAAAACCCCTCTAAAATTTGTATTATCAATTTAATTATACCATTTATTACACAAGTAGATATCACTTTGTGAATAAAGCTTTTTACTTTCATATATTATTTTGGGTAACTTTGTACCCATTTGACCCGTGTATAACATACCAAAGAACAACAATATAGCAGATATGAAAGTAAAATACCACTAATATGACAAATATAATAGTTATTATTTGTCATTGAATATAAAGGCCCATTTTAGTTGTTTAGTGATAAACTAATTATTATTTGTTTAGTTATATACCTAAGATACTCGTGTTGCTTTTAATCAGTTATTTGGTGTTTAATTTTTACTTATTCACGTTACTGGTTATGTTCAGGGAATAATGGGTGGTGCACCATGAGATCTGCATGATTTTTTTTAGTGTTAGGTAAATGCTTAGAAGTGAAGACTCGGAGTGCAACCATATAACTGGAAGTCCCTTGGATAGTTATATGAGATTTGAATGAAAAATGATATCTCGAGTGATCATTATGAGTTGTTTCTATATAAAGCATCATACACTGTACATGTATAGACTTAGAGGGTTTTTTATGTCTACCATTGAAGCTCCATTTTCCACCCGCTCCCCTTTGAACTTAAGATTTCCCATATTTTATTACTGTCAAGCAAGCTAATATGTTAGAGTATTTTATTTGTTTAAAAAGCATCGGGTATACCTTGGGATGTTATGATGGTTACTAACAAACTCTTTTTTATTTCTTACCTCACTTGTGCTAGAGTTTAGCACGTCATATGCTTACTTTTGAATGCAAGCTTCTTGAGATTTCACTTGTCTAAGAAAGTTCTTAAATTTAAATAGCAAGATTTTTTTTTATTATTGTTTTTATTTTTTTATTTTTGTAAAATTCTTTTCAGCCTAAGTTGAGATCTAAGTTGCAAGATAATGGTCTACTTCATTTACTATTATGTCATTATTATAGCATAACATGCTCATGTAATATGCAAGCCTTCTTGAATTTGGCCAAGTTTTTTTTACAAGAACTTTGATATTTTTTTGTATTCTGACTACACAAACAAGGTTCAGGTCAATCGAATTGGTTTCTATTAATTAAATATCATTGTAACACTTGACATTTTGTCTGTTTAATCCTCAAATAGAATAATATGGAAATCCCTTAAACATCAAGTTTTGTATTCAAACGTCAAAGCTTTAGGTTGTTGTATAACCAAGAATGATATGCCAAAAAATGATTGTTTGATTATCAAGTGAATCATAAGTTGTATGTTAGAATGTGATTCCAAACACCCTTTTAGTTTAGTTTGCTTATATATCACTTTTTAACATCTTGTTATAGTGGCATGTATGTGTATGTACTTTTTGATGGTTTTGTTTATATTTGCAGAAGTTATCATAACTTTTGCTGATTTTGAAATAGTAAAATGTTGAGATTTATTTAAGGTTTTTAGTGGTTGGCTACTACAATAATAAATTTTAAGAACTTGTTTCATTTATCATCATTAACTTTGGTATATAAGCCTACTTATATTATGTTTTTTGTAATTAAATACTTGATAATAAGCAAGTCATTTTGTTTCTAAAGTTTAGAAGACACCGTAGTTAAATGTGTATTTATCGTGAGTTCACACCATTTCTTACTTTTTAACTTTGACTATTCACTAATTTTCTTAAATTTTCTATGAAAATATCTCGTGGGTGGTCAACGCGATAATGGCTTCTGGTAGCGTAGCTCTGTCTTCATCAAAATTAAACCTTCTGGGAACCATTCTAGATATAAAATTTAATTGTAAACGATTGTATTAGAATTTGATTTGAAGGATGGAGATGCATTATAGTTTGTAAATTTGCTCGCTTAATATTTTTGTGGCTATAAAATGATACTTCACCATCATGTGATATTGTGAATGCAAGTTCTTTGTTGGGAACCTCTTCGTTTTCTGTCTTAATTTCAGTTTTTCATCATAATTCTCATTTGGATTTTCTTGATGCATGACCATAAGAAATTGGTATGCGCATGTAGCATTTCTATGTCCATCTACCTTTATATATTGTGGATCATGTGGTTTCTCTGGACAACGACTTTTTAGTTCTTCTCGCTGGTCATATCAATCTTTATAACAATGTTTGACATTGTAGTATATGATTTTGGATTCCCATCCATGATAGAATACATATTTTTTAGCTTTTGCTATATCCTATGAACAAAATTAAAAAAATTTAATTCGGTAAAGATACATTATTCAAAAGATTATAATTTTTTTTATCATGATTTTGTTATTTATCATGATTTTTTTACCACATGATATCTGGTAAAAAAATTTATGTCAAAACCCCGTGCGTGCACGGGTATTATAACTAGTAGACATAAAAGTAAAATCAAGTATATGACATTGTCTCATAGTCTCATGTAGCCTATTGACCCACATGTTTGAGTCCCAACGAGCATGTGTTTTCGGGACCTCAATTGTGTGTAGAACTTAATAAAAATGAATTATATTTTATATATATTGCATCAATAAATAAATGGTAAAACAAACGACTTATTAAAACATTAGGACTTGAACATCATACTGTGCGAATTAAAGAGAACAAAAGAATGTTAACAACTTTTTTAGCTAAGAGCACAAGGTGTCAGTGGTGTCATCGGGTTGGTGTTATGAAAAAAGTGGTGACACCTTATTAACTTTTCTCATAACACCAAAACCCACCATAACACCAAAACACCTCTCCTTCAGATCAAGTGGTGTCGTCGTGCAAAAGGTGGTGCCATCGTGTTAAAAGAGAGAGAGAGAAAATATGAAAAGAGACGCAAAATACGAGACCATTTGGGCTTGTCGTTACGGCTTAGGACGAAAAAACGCGAAGGCCGGAGTGCTTCTGGCGTCGTCGGGTGGCATTTTAGGGAAAAACGCACCCGCCCACGCAAGGTACCGTGTTCTATAAGTCTAAAGGAGGGGCGTGCTCTCTCTTCCTTTAAACTAAAGAAAGGTCTATCCGGGTGGATGGTTTTCTTCCATTCCCCTTTCTGCCCAACTTATCTTCTATTTCATAGGTGGCTTTCTTATGATGACAATGGACTTGTCCAGTTCTGAGGGGTGGGTGGGCATACTTCTCATCGAGTGAAGGCGCCTCCACCAATCCTTCATCATTCGGGCCTGTGCCTCACACTTTTTTAGCTAAATCTAAAGGAGTTATTTGAATCTCGTAAACCAAGTCACATATTCGATAGAATTACCCACATTCAATTTTATTAATCTTTGATAAAGGATACGCTCATTGCACATAACTAGACGAATACTCGCGCAAAGCGACAGTATATAGCGTTAAATAATTATACTTGCGGAATCATGATTCTGATTTGACCCTAGATGCAAAACTTACGTGCTCAGTTTGTAGTCATTGCAAGAGACAATTTCATGTGTTAAACAATTATAAAAGTTTAAAGAAACAATATTTAAAATAGGGCAAATGGCACAAAAAGGTATCAAAGTTAGGGTCCATTTCCAATTAAGGTATTCTACTTTTTTTCTTGCATAAAAAGGTACCCAACTAAATTTTTTGGCGGATTTGGGTTTTTTACTAACGTCCGTTAACTCCCTTCGTTAGTATATTACATATTTGGTCCCTGATTTTGTAGAGTCTTTTTATGCATCATCCCTCCTCCTCCACCGTCCACCACCACCCTCCTCCTCCACCAACACCGTCCGCCACCATCACCTGCCAACACCACCACCGTCCACCACCACCACCACCCGCCACCACCAGAAAACTCACAAACCCCGTAATAACCCAAGTCCAAAACCTCATTTCGTGAACTCAAATCCCATCTCAAATCCAATGGGAACTGAAGGAATGTGGGTCAGGATTGCTATGTTGTATTCCCAAGGTGGTATGGTTGATAATGCACTTAAGGTGTTTGATGAAATGCTTGAACGAAAACATCATTTAGGTTTGGAGGTGCGGAGTGCACACCTACTTGATTTTAACAGACTTGGCTAACAAACTACACCTTTAAGTTCCAGAAGCTAAAAACCAGAATTAAATCCAAATTCAAATGACTCAAACAACTGTGTAAGAACTGACAGAATGTGGTTCCATTGCTTCAACCCAGCAACTTTGCACCACTAGCAGCCCTACCAAAAGATTTTTTTGATTTTTTTCCTATTGACAAAAGTTAAATAAGCTAGTGAAATTGCTATTTTTATTTTTTTTAAATTTTTATAACAACTTAAAATGACTTAAAAAGCTATGCTAAAACTGACAAAAACTACTTTTTGGGACATTTTGACTGCTGAAGTAACGAAGCAGAGTTCCTGCTGAAGTAGCAAAGCAGTGTTGCTGCTGAAGTGAAGCCGTGCTTCTGCTGAAGTAACGAAGCAGAGTTCCTGCTGAAGTAGCGAAGCAGTGTTGCTGCTGAAGTGAAGTCGTGCTTCTGCTGAAGTAATGTCCAAGGTAAGCATGGGCATGTTTATGGGCAAAACATATATTTTAGTTAGATGTTTGTAGGTTTTCCCAACCTCAGCATCACAACTTCAGAATCAAAACTTCAGCAGATTCACAACCTCAACAGATTCCGAAAATTGCTTTTCTGAGGAATTTTTGACATAGCAACTTAGTGGAAATAAAAAATTCAAGTAGGTGTGCACTCCGCACCTCCAAACCTAAATGATGTATTATTATGATGAAATTGGTCAAAACAAGTTAATTCAATTACACTAAAATATCCAACAAATGATGTATTATTATGATGAAATTGGTCAAAACAAGTTAATCCATTTCAGAACTGACTATAGAATCAGCCAAAATCCCATGGTTTTCGTTCAAGCATTTCATCAAACACCTTAAGTGCATTATCAACCATACCACCTTGGGAATACAACATAGCAATCCTGACCCACATTCCTCCAGGTCCCATTGGATTTGAGATGGGATTTGAGTTCACGAAATGAGGTTTTGGACTTGGGTTTGGGTTTGGGTTTGGGTTTGGATTGGGTGATTGTACGGAATTGGAAATGGGTTTGGGTTATTACGGGGTTTGTGAGTTTTCTGGTGGTGGCGGGTGGTAGTGGTGGTGGACGGTGGTGGTGTTGGCGGGTGATGGTGGCGGACGGTGTTGGTGGAGGAGGAGGGTGGTGGTGGACGGTGGAGGAGGAGGGATGATGCATAAAAAGACTCTACAAAATCAGGGACCAAATATGTAATATACTAACGAAGGAGTTAACGGACGTTAGTAAAAAACCCAAATTCGCCAAAAAATTTAGTTGGGTACCTTTTTATGCAAGAAAAAAAGTAGAATACCTTAATTGGAAATGGACCCTAACTTTGATACTTTTTTGTGCCATTTGCCCTTTAAAATATTAATTTAATTGTATATAATGTTACTATTTTTAATCAAGGGTATAATACTCCACTAACATTACTCAATTTAAGCTTTTAAATTTAAAAAAATATCATTCACTCTTTATCAAAGCAACCGTGTAAATTGGTATTGATAAACAAACCGCGTATTTTTTTTTAAATTTTTATAAATTAACAAACACGTAGAGATTGATCAATATTGAAAACTTGCTATTTAAAAAGTTGACCTTTTAAAAGTAGTAGAGATTGGTGTTGATAGAGCAATCGTATAACTTAAACTTATTTTGAAAAAAAAAAGTAAAATAGTAAAACTTATCATTTAAGCATTTAAATCTAAAAGGTATTACAGGCAATCAACATTAATCAAGTTTTAAGCATTTTAAATTTAAAAACTATATATGCATGCATTACTAATAGAAGAGATTATATCAATTTATTCTGGTAAACATGAAGACTTGAACCTCATATGTTTTATCTTTCATATGAACATAAATTATACTAATAGCCACCTACAAAAACAAATGGACTCTCGAATTTTTTAATGGAAAATTTAAGACTCCTTGTTAGGAAAAGTTTAACAGATTTGGTTAACTAATTAAAAAGTGAAAGATTTCATATAAACTAGTCTCCACATCATTCGATGTTTGTAATGTTAATTATCGGATGCTAAGCATCACAACCAACACCTGTATAGGAGAATACTTGATACCAATCATCACATGCAAGGCTAATATACATTATGGTATATAACCTGGAAAAGTTTGTTTTCTTTTTACTATGTGGGATTCCAAATTATCAAGGCTTTCATGAAACATATCTTACCTTTGAATTTACCCTATACACCTACAAACTAGAAAATGCTATTAAAACTAATATAAGGAAAAAGTATGTGATTCCACTTCACTTGCATATATAGACCCCAATACACGATGAGTGTTAGCTTGTGAGTTAACCATCGGTCTAGCATTGCTAAACTATATATAAGCAAAAAACATCGCCTTTGACTCATTTCTCCTCCAAGATCTTGATGCATACGTTACTTGTGTAGGCAATGGCTTACCATCACCAAATGTGAACGGTTGTGGTTCAAACACAATGATATCTCGTTCGCATGTCCCTACATGAGCAAGTGAGCAACAACCTTGCTGTCGAACTATGTCGTACTTTGTGAAACCGGCTTTGGTCATATTAGAATCTTGAGTGAATCCAAACCATCTTTCATTTATCCATTCCAACTTCATTACAACGTCCATAGTTAAATTTTTATATTCCTACTTAGTACATAATCTTTTATCTTATAAATTTTAAGATCGTTTCATCTAAATGTTTTTAGTCAGAACATTATAAGTCAAGTATAGATACCAGGACCTAATAATAAGCTAACTGTCAAATGTTAAGTGTGAACTACTTAACTACTTATATAGTGAACCTTTTTTCATATATGAAGTTGGTGTCAAGTTCTCTTTTAGGTTCTAAATTGGGTTCCAATGATGGAAGTACGGTGGTCAGATTCGTCCTTAAGGGTGGGCGAGGTGAGCGATTGCCCAGGGCCTCAAAAAATTTAGGCGTCCTGATAACATCAAATAGTCCTGAATATTAAGTGTCAATTTCCCCCGATAATGCACGTTCTTTATATCATTTATATGGATTTACGCTTGTTTTCCATTGTTTTCCACTTTCAGGTAAATTACGAGCATTGGAGCTAAAGAGACGCGGAAATGGAAACATTACTAAAGATTTATCACAGTATGCCTATTTTGAAGAAGTTACGGCGTAACTCCTCTCTCACATTACGTCGTAACTATTGCGTGACCCAGAATACCAACTTATCAAGAGGTTATGGCGTAACTCTTTCCAAAGGTTACGACGTAACTCCATTAGGTCAAAAGAGGTTCCACGCCGCTGATACTTATGCCGTAACTACTGCATCACTTACGTCGTAACCGAGTTTATTGAAGACTACGGCATAACCACTAATTAGGTTACGCCGTAACTAGCAGATCTAGTGCATTTACGAAGAAATAGAAGGTTACGGCGTAACTCCTATATTGGTTACGCCGTAATCCAGACCTGGCCTATAACTACCCCACGAATTCCAGCATTTCTAATCATCCCATTCCACACACAACACTCTGAGAACGTGGGAAAAGCTCAAGGCAGGTCTAGGGGAGCATACGGAGCTGTTTCCAAGGGAGAAGTCACTCCATTACGATAAGCTTTAGCGTTTTATATTTCTTTTACTTTCAATTCATGTATTTCGTACCTTTGAATATTGAATTGATTTTCATGATTAATATGAGCGGCTAAGCACCCTTTGGTGCTAGCCTAGTTATGATTCCTTAATTATTTTGTTTGCGTTTACTTTTACTTCCGTACAATTATTTCTAAGTGTATGCATGCATAGTTCTTTGGTAGTCACCCTTGATTCGGTAGTTTTGAATGGCGGTAGAGGCCAATTGCCTAGGAGATATGACCAACTGACCCTAGGTGAGCGGACTGAGACGGGAAGGGTAAGATATGACCAACTGACGACCCTTTCTACTTGTGCGATTTGACCAACTGATCACCTATCGTTTGGATGAACTTAAGAATTGGGGGGTGTAGTGTCTAAGTTCCTAACGGCTGGGCACTAACTATTTTGAATCTAGCATGTAGCGGTACTTAATGACTTGGCTTAGGGGATCAGGAACAACAGGACTTATGACGGTGCGCCTGATTTCTCCTGTGGTGGCATCTTTGCTGATAGGTTAGGGCGAATTGACCAAATGTTGTCCTCTCGAATTTGACCCCACCTGAAGTAATTGGAAGTAGGTAGACGTAGACATAACTAGCTAGGAGGATTGACTAGGTTAGCACCACTATTCCTCTATTGATTTCCCTTTACCCATTTATCTGCTTTTATTTTATTCTGCATTAGTAGTTTAATTAATTAAATCCCTATCGAAACCATTTTTAGTCTGTGACAATTAGACTTAGTAATAATCCAACACACATAGCTCTTGGGACGACCTCGGCTTTACCATTTACTACACTACACGCGACTGGGTACACTGCCCGTTAGTGCACTAGGGTAGACCATAGGTATAGTGAGACACTATAAATATTAAGACCTGGTCAGTAAAACCTGCATCAAGTTTTTGGCGCTGCTGCCGGGGAGTTATATTAGGATTGATATTAAGTCTTTCATTTCGTTTTTAAACTTTTCTCACGATCATATTTCAAGTTTTCAGGTACCATGGAAGTTGTTAACATCGATGACCTCTCTCTTGAGGAATACTTGGCGTTGACAAGAGCAGAACAAGGGCCGGGTCTCGTAAGACCGGCAATCGGAGCGGATGTTCGTTTCGAAATTAAAGACCAATTTATGAGGGAACTTCGCGCTAACCCTTTTTCAGGAAACAGGGACGAAGACGCATATGAGCACGTTGAAAATGTCCTATACATCGCTAGCCTTTTCAACATTCCGAGTGTGTCTCATGATGCTGTTATGCTTAGGGTATTCCCAATGACTCTTACTGGAGCAGCCAGAAGATGGATCGAAAGATTGCCCGCCTGTGCAGTTAATACTTGGGCGCTACTAAAGAAACACTTTATCCAAAGATATTGCCCGCCATCGAAGATTTCTAACCAGCTTTTGGAGATCCATAATTTCAAACAAGAAGACAACGAAACTCTGTATCAAGCTTGGGACAGATACAACGATCTTCTGTACAAGTGTCATACCAATGATCTGAATAACCAACAGACGGTCAATATTTTCTACAAAGGAATAAACGTAACTACAAGGCAAATGCTAGACTATCAAGGACCTATCCCAAACATGACTCCTACCGCTGCAATTGAAGCCATTCAAAAAATGGCGGACCACTCTCAAAAATGGCACGACGGTGGGAGCAAAAGAAACCAAGGCAGAAGTTTTGACGGAATTGCAACAATAGCTAGTAAACTTGAAAATCTCGGTAGAGATATGCTGAAAATCAAAGAAACTGTTCATGCCATCCAAGTCGGCTGCGAAAATTGTGGTGGGGGACATTTAACTAAAAACTGTCCTAAAGTTGACAAGGAAGATACGATCGAGGAAGCTAAATATGGGGAGAATAGGCCTTTCTACGGGGACAATCGTAATGGGTTTCGTGGAGGACCCCCACCGTATTATGAGCGTAATGAGAGAAGAGCTAACCTGGAGGAAATTATTAACAAGTACCTTGTGGACACTACCAAGAGGCAAAAGGAGCAAGAGGAATGGCTTAAAAATTTCCCTAATACAAACAAAATCCTCTCTTCCCATGACATATCACTTAAAAACTTGGAAACTGTAATTGGAAAGCTTGGCGACGAGGTACAAAGAAGAAACGAAGAACATAAGAACAAATTCACTATATGTAAGGCTGTATTCTCTGATAACAACAAGTACTCTGATGAGTCGGATACTGATGGCGAAAGTGAGTTACGCCGTAATCACACTCCAGAGTTACGGCGTAACCCGAATTTAAGCAAAGACACGGGCACCAAGGACGACAACCCTAAAAGAAGAAGTCATTGGTGTAAGGCTATTGCAATTGACGATGGAGAATGCTACAACTTGTGGGCCTCATGTGATCCTGGAAAAACCTGCGATGGTGGTGTTGATAAAGAAAGGATAAAAGATGACAGATACCAGTGGACTACACTAAACGACGAAGAAAGGTTAGCCAAGTTCTCAATTAACGAAGTGGAAGGGCCGCCCATTAAGCATTAGTGCAAACCCTTACTCATCATGGAAGATGAGATTACTAACGCTTGGCCAACGTGCAATCCTTTTCGTGATTATTGCAACGGAGGAGGTAATGTGAATAACGAAGTTTGGATATGCCTACACAAATCTGGTAGGCACGCCGTTGATTTTGGAAATCTATCATTCAGTGATTGGTATTCGATAAGATTCGGGGACGCGATAAATAATTCAACTCTGTTCAGAAATCTGGAACTCAAATATGAGAAACACATTCTTCGGGGAAAAACCATTAAGCCCCTCGATGATATTCCTTCTGAAGATGACGATGACGAAGGAGTTCGAAATCATTGGTGCGAACAAATTAAAACCAGCGAAGGAAAAGTTTGGGCTTCCTGCAACCCTTTTGAGTATGAATGTAATGGAGGAAGCAGCATTGAGAGAGCTGGGGAAGACGAATTCCTTTGGACTTCGACTAATGATTCCGAAAGAACAGAACTGCCTTGGCCAGATGATCTCGGATTCGACGATTGGGTCAAATCAAATACGGAAAAATTGACGCGTTAACTAAAAAGAAAATCTGGAAAGGGTGTGGAGTAAAGATCAACCTAACAACGATGTTCACCATAAAACAGAAAGAGACACCAAGGGTTCATATAAGGTAGAAAATGAAGAATGCAAGCAAATACTTAACCAACTTGAAGATACCGATTCCGACAATGACAATTTCGATTATCTCGAGTTACAATGCGAAGACGGTTTCATTGACCCAGATGATGAAGTACACGAAAGAAGAAGATGCAAGATTCTCGGCATCCCATTTAAGAGGCCGCCACCTATTATAGCCGAAAGGAAAATTGAAACCAAAGAATATCTCCGCACTGCCACAAATGTCAGATGGGTTAGGCGCAACTTAATGAAAGACATGGAAGGAGTCGAGGATGCTCAAAGCCCCCATAGGAGCCCCGCGGCTCTGAGTCTAACTTAAAGACTCGTTAATAAAGAAAAGTGCTCTTTCGGGAGACAACCCGAATTATCCCTTTCTTTTGTTTTTATTTCCTTTCTGTTGGGTTTTGTGTTTTCTAACCATTTTTGCAGGAAACGAGGAACTAATTGCTGTTGCAGTTGCTGATCTGAACAGAGTTACGGCGTAACTCATCTTGGTGATTACGCCGTAACCAATATTTTAGCAGCAGAATTCTTGACGCATTACCAATTACGGCGTAATACCATCTCAGTGGTTACGCCATAACTACTCGCTTGACATCTCATACCAGTTTTTGCCAGTTACGGCGTAACTCTCTCATAGTAGTTACGACGTAACTTTCCTCTGATTTAATTCTTTCATTTTAAAACACAGTAACCTTGTATTAGTTTTTAAATGAACTTTGTGGGTGTGTTCCCTGTAAACCCTCACGAGACTTCACTCGTCCACTTGGGACACCAAGTGGTTTAAAAGGCTTGTTGCATTCGCTAAATGCAACCGTAATTCCTACGAAAGTGAGTTAGGTTTGTTTTTCATTTTTTTCTTTTTAGAATTATGCTTGTCGGTATTGTGATTTCAGGGATTGAAGTTTGTTCATGACGCTTAAACGAAGGCACAGTTCTTTTTCGTGGGCCTTCTTCTTTTTGAAGCAAATTTCAGGGAAGTTCTCGCTCTAATTCTACCTTTCTCTTCACCTTTATTTTAATGGCTAGTACAAAAGGGACTTTGTACAATTCAAGTGGGGGGACGGGAGTAGAATTATCTCTTGAACTTTATTTTGCTCTCATTTTTCTAGTTTATTTTGAAAAATTATGCCATTTTTAAAATTTTGACATGTTTTTCCGAACCTAAATAGATTAGACCTTAGCCGAGCACATACAACCCTTGACATTACATGGTGAGATTATCCTTATCCGTTTCCAATATTTTACCCCAAATCCACCAAATTATGAGTGTGCCGGTAGCTTGTAAACTTTAAAACTTGGCCTTTGCATCATTTCGAGACCATAGACGAGGTATGTTGAGTTAGCTCGATGTATTTAGACTTTTCAGTTTTAGAAGGCAATATTATAGGATTATCACCCAAACAGCCTACCATTGTGAGTCTATCGATTAGTCACCTCGACTTTTCGACCCCCATGTGAAACCCTTTTGTTGCACTCACCTTTAGTGCAAGATACCCCTAGATACACCCTTCTGAGCCATTCCTTTCATTTTGTCAACCCAATATATTGTTTCGTTACACCTATACACCTTAGCCTACCCTGTAGTCTTTATTTGTGATTGGAAAGTCATCATTTGCCTAAGTTCAAGGTTCGAGTAGAAAGGTTTGGAAATCACACTTTCATCGACAACATTTATGAAGATCCTTGAAGACCCCCCGAATTCCCATTGTTCATCTCAAGTGGGGGGATGTTATGTTATTATGTTATGTTGAAAAAAAAATGATGATTCAAAAAGAAAAAAAAATGATTGAGTTATGATATTGTAAAGTGCGATGTTATAAGCACTATTGTATGAGCTTTATTGATTAGTATCGAGGAGGCCACCTCGGTCACATTTGAAGATTGGAGTTGGTAGTTATGCCAACAGAAGAAGAAAAGGTAGTGTGCCCATCACGACGTCCTATAATGACACATCTACCTTGCATTTCATGATCCGGTTTCTAGACTTCTAAGCTTGAACTTTGGGCAGACGGTAAGTGGTGATGACTTGGTTATAGATTTAGACTACCTACTTGTTTTTCATTTTACACCAATTATATATCCCATGTCTTATCCTACCCTTTAGTCATGAAGCGTGTCTAGGTGATGCAGCGAGCAATCTTTGGTGTCTTGGCCATGGATTTGGTCATGTATCATTGATTTTGTCCACTTCGCCGTGACATGTTAGTAATGACGAGTCACCCCTTAACCTTTGTCGTGTCTACCCATATTGCCTTCAAGAATTGTTTAGCCCTTAACTCTAGTAATGGAGATTTGTGTAACCGCCAAGCTTATGATAGAATACATGCTATGACTGTGCGATTGAGTGATCACCCCGAAATTGACACTTAGAATAGTTGAGAGGTTTGAGTGTTTGTTCCCCTTTCGTGAGGTGTTCGGCTTTGTTTTATTCTAGCATAAGGGATTTGTAAACTCTTATTTTCCAGGTTTTGGGATATATCGTTTTAGGAATCTATCTAACAAGGTCTACTTGAGGGCAAGTAGAGTTTAAGTGGGGGGATATTTGATAACATCAAATAGTCCTGAATATTAAGTGTCAATTTCCCCCGATAATGCTCGTTATTTATATCATTTATATGGATTTACGCTTGTTTTCCATTGTTTTCCACTTTCAGGTAAATTACGAGCATTGGAGCTAAAGAGACGCGGAAATGGAAACATTACTAAAGATTTATCACAGTATGCCTATTTTGAAGAAGTTACGGCGTAACTCCTCTCTCACATTACTCCGTAACTATTGCGTGACCCAGAATACCAACTTATCAAGAGGTTACGTCGTAACTCTTCCCAAAGGTTACGACATAACTCCATTAGGTCAAAAGAGGTTCCACGCCGCTGATACTTACGCCGTAACTACTGCATCACTTATGACGTAACCGAGTTTATTGAAGACTACGGCGTAACCACTAATTAGGTTACGCCGTAACTAGCAAATCTAGTGCATTTACGATGAAATAGAAGGTTACGGCGTAACTCCTATATTGGTTACGCCGTAACCCAAACCTGGCCTATAAATACCCCACAAATTCCAGCATTTCTAATCATCCCATTCCACACACAACACTCTGAGAACGTGGGAAAAAGCTCAAAGCAGGTCTAGGGGAGGATACAGAGCTGTTTCCAAGGGAGAAGTCACTCCATTACGATAAGCTTTAGCAATTTATATTTATTTTACTTTCAATTCATGTATTTCGTACCTTTGAATATTGAATTGATTTGCATGATTAATATGAGCGGCTAAGCATCCTTTGGTGCTAGCCTAGTTATGATTTCTTAATTGTTTTGTTTGCGTTTACTTTTACTTCCGTACAATTATTTCTAAGTGTATGCATGCATAGTTCTTTGGTAGTCACCCTTGATTCGGTAGTTTTGAATGGCGGTAGAGGCCAATTGCCTAGGAGATATGACCAACTGACCCTAGGTGAGCGGACTGAGACGGGAAGGGTAAGATATGACCAACTGACGACCCTTTCTACTTGTGCGATTTGACCAACTGATCACCTATCGTTTGGATGAACTTAAGAATTGGGGGGTGTAGTGTCTAAGTTCCTAACGGCCGGTCACTCACTATTTTGAATCTAGCATGTAGCGGTACTTAATGACTTGGCTTAGGGGACCAGGAACAACAGGACTTATGACGGTGCGCCTAATTTCTCCTGTGGTGGCATCTTTGCTGATAGGTTAGGGCGAATTGACCAAATGTTGTCCTCTCGAATTTGACCCAACTGAAGTAATTGGAAGTAGGTAGACGTAGACATAACTAGCCAGGAGGATTGACTAGGTTAGCACCACTATTCCTCTATTGATTTCCCTTTACCCATTTATCTGCTTTTATTTTATTCTGCATTAGTAGTTTAATTAATTAAATCCCTATCGAAACCATTTTTATTCTGTGACAATTAGACTTAGTAATAATCCAACACACATAGCTCTTGGGACGACCTCGGCTTTACCATTTACCACACTACACGCGACCGGGTACACTGCCTGTTAGTGCACTAGGGTAGACCATAGGTATAGCGAGACACTATAAATATTAAGACCTGGTCAGTAAAACCTGCATCACGCCACAGAATTTGTTAGATAACAAATTATATACACATATGTACACATATTTTTATTGAAGAAGAAAACAATTAGATGATAAAATAACGACACATGTATCTTTAGATCTTTACTATTTTAATCTGTATTGTTTATGCTCATTTTTAGTGGTTTTTATCTTCATACGTTACTAGATAGATGGTATCGAGTTTGAATATCTGTGACTTCAATTTTAGTTCTTTCTTTGAGTAGTCACTATATGGATATCGAATAGTTTAAAGCACAAATCAATAGTTGGTTAAGTGGAATGGGTCTAATTATTCTTTGTTCAGTACTACTTACGCCCTAATTGGATTCAGGAATTCAATATATTGTTTTGAGTTTTAACATAAAAAAAAAACTTTATTGTATTATTATTTACAAATTATTAATATTCAGCTATATAAAGAAAGGAACTCTCAAATTTTTAGGAGTTAAAAAAAAGTTCATGCATTTTTTTAACTATGAAAAAGTCAAGAATTTATATGAATTTTCCTCATGCCATGATTCACGCTTGTTAGGGCCTAACAAGACATGTCATTTGAACTGAAAAGGGAAAAATAATGTCGTTCCGCTTCAGTTGCATATGTAGACCCCAAGACACATCGAGTGTTAGTTTGCAAATTAACCATTGGTCTAGCACTGTTAAACTAAACTATAAGCAAAACACCACCTTTCTTCCTATTTATAGCGACACATTTCTTCTCCAAGATCTCGATGCAATCGTCACTTGAGCAGGCAATGGCTTGCCATTACCAAACGTGACCGGTTCTGGTTCAAACACAAAGACATCTCGTTCGGATCACCCTCCATCAGCATTGATCAACGACCTTGGTGTTGAACCATATCTAACTTTATCAAACTGGATTTGGTCATTTTAGAATCTTCACTCAATCTGAACCATCTTCATTTATCCATTCCAACTACATTGCAAAAAACACGACATTTTCATATTTATAAAAGAATTTAGGATCAACCGACGGTTTATCGTGATTACCTTTTATATGAGTAAATAAATAGCAAAAATCACGACACAATGAAACACTACAACTTGACAGGCATAATGTGCGAATGAAAGAGAATAAGAGACCGTTAACAACATATTTAGATAAGTCTAAATGAAGAATTTGAAGACGCTAAACTGCGTCACATAATCGATATATAAATATTCCCGGATCAATCTTTGATAAAGAATACGCCCAACATACATAATTAGATCAAATTATTTATGTAAAGATTCCTCAATAAATTCACTGAAGATAGTGTTATAAAAAGTCACGCAAAGTAACCTTTGTTGGAATTATATATCAAGACATTCATATAAATAATCACAAAACATCAAAGTAATATTGCGGAAGCGTATAGGATGTATTAACGAATAATTAATTAACATAAAGAATATGCGTACCTTTGTTGATTCTAGCCGAACAAGAATCAAATCCACAAACTAGCAACGGATGAACCCTAATTTGATTTAGTTAGGATTATGTGAATTACCCCTTACCGTTTTGTAATTCAATCCAAGATAATAACAAAAGTATGTTATTACTAAGTTCTTGTACACACGTACTAAACCGAATTAAAGTACCGCTAGTTTTTATCAAACAAATAACTTGTTAATGTGGAAAAGCTTTGGATCGACCCTAATGGAGGTGTCGACCGGTTTTGGAGACAAAAACACACACAAAACAATTTTAGGGTTTAGCTTATGAGCACAAGAGATAGAAAAACAAGACCCCTAGCCTTGTATATATACCCAAGTAAACTTGGTGAACAAGTTGGTCCTTGTTTCCTTTTCTTGATGGCCGATCGGTTTTAGTATCCCTTAGGGATTCCGGAACCTTCCCAACTTTTGCAATTTAGTCCTTTTCCATAAACATTTAACGACCGTTAGTCCATTACATTAATTACTTAACGTCCGTTAGTTATTTCGTTTAATAAATAAATAAATACAACATTTATATTTAATTATTAACTTTAAATTCTCATACGTAAAGTGTGCAATCCCAAAGTCTCGAGTTCGATCCTAACTCACGTCTACTAATTTATATCCATAAAACCAACAGCTCCCACTTGGATATATCTTAATAGAGTGATCACATTCGGTTAGCGTCTAGCAACACTTCGATGCCTCTAGTACAACTCGAGCAAGGCTCCTGGAAAACCTTTTAATGATTTCTCATTATTATTATCCTTTTGTTTCTAATACCACGTTAAATAAAGATATGGAATTAAGTCATTCTTTATATAACTATTCTGTTTCTCGTTTATAAGTGATTGACCAAGATTACCGAATCATCTAAACATATTTAGGGGAGATTTGGGTGCGGCCGCACAAACATCTTGTCAACCCTACGAGGGGCCCAGCAGTATTAAACTCCAAATAAATTTGAAGGAACAAATTCTATCTTGACTACAAGAATAACCCACAAACTTTGTAACATTTCTGAAAACAACCCTTATGACTACCAGTTACGTATAGCGTTAAGTTGCTTCACAGAAATGCACTACATTCATGACACTTATCTGGTATCTCAAGTCTGAGGATAACTATTCATAATTTACTTATAACAATATCCACAAAGTAAATTACGTAGTTGGGATAAGTCCTATATTCAATTCATTGAATATCATCTGAAATTGGTATGCATTCTCATCAATATACTTTCAAGTATATTCTACCACATCTCTCAGATTTGTCTTAGTTCAATGATACTCCCATATCATTAATCGACAACGGACATTTAGAATAACTAAGTTACTCACGGATTAAACATGCAAATATAGGACAACAATATTATAAATGAAAATAAACATAATCCAAACTTTATTTCATTAAAATAATAAATGTTTTACAATATCCTTTATCCAAATACTAATCACAGTTATGCATGAAACTATTAGCTAAACGAAGTCCAATTCCATTGGCAAGTCCTACAAGCTTGTCTTTAGCTAAAGCCTTAGTGAACGGATCAGCTAAGTTATCATCTGTGTGAACTTTCAGTAGATTTATTTCACCTTCCTGGACTTGTTCCCGAACATAGTGATTGATTCGCCTTAAAACTAGCCTACTTATTCAGTCAACCACTTGTGAGAGGTCAACTAGGCAAGTAAAACTAGAAAGAGGCAAATGCAATAATCCGAGGTAGGACAGTTATATTCCCGGGTCGTTTATTCCCCAACGAGGTTGTGATATCCTGTGATTGAACAAATGTTTTATATAGCTTGGTTGATTAGGAATAGGGTTATGAATGATTTGTCACAATACTAAAAGTATGAATAACTCAAAATGAGTTATATTAACTAATAAGTACGATCAAAACCCTAGAAACGTAAAACGTATTAAAAACAAATCGATTATAATTATAGTAGGAATTTGCACGTCTTAGCGACTTAAATGCAAATTAAAGAAAATTAAAAAGTTAAAATCTATTAAATAAACGCTATCACTATTTTTAAAGTGATGAACGTCTAAAACCTAAAACGTACGTTTTAATAAAATTACGTAAACGTACAAAAATAAAAGTAAAAAGTGATCAATATAAACCCACAAATATGAAATTTATATTTTTGAGATCCTAAGAATAAAAGAAATTATTTAGAAAAGGAAAATTATTTATTTAACTTATATATTATTTATTATTAATTAATTATTATTTAATACTATTTATTAATACACTATTTAATTTAGAAAACTAAAATAAGTTAAGAAAAATAAAATAAAAAAAACTTAGAAAAATCTAAAATATTATAAAACTTATTTTAAAAACTAAAAATATATTTATTATACTATTTATTCTATTTAATATTTAATTAATAAGTAATTAAACTAAAATTAATTCTAAAAATTACTAGATGACAAAAGAAAAATCTAGAAAAATTTATAAAAGTACTTTAATATAAAAGAGTTTAATTAAAAATAAAAAATTTACAGAAGTGCTTATAAATAAGCTAAAAAGAAATTAAAATAGATATTCTAATAAATAGAAACTATTACTATAAGTATTTTTGGCTTTTTGTGGTTTTTATTTTATAAAACTATTAAAATACCTAAAATAAGAAACTAATACAAAAACAACAAACTTGGAAACTCAGAATAAGCACTGAAATTGCTTATTTACCCCAACAGTTGACTTTGTTTGACTTTAGAAGGAAATAAGCTCAAATGAGCTTATGTGGGGTCCACTATGGTGAATTCTGATTCCAATAAGTTACTTTAACTATATTTAGCAAGATTCAACCAATTGAGTAGCTTGAATAAGCCACAAAACACAAATAAGCACTTAGCTTATTGGATTCTGAGACAGAAAAATGGGACAACTTTGTGAGGTAAAACCTAGTGGGGTCCACAGGTTCCAAGGTCAAACAAAGGGTCAAAGGTTCAAGCCTGGTAGGAGGGGGGTTGGAAGAACCAAGATTTAAGGTGTGGGACCCACTGGTGAGCTCACAAAGAGCTTGTGAAGTGAGGGGTCCAAACTGAGTTCACTCAGTTTTCTGAGTGAATGAAATAAGCTTGTAAGCTTATTAAAAGCTTTAAAACAAGCTAATAAAGAAAATAAAAAAAAATAAGTATTATGTATATATGGTATATTAACAGATATGAACAAGTGTTTTCACTGGATCTGGCTAATAAGCTTGGAATAAGCTTTTAAGCACTTCCAACAAAACTGATATCCAAACACCCTAGACAGGCAAACAATATGGGTAAATTAAGCTTATGAAATAAGCTCAAATGAACTTATTGATTGCTTAACTATAAAGTGGGGCTGGTAAGGATTTCAAAATGCCAAAGCTTGATCAGTGGTGACCACTGATTAGCTTATTGAGGGCTTATGAAGATTGGGTGGGTTGCTGAGTTCACTCAGTGAACTGAACAAATGGACAAGCTTCAAGCTGACTTGCAGACCTAGTTAAAGGCTTTGAAAATGAAAATAAAAGCTTGAACTTTTGAAATGAGCTGCTTAGCTTCTTAAAGAGCCAAAGATCACAAGCCAAAGCTCAGTGATGAGCTTATGATGGGCTTGTGGAATTGCTTGTATACACTGGATGATCAGTGGTTTGTTTGATTTGGTAGCACAAGTTTAAGCAAAATAAGCAGTACAGATAAGCAATTAAAGGGCAAATAAGCACTTATTCAAGTAACTAGCCACAAGGGCATCACAAACAACCAAAATACTCAGACCAACACTCACTTATCAAGCTTGTGCAAGCTTGTAAAAATGGGTGTCAAAACTGTGAACAAGGGAGGCTTATGAAGAATCACTTAACAACAAGCACAAATTAAGCACTCTAATCAACTAGTATAAAAATTATGAAAAATAGTAACAAAGAGATCAGCAACAAGACTATATTATCCTACAAGCTCAAATCCTAATATCAATTAACAAGCTCACAATTCGGATCCAAAGTTCATTCAAAAATTGTGCAAGCTGCAAATTTGACTTTTTGTGTTAACACTAAGTTTGACTAAAGTGAGCTTTGATCTAGATTTACTGATTAAGTATGTTGTATTAAGCTATGATATGGCTAAATTAAGCTAGGTTATCAGATTATAAGCTAATATGTGAAATATGGAACTTATTACTCCAACAGATTACAAACTAGACTAGATTAAGTACTAATTTGACTTTTACACTAATAAGACCTAAATATAATGACTGAACTGAGCTAATATGATCTAAACTAGCATGCAGCAACAAGTATTAAGCAACAATAACAGGCATAAACTCAGATAAGCAACTTGATCCAAACACACCTTAGCAAGGCAGTTTTCTAGATTAGTGTTACAAATCCACAATTTACAACATGAGACTGATTTCTAACACTTGATACAGATGAACTCAGATTAAATGGACACAATTACACAGATAACAACAACTATAACCTATTAATCTCTACTTATACTAATTTGACTGTTTAACTAAAATTATTATCAACTAAGATTTCCTACTAACAACCTACTGATTTTACTTTATATTATCACTAACAAACATCAACTAAGCATGAATCAAGAGAATTTAAGCTAAAATAAGAACTATAACAGTAAATGCCAAAAATCAAGATATAAGCTTACAACTTGAGTTAATGCCACAACTGAGAACCAAGAACTGAATATCACTCCTATATGCTCTCCACAGAGCACTATAACCAAGGCAATCCAGAATAGCACTTGCTCCAAGCTTCTTCTACAGTAACTTTTATATTAAATTCCTAATTACTTGTTTTCTTTTTGATGTTTTCCTTTTTTAGTGATTATTGATTGTTTAAGATGACTTAAAAGCTTGCTAAAGCTTACTGAGAGCTTAGTAGTGTTATTTATAGTCCTCTAAACAACAATCATCAACAGAATTTAAAATACTTGAATTGAAAATGGGACAAAGTTGAAATGACCTTGAAAATTAAGATAGATTAAAACTGAGTAAACCAAGTTTGTTATTACACTTTAGCAAAGGTAATTAACAACTGAGAACAGAAATTTAAAGATTATACTAATGTTACAAACTACTTTGATTAACTACGATTGATCATAAACTAGATTATTATTATGATGATTCTCTTCTTCTTCTTTCTTCTGTATTTATCACTCATTTGCATTCCACTAGTCCAAAGATATTATCCCACATCAAATCACAGCCATTCATTGAGTCAATTTCATCTTGTCCGTTCAAACTCATTTTGGCGCCAAAACTCACCACGTGGATATGAGGCAGTTTAAGCACAATTAAAGCTTCTTGTTGCATTGTGGAGGTGTAGGGGACACATTTGGTGAAGTTTAGGCCAAGTTGGGGCAGTTTTGCTCAAAACCGTGGGTAAGTATGTGAACAGTGGTGGTTTTGGTTGATAAAGGGGTGGGGAAGCATTTATTGTGGCGTGTTTCTGCTGTGAGAGGTGGTGAAGGAGTGGGTAGAGTGATAGGGGTGAGCTGGATGGGGTGAGGTGGAAGTTACAGGTGGTGGAGAGGTGGAAGACGAAGAAAACGGGGGTGTTTGGTTTTATTTAATTACAAAGGGAAGGGATTGGGCTGGTGGAGTTGGGCCTGGGTAATGGATTTGGATTTTTGGGTAATAATAATAATAATAGGGTCCGGTTGGTATATAGAGCCCAAGGACCAATCATGTACTTTCTTGAAAATTGAGGGGTCTAAATTGCCAACTTTTCAAACTTTATCCAAGGGACTGAATCTGCAATTAACCATTAATACAAGGACCATATATGAATATTTTTCTATTTTTTAAACCTTAAGGACCAAATTTGTCAATTTCAAAACTCCAGGGACCAAACTCGTATTTTCTCAAAACTTTTCTCATAAGGACCAATTATGTCAAACATGAATAGCACAAGGTTTATTTTGATTAATTTCCAATTTTTAAAACCTTAGGGACTAATTTTGACATTTTTGCAAAGTTGAGGGACCAAAGTTGTAATTTTGAGATTTTTAACTTCAAAGGATTATTTTGAACAACTTGTGAATCCCAAGGACCTAAAATGATATTTTTTACAAGTTTTGATTAACCAGGGACTAGATTTGCCAATTTATCAAAGATCAGGGACTGAAACTGTAAATTATGTATGTTTTGCATGTTTTTCATCAGTTTTCATCCCTTTTGCACTTTAATACCTAAAAACACAATTTGGAGATATTTCCAGTATTTTGAAGCATATTTGTATGTTTTCAGATATTTTTGTAGCTTAAATGTGAACGAAATGATGAGTATTTAGACACTCATCAATCCCCCACACTAAACTATTGCTAGTCCCTAGCAATATTTTATGAAAATTTTAATGGATTTGAAAGACTCTTTACCAAAAGCCATCACTTCTGGAGTAGCCAAGATGTTTCAGTTCAAATAAGAACTATGGTCCACCTGATAACCATGTGATTTTGAGCAAACCACAAGCTGTCAACGGTTTTGATTCGTCTTTACCAGAAGCCGTTTGCTTCTGGACTAGCCAACTCTTTCGCTTTTTAGGATATGGCGAGTTGAGGCACCATACAATTTTAGGCAAATTGCAAGCCATAAACGGATTTGAGTTATCTTTACCAAGAGCCGTTTGCTCCTGGATTAGCCAATCCTTATGTGGGTTAGACATGGTGGACTGATTACCATTTATTGCGTTCTAAGTGAGAAAAATTTTTAAAATTTTGGCTAAAAATGGGGTTCTTGATGGAATATGTGTTTGAATTCTCGTGAGAATCCCCCCCACACTTAGAACTGAATATTGCCCTCAATATTCAAAGCACCGGATATTAAACCGAACTTAGAACGTAAAAGGAAAATATTACTTAGCCTTTATTTAAGATGTATATACATACATATATATTTTTTAATAATAATTTTTTTTTTTTTTTTTTTTTTTTTTTTTTTTTTTTTTTTTTTTTTTTTTTTTACAACATGTGGGCATCTCCCCCACACTAGGGTGTTACACATGGGTGAAAACCCATGTTTTTGCTAATGTTTTTGATTCCCGAGTCACTAGCTGGACTCGACCCCGATTTGATTTATTTCCTCCCAAACTGTCAGGTTTATTACGCAAGCTAGCCACTTGTGAACGGATAACTGTAATAAAGAGCTCCTGAACAGGTTGGGAGAAAAAGCATTTTAAAAATCCATGGGGAAGTATCTGGATCTAAACCAATGTTATATGGAATATCCCAGGGTCAAAGGTAACATCTTCACTCCCGAATGAGTGAAGAGAAGGAGAAATCACCGGGTAGGTGAAGGGTAGTAGGGAGATCAGAACAGCAGTAATCACAAGAACTTCCTCCTCAAGAATTTGAAATTTAATTGAAGGAGGAGAGGTCTTATGCTTGATCTCAGGAATTTTATCAGTTGGTTCAACTGATTTGGATTCCTCTTTATGAAGTTGCTTGGTTGTGAGAGTGGAATAATTGTCTGGGTATAACAATTGTTCAAGAAGAAGAATAACATCTTCCTCTTGATCACTCTCTGTATCATCAATACCAGGAAGAAATGTATCCAGATTGAGATAATCATCAATCTCATCCATAATAGAATCACTTTCCTCATCTAGAATTAAGGGAGTGGAAGAGTCGGAAATGATGGAATGAGACAATGGAGTGGGATCACCACTCACCAAATCATGAACATAACCAAGATTTTCTTGAGAGTACTCCTGTAAGGTAACATCAATGACATCGATTCGGTTAACCGATGCAGAGTTATAATTGGAGGAGTACTTTGAAGTTTGATCATGGTTGAAGGTAATAGCCTCATTACCTACACGCAATGTGATTCGACGCTCAAATACATCTATAAGAGCGTGGCCCGTTCTTAGGAATCCTCGTCCAAGAATGAGAGGAACTCTAGGATCAGCATCAAATTCAACAACCACAAAGTCAGCTGGAAAATGGAACTTCCCTACTTTCACAAATACGTCCTCGGCAATACCGAGGGGCATAGATACTGAACGATCTGCAAGCTCAAGAGTCATGCAGGTAGGGGTAAGTTTAGGAAGAGAAAGTTTCTTCCATACTGAATTAGGCATCAGGTTGATGCTGGCGCCCAGATCGGCCAAGGCGTTGCATGCAACCATTCCTGGAAATTCACAAGGTAAGATAAATTTACCAGGATCTCCAAGCTTCTCGGGAAGTTTCTTTAAGATAACTGCAGAGCAGTTCTCATTTAGAGAAGTTTTTGCCAATTCAACCAGTTTTTCCTTGTTGTTTAACAACTGTTTGATTGTTGATGCGAACTTGGGCATCAAGATGACAGCATCCGCAAGACTTATGTCAAATTGCAAATCTTTAAAGATTTGCAAGAGTTTGTCTGTTTGATAATTAGACCTCTCGCGGTGTTCTTGCTCATTTAAACGTGAAGGGTAAGGAATGGTAGGCTTAAAAGGTTTGGATTTAGGGGCAGTAGGCTCAGGAGTTTCATCAGTCTCAAAGATAACTCCTTGTTTGGCTTTCTTTCGAGGGACAACTTGCGGTTGGACGTGTGCGGTACTTCGTGGGCTTGGAGTTTGCACCTGGTCCTTGGCAACCTCGGGCTCTTTTTCCACATCGTATAACGGTGGTGGAATAGGAGTAGAGGGTCCCTCATAAGCAGCACCACTACGAGTGGTGACAGCTTTGATGATGTTGGAATCCTCCTCATCATCACTATTATCAAGAACACTCTTTCGGGAAGCATTAAGCATATGAGAATAAGTCATAGCTGCCCTTTGGTCATAAAGATTGTTTGACAAACTTTTAACCTTGAATCGTGAAAGAGTGGGATCTATCTTTGATGATGTAGGATTAATTGGGGGTGTAGAATTTGGGACAACTGTGGTTGCTCCAACTTGAGTTGTATTACTACGAGTAGTAACAGCTTTGAGTTCACCCCTAGGATTCGCAACAGTATTACTCGGGAGACTTCCCGAGGTGGAAGGTGGAACGAGTTGTTTCACCAAATCAGATATCATACTCTTAAGATCATTCTTCAGCTCATTATTGTTCTTTGCAATTGAAGAATCAAATTCGTTCTTCAAATTGGAGATTTGGTTTTGAACCACTCTCATTTTAGCATCAGTAGCCTTGATGTGGTTAGCTAGTTCAGCAGATTGAGATTCTTGGAACGATACCATTTGATTATTAGGAGCTGAATACCCTTGATTAGGATTTGAATTTCCCCTATGTGGTAGGTATTGAACAGGAACAATCTGATTGTTCTGAGTACGATATTGATTTTGATTATTATGCCCTCTTGGCTGATTAGGATTAGACCTATTTGAATTGTTGGGTTGATATGATCCTGATGGTCCCTCTTGGTTATTAGCACGGTAATTTGTTTCAGCTTGAGGATGGTATTGGTTACCTCCTTGATTGAAATTACCGGCTAGAGCATCGACTTCAAATGCATTGCCATCGGTGGCAGTACAGTTGTAGTATGCATGAGGACCACCACAAGTGACACATGGTTCAATCTTTTTGACTTCAGCTGGTTTGGATGACTCTTTCTTTTGGTTAAGAGTCAAATTTTTAAGAGCATCCATGAGTTGAGCAAACTGAGTATTGTCAACAGCTTGAGTCATGGGAGATGAAGTAGAAGGTGAATCACTTGCTTTGGGAGCAACTGGTTTGTTTCTTGAGGTACGGACCTCAGCTTTGTTTTCTATAATGGCTAAAGCATCCTTTGTTGTTCGATTCAAAAAATTACCTCCAGCGGAGGAATTAAGAGAGTCTTGATCAGCTTGTCTTATGCCATTATAGAAAGTATCCAGATATATCAACTCAGTAAATCCATGATGAGGACAGTTGCGTAGCATTTCCTTAAAACGATCCCATGATTCACTGAATGTTTCATCAAAATGTTGTGTGAATTTCATGATTTCATTCCGGAGATTCGTGGTTTTTGAAGGAGGATAGAATTTATGCACAAATTTCTGTACTAAATCTTCCCACGTTTCAATCGACTTAGGGGGTTGTTTATCAAGCCAGATCCTGGCGGGCCCATCGAGAGAAAACGGGAAAAGAAGAAGTTTGATTGCATCTTCAGGGACGTTTTTACATTTCAAGGTGGATGTGATTTTATTGAACCACCGAATGTGATAGTGAGGATCGTCCCTTTCAAACCCATAGAATTGACGCGCTGTCACTAGGTTTATTAACCCTGTTTTAAGCTCAAAGTTCTCAGCTACGATGGCTGGAACAACAATGGCATCTCCGTACCCATCGGTGGGTGCCTGGAGAAGTTCATTCATCGTTTGCTCATCTGCCATTTTGACAGGAATTTTTGGCTCAGTACGTATCTCGGGTACGACTGATGGAGCAGAACGTCTACGACTTCTTCGAGGTATGGCTACAAGCTCGCGAAGAGGACTTGATGACCTTGAAGAACGAGTGCGCATGCACTAAGACGCGTCTAAGGATCCTTGAAGAAAAGGAAACTCAGAAGAGGTGCGAAGAGTATTTTTGCGATTATTTATCTTTTATATATATATAAAGAAAATATTTTTGTTTTTATATTGTTTAAGGAAGATTAAAATAAGATATTATATATAATATATATACAAAGGATAGATAATCAGCCAACAAAAATTGTTCAACGCAGCACAGCCTCCCCGGCAGCGGCGCCAAAAATTGATTCGCCTTAAAACTAGCCTACTTATTCAGTCAACCACTTGTGAGAGGTCAACTAGGCAAGTAAAACTAGAAAGAGGCAAATGCAATAATCCGAGGTAGGACAGTTATATTCCCGGGTCGTTTATTCCCCAACGAGGTTGTGATATCCTGTGATTGAACAAATGTTTTATATAGCTTGGTTGATTAGGAATAGGGTTATGAATGATTTGTCACAATACTAAAAGTATGAATAACTCAAAATGAGTTATATTAACTAATAAGTACGATCAAAACCCTAGAAACGTAAAACGTATTAAAAACAAATCGATTATAATTATAGTAGGAATTTGCACGTCTTAGCGACTTAAATGCAAATTAAAGAAAATTAAAAAGTTAAAATCTATTAAATAAACGCTATCACTATTTTTAAAGTGATGAACGTCTAAAACCTAAAACGTACGTTTTAATAAAATTACGTAAACGTACAAAAATAAAAGTAAAAAGTGATCAATATAAACCCACAAATATGAAATTTATATTTTTGAGATCCTAAGAATAAAAGAAATTATTTAGAAAAGGAAAATTATTTATTTAACTTATATATTATTTATTATTAATTAATTATTATTTAATACTATTTATTAATACACTATTTAATTTAGAAAACTAAAATAAGTTAAGAAAAATAAAATAAAAAAAACTTAGAAAAATCTAAAATATTATAAAACTTATTTTAAAAACTAAAAATATATTTATTATACTATTTATTCTATTTAATATTTAATTAATAAGTAATTAAACTAAAATTAATTCTAAAAATTACTAGATGACAAAAGAAAAATCTAGAAAAATTTATAAAAGTACTTTAATATAAAAGAGTTTAATTAAAAATAAAAAATTTACAGAAGTGCTTATAAATAAGCTAAAAAGAAATTAAAATAGATATTCTAATAAATAGAAACTATTACTATAAGTATTTTTGGCTTTTTGTGGTTTTTATTTTATAAAACTATTAAAATACCTAAAATAAGAAACTAATACAAAAACAACAAACTTGGAAACTCAGAATAAGCACTGAAATTGCTTATTTACCCCAACAGTTGACTTTGTTTGACTTTAGAAGGAAATAAGCTCAAATGAGCTTATGTGGGGTCCACTATGGTGAATTCTGATTCCAATAAGTTACTTTAACTATATTTAGCAAGATTCAACCAATTGAGTAGCTTGAATAAGCCACAAAACACAAATAAGCACTTAGCTTATTGGATTCTGAGACAGAAAAATGGGACAACTTTGTGAGGTAAAACCTAGTGGGGTCCACAGGTTCCAAGGTCAAACAAAGGGTCAAAGGTTCAAGCCTGGTAGGAGGGGGTTGGAAGAACCAAGATTTAAGGTGTGGGACCCACTGGTGAGCTCACAAAGAGCTTGTGAAGTGAGGGGTCCAAACTGAGTTCACTCAGTTTTCTGAGTGAATGAAATAAGCTTGTAAGCTTATTAAAAGCTTTAAAACAAGCTAATAAAGAAAATAAAAAAAAATAAGTATTATGTATATATGGTATATTAACAGATATGAACAAGTGTTTTCACTGGATCTGGCTAATAAGCTTGGAATAAGCTTTTAAGCACTTCCAACAAAACTGATATCCAAACACCCTAGACAGGCAAACAATATGGGTAAATTAAGCTTATGAAATAAGCTCAAATGAACTTATTGATTGCTTAACTATAAAGTGGGGCTGGTAAGGATTTCAAAATGCCAAAGCTTGATCAGTGGTGACCACTGATTAGCTTATTGAGGGCTTATGAAGATTGGGTGGGTTGCTGAGTTCACTCAGTGAACTGAACAAATGGACAAGCTTCAAGCTGACTTGCAGACCTAGTTAAAGGCTTTGAAAATGAAAATAAAAGCTTGAACTTTTGAAATGAGCTGCTTAGCTTCTTAAAGAGCCAAAGATCACAAGCCAAAGCTCAGTGATGAGCTTATGATGGGCTTGTGGAATTGCTTGTATACACTGGATGATCAGTGGTTTGTTTGATTTGGTAGCACAAGTTTAAGCAAAATAAGCAGTACAGATAAGCAATTAAAGGGCAAATAAGCACTTATTCAAGTAACTAGCCACAAGGGCATCACAAACAACCAAAATACTCAGACCAACACTCACTTATCAAGCTTGTGCAAGCTTGTAAAAATGGGTGTCAAAACTGTGAACAAGGGAGGCTTATGAAGAATCACTTAACAACAAGCACAAATTAAGCACTCTAATCAACTAGTATAAAAATTATGAAAAATAGTAACAAAGAGATCAGCAACAAGACTATATTATCCTACAAGCTCAAATCCTAATATCAATTAACAAGCTCACAATTCGGATCCAAAGTTCATTCAAAAATTGTGCAAGCTGCAAATTTGACTTTTTGTGTTAACACTAAGTTTGACTAAAGTGAGCTTTGATCTAGATTTACTGATTAAGTATGTTGTATTAAGCTATGATATGGCTAAATTAAGCTAGGTTATCAGATTATAAGCTAATATGTGAAATATGGAACTTATTACTCCAACAGATTACAAACTAGACTAGATTAAGTACTAATTTGACTTTTACACTAATAAGACCTAAATATAATGACTGAACTGAGCTAATATGATCTAAACTAGCATGCAGCAACAAGTATTAAGCAACAATAACAGGCATAAACTCAGATAAGCAACTTGATCCAAACACACCTTAGCAAGGCAGTTTTCTAGATTAGTGTTACAAATCCACAATTTACAACATGAGACTGATTTCTAACACTTGATACAGATGAACTCAGATTAAATGGACACAATTACACAGATAACAACAACTATAACCTATTAATCTCTACTTATACTAATTTGACTGTTTAACTAAAATTATTATCAACTAAGATTTCCTACTAACAACCTACTGATTTTACTTTATATTATCACTAACAAACATCAACTAAGCATGAATCAAGAGAATTTAAGCTAAAATAAGAACTATAACAGTAAATGCCAAAAATCAAGATATAAGCTTACAACTTGAGTTAATGCCACAACTGAGAACCAAGAACTGAATATCACTCCTATATGCTCTCCACAGAGCACTATAACCAAGGCAATCCAGAATAGCACTTGCTCCAAGCTTCTTCTACAGTAACTTTTATATTAAATTCCTAATTACTTGTTTTCTTTTTGATGTTTTCCTTTTTTAGTGATTATTGATTGTTTAAGATGACTTAAAAGCTTGCTAAAGCTTACTGAGAGCTTAGTAGTGTTATTTATAGTCCTCTAAACAACAATCATCAACAGAATTTAAAATACTTGAATTGAAAATGGGACAAAGTTGAAATGACCTTGAAAATTAAGATAGATTAAAACTGAGTAAACCAAGTTTGTTATTACACTTTAGCAAAGGTAATTAACAACTGAGAACAGAAATTTAAAGATTATACTAATGTTACAAACTACTTTGATTAACTACGATTGATCATAAACTAGATTATTATTATGATGATTCTCTTCTTCTTCTTTCTTCTGTATTTATCACTCATTTGCATTCCACTAGTCCAAAGATATTATCCCACATCAAATCACAGCCATTCATTGAGTCAATTTCATCTTGTCCGTTCAAACTCATTTTGGCGCCAAAACTCACCACGTGGATATGAGGCAGTTTAAGCACAATTAAAGCTTCTTGTTGCATTGTGGAGGTGTAGGGGACACATTTGGTGAAGTTTAGGCCAAGTTGGGGCAGTTTTGCTCAAAACCGTGGGTAAGTATGTGAACAGTGGTGGTTTTGGTTGATAAAGGGGTGGGGAAGCATTTATTGTGGCGTGTTTCTGCTGTGAGAGGTGGTGAAGGAGTGGGTAGAGTGATAGGGGTGAGCTGGATGGGGTGAGGTGGAAGTTACAGGTGGTGGAGAGGTGGAAGACGAAGAAAACGGGGGTGTTTGGTTTTATTTAATTACAAAGGGAAGGGATTGGGCTGGTGGAGTTGGGCCTGGGTAATGGATTTGGATTTTTGGGTAATAATAATAATAATAGGGTCCGGTTGGTATATAGAGCCCAAGGACCAATCATGTACTTTCTTGAAAATTGAGGGGTCTAAATTGCCAACTTTTCAAACTTTATCCAAGGGACTGAATCTGCAATTAACCATTAATACAAGGACCATATATGAATATTTTTCTATTTTTTAAACCTTAAGGACCAAATTTGTCAATTTCAAAACTCCAGGGACCAAACTCGTATTTTCTCAAAACTTTTCTCATAAGGACCAATTATGTCAAACATGAATAGCACAAGGTTTATTTTGATTAATTTCCAATTTTTAAAACCTTAGGGACTAATTTTGACATTTTTGCAAAGTTGAGGGACCAAAGTTGTAATTTTGAGATTTTTAACTTCAAAGGATTATTTTGAACAACTTGTGAATCCCAAGGACCTAAAATGATATTTTTTACAAGTTTTGATTAACCAGGGACTAGATTTGCCAATTTATCAAAGATCAGGGACTGAAACTGTAAATTATGTATGTTTTGCATGTTTTTCATCAGTTTTCATCCCTTTTGCACTTTAATACCTAAAAACACAATTTGGAGATATTTCCAGTATTTTGAAGCATATTTGTATGTTTTCAGATATTTTTGTAGCTTAAATGTGAACGAAATGATGAGTATTTAGACACTCATCAGTGATACTTCCGTAGAAAATGTCTGGTGCCCTTCATGACTCCAGGTTCATTGGCAAATATGATTGCAGCAGAATTGTCACAATACATATCAATAGGCGATTCAATTGAAGGCATAACACCAAGCCCTGAAATGAATTTCCTAATCCAAACAGCCTCCATTGCAGCTTCCGAAGCAGCTATGTATTCGGCTTCTGTCGCAGACATCGCAATCGTACTCTGCTTCTTGCTCTTCCAGTCAACTGCTCCTCCATTGATGACAAAGACATAACCCGTCTGAGACTTCGTATCATCTTTATCACATTGCCAGGACGCATCACAGTAACCTGTAACACCAAGCTCTGTGTCTGGATTTCCACCATACACTAAAAACATATCTTTAGTATTTCTGAGATACTTCAGAATATGCTTAACAGCAATCCAGTGAAGATTACCCGGATTCTGTTGATATCGACTGGTCATGTTTTGAGCGAACGCTACATCTGGCCTTGTGCATCTCACAGCATACATAATAGATCCTACAGCCGAAGCATAAGGAACTTTCTGCATGCGTGCCACCTCAGCAGGTGTTGAAGCACACATATCGCTACATAAGCCATGCTTTACTTCCATCGGCAAATATCCTTTCTTGGAATTTTGCATACTGAATCTCTTCAATATTTTATCAATGTAAGCGCTTTGACTTAAACCAATTAACCGCTTTGACCTATCTCGGTAGATCTTAATTCCCAGAATGTATGCAGCTTCTCCTAAATCCTTCATGGAAAAACACTTCCCAAGATATGCCTTAACATTTTGCATGCTTGGAATGTCTTTTCCCATAATTAATATGTCATCGACATAAAGAATTAGGAAAATTACATCACTCCCACTAACTTTGTGATATACACATGGCTCATCAAGATTTTGAACAAATCCATACCTTTTGATTTCTTCATCAAATCTTTTATTCCATTGCCTTGATGCTTGCTTCAATCCATAAATGGACCTTTGAAGTTTGCATACACGGTTTGGAAATTGTGGATTCACAAACCCCTCAGGTTGCTTCATATAGATGTCTTCATCTAAGCGACCATTTAAGAAGGCGGTTTTGACATCCATTTGCCATATCTCATAGTCATAGTATGCTGCTATAGCTATGAGAATTCTAATAGCTCTAATGTCTGCTACAGGAGAAAAGGTCTCCTCGTAATCAATGCCATAAGTTTGAGTAAAACCTTGCGCAACTAGACGAGCTTTATAGACGTGTACATTGCCATCCATGTCAGTCTTAATCTTATAGAGCCACTTACTCCCAACCACTGAGGCGTTTAGAGGTAAGTCAACCTCTACCCAGACTTCATTTTCTCTCATGGATTGCATTTCCCCATTCATTGCAACCTGCCATTTATCCTTGTCAGGACTTGCCATGGCAGCTTTATAACTAGTAGGCTCTCCAAGATCTCCTAACATAGTTTCCTCAACCTCTACGTTAAGACATAGACGTTCAGGTGCACGTATATTCCTTACGGATCTACGAACGGGAATCACTTCAACTTCTGGTGGAGGACCCAGACTATCAGGTTCTACCGGAAGTACGTTAGTGTTTTCAGAAGGCAATGCATCTTCATGATCATCTTCCAGATCATAAACTCTCCCACTGAATTCTTGAGATACGAGATCTCTTTCAAGAAAATCTCCATACCTAGCAACAATTACTTTATTATCAGTTGGATAGTAAAAGTAGTAACCCATAGTTTCCTTAGGGTATCCTACGAAGATACACTTTACAGATCTTTGTTGGAGTTTATCTGCTGAGTCACGTCTAACATACGCCTCGCAACCCCAGACCTTTAAATAAGACAGGTTAGGAGCTTTACCATGCCATATTTCATATGGTGTCTTATCAACCTTCTTTGTGGGAACCATATTTAGAATACGAACAACAGATTCTAAAGCATAATCCCAAAAGGATAAAGGTAGAGTGGTAAGATTAAACATAGATCGTATCATGTCCAACAATGTACGATTTCTTCTCTCAGATACACCATTTTGTTGTGGAGTATATGGAGAAGTGAGATTCTGGACAATTCCATTCTCAGCTAAGTAATCTTTAAACTCTTGGCTTAGATACTCGCCTCCTCTATCGGATCGAAGAGCTTTAATCTTCTTTCCCAATTGCAGTTCTACTTCAGCTTTGAAAACCTTAAATGTTTCAAACACCTCATGTTTATGCTTAAGTAAATAAACATAACCATAACGGCTGAAATCATCAGTAAAGGTTAAGAAGTAGCTAGCACCTCTCTTTGACACATGTCTAAGTGGTCCACACACATCAGTATGAATAAGACCAAGTAGATCAGAAGCCCTCTCCATATTGCTATGAAAAGGTTTCTTAGTCATCTTCCCAGATATGCATGACTCACATTTATCAAATGATTCATCATTGATATTTTGCAAAAGCCCTTCTTGTTGTAGCTTATGCATGCGAGCCTTGCCTATATGAGCAAGTCGACAATGCCAAAGATAAGAAGAATTCAAGTCTAACTTTATCTTCTTGTTAATGCTAAACATTGAATTATTATTATTGTTAGATACATTTCCAATCATATCAATTTCAAACACACCATTCACAGTAATTGCTTTAAAATAAAATACACCATTTAAAGAAACATCAATTCCATTACTTGAAATAGTATGAGTAAAACCATCATCCAACAAACTTGAAAAGGAAACAACACCTCTAATTATAGAAGGTGCGTAATGACAATTGTTCAATAACAGTACTAAGCCCGAAGGCAATACTAAACTAAACGTTCCTATGGCTTCAACAGCTGCATGTGCGCCATTTCCCACGTGCAGATATTGCTCCCCATAGGCAAGCTTCCTTTCCACTCTAAACCCCTGAAGTGTATTACAAATGTGAATACCACAGCCCGTATCATATACCCAGGAATTATTATGATTTAGAGTAAATAATTCAATGACAAATAAATTACCTGAAGAACCGGCGCCCGAGGACCCAGCGTTCATCTTATTTGTCCGCAATTCATCAAGATAGAGAGCACAGTTTCTCTTCCAATGCCCAACTGTCTTGCAATGGTGGCATGCTTGATCCTTTTTAGGATTATCCTTCCTAGGAGTAGGGTTCTTCTTGGGTTGAGGTTGATAGGCCATCACCTGTTTGCCTTTGTCAACCTTTCCCTTACCCTTCCCCTTCTTGTTGTTCGCACGCTGCGGTTTTGGCTTATTAATTCTTCCACCCTGAATAGCAAGTACCTGGGCGGTAGGAACCTTTTGAGGCAACCCTTTCTCATAATCAATGAGCAATGCGTGTAGGTCAGTAACTGTCTTCCCCACGCAGTGCATATTGAAATTTCTGACAAAACCATTAAAATCCTTGTTAAGGGATCGATTAATCAGATTCACAGCCATGTCATCCTCATAAGTTTTGCCAAGTGCTTTTAGCTGGTCCATGTAACCTTTCATTTCCAGCACATGAGCACTTACGGGTTTACCCTCTCCATGCCTACAGCTGTGTAACGCGTCGGTCAAGTCATAAATCTCGACGGCAGCTGGTTTCTCAAACATAGTTCGAAGTTCATTGAGCATATTATATGGGAAATAATGTTCGAACTGCTTTTGAAGAGCAGATTCCATTGTTCCCAACATAAGACAAGCCACATCATTATGACGCTTATACTCCAGTTTCCACTCGTCCTTTTGAGCTTGAGTAGCTTCAGGACCAGTTGGTTCAGCAGGGCAAGGTTCATAAAGATATTTCATACGATCAGCAACTCTACAGACAATTCTCAAAGAGCGGTGCCAATCATTGAAATTCTTAGAGCCAGTCAACTTTTCTCGATCAAAAAAGCTTTTGAACGCAGAATTTAGAGCAGTGTTAGTGTTATCGGTGTTTTGAGCCATTTCTACAGAAAAAAGTTCAAAGTATTAGTATTTTCGATAATACACTTTTCAAGAAAATAAATATACCCAACGGTAATATAAACATATAACCATATAATTTTCTCGAAAACTAGGATCCAAATTATCATAGGTTCATTACATCAGTTGATCTGCTAGCAACAAACGCATATAATAAGGTAATCTGTCGAACATTAATTGGCAAACAATTTCCAACTCCTAGATCATTATGGGATTTATATTTTCCAACGCTATTGCAAATATAAACATGTTTCATCCCATCTTATGCCATTGAGTCCAGGTCTCACTTCCTACTCAACTTAAGTGTCTAACTTAAAAAACTGCAAATATGTCCATGTAAGGTCTGACTTTACATAGAGATTTACCTCTCCATTACAATCTCGCCAAGTACTGTCATGACGTAAATTGCAACTTCAAGTGTTCTTTTAATTAGATGGCATATTCTTAATTTTAAAAGGGTACTAGTTTTTGATTTTATGTGGTCAAATCAAATATGTACAAAGATGTCATGCATTCATCTTGTAGCATAATTTTAATAAAAAACTTTTTATTACCAATTCATAAAGATCTAATTATCAAAGTTTTGATTGAGGTATTGGGTTCACAAATCAAGGAATTTAGTATTAATTATCATCCATTATACCGTACTTTTGCATAAGTGTAAACACTTAGTGTTTCGGATAATTACCACCGAAGTGGCGCATGGAATTAAAACTAATTCGCCCTTAAGATGAGCTTGCACATTATATGGCTTACTAAGTAGCTCCACTCGAACTTACAGGGGGCAGAGGACCAGGTACGCGCTAAAGCACAACCTAAGACATCCATTCAGTGTGACTATGCGCACTTCTTTAAACCCCTTTTATTAGTTCATTCGAATGGGTGAGCCGTTCAGTCATTGTACCAAAGTCACCAATCAATTAAACTATATTGACAACTTAACTCTTCCAAAACAATTAAATTTCGCCATTGTTTAGTCCGTATTATTTTTCTATTCAAAATTACCCTTTGCTTAAAACTGTCTAACATAATAAACAAACAAGTAACAAATAAAAAATAAACTACTAAAAAACAATGCGCACATAATAAACAATTTATACGTGTAAACAAGTAGCCACATGCAACTTATTCGATAAAATCCTATTAATAATCAATATCTAGGTTAAATTAATGTATAGATTAATTTAGGGTTTTCACTCCAGCAATAGAAAGTGAGCCACATACATCGATGAATCGATTGCGTAAACCCTTAATTAATTTATACCAAATTGCACATAATTGATTCATTAATCTATTAATTGGAGTCTTCCCCAATTCAAGATTTATCATAAATAAATATGTCTCAACAATTAAACAATATATCAAAGCAACTTATCCATGACTAACATGCATGTATAATCATGGATATCATAACAATTATACAAGTAAGCCACAAGATCGCATATAAAAATTCCATGACACATAACAAATTATTCATGAATTAATCACGTAATCAATATTAATTCTAGGTTTTAATAAGGTTAGCAAACAATTTTCAAAACCCTAAAAAATTTATGTATATGTCGATTTTAAAAAAAATATGTACGCCCCAATTTATAAAAAAAATTCGACCAAAACATAAAAAAAACATAAACCCTAGATTAACATAGCAAACAACATACAAGTATTTGTTTTATTACGCGTTTATGTAATTAATTACTCATTAAAAACCAATGACTCGTGATGCCACTGTTGGAATTATATATCAAGACATTCATATAAATAATCACAAAACATCAAAGTAATATTGCGGAAGCGTATAGGATGTATTAACGAATAATTAATTAACATAAAGAATATGCGTACCTTTGTTGATTCTAGCCGAACAAGAATCAAATCCACAAACTAGCAACGGATGAACCCTAATTTGATTTAGTTAGGATTATGTGAATTACCCCTTACCGTTTTGTAATTCAATCCAAGATAATAACAAAAGTATGTTATTACTAAGTTCTTGTACACACGTACTAAACCGAATTAAAGTACCGCTAGTTTTTATCAAACAAATAACTTGTTAATGTGGAAAAGCTTTGGATCGACCCTAATGGAGGTGTCGACCGGTTTTGGAGACAAAAACACACACAAAACAATTTTAGGGTTTAGCTTATGAGCACAAGAGATAGAAAAACAAGACCCCTAGCCTTGTATATATACCCAAGTAAACTTGGTGAACAAGTTGGTCCTTGTTTCCTTTTCTTGATGGCCGATCGGTTTTAGTATCCCTTAGGGATTCCGGAACCTTCCCAACTTTTGCAATTTAGTCCTTTTCCATAAACATTTAACGACCGTTAGTCCATTACATTAATTACTTAACGTCCGTTAGTTATTTCGTTTAATAAATAAATAAATACAACATTTATATTTAATTATTAACTTTAAATTCTCATACGTAAAGTGTGCAATCCCAAAGTCTCGAGTTCGATCCTAACTCACGTCTACTAATTTATATCCATAAAACCAACAACCTTTTTATATGTTTTATCTTTCGTCAAATAATAAATAGTAAATTGCATTTTTGCAGGTTTCCTCCCTAATATTTTGAAAATGTAGCGCTAGTCCCCATTTTTAATATTTTGTTGTATGTTTGGTCTCTAAATTGCAGATTTGGTCTCTAATGGTTTGAAATTTCCGTTGCATGTTAGTTGCATATTAGGGACCAAACATGCAACAAAACCTTCAAAATGAGGACTATCGCTGCACTTTCGAAACGTTAGGGACGAAACCTGCAATTTAACCATACCTTAAGGACCAAAAATGCAATTTACTCAATAATAAATTTTACTAGTACAATATTTAGAGACAAAGACAAATAGACTAAAATTTTGTGACGGGAAAAAGTGAAAGTAAGGACTCTTTATGGTATGAAAAAGTGAGTATTGGCATCAACTTTTCTCTTATCCTTCTCCTTTGGTTGTCAAAGCCTAACAACCAACTTTAGAATTGGAGAAAATTTGACACTGACGCACAAACATGTGATTTGTGTATATCGTGGTATATAACCTAGCATAGAATCTTTTCTTTTAACTATGTGGGATTCAAGGTTGTCTAAGGTTTTCAAAAAACATATTTTACATTTGAAGTTGATCATTAACGTCACCCGACACTCATAGCAAAATCATCTCGTTCGCCTGCCCTCCCCGAGCAACCACCATGCTATCGAACCATCTGTTGATTTGTCTTTCATTATCAAACATAAAAGCCGACTTTGGTCCCGTTAGAATCTTCACTAAATCCAAACCATCTTCATCCTTCTTCATTCCTCCCATAGTGAAATTTCATGTTTCCTTATTAATAGTCAATCTTTTATGTTATGATTTTCGAGATAGTTTTACATAAACATGTGTTTTAGTATGCCAAATAGAAACTATTAATCTGGATGTTTGATAGTGAAATACGTTGATTCGGTGATTTCGTTGTAGTATAGTGGTAAGTATTCCCGCCTATCACGCGGGTGACCCGGGTTCGATCCTCGGCAGCGACGCCATTTTGATTTTGTTCAAATTCGTAGTATAGATATTTTCCGAAGAAATACAAAGGAATTTATTTTCCGGGTCGCTCTCCCAGCGAGGGATGAATGGAGTTTAACAACTCTGTCGCGTTATTCGGGATTTGAATGGGTAAAAAGGATTTTTAGTGATTTCTAAACTACGGGGCAAGCAATTATAATAAAAGGCAATTAAAACTACTGAATCTATGATGCAAACAAGTAATTATAACTAAGTATGTAATTTAAATCTAAAAACGCAAATAACGTAATAAATAAAACGTGATTAAAATGCAAACTAATCTATTTAAACTCCTAAAAGTGAACTAATAATTTTCTACAGCTAAGAAAGTGATTTAAATATTATCTTAAATTTAAAACTAATTTTTATGATTTTTGTTGATTTTTTTTGAATTAAAAACTATTTTTGGACTTTTAAAATAGAAGTAAAATGCTAAAAATTATGAAAATTGACAAGAAAATTACAAAAATATTTTTCAAAAATCTAATTCAACTAAAAAGAATATTAAAAACTGGAATTACATTTTTTTGACTTTTTCTCTATTTATTATGAATTAAAAACTATTTAAAACTAATTAAATTCCTAGAAAATTCTATTTGGACTATAAAAAATCTGGAAAAATACTTTTTATGACTTTATGAATATTATAAACTGAAGAAAATTATTTTTGTATTTTTCTGAACATTTTATGATTTATTTGAATTAAATGCTAATTAAAAAATCTAGAAACTGAATTTAAATGCAGAAAAATAGTAAATGGACAGAGAAAATTATGAAAAGTTCCAGAAAAGTTCTAAAAACTACTGAGATGCCATGAAAAATACTAAAAACAACTTCTGAATGCAGGAAAAGCAAATGGGCATGAAACTGATATGGAAAGCTATATAGAAATAAGCTATAAGCTGCCTAAAAGCTACCAATAAACTAAAATTAACCTCAACTATCTTAAACCATACTAATGCAACTGATATAGATCATATAAGCACAAGCTAAAAGCAACTTAGCACAATATCAGGTTCTAAGATCAATAAGCCAAACAGTCTTAATAAGCCAACTTTAAGCCCACATTCAACTAGCTTATAAAAATCCTAAAATTAAACTAAAGTAGGCTTACTAACAACCACCAACCAGAGATCTAGATTCCAAAATCTCAGCTAAAAGTGACTAAAGATGATTAAAATTCAACAACTAGAGCTAGTTAGGAGAAAACTAAACTGATATAGCAGCTTAAAAGGGGAAGTGCAGACCTAATAAGCTATTCTAAAAAGCTTCTAAGGAACTCTAAGAGGCATCACAAATAAAAACTGATCAATAAGCTATAATGAATATTAAAGATCAGATTAGAGGATAAGCAGATACAAGCAAATTGATCCAACTGATATAGAACAATGCAGCAGAACAGGACAAGATCAACTCTCAACTACCAACTTTAAGCTTCTCAAAAGCTACTAAGAAAAATTCTAAAAATTATAACAAAATAACATTTGAAATGACAAGAAAGCAAATATTTAAAGCCCAAAATCTCAGAATGATTTGATAAAAATTGAGGAAATTAAAAATCAAAAATAAAACCAAATTGAACACTATTTGAATGTTTGACTTTTTCTGATTTTAAACAAACTTTGACTAAAATGAAATTTGATCCTAATCTAATGACTGAAAATGGAATTATAAGCTATGTTAAGACTTAGTAAAGCTACATTAATAACTTCTAAACCTAGCTTCTACATTTATGAAGCCTACATTTACTTAAAACTTACTGGAATGAAATCTAAAGAGAAAGCTGACTTTTATGAAAAACCAAAACTGGAATTGATCAATTTATCCTCTTAATACCTATTGTTGACTAAAACAATCACTAGCACCTCCTTAAACAGATTTTAACTCAGAAAACTATCCTAAACCAAACACCACTTTAAAACTCCAAAATGTAATTTAACCACTAAAATTGAAAGTAAATTGACTACAACTGATTTTAAACAACCAACTAACCTCAAAACTCAATTCAATAGCAGATTACAAGCAGAAATGAACCTAGAACTTGTCTGACTTTAAAATTTGACTTTCGTTGATTAATCTCAAAATCGGAGTTTTAGACAGAGAAGATGAGAGACTAAAGTTCATATAAGCTTATTGAGCTTATATGTTACCAAGCTTGTAACATATTTTGAACAAATTAACTTTGACAAAATAAATTCATAAATTGCATTTAAATCAAAAGCACTCTTACAATTACTGAAATCAAATTACATAAACAATTACACTATGAAAGCAATTAAATGACAGAAAATTAAATCGCCAAGGTTTTCTAATTACATGAAAACTGGACAATCTCTAAACTGTGATGAATTGGGTTTTTATAGCAGAGGCTTGGGATGCCTTTAAGAAGCTCCTAGATGTCCAATCAGAGCCATAGATCTTTCTCCTTGTCATCCAAATCAATCAGAGCCCTTAGATCACTTTCATGATGTGTTACGACCAATAGGAGGGTTGCTTTCATCCACGCTGTCATTCCCATCACACGGATTGCCAGCTTGGCAATCCAAGATGCTTAGTACAATGCTTGCTCAGGGGTATGGTGGGTAATTCCATTGGGGAAGAAAGGAGCACAGTGAAATTTACGCTTTGGAGGGAATGGGTACAAAGAGGATTTTAATATATTTATTTGACCGGTTTCTATTTGACTTGGGTGGGTAAATGGTATAAACGGGTGTAAGTGGTTAAAATGGTAAACGGGTAGGATTATTTAAGGGGTGGGCTTGGGTAGGATTTTGGGCTTAGGATTGTAGTGTTATTTTTTGGACTTTGGATTTGGTTAGTAAATAAGGACCATTCATGTACTTTTAGATATTTCAAGGATTAATGGTGCAATTTGTGAATTGGTAAAGGTGATTTTGGTAATTTGTTACAATGAAGGGCATAAGGGTATAAAGGGTAATTTAGGAAACTAAGGGGTGATTTGTGTAATTTAGGGTAAGTTGAGGGTGTATTTGTGTAATTTTGTAAAGTGAGGGGTGTAAAGTGTAAACTTCCCGAACATGTCCCACAACTCCGTAAATTGATCTTTTGAGCATCAAAATCCATAAAATAGCATCCCGGCATCGGCTTTTGCACTCTTCTCTCTCTCGTGCTCTGGTTTTCTTCGGTTTTGGCTTTCTTTTGTTTGTTTTGTCATATCCATACCTGCACATGCATAAACTCAAGAAAGCAACAAATATTAGACATAAACGGCTCTTTCTTAGTTATTTTGGGCCTGATTTGGTAAAAAAAAATGGTATGTGTTTATAGATATAGATTGTAATGGTATGCCCATGTTTATGGCCTCTCATCTCCTGTAAAAACTAAATTAGAAAAATAATATGTTTTGTGCAATTATGTAAAACAGAAAATTGCGGCAAGAGACAAAAAGGAACGATTTTAGTTAACTGTGTGAGTAAATATCAGCTTTCAAACTTTAGCCCGTTGGGCTACTTTTAAAGTAATGATATCAATAAAAATAGGGGTGTTCATCGGTTCGGTTATCGGTTTGTTTGGTTTATTCGGTTCGGTTTGTTCGGTTAATTTTTTTTTCTAGGTATAACCGAGAACCGAACCGAATCGAAATTAAAATGATTCAACCGAACCGAAAACCGAACCGAACCCCCATAACCGAAAACCAAACTGAATAAACCGAATTACATAAATTTGATTATTTATTCATTTATTTATAAGATTTTTAGAAAGAAAAAAAAAATTAAATATTAAAAAATGTTATATTTAAAAGAGTTTTAATATTTTTTTATATAAATATATAAAAAAATATATATATTTATTTGAATTCGGTTTTCGGTTCGGATTGCTAAAACCATAACCGAACCGAAACCCGAATATTTAATTCGGTTCGGTTCGGTTTTGGCAAATTCGGTTCGATTTGGTTTCGGTTTTCAGTTTATTCGGGTATTATCCAACCCATGAACACCCCTAAATAAAAATAACACTTCTAAACTACCCCGGCTCATCATCTCTTGTTTCAAAAGAAGGGCTCCGTAATCCAGTAACAAGCTTTAGGTGTACCAATAAACAAATGCCCTCAAGGCCCAATAGTTTTATAAGATGCAACATGGAATTTTTTATTTGAAAAAAAAAAAAAAAAAAAGACACAAATTTTTAGCATTTGCAGTAGACGCATCTCTAAGCTCATCAACATTAGTGACATATTGAAGGTTCTTATAGACGTTTAAGTCATACTGTGGACCAGAAGTGTCCAAAAAAATCAAAAGAGCCGAAAAACCGAACCGGTATCGACTAAAAACCTAACCGAATACTAGAATCATGGTTTGGTTCTCGGTTTCTATATTTCCATAATTTCGGCTCTTGGTACGGTTCGGGTTGGAACCGCCCAGTTTTAATACTTTCCCAAAAGAACCAACTCATTTGAAAGTCAACAATTTTAAAGGATTGTTTTGGACTTTGTGTACATTCAACTTATAAATATAAAAAAAAATAATAATAATAATAAAAATAAGAGTAAATTGCATAAATGATTCCTGTGGTTTGCTCAAATTACAGATTTCGTCCTGAGTTTTTGAAAGTGCAGACGGCCTCCCTGTGAGGAAACTTTGGTGTTGTTCCCGTTTCACAATTAGTAAAATGACAAATCTTAGACTAGAAGTGATACATGACTGAAGTAACTATAAAGAAAATCACAATTAAACAAGATATGAAAACTTAGACACACTGAGATTTTCCAACGTTTATATCCTTTATTAATAATGAATAAAAAAGAATATATTACCCAAGTGCTTGCGGAACAGCACTTGGGATTGAATGACAAGTATGGTGTAACTCCTCACTAAGCTTAGGCTAAGTCTAAGCACAACTACTCATGTACCACTGAGCTATCTTAGGGACATAGTTGTATTTGGAGGAGTGAAAGATTGCTTGTATGTGTAATTCACAGTTAATGCACAAGCTTAAAATCTTTCACTCCAACTCTTATGGCTATTTATACATGTATGGTTTTTAACTATATCCTAAAGGACAAACAGACAGGTTACAGAAGACAAAATACTGATGTATTTTGTCTCTGTTTACAATGGCTATTTAGAGTAAGTGACAAGGCTGCTTTCTTCTTGTCAGAGATGACACTGAGCCTGGTAGTTAGCAATTCAGGGAAAGTTTGACTTTGGTTGATAAGGACTTCGTCTTATCTGTTCAAGCTTATCCCGCCTTGTCCCGCTCATTCTTCAGTCTCTTCAGCTATCAGTCTTTGTCTTCAGTATTGTCTTCAGTGATAGTAGTTGGTGAGGAGCTTTGGGATTCAGCATCACTCACTGAATCCACCATCTTCTTCTTGACTCAGTCTTCACCCCTTAAGTTCCGCCTTACTGAGTGGAGAGACTTCTACTTTATCTCTTATTGAGTATCCCGAAGACAGCTCACTGAGTGGCTATGTGCTCAGTAACTTGTTAGTGTTTAAGGATCTAAACACTTAGGGTATTTTCTATTCAAATCCTAGAATTTAAGGGGTTTGGGTATTTACTGAACCCAACAGTCTCCCCTTATTTGGATATACAAATAGCCTAAGTGTTTGATCAGTGTAAGTGAGCAAATGGCTTCTTCTTACACTGAATGTACTAATGAACATAATAAGGAACACTGAATTTTAACAAAACATACATCGTTTATTCATAAGATTACAAGGTTCCTATCACTAGTACAAAAGATGAAATGATAAAAGTTTCAATGAGGTCATTCAAGATGAATTCCCAGTGCTTTTAGCTTTGGCTTCTTGGAGAGGAGGGTCTCTTTGTCTGGGTGGTCTCTTAACTTGGTATTCAAGTCTGTGCAGAACCTGATGTTTTCAGGAGATTTGATTTGAGATGCCACTGTTAGATAACTTACCATTGTAGCCACTTTAGCCTGATTAATGTCACTCCACCTCTGGAATGTTGGGTTCCCATAGACATCAATGTAGAAAAGTCCTCTTTCAGGATTTCCAATGACTAAGCAATTCACAAACTTTACCCCTTCAGGCAGCTCCCTGTTACAGTCAAAACTAGGCACCTTGGCTTCAGGCTCAGATTCAACCCTTTTTCTTTTTCCTTGGGATGATTGAGGTTGAGATCCTTGAGCCTTAGGAAGAGCTGACTATATCCCAAGCTGAGCTGGTGCATCCCTTAGTCTTTCATAACGTTTGCTGAGGGATTTCATTAATTCTTTGACCACCACATTCTTCTTCTTTTCAATAATGGGACCAAGTTCATCAAGCTCAGTGATCTCGAAGTCAGTAAATTTCAAAGGATCATGAACTTCAAAGTCCATTTTATCATCCCCCCTGTAGACATTCATTGCCAGTGGTCTGGATCTGGGGATGATGTAGACATCAGAAATATTTTCATGTGCCCTTCTGCTTGTCATGGTCCAGTTGTAGTGATCAATCCTTTCCTTTCTTATATCAGCATTCCTTTTTTCATCCCTTTTCCTTTTAAAGGTATCCATCTGAGCATCCTGAGCCGCCTTGAACTTTTGGCATGCCTGTCCTTTTTCAAGCTTTTTAGGATCAATTCCCAATTTTTCAGCTTCCTCAGAAACTACTTTGACCAGGGCTTCTCTGCTTTTCCTTTCCTCCACAGCATGTTTCTTACGTTTGTCTTCCTTTTCGAGGTAGGCACTTAGCTGTTCAGGAGTAAGCAGATACCTAGTGTCACCAATTACATAGGGAATCTTGACAGGTTCAGTTATGGTCATGATGGCCTTGCCTTTGTCCTGAACTGATGAAGAAGATGATACCAGTGGGGGTGTAGTTGTGACTACTGGTGTTGTTGTTGCTGTTGTCACTGATATTGGTGTTCCTGATGGTGGGATGGATGAGATGGATGTTGCAGATACAGGTTGAGTTGGCTCCCCCTCAGTGTGAGAGGAAGTCCCTTCAGTAGCTCTCTCCCCATCAACTGTTGCCGCAGCGTCAGTGAGAGCAAGTGTTGGTTATGACACTGAGGGAGAAGGAGCAGCTTGACCCTTGAAGGCTTGATAGATCTCCGAGACCATGGACTTGATGTCTGATGTATCTTGTTGAAGAATTGTGACCTTTTCATCAAGATTGGCCTGAGATAATTCCAGTGCTGTCATTCTAGGCCCGAGATTCCAGGCCACAGAAGTAGAAGATTTAGCCAAATCAGCAACCGTTGTATCCAGTGAGCCAAGGGTGGACTGAATAGCCTGCACAGATGAGGTAAGACCCTGAACATTTGCAGTTTTAAGCATGGTGATGAGTTCAGTGAGACTTGAGGAGTTTTTCATGTAGGTCTCTCTAGCCTCAAGCACTTTGGAGTTGAGTGTAGGGTCTTCCTTGACAGATTCCTTGATCTCATCCAGCTTAGAGTGAGCATCCTGAAAGGTCTAGAGAAACTTCTTCAGGTTGCTATCTAGTTTGTCCAGATAGTCATAGATGAAATCCATGTGCTCATCATTGTTCTCATAGGTAGCCATAACTTCAGCTTTGAGATCCGCATAGCTGGCAGCAGCTTCAACATGTTGATCCCATAGATTGTCAGTGACTGAAGAATATATCTTCCTGGTAGCCCTTTGTAGCCACATAACAAGCTGCCTTTCAGTGAGAGGTTGAATGTTGTCATATTTCTTCAGATTCTCAAGAAGAGGTGGAAGAGTCTGAAGAATCAGAGGAGTCATCATCAGCCTGAAAGGGTGACTCCTCAGGCTTTTGTGGATCAGGCTGTCGTTCTTGTTGTTGAACATCAACGTCCATTTCTTCTCCAGCAGAAAATATCTCTTCCTCACTGTCAGCAGCAATCTCATCTTCAGAGAACAGTATCTCATTGACCTCAGCAACAGTAAGAAGACCAGTGCGGGTGATGGGTTCCGTATCAGCGGGTTATTTTTTTCCCCTGAGTCTTTGTCCCCCAGTGACCCTCAAGCACTGATGGGTTTTTCCCAGTGTCTTCTTCGGAGTTTGGATTGGTTGTGAGTTCCGTATTGACGGGTTGTTTCTTTCCCTCTGAGTCTTTGTCCCTCGATGCTCCTTCAAGCACTGGTGGGTATTTCCCAGTACCATCCTTAAAAGCAGTGGCAGTAATATCCCTATTAGTGGGTTGTTTGTTTCCCCCTAAGTATTTGGGATCAGTTGTTGTGCCCTCAGACGAAAGCTTTGATTTGCGAATGTCCTCATCAGGCTGAGTGGAAGGCGCTCCCCTACCAGCGGGTTGTGTGTGTCCCTCTGGATCTTGGAGAGTAGTCTGTGGGACCAAGGGCACTGATTGTGATGTATCAGTGTCTTTTGTTGTCACCAGGGTGGTTGTTGTTTGGTCGCCCTTAGGTGTCTTATCATTATGGGACTTTCTTTGCCTTTTAGGCTATGCTCCAGAAGCCTCAGGGCCCTGAGACTTGGGTTTGGTTTTAGTCCCAGTCTAAGACTTCCCCTTTCTCTTTTTGGGAGCAGGGTTTGGAGACACTGAGTCCCTCTGGTTGTTTACAACAACCATATGGGTCGTCAATTCTATTTCAGTGACAAGGGATGGGTCCTTTTGAAAATTTTAAGGGCTCAGGGTGGCAGGTAAAGCGCCATATTTATATTCCTGAGGATAGTTACAACCCAGTAACACTTGTAAAGCACAAGAGACAAACCTAGGGTACGAAATGTATTTCGCCCTAGTTTTGCTTTGTAGCTTGGTTACGAGATCACTGTAAATGATCTCCCCTATGTCAAAATTAGCACCATTCATCAAGCTATAGGCCATCATCAACTGAATGGAATTAATCTGTCCAAAAAATTTTGGTCCAAAGCAGTTTTACCCAACTCAGCCTTAACAGTGGTTGGGTCAGGGTGAGCAATATAATTTCCTGGATTATAGTCAAGCCCTGTAGAGGTGCAAAAAGTTTTATAGTCCATAGTGACTGATTGTACCTCATTTAAAATTGAGAATTTGATGAGAAACTCCCTGAGGGGTCTAAGGTCAGTCTCATTAGTTGAGGGTGTCGGGTCATAGGCCACTGCAGTAGGCCAAAACTCCCTGAGGAGGTTTTGGTACAGTATAGAGGGGGACTGAACAAAGGCATGTTTTAGTGGGCAGTTGAACAAAAATTTCATGATTCCCTTATAGGCTAGGATATCACGTGGGTATTCAAAATTGCCTATTACATTGTTTGTTTTAAACTCAACATTGTCAAGATCGCCTACCCACTGGGGTGCAAACTGAAGACTTTGTGTTCTTGCCATTTCCATTAAAAGATTTTAGGGTTTTTGATAACTTTTGACAAGAACAATCAAAGAAGTTAAATTCTTTTAAAAGCTTGTGATGAAAACTTTTGCTTAAAACTGGTTTTAGAGCGAAGAACACACAATTGTTTCTGGGTTGTGAAAATATTTTGACAGAGTTTAGATGCAGAAATCAATTTGTGTGTGTTTTTTGTGTTTTTGAGAGGGGTATTTATAGAGTGGTGAGAGGGTAATTTTTGCACATATGAGGAATTGTAAAGTTATTTATTAAAAACGTTTTATTTACCTCATTTAATGCGACCATTCCACTACCCGCAACATTTTCCCGGTTTTCAAGGAAACAGTTGCAGTGCACAGTAAAAGTGCATTTGCGGTGATTAAAATATCCTAAGGATATTTGTTGTGAGAGAAGGCATTTAATGCCAAGTGGGATGAGGTAAGGTTGAGGTGGACCCATGACTTGGATGACAGGAGGATATAGAGACATATATTCCTATATTAAATTAGCATGTTTACCAACCTAGGACATTAAGTAACTGAAAAACTTAGAGCATTTAGTTACTCATTCAATGCTCTATATCCATTGTCAGGGACCCTGAATGAGTCTTACTCATTCAGTGAGAAGATTTTTGGGCTTTGTTCAAGGATCAAGGACCATTTCAGAGAGAACTTGCTGAGATCAGGGTTGATTATCAGGTTGCTGACTTTCAATGTCAAGCATTCCTAATCCAGCTTTTAGTCTCCTGAAGGTAGGTTCATCCAAGGGTTTGGTGAAGATATCAACAAGTTGATATTCAGTAGGGATGAAGTGGATTTCTATGTCTCTTTTCATGATGTGGTCCCTGATAAAATGATATCTGATATCAATGTGTTTGGTTCTTTGGTGAAGGACAGGGTTTTTGGAGATTGCAATAGCATTGGTGTTATCACAGAAGATGGATGTCATAGTTACTGAGTTGACTTTTCATCCATAACACATTAGCACAGCAGCCTGCAGCTGCCACATATTCAGCTTCAGCTGAAGATATAGCCATTGATTGCTGCTTCTTAGTCTTCCAACAAACCAGTTTTCCTCTAAGAAATTAACAGGATCCTGAGGTACTTTTTCTGTCCATATTACAGCCAGCATAATCAGAGTGAGGATAACCTTTGAGGTCAAACCCTGAACATTTAGGATAGTAAAGTCCAAGGCTTGGAGTACCCTTCATGTATCTGAGAATTCTTTTGGCTGCAGTGAGATGGGATTCCTTAGGATTAGACTGATATCTTGCAATCAGACATACTGAGAATTGTATGTCTGGTCTGGAAGCAGTTACATACATCAGTGACCCTACAATCCCCCTTAAATGAGTTTGATTGATTGATTTCCCAGTGAGATCAGGTCCAATGTTATTTGGAGGAACCATTGGAGTCTTCACTGAGGCACAATTAGAGATCTCATATTTCTTCAAGAGATTCCTGGTGTATTTCTCTTGGCTGATGGTGATTCCTTTATCAGTTTTCCTGATTTGTAGTCCAAGGAAGTATGTCAGTTCCCCCATCATGCTCATTTCAAATTTCTTTGTCATCAGTTTTTCAAACTATTTGCAAAGAGTATAATTTGTTGAGCCAAATATGATGTCATCAACATATACTTGGACTAGTATCACATCTTGTTTTGTCCTATAGATAAACATGGTGTTGTCTATCTTTCATCTGACAAACTTGTTTTGGATCAGGAAGGCTGAGAGAGTTTCATACCATGCTCTAAGAGCTTGTTTCAATCCATATAGGGCTTTGTCAAGCTTGCAGACATAGTCAGGATACTCACAACTCTCAAAGCGTGGGGGTTGCTGAACAAAAAAATCCTCTTTGAGTTCACCATTCAGGAAGGCACTTTTCACATCCATTTGGTAAACTTTGAAGTTCATGTATGTTAGATATGCAAGAAAGATCCTGATGGCTTCCATTCTTGCAACAGAAGAAAATGTCTCATCATAGTCAATGCCTTCTTGTTGACTGTAACCTTTGGCTACAAGTCTGGCTTTGTTTTTTTTATGACAGTGCTGTTTTCATCAATCTTGTTTCTGAAAACCCACTTTTTTAATACAAATAAGCCGTAAAAACGTTTATTTATATTTTACGATCTTCTAATGTTTTGTCGATAACAAATATAAAATCATTTTAACGAAATAAATAAAATACGTAAATGTTTTGAGCCATTAGTTTACTAACACACTTACGTTTTCACATAAAACACTAAACAAGTAATAGTGATTTTATGATTTAGTAATACATATGTACAACTACTAGTGTTTACATATTGGGTAGATATACATAATTAGTATGTATCATAATGGGTAATATAATGGGTAGAAGTTTAAGGTATTTGACCTATTGACCAAATACATTGAATGTAGTTGGGTTTAACCCAAAGTCCATGACCCATACCCATGGAGCATAACCTGTAGGACCTTACTTTTATCAACCTTATCACAAACCCAACACGTATACCAATATAACCACGTGAAACCAAACACAAACGTTAAGCGTAAAGATGAAAGAAATAAAGATTAAGATGTTGGTGACTTGATGTTTAAACAAACCGTGTATGTGTAGATAAAAGATGAACACAATAAGTTGTATATTCCAAAGAAAGAACACACACACACACACTTTCAAGCACACCCCTCAAATGACCATTTGAGGGGTATTTATAGGTGGAATACATGAAAACCTAAAAGGCTTTCCTTTGGGCCTCGTTGGACTTGGATTGGGCTTGGGGTACTTAAGCTTATAAACGGCTAACATACCCTAAAGTTTAACCAATTAGATTAGCCCAATCCACGAGCCCGTTGACTATTCTATCACGATATCTAACACACTTTACAAAGTTCCTAATCGTGAATGACCATCACTTCTAATAAAAACTATTAAGGCTAACAATCTCCCCCTAAGGGGTGGTCATTCAAAAGATGCTCCACTTGATTGGTTCTTTACTTTCCTTGAGCTTGAACTTTGCGTGTAGATATAAAATAGTCTTGATTCTTTGTTCCTTCATGCTTTGTGATCAGATAATGTGGTTGTCTGCCGTTGTCAACTTCGTTGGTTAGGTATCTCCACGTCTTTCTCCACCATGCTCACACTTCTATTTGACTTTGAGTTTCCAATGATGAAGTTCTCGAGTCTTTACACTTTGTAGATTCTTTGACATTGACGAAGAATCATCTTTAACTTTGAGTTGCCTTTGATTTTGATGAGAACTTTCATGTGTTGTTGGTATGAGCATGTGGCGAGTCTGCACGATCCATCCGCTCCGGAGCTTCCATAAGAAGAAAACATAAAAACAGGTTAGTAATAAGCGGATTCCGGTACTTACAAGTTTGAATTTCGAGGGTGTTAACAGCATAGTGTGAAAACACATCTCTAATTCTTACAAAGGCCGTTCCTGAACTGGAGTCCCACAAGTGAGATAACGCGATATACCAAAGTACATCTACAGTTCAGATGAGTCGCTGAAGTACACCGAAACATCACTTCACAACTGTAGACCATTTGAGACACACTAAGCGTAATCCACGGGGAGTTACCGAAGTGACCTGCTGTCAGGGCTGCTTGATGTTGACCCTGGCAGGAGTTTCCATTCAATCACTGAAGATCACAGATGTGAAACTTCTCATAAATGTTCTGGCAGATTGCTAAGACCTGCGTAGGACTCTATAATATATCACTTGTGCCCTTAATGATGAACAATAAGCGATGTCATGACAAGTGTTCCTATGAGATCTTTTGATGAATCTCGTGGCTCTAGACTCAATTAGTGCATTTTGGTTTTCCTGAGCGGAGACTAGGGAGAGGGTCTCCTTCTTCAATATCAACGATCTCTAAGAGAAAGTCGATAGATTATGTAGGGTTCCCAGTGAGAATGAAACATATCCTTTTAAGAGGAATTGAGTGGCTAGAAGGTTAGGTGCAGTGCGTCACTGGGTCCATGACGTCTTGGTCTTCAATACCAGTGTCATCTAGTGACAACCAGTAGCAGATGAGTTGAACCCGGTTTCTGCCCTAAGGTTGAATATGGAGGGCTATTTCTTTTCACCCTTTCTTTTACATTTCTTTTTAATTCTTCAACCCCTTCTTTCTCCTTCCTCACATTACTCCTTTTTTCAATCATTCCTAAGGACTTCTAATACTAGACTATTGGTGATGTCCTTGGGTAGATCCCTCCGGATCTGGCGGATTATAGGACGGATTTCCTATCCTTAGTCACCTTATAACTCCATGACTGTCCTATTGTTGCCATAAAACCATTTTCTTTGAAAATCTCTCAGAGTGTTTATGATTGAAAACATGTTTGAGACACTCCAAGAGTTTTTATATTTTCAGAAACAATCCCCCTTCACATGTGCTTATAAGTTTTGACAGAAATTTGCACATAGAGGGTAGAGTTCGCACTTTTGAATTGATCGACTTTAAATGAACTAGACCGATTCGAGACACGTTTACATCACTAGAGAACTAGCTTGAAATTATTACCCGTCCTGGTTAATTCCATATAAAGTTTCTCGAAATGGTACATTATTCCTCGTCAATTCATTGGTTCCGTTTGAGTCGAGCTCATTTTGAGATTCAAACCACGATCATTAAACATTTTGATCACATTTTAATCACGTCTCCTCCCCCTCAAAAATAGCATAATCGTGATATTTTTGATATCCACGGATTAAACAACATTTTAGAATCTTTTGGGGAGACAAACGGATTTGAATTAAGCATGAATTTGGAACATTAAGGTTTTATACTCCCCCTTTAATAAAGCATAATCAATTAAAGGGTTTTAGAGGGAGTTATCTTGAGCACAAAATATTTTGAAAGATTTTGAAAATCTTTTTGAACAATCTTGAAAAGGTGCTCAAGATGATGATGATTTCTCACCATTTTTAAATGTAGTGCACTGAAGCGTACACTTGATTTTTCTATCAAAGCACGAGTTTTGATTTGAAAGTAATCAAAAGTCATCATTTTGGTCCGGGTTTCGTACTGAAGTATACGAAAGCCATTTTTGAAGAAATTTTGAGAAACGACATGTTTTGGAAAACAAATAAAGAACTCTCGCTCAAGCATCTGTACATGCCCGTATCATTGTTGAATGACATTTCTAGAAACGTACAGAAAGAGACATGTCGTGAGAAGAATATTTTTGGATTTTTGATTTTATATTGTTTTTGTATTTTTGAAAGTTTTATATTTTTATATTTTGTTTTTGTTGGTTTTTCAGATTTTGTATTTTGTTTTTTTCAAAAATATTTACAGCGAAGCTTTTTGGAAAATCAATTTCAAGAAGATTCGAGAAGACGTTCTAACTCCTCAGGGGTTAGGCTTCGCATTCCAATTCGTCGAACTAAATATTCAAACCTTTCTTTTGGAAGGGCCTTAGTTAATAGATCGGCGAGTTGGTAATCAGTCTTCACGAAGAATAATTGAACAGTACCGTTTTCGACGTACTCTTTGATGAAGTGATAGCGGACTCTGATATGCTTAGTCTTTGAGTGATGAACAGGATTGCATGATATGGCTATGGCACTTTTCGAGTCACAATACATAGGTATTCTATCGAAAGTAAAGCCATAATCTGTGAGTTGTGTTCTCATCCATAGAACTTGAGTACAACACGCAGATAGAGACACATACTCAGCTTCAGCGGTTGAAAGTGCAGTGCAATCTTGTTTCTTTGAAGACCAGCTTACTAACTTTTCACCCAAAAATTGTGCTCCTCCTGATGTACTTTTTGCTGTAACTTGATCACCTGCGTGGTCCGCATCTGAAAAGGCAATTAGATCAAATCCGGATTCCTTCGGATACCAAAGTCCCATGTGAATGGATGTCTTCAGGTACCGAAAGATCCGTTTAACCTATTTGAGGTGCAGTTCGGTAGGCTTTGCCTGAAACCGTGCTAATAAGCAAACAGCAAAATGAATATCTGGTCGACTAGTAGTGAGGTACATGAGAGAACCAATCATGCTCCGATATTTCTTCGGATCAATAGGTTTCCCAAACAAATCGGCTCCAATTTTTGGTGAAGTTACCATTGGTGTTCTGACAGAGTCACAATTATCCATACCATGATTTTTCAAAATCTCAGTTGTGTATTTAGCTTGATTTATAAAAATTCCACGAGGGGACTGATGTATTTGTAAACCAAGAAAGAATTTTAGTTCCCCCATCATGGACATTTCAAATTTGCTTTTCATGAGATTTTCAAAATGTTTTGAAAGATTCGGATTAGTGGACCCAAAGATGATGTCGTCCACGTAAATCTGAACAATCAAAATGTCGTTTTTGCATTTTTGTGTAAACAAGGTAGGATCAACTGTTCCTTTGGTGAAATTGTTTTGGATAAGGAAAGAGGACAGTTCGTCATACCACGCTCTCGGAGCTTGTTTTAAACCATAGATTTCCTTTTTGAGTTTGTAGACGTAGTTTGGATGTTCCATGTCTACGAAGCCTTCTGGCTGACTCACGTACACTTTTTCTTTCAGAGTTCCATTTAAGAACGCGGTCTTAATGTCCATCTGATAAACCGTGATGTTTTTGTGAGCTGCATAGGCTAAGAATATCCTGACTGCTTCAAGTCTAGCTACCGGCGCGAATGACTCTTCAAAGTCTATCCCTTCCTCGTGTCTGTATCCTTTGGCCACAAGACGAGCTTTGTTGCGAATGACAGTCATCTCTTCATCCCGTTTGTTTTTCCATAACCATTTAAGATCAATGACTCGAATGTCAATTGGTCGTGGAACCATTTCCCAAGAGTCATGTAGACGGTATTGGAGAAGTTCCTCCTGCATCGCTTCTATCCATGCGGGTTCTGCCATTGCCTCGCGAATGTTCTTTGGCTCTATATTGCTAATTGAGCAAAGGTAAATGCATAAGTCGCAATCGGTGGCAAGTTGGCGTCTCGTCTGAATTAGCCTTGAAGGTTCACCAATAACTTGTTCAAATGGGTGGTCTTTTGTCCACTTCAGAGTAGAAGGATACCATTGGTTATACGTATGCGAGTTAGATGGTTCTCGTAAGCTTGAAGAAGATTCAGCTGATTCCGTAGCAAACGGGTTTTCAAATAAGTCTTCATCTAACGTTGCATCGTTTTGGTTTTGGTTTTGCTCATCAACTGCTGGTAGAACGGGTGCAATAACTGTAGTAGATGCAGATGATGTAGATGGAGTTGGTGCATTGGTTTCGACCGTTGTAGATGCATCTTCTGTTGGTGGTGGTGGTAGATGATTTTGAGCGGGTGCAGCGGAATGATGGTTTGATGCATTTGTCGAAGTTCCACCATAGTATTCATCGAAATTAACTCGAAGAAATTCTCCCATTCTTGTTCTTTAGGATTGTCAAACGAAGTTGATTGAGCTCTTTGAGGTACGAGTCCTGAACTGATGTGTCCAGAAGTCTGCTGGTTTAGTGCGGGTTCTAGAGCGAGTCTCTCAGAAGCCATAATCTGTGAAAGTTCATCAAATTTCACATTCATCGTCTCCATGATCCTCCTAGTTCTTCTGTTATACACCCTGAACGCCCTCGAGTTATCTAAATATCCAATGAAGATTCCAATATCACCTTTTTCTTTCAGTTTTCCAAGATCTTCTCTGTCATTCGTAGGATAGCACAAAGCGCCAAACACGTGAAAGTAAGAGATATCCGGTTTTCTGTTGTTCACAATCTCATATGGGGTTTTATTGAATCTTGGATGGATTAGGGATCGGTTCTGAGTGAAGCAAGCAGTGGCAACAGCATCAGCCCATAGAAATAATGGTGCACTAGAATAGATTAGCATTGTGCGAGCAGCTTCCACAAGAGTTCTATTTCTTCTTTCAACTACCCCATTCTGCTGTGGAGTTCTAACAACTGATGTCTGATGTGTAATTCCAACATCTGCAAAATAAGTTCTTAACTCCTGATTCGTGAATTCAGTGCCGTTGTCTGTTCTTACAACCCTTACTGGAGTTTGAAGAAGTACTTGAATACGTTTCAAAAAGGTGATGATGATGCCTGGTGCTTCGTCTTTTGATCTCAGAAACTTAACCCATGTATATCTCGAATAATCATCGACGATAACAAGAATATACTTTTTCCCATTAAAGCTTTCAACTCTCATTGGGCCACATAAGTCCATGTGCAACATATGCAACTTTGCTTCCGAACTAGGTACGGTTTTAGGTTTATATGATACTCTTTTGCTTTTTCCTTGTTCGCATGATGGACATAGGTGATCCTTGGTGTATTTGAACTTTGGAAGTCCATTGACGATGTTGTCTTTGGCAAGATTGTTGATGGTGTCAAAATTGAGATGGGATAACCTTCTATGCCACAACCAGGGCTGAGTTCCAGATGCTCGTGTCATAAGACATATTGGTGATGAAGAGGCCATTTGATTGATGTCGATAGCATACAAGTTTGTATCACGATTCCCAGTTAAGAGATCAGTGCCATTCAAGTTTCTAACGAAGCAAGCATTTTTCCTAAAAGCAACCTCTAAATCTGCATCACAGAACTGCCCGACGGAAAACAAATTGTGTCCCAACCCTTCGACATAGTAAACCCGAGTGATCAAATAATTTCCAAAAGGTAGATCTCCATAACCCATGATAGCTGCTACATGATCATTTCCAAAACGTACGGTTCCCATGAATTTCCAGACGAAATTGATCAGCAGCTTCAGATTCCCGGTCATGTGCTTGGACCAACCCGAGTCGACGATCCAAAGACAAATTTCGATAACCTGCCAGTAACAGAAAAAGAATATTGTGGAAACCGTTTTGATTTAGGTTCCTTTGGGTTAGAGGTAAGATCCTGATCACACTCAAAGAGGTTTTCTACAGGGAATACTGGTTTAGCACTCATTGTACCATTCTGGAGTGTGAAAGTTCTACCTGTGGGTTTCCAAATATCATCCCTAAAGTATACACTTTGGTTCCTGTCAGTAGTGTAAAGCCTAAGTTTTGCAACTAGTCTTCCTACTTGTTTAGCGTAAGATCTTTTTAGGACGTTCTTCTTAACAGGCTTATCATTCACATTCTTAGAAACACAATCATCTTGATCATTAATTAAAGATTTCTTGCAAGTTAAACAAAGAGATTCAACACATTCATTAGACTTAGCAAGTTTCATAGGTTCAGTACATTCAGATGAAATGTCTTTCTTATTCAAAAGCGGTAAATTCCTAGGGTGTTCTTCTACTTTCTTCTCTTTATTCAAGCTACTACTCCTAGAGGCAGTCGAGACTCTATTGTTCCTTGTATTGCTCTTAGGCTTTAGTCTGCTGCTCCTAGAGGTGCTTTCTAGTCCTGTAGAAGGTAAGGCACACGCATTATGATTCACATTATTATGAAGAGAGGTGGTTTCAGCTGTCCTAGTCTCTTTAGAGTGCTTTTCTAAACTTATGTTGTTTGTTCCATATGTTTCAGATGTGGAGGCAGACGCATTAGTGGTACTCATCTTAAAAAGGCCAGGTGCTAAAACTTTTGGTTTCTCGATAACCGCTTTTCCCTTATCAACATTTTGAATAGGTAGGGCAGGTGGAGTGACTGGTTTTGATGAAACATTTTTCTCATTGACTTTTGGAGGAGGCATAGAAATAGACATTTTTGGTTTGGAAACCGGTTTGGGAACATTTGCTTTCTCCTCAGTCAATGATTTTTTAATCACAGTTTCCACTGCCTTTCCTTTTTGACTTTCCAGCTGAGCCCTCAAAAGATCATTTTTCGTTTTCATGTCATTGTAGGCACGCTCATACGACAGTTTGTCATACTTGCATTCCTCTGTTTTTTGATCAAGTTGTTTAAAATATGAGACATTTTCTTTTTCAAGTTTTTCAAGAGCTTTTTCATATTTTGAAACAATTTCAGAGGTCTCATCCTGGAGACTTTCATGATCTTCAACAGAATATGTTTGCAAAATGATGGACATAATATCAGTAGTCAGAACATCTTCGAAGAGAGAATCATTTAAAATTTCCAAAACTTTGATGTGTTCAACACTTTCATTAGCTTGCTTTACCAGGGATTTATGGTCCTTGACAAAGTCAGTTGTTTCTTTCAAAAAGGCTTGTTCAAAATGGATTACCCTTGAGTTGATGTTAGTCAGCTGAGGGGCAATTTGAGTTTCAAAAAACTTTTTCTGTTCAATATCAAAACTATTAAACCAGACGTTTGTTGTAATATTGGTTTTAGTTTTAACGGTCTCTTGAAGATCTGCAATTCTCATTTTCACATTTTCCAAAATACTTCTGGCATCACTTGTGTTAAAAGGATTGTTTGAAGACATTTGTTCAATGTTCGAAAGAGATTTGGATACAACAACTGGTTTTGAAACTGATTTTGAAACTGGTGTTGACACTTTGTTTGAAACACTTGGTTTGGTGGAAAACGTTGATTGAGAAACAAACGAAATACCATTAATTTGGTTCCATTTATTATAATCAATAGGTTTGATTTCCGGATGTTTTTGTTTCATTTTTGATCTACTCTCCTCAGATAGTTCCAACATTTCAAGAGAATCATGCACAATTATAGGTTCATGCAAAGGTTTTCCATTGTTCAACACATTCTGAGATTTCTGAGCTTTCTTGAGGAAACAGGGAGGTGAGTTACCAAGAGCCATTTTATGTGAAGTATGAAAAATCGGATTTACTTGATTAGAAAGCATCTTGTTTGTTTTAGCGGAATGACCCGTTGTAAGAAGTAAATTATCCAATTTTTTGATAGTTTCATTTTTATCCAGTATTTCATCCAGAAGAGAATCTTCTCGTTTTGAAAAATCAGCAATCAACTGTTTCTTCTCTTTTTCAAGATCAGAAAGCAGTGTTTTTTGTTTAGAAAGTTGGTCATTTAGTTCAGAAATTTCCTTGTTTAAAGATTTTATTTTCAAGTTCAGATTCACATCAAGTGTATCATACTTGATTTGCAATTGTTTTTCTCTTAAAACAGAATCTCGATAACCAATTTCTAATTCTGATATTTTGTTTGTATGAAATTCATAGGCTCTGGCGTTCTCTTTGTAACTCTCAAGCTCAGTGGTCAATTTAACATTCGCGGCCTTAACTTCGCGATTGACCTTACTCACTTTCTCAATTTCAATGCCACGGTTATTGATTAATGATTCAAAATAAGCACGTGTTTCCTCATCAGTCTCAGTATTTTGTGCCACACAGCATCCACTAGGATCCACATCTGAAGTTTCAGAGTTAGTATTGCTACAACTCGGATTGTCCAGGTATGTATCATAAGTAGGTGTTGGCGTCACAGAATGCTGTTCGTCATGAGTAAACACATCAAATATGACATTGTTATAACATGGATCAATGATTGGTACCTCAGATACTGCGTTGGCATCATAGACAGGAGGTGTGTCAGATTCAATGTCGTACTTAGTCTCCTGAAGATTTGCCATGAAGATGCAGTTCGCATTGATTTCCTCGAGGTCTTCAAAATCATCCACAATAGCGAAAAAGTCATTTTCCTCAGCACTCAACTGCATCCCTGCTTCTTGCTTCTGTGCTAACAGCATAGCTTTCCGAAGAAACTCAGCATTCTTCTTGTGCGGCTTAGTGGGACAGTTTCGTGCCATGTGACCCATTCCTTGACAGTTATAACACTTAACCTGATTACCCTGATTCACATTTCCATACTTCCCAACGACTGGAGCTGCAACATTCCCATTCTGATTACCCACTGCTCTATTCCCAACATTCTGTCCCATCTGATTTCCAACATTCTGACCCAACTGATTACCCTGATACGGAACCGGCTGATTACCCATACTAAATCCAGTAGCATATCCCTGCTGATTCCCAATAACTCCAACCATTTGTCCTTGATTACCCATATTCACACCCGGCTGTGCAATTTGCCTGTTGCGAGTGTTTGATGAAATCCTTTGGTTGTTGTTAGTTGGTGTGGAATAGCGACTTCTGAATGCTTTACCCAATAAAGAGTATACCTGTTGCAAGGTCGCTTCTTGTTCAGCTTCAGAATCAGTGATTCCTTGTTCCTGGTATTGTGGATACGGTTGTTGAATGACTTGTTGTTCTTGCGGATAGAATTGTTGTTGAGGTTGTGGAATGTATTGCTGCAAGTTGTTGTTGGTGGAAGATGATGAAGGTTGTTGTTGTGTATTAACTGAAGGTTGAGTCTTTGCAATAAGTGCCAATGGATCATGATTCTTTGCCAATCTTTCTTTCCTGACTTCATTCACTTCAGCTTGGTTTTGTTTCAGAAAATCGTTTAGTTGATCAAAGTCCACCTGATGAAGGTCTTTTGTTTGGTTATCGTCCCCATTCTTCTGGAAGATTGTTCAGGAACTTGATGTTTTGAACGATAGTTCTGGGTGTCAACTTGTTTCTGATTAGCTCATTCATCAAAGTGCAAAACCTTCCATAGTAGGATTCAATGGATTCTCCTGGAGTAGAAGTAAACTTTTCCCATTCAGTTAGCAGCTTGTTCTCCATGTCTTGTTGACCAATTTCTGTTCCATGACAAAGCCTTCTAACACGTTCCCACATATCGAAAGCAGTTTCACAACTGTCTACCGCAGCAAAGATGTCTATTGGTAAACCCAGTTGGATAATATGAATTGCCATGTCATCTGCTTCGACTTGTTTCTGATCCTCTGCAGTGTATTCAGATTCGTATTGAAGACGAGAAGATGGTGGGACGGGAGGTGTTGCATCGGCATTTCCAGGTACATGAACTTGTCGAGGCTGGAAGGGTCCATCCTGAATGGATTTAATCATGAGTTTCCCATTAGGTTTGGTCTTGATGTAGCGGAGCATTTGACTTGTCCATTGAAGATAACCACCTTTTGCCAACATAGGAGGTCGGTTTTCGGCACCGGCTGCATGAATGTCTTGTTGAGTTGCCATTGATGAAGGTATGATCTGATAAAGTTGATGTAGGATCGATTCAACGATAAAGGAGTTGTGGTTGATGAAGATTAAGCTCAGTTGAAGTTTTTCTGAAAGTCGTACTCGTAAACTCGGTTCTTAGGCGTAAAATTTTTTTTTCCAAAATTTGAAATTCACTATAAAAATCAATTCTAAGATCGTATGAAAAATTTGAGTTATGACAATTTTGACGCCAAATTTGACCCGAAAAATTTGAATTTAGGCCCAAAAATTTGAATTTTTGACCAAAATTTTTCCAGTTATACCAAATTTTGAATTTCGCGTAAAAATTGAACGTTTAGTCTCCTCAAAAAATTTAAATTTTACTCAAGTTTTCCCGCCAATTTTTTTTTTTTTTTTTTTTTTTTTTTTTTTTTTTTAATGAAAATGAAGAGCTTAGGCGTAGAAACACGAAGTTACGAGTAGACGATGCTTAGGCGTAGGATCTTATGCATAGGAAGCTTAGGCGTAGGATTCCTTAGGCGTAGGATCTTATGCGTAGACTTAAAGTTAGGCGTAGGAAAACTTATGCGTAAGATTTAGCTTATGCGTAAGACAAGGCTTAGGCGTAGGATAAATACTTAAGCGTAAAGTAATCTACGCGTAAGTCTAAGCTTATGCGTAAGATTAGGGTTTTGCCCAAAAATCCTTTACACTATCACAGTGTAAGGGATATCCAATAGTCGAAGTGTTCCACAAACTTATCCAAGTGAGGGAAGCACTGAGTCACCGTTTAAGCTCGAAGAATCTGCACCAAAAAGTTATGAGTAGAACCTTATGCGTAGTTTAACTTTCTTACGCGTAGAACTAGGGTTTTGACCTACGCGTAAAAAATTTTCAGCGATTCAAACGATTTCTCTTGCACAGATAGCCTTAAAAACACTCGAATAACCCAAAAATGTTGACCTTTTTCACCCAAAGTGCTTAGAAAAGTTACGAGTAGAAATGACCAATGAACCAAAAACGAGCTTAAAAACGATTTAAAACACGTAAAGCTTCGAATTTTTTGCAAAAAACTGAAACTTTAGCACCAAATAAACCTTAAACCACAAGAATCTTGAATTTTTGAGTGCAAAAATTAAAGCTTTAAGCGTTTCAAATATGAATAACGAGAGCCTTTACGCAAACAGTACCAACCTTCAAAACAAACACAAACACTCCTAAACCATTGTTAGGCGATTGATACCAATTGTAGGACCTTACTTTTATCAACCTTATCACAAACCCACTTAACAAACACAAGTATCACCACGTGAACCCACGCTACGCGTAGAACACGTTCAACCCAAACACAAACAAAGCGTAGAAATAAGATGAGAAAGATGGTGACTTGATGTTTAAACAAACCGTGTATGTGTAGATAAAAGATGAACACAATAAGTTGTATATTCCAAAGAAAGAACACACACACATACACTTTCAAGCACACCCCTCAAATGACCATTTGAGGGGTATTTATAGGTGGAATACATGAAAACCTAAAAGGCTTTCCGTTGGGCCTCGTTGGACTTGGATTGGGCTTGGGGTACTTAAGCTTATAAACGGCTAACATACCCTAAAGTTTAACCAATTAGATTAGCCCAATCCACGAGCCCGTTGACTATTCTATCACAATATCTAACACACTTTACAAAGTTCCTAATCGTGAATGACCATCACTTCTAATAAAAACTATTAAGGCTAACATAACCCATAACCCATTGCATGACATCATGCATAAGTCATGAATGGGTATTATCCATGACCCATGGATTTAACCCATGACTCATGGACTAGATACATTGCACATACTAGATACATTGTATCTACTTGGATACTCATGGTCCAAAGTCTAGGACCCATGACCCAAAACCCATGGGCAAAGAAGAGCGCCCACGGTTCCCCCAGTTTATACTGGATGGATCCCTCAAGCAAGGGATCCGTGGGATCCGTGGAACAGTAGACTATTTTGTTCAATAAATAGTGAGCCATTTCTTCATTTTGGGTTGCCACTCCCACACATACTTTCTCCTAGTATTGTAAACCTTCTAACCTCATATCCTAAGGTTCTCTCTATGTAGTTTGTGTTTTGTTTTTGTGTGATTCTCTAGGTTCCTCCTAAAGGCGAGATCACCACCTCTTGAAGTTGAGCAAGCTCAAGTCCATGAGTTGCCATGCTTCGTCATCATCAAGACTACTTACGTTCTCTTGTTGATAGTTCTTTCTTCCTCCATAGAAGTGTTGTGTCGAAGGCATTAGTGAAGGATGCCAAAAAAGTCAAGACGTAAGCATTAGTGAAAGGTGCTTAACGTCCGTGTCAAATGCATTAGTGAAGGATGCCGAAAGAGTCAAGACGTAGGCATTAGTGAAAGGTGCTTAACGTCCGTGTCAAAGGCAGTAGTGAAGGATGCCAAAAGAGTCAAAACAAAGACATTAGTGAAAGATGTCGAACATCCGTGTCAAAGGCATTAGTAAAGAATGCCAAGGGTGTACAATTGATAAGGTGTATCGAAGTACAAATAGAGATAAGGTGTATCCAAGGATATTGATATCCTTGATGATGTTGTAATAAGGAGTAGGTCTCCTTTTGGGATAGGTGTTGTGTAGTGTTGGGTAGTAGTTCCTCTTTGGTAATGGAACTCGGTATTTAGCGTTGTGCCGGATAAAGGGTAGGCGATGTTGTGTTAGGTGTGGTTCTACCTTGTGGAAGAACCCGGTGTCTAGCCTAGTACCAGAAAAAGAGTAGGCGACGTTGTGAAGGCTTCTCAGCCATAAGGAGTTGGTGTCGTGTAGTGATTACGAATTCTCGAGTAGGTGACTCGGGGAGTGAAGTAGGGCAAGGAAGGTTTCCTTGTAGCCGAACCACTATAAACACTCGTGTCGTGGTTTTGTGTTTCTTACTCTTTACCTTTGCATTACACATTTCCATATCTATATATCAACATCCAACATACACATTTAAATAGATTGACATAAGTCGATCTAAATAGTTTAAAACGAAGTTTTAATCGGTAAAACTATTCAACCCCCCCCCCCCTTCTAGTTTTCCACAATTGGTATCAGAGCTTTGTTACCAAGTTTCTTAGAGTATGTTGTACTTTAAAAACTTGATACGATCCATGTATGTTTGAAAACTACAAAGAAGGAAATCTTTTAAAACAAATTATTTCTTTTATGTTGGATAATGATAGATTATTCTAACATTTTCTTTTCAAGAAATCTTCATGCTAGGATCTCTCCAAATTCTTCATTTCTATTCAAAGAATAATGAAGTCAACTTTCAAGGAAGAACCTAAAAGTAATCGCAACCTACTTATTCTTAGTACAACAGATTACTTTAAAAGCTCATGAAGTATTTCGGTTTTATGGTCTCCATAAACCATACCAAGAGCGTAGATGTATGTTCACTTATCCTTAGCTAGTTTACGTCTACATAAATATGCTGATATTATTTTTTTTGGTTAATAATTGCTAGTCTCTTAAAAGTCTCTTTTCGTCACTTTCCCGACTTACTCATCATCAGGAATAGTATTCCTCCTTGATTTTCTAAAAAGGTCGTCAAACTAACATCGCCGTCACAAATAGATCCTTGATAATTAATTTATCAAATCCCGTTGACCAAACATCTATTCATTTAGGAACCTCAAAGTTATTTTTGTTCCATAAGCTAGTGTACAACTTATTACAAAAATAACACCAAACACCCTCTTTCTGTCCACAGTATCCGGATCCCTCAAGTTGTACTAGCCGGATCCCAATTTCAAGGGATCTGGGGGAACCGTGCAACAGAAACCAGCTATACGTTTTTCAAAACCAATTATGCTCTTTTTCCTCTCCTCACAAAACACAAAAACGACCCAATTATTGCTATCACCTCCATATGTTCTAGAACATCATTGTAAGTAATTACACTCATATGTTCTAATCTTCATCATCCCCATCCTAGGGTTTATGGTTCTTCAATTTTGTTTTTATTAATTGACGAAATTAGGTTTTGCAAAATTAATCACTAGAAAAGGTTTTCACATAACTAAGACTTCATTGTGCTTACAACATTGTTAATACAAATCAAAACCATAAACCCATCTCAACAAATTATACATAATTGGAATATTTGTTTTTTTTTCTAGGACCAACCATGCCTAAAGCTACCCAACAAGACCACCATGATACCGTTCAATACCTCACCAAATACTATCGAAAAGAGGGGCTTTCAAAAACCGATCGTAAAATCTTCAAAAGACTTGAAAAACGACTTATCCACGAAGGTCGTGTGGTTAAGGAATGTTTTCTTGAAAATACCGAAATTCGTCAAGTCTTCTCGGCAATCAACTTTGATTGTCTTCTTGATATTGATGAACAAATTTGTCCGGTTTTCATATTTGAATTTTACAAAAGCGTTAGGATCATTAGAAATAGTGATGATAGCATCTCAATCGCTTTTATCATCAATAAACAAAACTTTACTCTACCCCTCAACACATTTGCACAAATTCTCCGGATTCCTTGTGAAGGAATTTGTATGTACTCCCAAGATTGGGAAATATCCACTCAATCCTTTGCACTAGATTCCAAACCAATCTACCGCACTCCTCTTGACGACCCCGCAATTGTTCGAGATACCATTTTCCAAATTAGAGCCGACTAATCTCGCTTCAACCTCTACACAGAGCTTATTCACCGTGATCCCTTTCAAATGGAACTCTTTGAAATGCATCCCATCTATAGAAAGTGGGAAGAAATTCTTAGGGAAAATGTCATTAGTTTGGTCGGAAACAAAGACCATCCAAATGCATGTCTTGTCCAAATGATATATTCCCTCATTCACCAAAGGCCATTTAATCTTGCCTATTACACGGTGAAGAGAATGGCCGGTGTATTCAAAGTCGCCAACATGGTACTTCGCTATGGTATGCTCCTAACACGACTCCGTGAGTATGTTAGTGCAATGAAACCATCTCCAATCAACAACGATCATTTCCTTTCCGATCACGTCATGGTACCACTTACCAAACAACCCTCTAAACGGTTCATGGTCAATGGAAAAAAACCTCGGGCTCTCCCGGAATCCTCGGACGAAGAGGAAGTAAATGTCAACCCCACTGCCAACGTCGACTTGGACCCCATAACCTACTTTGAACAACTTTCAACTCTTCCAAACGAGACCGAAGAATTCAAACAATTGAAGGGTATGATCCAATGCTTAACTAACTACGTCGTGAAGTCGGGAAAGAGGAAGATAAAAGATTGACAAAAGAGACATTAGGATTATAGCTACTTTTAGACATCTTGTTTATTATTTTACAATGAATGCTTATGTTTGTCAAATACTTTAGTTTGGTTGTTTGGATATTATCATTAATGCTCTTATCTATGATATGGTTTATTAGATGTTTTGCTTGCTTTGTTGCTCTTTAGAGTAGAGACCAATAGAAATTGGTATACATAGTATAGTGCAAAATCTGCATTCTTTTCTGTGATGCTTCTGATCTGCAGTTGCCGGATTCCTAAGGATATACAAGACGGATCCCTCCTTTTAGGGAACCGTGGAATCCGTGCTGACAGATGTACAATGCAGAATCCTACACATCAAAACAGCTTACTAGATCACTTCACACTAGCTAAACATAAGGCCTTAGGACCAATTGAGTCTTCTTCAAGCTTAGTAAGCTTCACACTCACTCAGAGCTCATTTTAGGATCACACTCAAAGCGCTTTTTAATTTATCATATCACCAAAACTCATCATCCTTCCGCTCTTATACTCACACATCATCTATCACATGTCAACACGTCTAGTTTTGTAAATCTCTCAATTTTAGCAAATTAATTTTAGTCATCTCTACGTCAAAATGGGTCAAAAACTAGTTTTTCAATTCTCATAATTTTTAAAGAATTTTCAAATTTTATTCCAAGTTGCCATATGATTTCTAGGATCATTTAACATCACTTGACACTACTAAAATTCCTAGTCTTATCCTTGATCACCCATTGGTGGTCATAAAGTCCCATTTTCCTTCCATAGAAGACAATCATTAGCTACCACCACTCATTACCCTTGATCATTTAAGTCACACCTCATTTAAAACACTTAAGAAGACTGAGACACTCAAGATGTATAGGTATTAATCTCTACCAACATCATTTTCCTCCATTCTTGACTGCTGATAGCCGGATCCCTAGGATTAGCCTAGACGGATCCCTCATTGGAGGGAACCGTGGGAACCGGCTGGCAGATTTAGCAAATCCCACCTAAAACAATCATTTCAAGCTCACCTTGCTAACTTGAACACTACATCCTGTCTTAATTAAACTTATAGATCAGTACAAATCTGTAGTTGACCTTTGTGCATGCAAATCATCACATTTCTAAGGATCTTAGTGGCTTAAGTCTTTAATGCACTTCCCAAATCCTTCCCTTTATAAGTCATCTTGTTAGAACTTCTTAGTCATCAACCACAACTTAATTCTCAGCTTTTAGAAACCTTTTTCTTAGTCATTTCATCATGAGGAAAGCTCCTAGTGCTAACTCATCCACCAAATGAACTCTCAAGAAACTTGCTCGTGTTGTACATGAAATTTCCTCAACCGAATCATCTCCCGTTAAATCCACAATTGCTAGGATTTCTCCTCCACCAACTCAACTAATCAAACCAATCCCCAAAAAGATTGTTCCCACAAAAATATCATCACCAAACACCTCAATTCCTACTAAGCCAAACACTCCCATTTTCACCCAACCATCATTTTTTGTGCATAGAGTCATATCATTTACCACCTCACAATCATCTCCACATCTCTACAACTTAGAGGACGTACCTCCTAGGCCATCTCATCCTCCACCATTACTGACACACTCTTCAATAGAGAAGATTGTGCAACAAAACCAAAGTGTTGAATCAACACTTGCACCGGTATCCTTTTCTCCATTTCCCTGAAATGGTCCATTTTGGATTATGAGGAATCATCAAAGTCAACCACCTGACCACATGGAAGTTGACACCTCTCTACCTCCACCATCATCTTTTGTTGAGCCATCATTGAATGTGCCTTCACCAATCCCTCCTTCTTTTGAGGATCCTCAACCCTCTTCACTTGATCCTCCACATCAAACCACTCCATTTTTACCACCACCTTTTCCAAGCCATGACAAGGATTGTTATCATTGTCAACACGTTGAAGGCTTGATACATGAACTACGCGAAGAGAAACGTTTCATGTTTTATCACCTCCTCGAACGTTTCGATGAGGTCAATAAACCTAAACAACCGTGAGCTTAAAGGATTCAAGTGGTGTCTTAGTATCAACATCAACTTAGATAGTCTAGAAATCCTAAGTCATGTATTGTTCATTTTCTTAAGTTTTTAGAGTCATGAACATCATATCTCTAGTTTTATTAAATGAAATTACATGCTATTTGTCACATTCCCTTGAGAATGTGTTTTGTGCCTTGTTACATATCTCATTTTTAATGTTAACATCACTTGTTACATCACCATTGCTATCTTAAGCTTTCAGACAGACGGATCCCTCAGTTTTGCCTAGACGGATCCTTCCAAAGAGGGAACCGTGGGATCCGTGAAACAGAAGACTTGTTTACTACTAACTTAAGTCTTATTTGCAGGAAATTATGTATTATATACTTGTGTTCTAACCTTTTTTTTTGTAGATTTTCAATATACAAATAAAGACTTTGACACCCTAAGCTAGGGGGAGTTTCGTGTCAAAGTGATACATTGCAAAATCATTTGCAATATATTTTAGGATTACGTTACATGACGTCCCTTTGCAAAGTTGCAATCATCAAGGGGGAGCATATTCGTCACAAAGACGAAACCATTTGCAAACATAGTTGCAATGCACTAGTTTAGTATGTTTTCTAACTTGACGCCCTCGCAAAGGGATGGACTCGTCAAGAGGGAGCTAAAACGAGAACACTTCCCGTCAATTGCTCTCTATATTATTATTTTCTTTCGTTTTACATGTTTTTCTTAAAACAAGGTGTTAGTTTCTTTTCGACGCTCTTTTTGTTTCGACAAAAAGGGAGAGAAGAGAGTAAAAACTCCAATTCAAAGTTTTACGAATTTTAGTTTTTCCTTAAAATAATTTTATGTTTTGTCATCAACAAAAAGGGGGAGATTGTTAATACAAATAAGCCATAAAAACGTTTATTTATATTTTACGATCTTCTAATGTTTTGTCGATAACAAATGTAAAATCATTTTAACGAAACAAATAAAATACCTAAATGTTTTGAGCCAATAGTTTACTAACACACTTACGTTTTCACATAAAACACTAAACAAGTAATAGTGATTTTATGATTTAGTAATACATATGTACAACAACTAGTGTTTACATATTGGGTAGATATATACATAATTAGTATGTATCATAATGGGTAATATAATGGCTAGAAGTTTAAGTATTTGACCCATTGACCAAATACATTGAATGTAGTTGGGTTTAACCCAAAGTCCATGACCCATAACCATGGAGCATAACCCATAACCCATTGAATGACATCATGAATAAGTCATGAATGGGTATTATCCATGACCCATGGACTAGATACATTGCACATACTAGATACATTGTATCTACTTGGATACTCATGGTCCAAAGTCTAGGACCCATGACCCATAACCCATGACCCAAAACCCATGGGCAAAGAGGAGCGTCCCACGGTTCCCCTAGTTTATACTGGACGGATCCCTCAAGCAAGGGATTTGTGGGATCCGAGGAACAGTAGACTATTTTCTTCTATAAATAGTAAGCAATTTCTTTATTTTGGGTTGCCACTCCCACACATACTTTCTCCTAGTATTGTAAACCTTCTGACCTCATATCCTAAGGATCTCTCTATGTAGTTTGTGCTTTGTTTTTGTGTGATTCTCTAGGTTCCTCCTAAAGGTGAGATCACCACCTCTTGAAGTTGAGCAAGCTCAAGTCCATGAGTTTCCATGCTTCGTCATCATCAAGACTACTGAGGTTCTCTTGTTGATAGTTCTTTCTTCCTCCATAGAAGTGTTGTGTCGAAGGCATTATTGAAGGATGCCGAAAAAGTCAAGACGTAGGCATTAGTGAAAGGTGCTTAACGTCTGTGTCAAAGGCACTAGTGAAGGATGCCAAAAGAGTCAAGACGAAGACATTAGTGAAAGGTGTCGAACGTCCATGTCAAAGGCATTAGTGAAGAATGCCAAGGGTGTACAATCGATAAGGTGTATCGAAGTACAAATAAAGATAGGGTGTATCCAAGGATATTGATATCCTTGATGATGTTGTAATAAGGATTGGGTCTCCTTTTGGGATATGTATTGTGTAGTGTTTGGTAGTTGTTCCTCCTTTGTAATGGAACTCGGTATTTAACCTTGTACCGGATAAAGGGTAGGCGACGTTGTGTTAGGTGTGGTTCTACCTTGTGGAAGAACTCGATGTCTAGGCTAGTACCTGAAAAAGAGTAGGCGACGTTGTGAAGGCTTCTCCGCCATAAGGAGTTGGTGTCGTGTAGTGATTACGAACTCTCGAGTAGGTGACTCGGGGAGTGGAGTAGGGCAAGGAAGGTGTCCTTGTAGCCGAACCACTATAAACACTCGTGTCGTGGTTTTGTGTTTCTTACTCTTTACCTTTGCATTACACATTTCCATATCTATCTATCAACATCCAACATACACATTTAAATAGATTGACATAAGTCGATCTAAATAGTTTAAAAAGAAGTTTTAATCGGTAAAACTATTCAACCCCCCCCCCCTTCTAGTTTTCCACACACTTCATTCCTATGACAATGACATCCTGAGGACATTTGGCCAAGGTCATGACCTTGTTCCTATCAAACTGTTAAAGTTCTTCTTGCATAGCCTGAACCCAGCTAGGATGTTTCAAAGCTTTAGTGACACTTTTGGGTTCTATATCTGAGAGAAAATAAGCATATAGACATTCATTGGCAGAAGCTGCTGATAACTTAGCAGCCATGCTTCTTGTGAGCATGCCTTCAGTGGGTTCACCAATGATGTTAACAAGTTCAATGTCATGAGATCTAGTCCATTTACTTTGAGGTCTAGGATCTGAGCTTGATGAGGTCACTAGGAACTCAGGAATGGGTTCAGGGGCTGGTGCAACAGATACATGATCATTTGAAGAGGAGGATTGTAATTCAGGTTGAGGTTCATGAATTACAGGTTCCTGAATATTTGGTTCAGTATTACCTATCCCAGTAGGGACTGATTAAGTATCAATGAATTCACTGATTGTTGGTTGAGGAAGGTTGTAAGGCAAGACATAGTATGAGATATCAGCATCTGCTTGATATGAGGAATTGATTTCAGTGTTGAACTCATCAGGAGGGTATCTTGATGAGCCATCAATTCCTATTTCCTCTACTGAGGTATTGGTAAACCTGATGCTTTCAGAACTTTCATCAAAGGTGACATGAAAGGTTCCCTCAACTTGTTGTCTTCTGGTGTTAAACACCCTGAATGCTTTGGAGATACGTGAGTAACCTAAGAAATATCCATCATCACCTTTTGCATCAAATTTGCCTAAATCATCCTTGTGATTGTGAAAGAACACAGGACACCCAAACACATGAAAGTAACTGATATCAGGAAGTCTTCCTTTGAAGATCTCATACGGGGTTTTGTTATGCCTTTTGACAATGATTGACCTGTTTTGAGTGTAACAGGCTGTTTTGACAGCTTCGGTCCATAAGTGTTTTCAGAGTGCTGAGCCATTTAACATAGTTCTAGCAACCTCAATGAGAGTTCTGTTTGTTTTCAGCTACCCCATTTTGTTCAGGGGTATATGGAGATGAAATTTTTTGGGAAATTCCCTTTTCATCACAGAAACTCTCAAGCTCTTGATTTCTGAACTCAGTACCATTGTCAGTTCTGATTTGCTTAACTGTAATGTCATTCTGGTTTTCAATCTTTCTGATGAATGACATTATGGTATCAGCTGCCTGACTCCTTTTGGAGAGAAAGTATACCCAAGTGTATCTTGAGAACTCATCAACAATGACAAGTGTATACTTCTCATGCTGGATCGATCTTGGACTGACAAGTCCAAAGAGATCCATATGCAGGAGGTGAAGGCAGCTTTTGATGGAGAAATTTTGTTTTGTTTTGAATGATGCTCTGTGATGTTTGCCTTTTTCACAGGCTGAGCATGGTTTGTCTTTTACAAAAACAGTGATGGTAAACCAAGGACTTTGTTTTTTTTTTTTTTTGCCAAGTTGTTTATATGTTTGAAGTTTAAGTGAGAGAGTCTTTTGTGCCACAGCCATTTGACAGTTTCAGTGGTTTGGCAAAGAGACATGTTCCATTCTGAGAGAGAGTTGACATGTCAAGAACATATACATCATCTCTCCTAGGATCTATCAAAACAACTTCTTTGTTGGCATTGAAAATAGTACTGATAAGGTTTTAAAAGGTACCATTTTGAGGGGTCGTTTTAGTCCTTATTTGATCACTTTTGTATCCGTTATTGCTTAATATCGTTCCTTTTCACTTTTTAGGTCTCTTGAAGGCAAACTGCTGGAATGGCACTTATTTGGACGAAAAGCGCGAATATATGAAGAAAATGGCCAAAGTCAAAATCGAGACACTCACAGTTGCTGAAATTAGAAGGCGACGGCGTCAGGTGCTAATTGCGACGCCGTCCCAAGATTTTTGTGACGGTTCAGAACTCAAAACTCGTATTTTCAAGTGACGACGTCTAGTTGTGAAAGAGTAGGCCGTCGCTACTCAGACGGCCTAGATGCAATCCAGACGACGTCAGAAGCTGAAGAGGACGGCGTCACGGACATAAGGTGACGCCGTCGCAAGGTTAACGTGGCCAAGACGAAACCCTAATGACGGCGACACGACGGCGTCACTAAACATAAGGTGACGCCGTCGCATATGTAATCTTATATATAGAATCCGAATTTTTCAGTCTTTTGTAGAGAGTCTTTTGGAGTAAAAACCTAAAACCGAACCTAAGGTGTCTTGTACAGTATTTTAGGGTTTTAAACCCTATCTTACATCAAGATAAGTCTTTACTTCATTAATTCAATTATGTCTTTGATTATTTGTGTGTATGCTTGCATGTTCTCCATGTCCGGCTAATTTATTTGTGTGTTTGCTTAGGAAGTATGAAACTTAATTATTGAATATTGATTGGTTGTTTCTTATCTTAGTTGATTAATGATCTAGTAATGCGATAGGTCATTCGTTGTGTACTTAATGCTTGATTCATCTTTGTGAACCTTAGAATATAATTACATGAGTAGTTGTAGGCTAAACCATCCAAAGAGCGCCTTAGAGTAAGAGTTTATCATCCCTAGTGGGTTTGTAGACGAGACCCTTTGGTAAGTTCAAAGAGTTAGGGAGAAACGCATACCCTACAACCTTAGACACACAACGCAACTAAGAATAAGACGTGACAACTCAACCATCAATAGGATATAATTAAGGAGTAATACAACCTAAGTAAACACATCTTTAAACTATCATACGAGCACACATTAATTAGACATAGACTCCCACAACCTTAGTTTAGATAATTAGATAATAGTAGAGTAATCGGTAGAAATACCAACCCCCCAAATCCAATACCCGAGATTCGTACCTTTCCCTTTCATAAAACATAAAAAGATAAAAAATAATCTTCCTCAACCTTAACCTTAGCGTAGTAACTCCTTACTAGCATTCCTATTCCCCTAGAGAACGATATCAATACCCGTGGCTTACCCTAATTACTACACTACAACGATTAGGTTCACTGCCTAGGGTGTTATAAAACTTGCTCGAAGAAAAGGAAGTTTCCTTGACCCCGAACGACGCGTGTAGCGTTATCAAGTTTTGGCGCCGCTGTCGGGGAATAGAATAGCTAGTTAGTAGTCCACCTCGTTTAGGTTCTTTGCTTGATTCCTATCAAGTAAATTTTTTTTCTCATTTTTTAGCTTTCTCTTAGTCTATCCCCCTTCTTCGTGACTCTTATTCGTAACCCCATCACTTTTCATCATGGAAGGTGATAACCCACTACCATTCATCAACCCACCACCAAATGACCCGCCAAGAGCCCGTACTCTTGGTGAATACTCGAGACCAACCAACCTAGGCTATAGGAACACCATTGAGCTTCCCGACCAAGCCTAAACTACGGCCCTGCGATCTGACACCATCCGGTTGGTGCAAAACGGATGTGCATTCCATGGACTTCGTTCCGAAGATCCAAATCAGCATCTGAGGGATTTCCTCAAAATTGTCGATTCCATCGACCTTGATGCTACTACTCGGGAGACCACGCGCCTGCGTCTCTTCCAATTCTCTCTACGGGACCAAGCTAGTAATTGGCTTGAGCGACTTCCCGCCGGCTCCATCTCAAGTTGGGATGATCTTACCTCTCGCTTCCTTGCTCAATTTTTCCCACCGGGGAGAACCACTAAGCTTAGGAATGACATCTTGATGTTCCAAAAACGTCAAGGTGAATCTCTCTACGAAGCATGGACCCGATTCAATGACTTACTTCATAAAGTCCCTCATCACGGCATTGATCTTTGGCTCCAAGTCCAAATCTTTTATGATCAAGTCAACTTCCCCACTAAGCGATCCATTGACCAAGCGGCCGGTGGAAAACTTAGTGATCTCACCGCAGAAGAATCATGGGAAATAATAGAGGACCTCGCCCTCTATGACAACGAAAGTTGGGATGACCCCCGTGAGCTGCCCAAAACCGTTAAGGCAATCTCCTTTCCTCCTCCCGACCGTAGGATGATCGAACTTGAAGATCAAGTTAGATTCCTCATGAGCTCCTACGAAAATCCTAAATCTTCACACCATGTGAGCAAAGTTTCTTCCTCGTGTGAACCGTTTTGTGATCCTCATAACACGCGCACTAGCACTCGATCCCCTGAACATGCTTCCGTTGATTACGCATCCTCGCGTATTAATGGAACGGGAGGAAGATTCCCTACAATACCCGGACCTAGGAATTTCAATGAAACCCGAGAGGCATGGAAAGGCAAGCCCGACTTCTACTGGGGACAAACCAAAGAATTCACTTCCAATGATTTCTCATGGCCCCCACCTAACGGTCCTAACCAACAAAACGTCGAAGGGATGTTGCAAAACCTAGTTGCATCCCAAGAAACCCAAATGGCTAAGCTCTCGGACCGCTTTAACCATCAACAAGCCGAGATGGATAGGAAAATAGACAACCTTTTGAAAGCCATAACTAATAGTGATAAGAAGGTTAGTGCTATCTCAACTCCCGAGCCTTCAGGTATAGAGATTAAGGATCCAAGCAAGCTAACTAAGCATGTCCAATTCGTCAATACCATCGCCTTAGTTGAACCTAATGAACAAATGACGAAGAGGACTATACACTTGTGGATGATGAAATACCCGAGGAAGTAGATGAAGTAGACATTGACTATTTCAACAAATTTCCTACAGAAGAAGAACTATCTCGCCACCCTCACTTAGTGCGTGACCTCCGTCACATGTATGTTAGGAAATGTCCTCGAATCAAGTTTGGGAACCCTTGGAATCTCAACATACCATGTGTCATAGGACACCTTTTTGTGGCAAAAGCCTACATTGATCGCAAGTCCCCAATCAACATAATGACTAGCACCTACTACAATTGGATATTGAAGAAGCCTATTCCAACTAGGCAAGACCCCAATGATCCTAATGTTAGTTGCAATTTTCTCGGAAGAATTAAGGGATTGCCCGTTTATGTAGGTAGTTTCGCGTTTCCTACGGACTTCATAATTGTGGAGGATATTAGCACGACTATAGACCCTAGCTTGTCCCATGTTATTCTAGGAAAACCTTTCATAGAAAGCACCGGGATGACCTATGACCCCTCATTAGGAGTAGTGCGATTCAAGAATGAGACCGATGACATAGCTTACCAAATGCCGTTTAAGATTGAGAAGTTTTCATCACTCTCTAATGATGAAAAGGAACTTAAACTGTCGGTCTATTATAGGAATGATGAGGATAGGGAAAAAGGTGTTGATTATGTTATGGCTAAGATTTTCGGATTCTATAAGGATTGCTTGAGCCTAGGACCGGAATATAGGACCGATTGGGGAGAGGATGAACTCTTAGAGAAGCGCATTTTAGGGCACTTCTACAACATGGAATCCCCCATTAGAAACCGTCAAGAGGGCGGTAATGAGAAAACGTAGGAGCACGACTATGAGTCTAGCTACAAGACTCTTAAATAAAGAAAAGCGCTTCGTGGGAGGCAACCCATGCTTAATTGTTTGCTTGTTAGTGTCATATATCTTTTATTAATTGTTTATCCTCATGTTTAAATTTGTAAAAATGCTTTATTTTGTTTTTAACTTCGTCTTAATTGCATATAAAGGTATTTTACATCAGGGATAAGTGTAGGGAGGATTACACACGTTTTCAAAAGAAACGTAAACATGAGAATAACAATTAACTAAAAGATATTTATGTTTGTTTGTTCGAGTCAAATGCTTGTATCGAGTCATAATGAATGTTTTGCAGAAATTTTTCCAGATTCTAAAGATGTAAATTTTCCAGAATTTTTTCCAGAAAATCGCAGACCAGTTTTTGTCAGGATAACCTGACGGCGTCAGGATTGCAACCTAACGGCGTCAGGAAGGAGTAAAAACATCAGATTACTTTTTTCTCGTTTTCTGAGCTACTTATAAATTTTTGGAATTTTCCAGGTCTTAATTTTCTTAGAAATTCTTTAAACATCCATTCCACAAGCATTATATCCTAGTTTAAATCGAGTCTTATATATATTATTACCGCCGATTTTACGCGAAGGTTTCGTTTGTTTTCTTCAAGTGTGCAGGTTTAGTTTGTCAAGAAGAAGTTACATAAGATTGGAAGGAGCTTTTCACGCAATAATTTTTCTTGAAAAGGATTTAACCACCACTTTACACGGATCCTACCGAGCTAATCAGGGGAGTATTAGTTTCTTTCGTTTTTAATTACCTTCTTTTATCATAACTTTGATACTTTCGGGGAACATTGGGGACAATGTTCAGTTTAAGTGTAGGGAGGGAAAATAAAATGGGAACTTTGAAACTATGCTTATCCTTGACTATTTGCTTTGTCCAAATGTGATTGTGTAATAAACCATGAGAAAATGTCGGTTAGGGTAATTTTGGCACCAAATTTGAAATTTTTCATGACATATAGGAGTGGGCCATTAGTCTTAACAAAAGCGTCTCACGGATAGGAAGTTATATGACTAGCACAAAACCCTTTACCACCCAAATTCCACCCAAAATGTGAGGATCGCCCTTAGATTAGTAGGAATTAAAGCATTCATCTTTAATGCTTAGAGTGTGAACCGGTAGTATATTAGATTCTAGAACTTGTTTTGTGATGCATTCCGAGATCGCAAGTGAGGCTACACTTGTGTAGTTAGGAATAACTAAATGATAAGAGGCATTAGGATAACCCTTGTTTGATACCCGTAATATAATTACTTCTTCCACATCGGTTGAGTAATTCCCCCACACCCTTTGCGTTGTACTCATCTTTAGTACACGATACCCCTAGTTAACCCCTCAGAGCCTATCCTTTTCGCGGTTCTCGTGATGTTTCGGTTTTTCCGGAATATCAATGAAGAGCATTGTTTACACCCCACCCCCAAATATACACCCAAATCGCCTTAGCCTACCCCTTATGCACTCACTTTTAGTGCAAATGTTTGTTATCACCTTAAACCCTTAGTTCAATTATCTAGTTGCTTGCATAAGTTGCTAAGTCGAGTCATATCCTTTGTATACAGTTTTGGGACGATTGGGATTCATGGGAAAAGTTAAAGTTTATGAAATAACGGGAAGGGAACGTTAAATTCAAATTCCCTTTGTTTGCATAATAATGTACCCCAAGTGTTTTGATCTTTTCAAATCGGGTCAAATTAGTGTTAGAGTAATAAAAACTCAAGTGTAGGGATATTCCTATAAATCCCTAGTATTTTGATGTTATCGTAGAGGATGGTAGAGTAAAAGTGTATGAAAAAAAAAAAAAAAAAAAAAAAAAAAAAACGGGCTACCATCCTACATCTATCTTTGAATTTATGTTTATTTATTTCAGTTATCTAGAGTTTAGGGTGTCGAGTCTTGGCTTAGCAACGCCATTCTTCATATGCAGTTAACATAGAGATTTTTGACTTGCCACCACTAAATAGCCTATCCCACCAAACCCTTGTTTCCCTACCGTAAGCCTAACATTACAACCCTTTAAAGACCTCTTTGATATTCTTTCCTAGGTGCTTACGCCAAAGCGATGGAGGTTTGATCTATTCTCAAGCCTATGGTAATCTATGTACTAGGACCGGTTAATGAGTGTTTATCTTCCATTTCCTTTTTGTTATATTTCATATATACACCCGAGAGAGATGTGAGTATCCAAACACCCCATGTGAGGTGCTAGTATGTAATTTCCGTGCTTGTTATGACTTTTGCGGGGCTTATATGTGTTGTGGACCGTTTTGAATTAATGCTTCATAACCCCTAACTTATAAATTAATTGGCTAAAAGCACATTTGCTTGAGGACAAGCAAATAACAAGTGTAGGGATATTTGATAAGGTTTTAAAAGGTACCATTTTGAGGGGTCGTTTTAGTCCTTATTTGATCACTTTTGTATCCGTTATTGCTTAATATCGTTCCTTTTCACTTTTTAGGTCTCTTGAAGGCAAACTGCTGGAATGGCACTTATTTGGACGAAAAGCGCGAATATATGAAGAAAATGGCCAAAGTCAAAATCGAGACACTCACAGTTGCTGAAATTAGAAGGCGACGGCGTCAGGTGCTAATTGCGACGCCGTCCCAAGATTTTTGTGACGGTTCAGAACTCAAAACTCGTATTTTCAAGTGACGACGTCTAGTTGTGAAAGAGTAGGCCGTCGCTACTCAGACGGCCTAGATGCAATCCAGACGACGTCAGAAGCTGAAGAGGACGGCGTCACAGACATAAGGTGACGCCGTCGCAAGGTTAACGTGGACAAGATGAAACCCTAATGATGGCGACACGACGACGTCACTAAACATAAGGTGACGCCGTCGCATATGTAATCTTATATATAGAATCCGAATTTTTCAGTCTTTTGTAGAGAGTCTTTTGGAGTAAAAACCTAAAACCGAACCTAAGGTGTCTTGTACAGTATTTTAGGGTTTTAAACCCTATCTTACATCAAGATAAGTCTTTACTTCATTAATTCAATTATGTCTTTGATTATTTGTGTGTATGCTTGCATGTTCTCCATGTCCGGCTAATTTATTTGTGTGTTTGCTTAGGAAGTATGAAACTTAATTATTGAATATTGATTGGTTGTTTCTTATCTTAGTTGATTAATGATCTAGTAATGCGATAGGTCATTCGTTGTGTACTTAATGCTTGATTCATCTTTGTGAACCTTAGAATATAATTACCTGAGTAGTTGTAGGCTAAACCATCCAAAGAGCGCCTTAGAGTAAGAGTTTATCATCCCTAGTGGGTTTGTAGACGAGACCCTTTGGTAAGTTCAAAGAGTTAGGGAGAAACGCATACCCTACAACTTTAGACACACAACGCAACTAAGAATAAGACGTGACAACTCAACCATCAATAGGAGATAATTAAGGAGTAATACAACCTAAGTAAACACATCTTTAAACTATCATACGAGCACACATTAATTAGACATAGACTCCCACAACCTTAGTTTAGATAATTAGATAATAGTAGAGTAATCGGTAGAAAGACCAACCCCCCAAATCCAATACCCGAGATTCGTACCTTTCCCTTTCATAAAACATAAAAAGATAAAAAATAATCTTCCTCAACCTTAACCTTAGCGTAGTAACTCCTTACTAGCATTCCTATTCCCCTAGAGAACGATATCAATACCCGTGACTTACCCTAATTACTACACTACAACGATTAGGTTCACTGCCTAGGGTGTTATAAAACTTGCTCGAAGAAAAGGAAGTTTCCTTGACCCCGAACGACGCGTGTAGCGTTATCAAGTACCTTGTTTATCATTGAACTGCACTATGTATTTTGCATCACACAACTGACTGACACTGATAAGATTGTACTTCAGACCATTGACATAAGCTATCCTAGAGAAAACTATTCCATTACAGTTTACTAAACCATAACCTTCAGTGGGACATGATAAGTTATCACCAAATACTACCTTGGGTCCTGGTTCCTTTACATACTTGTGCATATACTCCTTTACACCAGTCATGCTCCTTGAAAATCCACTATCTAGATGCCAAATAGGCTCCCTGGCGTGTCTCTATACAAATAGTAAACTGGATTAGTTTCTCTTGCTGACCCACTTACTAGTGGGCTTGGGTCTAATGGTCTGCTTAAACTTAGCAATGGACTCATGGTCAGTGGTTGAGTGAAGTGTGCTACCACAGGCTTTGCATTTGCTAACTGAGGAAGACTCAATGATGCGGGGTTGTTTAGAACTTCTCCTTGCTTGGATGACTCTGTCATGCTGAGATGTCTCATGAGCTGGATTTCCACATATTTCACAGTAAGTGTTCATGAGGCAATCATCATGATGATGATCATTGAAGCCACAATGTGGGCAAGGAGGAAAGGGTTATGCTTTAGGCTTGTGAGCCTGCTTTGAAGATGAAGCATATTGATGACCGAAATTGGTATGACTTGCTTCACTAAATGAACTTACATACTGTAAGTGGTTAGAATTTCTGTGATCTTCCTTTTTTCAGATCATGCAAAAGAGGATTCTGTAGCAATTATCAGTGGTATGGCTAGTATAATGGCATAGATCACACTTATGCTTGGGCTTAGAGGAGGTTGACTTAGGTTCCTTGATTATTGAATCAGGAGATTTCTCAATAGAGTTCATCTTATCAGTCAATTTCCTCACAAGTTTAGTCAGTTGTTGGATTTGGTCTTCTTCAGTAGGAACTGAAGATGTGGAAGTCTCTGTGGGAACTGAATCTCCTTGGGTTAGTTTTGTTGGTCTTTTCAAAATGGTTCTACCCAGACCAGACCTTTCTTTTGGTGAGTGAGGGTTGAATTTCAGAGGAGTAAGCTCAGAGTTAGGTGCAGCACCCTGAAGAGGTTTCAGAGGTGGAAGCGGTGCTTGAGATTCAGCTTCAGACTCAGTGATGTGTTCAGTACTACTGGGTACATCAGGGAGTCCAAGCATGCTCTTGAGAGCCTAACTTTCAGGCTCAAGTATTCTTCTAGAATCAAAATTTGGAAGCTTACTCTCAGGGTTTACCCTTTCAACCCAATCACTAGACTTAGGCAATAACTCCCTTTTGGAAAGCATGCCAGCAGAAACAAATGGTTTTGGACTTTGGTCTTCACTGAGAGAATCAGGGAGATGATCTTCACCTATGATTCTCTTTTTGCTACTGTGGGCTTGAACAGTGTCAAAGACTCTAGGATTTTTGGCAGTCCAGCTTTTAATTATATCTTTTTCCTTTTTAAGTTCTTCTTGAAGAGCCTGATTTCTTTTAACTAATTCAGTTTTTTGAATTTGCAGTGTAACAGCCTCAAGCTTGGCTTGTTTTAAAAGAAGCAGTTCATCCCTACACTTGTTTAATTCAAAACTTAACTTGTTGTATTTTGTTGTATTTTGAAAAAAGATTTAACCTCTGCTCTTCTACGAACTTAAGGTCAACATTAATATAGTTCATGAAAGACTGCAATCAGAATCATCATCCATAAAAAGTAAAATGTTTACCTTCTTCATTGTGATATTGACCCATTCACCATTCCTAGCATGACTCATTCTAACAGCTAGCTTGTCCTCTTCTGAGAGAGCCATCAGTGCACTGACTTGCACCATTTCATCATCTGAGGAGACTGGTTCTTCATCCTAGTCAAAGACTTCAGCTACTAGGCCCTTGTTTTTACCCTGCACAGATTTAACATTGTTTGTTGTTTCTGAGGGAGTGGCCTCAAGAAGTGCTAGTTTAGCCTTGGCTTTCCTATACTTAGCTTTAAAATCAACAACTTTGTTTTGGTCAGACTTGTTTTGGAAATTTTGATGAGACTGATAGACTTTTGGTTGAAATTTGCTAAAACCTAAGGACTGGTTTGACCCTGATGGTTTGTAAAAGGGCTCAGAGATAGTTTTTGAAAAACAGTCTTTAACAAAATGACCCTTTTTGTGACACTTAAAACACTCAGCGTCCTCATTAGCTTTGGCATTAGAAAAACTTTTGTTCCTTCTTATAAACCTTCTAGAGTTAGCAAGGAGTGCCCTTTCCTAAAACTCGATGTTCAAGTCATTCAGGTACTCCTCGCTTGTTCTCTCATCAGGCTCATCATCTGAATTTTCCTGAAAATCATGAACCACACTGTTTGAGTAAAAAGCAGTAGAAATTGGTGTTGAAGTGGTTGTCAGGGACTTCTTGACTTCCTGAGACTTTTTCAAGTTAGGGTATCGTCTGTTGATGAGGTTTTTCTCATAGACAAATTTCCCATAAATTTCAGGAAGTTCAAGAATCTGAATATGATTAGCATTCCTAAGTCCCTGAGAGAAATTCAACCACTTCTCAGGGAGACTATTAACAAAACCAACATTGATTTCATGTTTGGACAACTTTACACCATTATTTGACAATTCATTTTACAAAGTTTTATACCGGATGTAAGTTTGAGAGAGAGTTTCTGAGTCTTTAGCCCTGAAGGTATTATACTCAAGTTTTAGGTCCATAATCATGTTTTCTTTGGTATGTGAGGGACCTTCATAGCAGTGGACCAGGTCATTCCAGGTTTGTTTAGCTGTACTACAGCCAATGACAGACTCCATAACATCATCAGGAAGACAAGATATGATGATGATTTTGAGCCTTTGGTCCTGGTTGACCACTCTTCTCTCGTCCTGAGTTCACTGAGCTTTAGGTTTAGGTAACCGTTCAGCAGTCTTTGGGATAAATGGACCTTCATTAATACACTTAATGTAGTAAGGTTCCATCCCAGTCAAACAGCAAAGCATTCGCTTTTTCCATTTTTTAAAATTACCAACTTCGAGTCGAGGGGCAACAGCAGTAAACATGTAGGTAAAACATAGTAGGTAAAACATAGTCTAAACCATTTAATCTTCTTAGACTTGGTTTGGGGTTAATGGAACCAAACATGTAGGTAAAACATAGTCTAAACCTTAGAACAAACAAAACAAAACAAATTTGTTTAATCCTGCTACTGTTCCCACGGTACCAAACGACAACAAAGGCGGAACCATTTTTTTGGTGCCGTCTGGTCCGTGGTGACAACAGTAGCAAAAGTACTACCTACAAAACATCTTCTTCCTTACAACCTACTTTACCAAAACGTGTAAACATTAGACCTAACTCATTGTTGACATTTTCTCACCCACTAATCACTGAAGATAACATCATTATAAGTATCCTAACTACATTTCATCTCTTAATTCTGAGTCTAGGATTCTAATTTGTGCACAAAATTATTACATGGGGATTATGTATATTCTTGTACAAAACATGGATTCAATTGGAAAATTGCATAACTAGTCATTGTAATTAGGTACTACATTGTCACATTGCATAAACAAATCATGTTTCCCACTAATCAAAAGATAATGACTATAAGGTTTTATTCAAATAACCAAACACCCCATGTCAAAAAATTTTGAAAAGCTTCTCACTTGTAGGAAAACAATTTTTTATTGTTAATACAAATAGAAACGTAAAATTTTCATCACTTGCATGCTCTTGAATACTAAAGGTAATACATAACTAATATGTATTCCCGGGTATATTCAAATGAAGCCACATTGAATTAGGAGCGTTTGGGTTATCTCATGCCTTTTGCCAAACATCCCCACTAAAAACCATTTTATGCATAAAATGAGTCGAGATAAACACAACTCCAAATCGTTTTCATATAGGCACACACTAGAACCAAAATGTTAAGTTTGTTCTCATTTTTCACATGTAAATTCTTGCTCATAGGAATAACCATGGTAGCCGCAAGATTCTATGATCACAAGGATACTCTCAACTACATTCCCAAATGTAACACCCCCAAATTTGTTTAGCGGAAGCATACGTGTTATGGGGCATATTACGAAATTGGAAATCACAACACAAGTAATAAAGAACGGAATACATACTCCGTTTGACTTCATGAAATAGTTTTAAAATAATATCTTACAACCTTGTTTAGATAAATGGGCACATCCCATAATTTCAGTGGTCCCAATTTAAAAACATCAGTTTGTGTAAAAACACTTCTTTAAATACTACTACGACCATTACACCGCCTCTTGCCTTGCCTCCATAATCATAACTTAAGCACCTGAGAAAAATATGCTAAAAAGGTCAGCTAAAAGCTGGTGAGTTCATAGGTTTAAGTTAAACAGTAAGTTTGGACCATAATCAAAGTCATATAATCATTACAACGAATATAATGATATATGGATGAATGTCTATTACGTTAGCTCTAAGTTCATGCAACCGATACTACGACAGTTCCTGTATGCTAACAGATATCATACATTATAGGGGCCCATAGCGAGTGTTTTGTCCCTCAACACTCGATTCCGACATGGTATACGTTTCGCCTTGGCCTAAGCATGGCCAACCGAACGGAGGAGTCACCCTCAATAGATCTATTTATAACATTCGCGCTTCCCAATGGGGAATTGACGGTTCATGAAAATGGGGAATTTTCTAGGGACATAAGGGCTTAGGCTACACCACGTAATAGTAATCATGCAGTAGTTTAGGTCCATAAAAAGGTTTTGCATATTTTCTCACCCCAAAATGTATAAAACAGTTTATCAAGTAAAAGAGGGGCTATGAAACTCACCTTAGCAAAATGCAATCCGAAAGTAAGATTTAGTGATTTTTGTGAAGCGGCACCGACACGCGACCTAGATAAGGAGGGCAATGTTTTAGTTCATTGTTTTAAGTATCACTTACTTAAAGTAGTTCAATTGTTTTTATAATTGCAATAAAACTAAACTTGAGTTTGTAAACATGATTAGATGGTTTTACTAGTAAGTATATGAGTGTTTATATACTTTTCATATTGACATCAATATGATTTTAAAATCCAAAGTTTGATTTGATAAATAATTACAAGGTTCCACTAGTAAGTATATAAATGTATATATACTTGTTTAAGTTGACACAAATGGTATTGTCAAAGTTAGATTTAATTATTTTCTAATTGTATTTAGAAAAATGCTTGAGTTAAATTGAAGACTATAAAATTGTTTAAATGATAACACTACTTGATGGTTTCTATTTATTTATCATGCTTTGTTCTCAATATATATAGTGCTTAACGTGAAATTTTCTCAACATACCAATGTTTACATATTGTCGTTATATGTCGACGTAGTCATTATTAAATAAATCATATTTTAAAGTGATTGTTGTCTCATGAATACAATATAACCATTGTTCTTGCTTACATGTCAACTCATGTATGCTAAAAAAATAACCATGTAGCCTATATTGTGTACGCGTAAATAAGCTCATTCATCGTTGGACAATTATTTTATGATTCAATCTTTATCTCGTGAGTTAATTTATATTACTCAAATGGACGCTCGAAAACTCGTGGGCTGTGGCCCGGTGTCATTTGTGGCGGTGTACACGAGTTGGACCTAGGCCCGAAATGATGTGTATGTAGGCAATGGGTGTTGGTCCACTGGTTAGCTTAAGAATTGGCCTGAGGAGTTGAGTTGGGCTTCGGCCCAAAGATGGCTTAGGAAGGTTTTGTACAGATTTGTCAAAGTTTTATTCATAGGTTGCTAACAAGTTTTTGGAGGACATGTATTTCCTAACGAAATGCTAGAGTGATTGTCTTTGACACGGAAGTTCGACTTAAATGGTTTAGACCTCAAGGTATAACCCGACTCTAGTGCTATATAGACTCGTGAAGCTGAGGTTTCTTAAGGAGGCTTAGATTCAATGACGAGACATGGAATAACGAAAACACTTCAAGTACTCGAGGGGGTTTCTCAGCCAAGGTAAAACTCATCATGCTTACAAAGGATGATGTGTTTAACTCGGTTAAATGCATAGTCGAAATACGACACTAGCTACCACAATTTATACCAAAAATTGAGCACTTAAGCAACATGTCGAAACTAAAATTAGTTTCCTGCCTTTAGAACCTAGCATTTCTAATAGATTTTTACAAAGCTTGACTCATCTAGTCTTTCTTGTTTCCTATTCTCGACAAAACTCAACATCTCTTTACCAAATTAGATCTCATGACCAACATAAGTTTTCATGTTTGATATCATTTGACATTTGCAAGTTTTACCAAAACTTATCTCTTCATTCACGACAGTAAACCAAATCGACACCATTTGCAAATGACCACTTAAGTCCACAGTGACATAGATTATTTACCCAACTTCAAGACTATGCATCAAGAACACCTAGTTCCTAGTCTTTTTATATAGCTTTTATAAAACTCAACTTCTCTAATTTTTCTTGGTTATACAACTCGACAGGAAAACAAGACTAACAAAAAAAATGCCAAATTTAAATCCCAATTAACCAAACTCACGACTCGACATGGCATCAAAGAACAAATATAATTGACATGACCAAATCACATAACAATTCCTTTGATAAAATTCTCCAACTTAATATCATAAAAGAACATAAAAACATTACAACAAGAAGAATGAATAACCTCAACTCGAGAGTGATGGATGAGGAACGGAAGTGGCTTCGTAGATTCGAACCAAACGAGACTTGATTTAGCTCCAACACACTCCCAATTGCAAAACCCCCAATTCAATTTTTGAAAACCCTAAGTTTCACAAACCCTAGTTTTTGGTAAAATTGATTGATAAACTGAGTTGGGGCGTTTCACATCTCTACTAGAGATAAATGGAGTGGTTTGGGAAGAGCTTGACCTTATTTCTCTCCTTGGTGTCTTGGTTTGAAGCCGAAAAGATGCAAGTCCCTATGACCTAGGGAGTCTTGAGTTTGACTCTAGGTGTGTTGATGTTGATACATGCTTCCCTTTGGGTGGCTTTGTCTTGATGTGCTTGGACTCATTCGAATGGGTGTCCACGTTTCAAAGTGGTGATTTTGAGAGACAAAAGGTTTCATAGTTTTGATGAGGGAGATGAGAGGATGATGAAAGGAAGGTGTTGGCTTGCTACTTTGGGAGATTCAACCTACAAGAGCGCAGGTGTAGAGGTTGAAGGAGATAGTTTCACCTTTTCTGCTTTTCTCCTATTTTTTCTTCTTGTGTTTTGTCGTGTGTGGGAGAGGAAGCAGAGAGATATGCTCTCTAGTTTTTGATAAAGGTTTTTATTTTTAAACAAAATATAAACGTGTGTGTATATGTATATTATACTTTTGACATATTTGTGTACATCTATGTACTTGTGTTACACTCATATATTAATTGTGTTTGAGTCTTATAGAAGTTTTTATTTAAGTGCAAGTGTGTTAAATACTTTGTGTCCCGCGATATTAAATTGTGACCGAAGTATCATTGTTGGATAACTTTTATAACATATTATCTTATAGTGACGTGTCGGAAATATTATCATCTTTGTAATATTCTATATTACAGACTTTTGTCATTTGTTTTACTTGCCCTTATCATAGTGTCGGTACGCGTGCAGTGTCGGTCACTGGAGGAAAACGAGATAACCTCTCGTCTTATAAATTAAATCATAAGACAAAAATGAAATATTCATAAAATGATATGAATGCAAAAGTGATGCAGTTGTCTACTGTATGCGAGTTAACTACTCAAATGATCAGGCAAAGCTTATGCATGCTTAATGACTAGGCTTAGTAAAAATAAATTATCATTTACTAGTTAAATTTTAGTGAAAATTTACCGTGTGTCACATCCTCCCCGCCTTAGAAGGGAAAACTGTCCTCGGTTTTCAGTTAGGATTACTTGCTGAAGTTGAGAAAAGATGTGGGTATTTACGCTTGAATTGGTCTTCACGCTCCCACGTGTATTCAGGACCTTTTTGAGAATCCCAGCGGACTTTGACGATAGGGATGCGGCTTTGCTTAAGCCGTTTGATTTCTCGATCCATAATCTCGATGGGTTTCTCGACAAAATTCAACCTTTCGTCGACTTGGATCTCTTCCAAGGGAATAGCAAGTGTTTCATCAGAAAGACATTTCTTCAAGTTGCATACGTGGAACACGTTGTGCACAGAGCTGAGTTCTTGTGGTAATTCGAGTCGGTAGGCTACCGGTCCGATTCTTACGAGAATTTTGAAAGGTCCAATATAACGAGGATTTAACTTTCCACGTTTTCCGAAACGGATTATGCCCTTCCATGGCGCAACTTTTAGCATAACCTTATCTCCCACTTGAAACTCAAGTGGTTTCCTCCTTTTGTCCGCGTAGCTCTTTTGACGGTCACGAGCTGCTTGTAGTCGGTTTTTGATTTGTACAATCTTCTCAGTAGTCTCTTGAATTAGCTCTGGGCCAGTAAGTTGACTTTCTCCGACTTCGGCCCAACACACGGGTGATCTACATTTTCGACCATAGAGTGCTTCATATGGTGCAGCTTTGATGCTTGTGTGATAGCTGTTGTTGTAAGAAAACTCGGCTAATGGCAAGTACTTATCCCAGCCATTTCCAAAGTCTATCACACATGCTCTTAGCATATCCTCTAGAGTTTGAATGGTTCTTTCGCTTTGCCCATCAGTTTGAGGATGGTAAGCGGTGCTCATGTCGAGGTTTGATCCTAAGGCATCTTGAATTGACTTCCAGAAATTTGAGGTGAAACGGCTATCTCTGTTCGAGATGATGGAGATTGGTACACCATGACGCGCGATGATTTCTTTCAGGTACAAACGTGCAAGTTTGTCCATTCCGTCGCCTTCTTTCATCAGTAGGAAATGTGCTGACTTTGTGAGACGGTCAACTATTACCCAAATAGTGTCGTAACCATTAGGAGTCTTTGGTAGCTTGGTGATAAAGTCCATTGTTATACGTTCCCATTTCCATTCGGGAATTTCGGGTTGTACTAGTAGACCTGAGGGTCTCTGGTATTCGGCTTTGACTTTTGAGCAGGTTAAACACTGGCTGACATATGTTGCAATGTCGGCTTTCATGTTTGGCCACCAGTACAATTTCTTTAGATCGAGATACATCTTGTCGGATCCTGGGTGAATGGAGTATTTAGATTTGTGGGATTCGTGCATAATGATATCGCGAATTCCTCCGTAAAGTGGAATCCAACTTCGCTCTTTGAAACACAAGATTCCGTCCGACCTTTTTACGAATCCATTTTCACTTTCTGGCATTCCGTAAAGGTTCTCATTCGGACGATTTTCTTCCTTGAGTGCTTCTGATTGTGCCTCCAGATTCTTGGATGGAAGAGGTGAACTAATTGTCATACCCAAGGATCTGACTCTAAGGGGTTTTGGTCGCTCTTTTCTACTGAGAGCATCAGCAACTACATTCGCTTTACCCGGATGGTAACGAATCTCACAGTCGTAATCACTGAGCAACTCCAACCATCGGCGTTGTCTCATGTTCAGTTCTTTCTGATCCAAAATGTGTTGTAGGCTTTTGTGATCGGTGTATACGACACACTTCGTGCCATATAAATAGTGTCTCCAAATCCTGAGTGCGAACACAACTGATCCTAACTCTAGGTCGTGAGTTGTGTAATTCTTCTCTTGAGTTTTCAACTGGCGAGAGGTGTATGCTATCACCTTCTCTTTTTGCATTAACACCGCTCCTAGTCCCTTATGTGAAGCGTCGCAATAAACAACAAAGTCTTCACTACCCTCGGGTAAGGCTAGAATAGGTGCACTACACAACTTTTCTTTAAGGAGTTGGAAAGCTTCTTCTTCTTTTTCTCCCCAGTCAAACTTGGTGTTTTTCTGGGTTAGCTTGGTTAAAGATTTGGCAATCTTTGAAAAACCTTCGATAAATCTTCTGTAGTACCCAGCGAGTCCTAAGAATTGGCGTATTTCAGTGGGAGTTGTGGGTGTCGCCCAATCCTTTATTGACTCGATCTTAGCGGGATCTACATGTGTAGGATCGTTATTTTTATTGTGTTGATGATTCGGGTGGTCTTGGGAGATCAAAATACATGTTAGCCATTAGAGAGAGAAAGTTAGAGAGTTGGGTGTTCTTGGTAGAGAGTTACTCAAAGTATGGAATATTAGATTAATGAGAAGAAGCACCACCCCTTCCATGGATGGAAGGGGTATTTATAGTTACAAACATACCGTCCTCCTATCGGACTGTGGATCAGGCATACAGTGGGTAAAGACCCGTCCTTCCTCCACGGTGTTGCACTAAACTATACTACGCTACAAACTGATAAATAAACTACTAAATAACGTGACAAACGACAAGTCTACGAGCTAACTTAAGCTAGATAACATTTGGGGTGACCGACTCTTCACTATGGAATTTTCTAATTCCTAACAATCTCCCCCTAAGGGAGGTCACCCCATGTTTTACATTTCAAATCCTAGCATTCTATTCTTGACTTCGTTCTTGAGCTCGTAGACTTTAATTCTTCAACATCTGCATCTTTGTGCTTTAGCAGTGATTCTTCAAAGTCCGCACTGAATTGTACTTTTAGTGGAGGCCTTTAACTGATCCACATCTTTGATGATCTTCGAGCTTTCTTTGAGATCATCAGCCACAGTAAATCTCTCTGGATCATCCATAGTAGTGTTGCCTTCATGTGAAGTTGTGACATTTGGACCGACATGCTCACACTTTTGAATCATGACATCTTTCCATCAGAGTAGCGGAAGCCTAACTGGTTCATGATATTTGCAGCAGCGTAGCAGAAGCATAGTATAAAAATATCAGAACCAGGTTATGTAGATATGCACCAGTCATGATTTCTTCAATTAAGTGAGGTTGTTGTGAGCATGCGGCTTTGGATTGACTCCTCAATTCTGATCAGCTGCAACCGTCCAAGTGTACCTGCAAACAACAGTTAGCAATAAAACACATGAAAGTGTCTTTGATCACTTTCGCTGAATTGAGGTACACGGCCCACGGTTCCCCGTTGATCAGTATAAATACTGCCTGTGATCAGGTAGGATTCCTAAGAATCTCCTTGACAGGGTTTCGCAGCTGTTCTAGCTGTTCTCAAACCGGAACGTCTCAAAGAAGACAACACGGAGTGAGTGAACCAGCAAATTGAGATTCACTGATTGATGAAAAATGATTTGAAAAAACAATCGCGTATTGCTTGAAGAAAGAGTTTTGCAATACGACGAAGGTTTTATGAGAAAGATCAATTTTCAATCAAAATACTTTTTGTATTAGAGAATGAGTACACATTCGACGTGCTAGCAAAAAGAAGAGATTTGCACATCGAACGGTTTTTCTAAAAGTATTTTTCAATCAGATATACTTTTTGCATTTGAAATGAATACACATTCGACGTGCTAGAGAAAAGAAGGTTTGCACATCGAACGGTTTTTCCAAAAGTATTCGTCAATTCCATTCCTGGACCAAGGTTGATTCAAGACTGAATCGCCCCATTGTTTCTATCCAGTTGTCACAAGTTTGATCTTACGAGAAGATCTCACATGTCACCCACCAAGAGCTTGTTTGATGTTGGCTCTAGAAGGATTTCCATCTTCATCGTGAATATTTTCATATCACTCGGATGTTCAGGCAATACCACAAGGATAATGCGTAGGACTCTTAATATGTACTTACTTTCCACATTGTGTGAAACAACAAGTCTTCAATAATTTAGTGTCCTAATGAGATATTGTGGATGATCTCTTGGCTCTAGACTCAATAGTGCACATTTGGTTCCTGTGCCGGAGACTAGGGAGAGGGTCTCCTTCTTCAATATCAACAATCTCTAAGAGAAAGTCGATAGATTATGTCGGTTCCCCGTGAGAATGAAACAAGCCCTTTTAAGAGGAACTTGAGTGGTTTGGGAAGTTTAGTGCAGTGCATCACTGGGTCCATGATGTCTTGTCTTCAATACCAGTGTTACCTTAGTAACCACCAGTAGCATATGAATTGAACCCGGTTTCTGCCCTAAGGTTGAATTGATGGAGGGCTATTTATTTTCACCCTTTTATCATTCATTTCTTTTTCATTCTTCAACCCCTTCAGTGCTTACCGAGACTTCATAACTAGAACCTTGTTGGGTTTATTCCAGTACTAGCTTTGTCTCCCGCACTCTTCCCATTTCTCATTTTTCTCCTTTTTTCAATATTCCTAAGGACTCTACACTATCTAGTGGATTGTCCCTGGGAAGATCCCTCCGGTTCTGGCGGATCGTGGGAACAAATACCTAACCTAACCATCCTTATAACTCCATGCATAAAATAAATTGGTCGGTCTTTTGGTATTGTTCTTTCCTTCATGAAACCAATTGAAAAATCATTTGGAAAAACAATCAAGGTACTTGTGATACGAGATCAAAGCATTTTGTACCTTAAAAGTTTTGATCATTTAGAAAACCTCCCCCTCAACATGTGCATATGATTTAGAAATTGTTTAGCACAAGGAGGCAAGAGGACTTTGAAATATTTTCTTTGATCACAATTTTCATACGAAAAAGCCATTTGATTTTCATGGTAAAATTCTCCCCCTCAATATGTGCATAGGATTTTTGAAATCATTTTTTATCACATAGAGGCAAGAGTTCTTTTGAAGCACATCCACAATCACAAAATCCATTAAGAAAAACCATTTGAAAACACAATCAAGGTACTTTATAATCTCTTTTAAAAAAACTTTTGTACCTCGATGGTTTTGCTCCCCCTCAATATGTGCTTCGAGATTTGAAGGCGTTTAGCACATATGAGAGAGCAGCCTGCACAATTGAATCAAATCGATCATCATTTATCAAATTTCATATTAAATCACAAATTCTCCCCCGATCAAAAATATCAAACCCTTTGAGATTTTGGATCCCAAGTGATTTAATAAGGTTTAGAAAACATGGGAGAATATGTGGCCTGGTTTAAATACTCATCATGTTTTTGGATAACTCCTCCTCCTCAACATGTGCATTGTGTATGAAATTGTTTGGCACATGGAGGCAGGAGTGCCTATAAAGGACTAAAAACCAATTCCAATTAAAACAGATTTGAGATTTAAATCACGATCTCTACCCCGATCAGAAATATCAAACCATTTGAGATTTGTGATCCCAACTGATTTAAGTCATTTAGAAAAATTTGGGGAAAGACGTGGCAAGATTTAATTTTGAAAAATGATAGATAAGGACCAGATTTAGACATTAAAGATTGTTAGTGTCAGGTATGATAGTTTTTAAGAGATCTTTAAGTAAAATAAAACAATTTCACAATCAAACAAGAACAGAAAAAATTTCATTTTGACAGATCTTTGAGTTTTAAAGAAAACCATACCATGACATAACATTAAATCTTTAGATCACCACATTTTAGCGTACAAACGGAACTTTTGTGAAGAAACATCGTTTGAAAATATTTTATTTTAAATCACTCTCCCCCTCAATCCATGACAGAAGTCAATAATTGAGTGACTTAGGTTTTGATAACATGAAGTCCAGTGATTTTCAAAAATTAGTCCAATATATTTTCAAAACAATATTTTCCATTTTCAAAACAACTTAATTAAATTATTCAAAATTGTTTAAAAATGGTATCTTGCACAAAGATACGTTAGGTGGTTGAGAAGCTTCTGTTGTTGTTGTTGTAGGGCTTGGAAGAAAACCGTCTGCAGATGCAGTGAGACTTCTTCTTACGTTGCATTTTGAATGCCAACTGAGGTCAAATTAAGCTCCGTTTCTTCAATCACATCGAAGAAAACCATCTGCTGATGCAGTGAGACCTCTTACGTTGCATTTATGCCAACTCTCCATTGAAGTCCAATTAAGCTCCGTTTCTTCATTTGTCAACCCAAGAGATAGTTACCCTTTCCTTTCGGCATCCAATCATCATCAATAGTGGGATCCGGATCGGGAACATCTTTATAACCAATATACCTGCATACGTTAGTGAACACACATACAGATATATGGTGGTCGACATCACCCATAACAGCAATCGACTAATTAAAGTCAATTCAACATAACAATCAGATCATATAAGCATGGGGTTTATGTGTTAATCAAACTCTAATCATCTAAACCTAACAATCATATCCTAAATTCCTAGTCCTTCGACACAGGCAAATATCATTTTTAATTAAGCACGTAGGATAATTAAGAAAGCTCGTTAGATGATATAGATTTGAAAACATTCTCCCCCTCAATCAATGACTCATTTTCTAAAAAGTTTAAAAGCGCTGAAGTCATTGATTGAGTTTTCAATTATTATAAAAACTCTTGATCCTGATTGATTTTTCAAGCAACTCATTTTACCACCATTTTGAAATACAACAAATATTTTTCTGAAGAATTTTAGACGGAAAAACATTTGTGTAGGAACAGCAGTCCTTCGACATACTTTCCTCATTTGTTTTTAGGATAAGTGCACGAAATATTTGAAAATTTGGTTTAGCGTAGCACTTTCCTTTCTTGAAAAACGGGTTGCTATCAGAAATAATAGCAAGCCATAGTTTAAGCACGGGTCACAGTCTGAAGTAACTGCAAGCCATCATTTGAAACCCGGGTTACAGTCTGAAATAACTGTAAGCCATATTTTGAGACATGTTTAGAAAAGAATATTTACACCTCCTGCTCGAACTTCATCTATGGTCCCGTGCCATTATTGAATGACATTTCTAAGACCGTAGATGTTATCGATACCAGAAGACATGTCTTGAGAAAAACATATTTTTGGTATTTTTGAAATTTTTTTTGGTTTTTATGGTTTTTGAAGGTTTTATATTTTTCTATTTTCTTTTTGTTGGTTTTATATTTTTCTATTTTCTTTTTGTTGGTTTTATATTTTTGTATTTTGTTTTTTGAATAAATATTTACAAGGATAGAGTAGATGATATAGTTTAAGAAGATGATGATACGAGTACCGAGATAAGGATATCAAGCAGCCCCGTTGTAGAAAATAGAAGTCATCATCCCTAAAACTTTCACCACCAAAGCTTTCGAGGCTCTTGCATTGATGAGAAGAAATTGAACCATCTGAAAGTGAGACTTTGGCAGCTTCCCCCCAAACCGAAAATCCTATAGCTGAGCAGATTCGAAGCTCTATTTCAAGCTTGCCTTAGCCAGGTGCACAGAGAAGCACACCATTATCATAAATCCCGCTGCTCCTTTCAAGAATAATCACCGTGATTCTTCGTTCGAGGTTATATCATCAACAAGAAGAACAGCATCGTATCATCCCACACATAAAACAATCTTCTCAAATTTCCTTTTCAACTGACGTCTGAAGCGATCCATTCCAAAAGGTGTCAAGAGAACAATTCCCCCACGTAGTTGAATTGATGCAGTCAGTCTCTTTGTATAATGCTCAAGAACTCTCCCAAATACACATCATGAGGGTAATGAAGAACAACTCCCCAATGTTCACATCTTTCGTCCCTGATGAATGTGTATGAAGCTCAAGAACCTGAAGTACACCAATATCCAAGAACTCTCCCGAATACACATCATGCCCGGAAGGAAAACACCTCCCCAATGTTTGTGGTAAACAATGGCTTTCTTCCCTGATGATCGTGTATGAAGCTCAAGGACCCGAAGTACACACATTCCCCAAAGAGAGAACAACCGATAACATTGAAGAAGCAGGCCGAATCACTGATTATCTCTGCGGGTGACAATCTTTGCGGATGTCAACACCGGAATAAGTGATTATATCTCTGAATCACAGATTAAGCCCTCAAGTAAAACAGCTGAGCATCCCCAATGTACACAATTCTCTCTCCCCTGATGATTGCGATAACATCGAGATCATCACACACCAATGTACCTCTTATATCTTCAGAAACATTCTCTAACATCGCTTCCCCCACATAGTTGGAATAAGAATACTAAACGCCTTGATGAGTAAAACCTTGAGTTTCTCTGCGGTCATGACATTTGTTTTCCCGGGATAACTTCAATCACTTAGAAGAATTAAGTTCATCAAGTTTACTCGCCATGAGTCAAACCTTGAGTTTCTCTGCGGTAATAACATTTGTCTTCCCGGGATATCTTCAATTACTTAGAAGTATTAAGTTCATCAAGTTTACTCGCGTTTAGATGCTTGTCTCCATACCCCTTTCTGGTTTTGATACTTCAGAATCAGCAACTCTTTGAATGCCCAAATACTTGAAATTTGTTGAGAAGATCGCTTGAAGTCTCTGTGAGAATCAACATGCTGAATAATGTGAGCAAGTCTAATTGGGGATTAAATTCGACATATCACATTCCCCCAATTAGTGCTCTCCCCTAAACCGACAATCTTTATGATGAATGCTTGAATTAAGAAGAAGTCTTTGGATTATCAAATGCAACACGTCTTTAGTCTTCTAATATGCAGCAGAAAATGTAGAACCGACTGTAGACTCGACCTTCTTCAAGATTGTCCAGTTGGGGAATAGATAGTTAACATCTTCAACTCACACCAAAAAAGCATCCCACCAAAAAGCATCCCAATTAACTTACATCTTGCAAATCCCCTTAACTAAAATCCCTCCCAATCAAACAAGAACAGAAAGATGTTCATCAAGGAAATCAGCAATCAGGCCGCAACGAACACACAAGATGGTAACACCAAACTACCAATCACATCAAACAAGAACAGATAGATTGTTCGGAATCATCATGTTGATGTATACGTGAAGCATTAACCGGAAGCACTTTGTCGATAAACTCATCAATCCGAGTGAAGATGTCAACTAACGGCTCTTAGAAGAAAAAAAAACTCCATGTGAAGATGACCCGATAAGAAGAAGCTCGGTTCTTACATGAGTTTAGAGCCGTATGACCATTTAAATTCTCAAATAATAATCAACAATGCAAAAAATTCACACTTCTTCTCCCCCTCAAGAATTGCATACGGAGATGCCATTCTTGACTAAATAAGTGAAAATCATCCGAATGTTCTATCCACACTTCTCTCCCGCAAAATCAGCACATGATGTCGCCATCTTCGTTATAATCGAGCAAGTGGAATGAGAAAACAATCAGTGATAGCCCGGTTCACTTGATGACTGAAGCGCATGGAAAAAGTATGAAGCATGTTGATGAGAATGGTCATAAATGAGAAGATTTCTCTTCTTCAGAAGATAAAGCGCACTGACACGTACACTTTTCTTTTCTTTAAGAACGAGGCATGAACTGATGTGTTCATACGTCATAAGAAGATTTCTCTTCTTTTGAAGATAAAGCGCACTGAAACGTACACTTTTCTTTTCTTTAGAGTACGAGGCCTGAACTGAAGTGAACAGACGTCATTATCTCTCTCTTTTCAACTCTCTTTGGCAAAACATGTAATCAACCCCATTATCATTCAGTAGGCTCTTTGTCGTGACAGCTGATGGAGAAAACCCAATATGATGAATTTGACCCTGAAGTAAACTGCCCCGAACTCGTGACTTAAACTTGCACAAATGTAACGAAGAGCGGTGTCGAGAATTCATGCCCATTTGAATCTCTAAGTACTCTATACTCTTCACCCAACCAACCATCAAGTAATAGACGTACATTACCTCTTGAAAATCCACAATTGAATGTGACACTGAGCACTACAACGTAACTCCTTTAAGTGATAGTTATTTTGAGGTGATAAGAGCCCAATTCCCCCAAGTGGTAAAAGAAGAGGTAAAAGTCACCCAACAATAACTAGATTTCCAAGTCTTCGTTTTTGATAATAAGCTCGAACAAGGATCATGAAGAATCTTCATCCATCCATCCCCGATACCTTCAGATACTAAGTACACTCGCCCGTGATAATTCACTTCAACCTCAAATAAATAATACCGAATTAACGCCGTTGTCACATCTTCTGAACTGCTCAAATCAAGCCTCCTTTGACTTTTTAAGTGAACTATGATAATGGTTTCATCCCGACCATGGTTTAATGAGCATAACCCCGTAAAACTTTGAAGTAACCAAACCGCCATGACGAATATCCAAACACACATCCAATTCATGAAGTACACCCTTTTATCCCTTCTTCGAAGCAGAAACCGTGGCACCAACATCAAAAGATCCAGAATTACACTTTCTCTTCTCCAAGATGGTTCCATCATTACGGGATTTTACAACTCTATGGTTTAAACCGAGAAATAGTTTCTTTCGCGGGATTTTACAAAACCAAGAATAAACCGTAAGATAGATCCGGAAATGCACTTTACTAATACTAGGATGTTTCCATTGTCACGGGATTTTACAAGTCGGTGATTTAAACCGAGAAATAGGTTCTTTCGCGGGATTTTACAAAATCAAGACAAAACCGTAAACAATGTCAGCTTGAATGTGTTACGACGACTTTCGTTTCAGAGAATATCTGTTTTAGGGGAACATGCAGCGGTTCATCAGCGGTTCATCAGCGGTTCATTATCCAACATCAACAAAAACATCAACCATCCAATCAATACTTTGGAAAACACATCATTCACGCATTATATCGGCAATTGTAGTGACCACATGGAGAAATAAACCCGATATGCCAAACTTGATTATGAAGTAAACTTCCCAGATTTGTTACTTAACCTTGTACTAATCCTTGTGAAGAAGAAATGGTGTACCCAATGTACAAAACCTCTTGACATTCTCAAAAGAAATGAGACACCGAAGTGATAGCAACGTTGTTAAGCGAGAAAGAATCACAAACGTAACTAAATAGCCAAGTCTTTATCACACTCTATAAAAGCCCAAACAAGTCATCTTCGCGGAATGGTTTTCTTAAAGAAGACGAAATAGGTAAACATGCCCGGAAAACCTTACTGCAAAGCCAAATAAGAAATACCGTACAAACAACCTCGTAGTCAATATTTGCCAATAAACTCTTTAAACCGTGACATAATATCTTTCGTGACAATGTATACACCAAAGTATCAAACCAAATCTCAAAATCAAACCTCTTCAACAAATCTCGTCAACGCATCTCATATAATCCAAATATCATAAAATCACCTCATAGCTCATATAGACGACCCAATTATGAGAAGCTCATCAGTCCATCATCCAAATTATTTCAACCCAATTCACACACCCAAGTTTGGTCCAATTCAAATCCTACACCATCCCACTTGATATATATAAATTCATTATAAGACCAAGTAGAATATAGACACAAAGGCTCATTACACAAAATATTACTCCTAACCAAATATCCAACCGAGTTGGACAATTACCAAATAATTGAATCTCACACCTTATTACACCAACACAAACCGGTTGGCCCATTTCTAATCCGTTAAGCACACTTATCATTTCAATCAATCCAAATAACATGCATGTTCCGATAAATCTTTAGAAGCAGAAATAGGCCCGGTTCAGTGTACAAATCTTATAAAAAATATGCCGGTTCCATGTAAATAAGTTTTGTGAGTTTGTCTTAGTGAGAATCCCCTCAAATCATCAAGTATTAGTGTACATGGGAGACTTGGAAGAAACCAGTGATACCACTATAATGTTCTAATGAAACAATCTTGAGTATTCACGGTCCACACATGCCAACGATAACATCAGAAAACATTAATCATCATGGTATATATCACGTGAAAGAAAAACACCAATATTCACCATACTTTCATGAGTGTTGAACTAATTTAGTGTCAAAGCATTGAGGCCTATGAACGAGCAGCATCAAACTTGGCCCATCCTTAACATCCGATCCCATTCATACATAGTCATAACGGATTCAAGGCCATAAACTAGTCCAACAAGAAGAAAAGCCCAAGTCCAAATCCAAAGTATACATGAGATAAAGGAATGAGGCCCACAAACCAACTCAGAATACTGGTTTAAGTATTAGGATACCCTAATTATTCTCACATTTGACCTAAACCTAAAACACACATCTCAAACAATCCGCCCCCTCCTCCTTTCACTCAAACTCAGTCAACTCTCAAACCCTAAAAGCAATCCGCCACATCTTGATTTAATCCTTCACACAAACCCTAAACATCTTCATTCAAATTCATCCGCCTCACTCCTAAAAACATCTCTCTAACCTGCTTTCCAAGATCCGTATGTTTAAGCATGAAACCAAGTGATATCAATCATTAATCCAGTCCAACGAATCCTTTCAAGCTCGCCATAGGGTTGGCTTGAGCTCGATATTACAGCCACAGGGATGGCTATGAGATGTTTTATTAGTTCTTCAAGATAGTCATGATTCTCGTTTCACTTCACAGGTAGGTTTTATGAACGAATAATCCAATTTTGTTTTGATATGATTGTTGTTCTTATAACGAAATCAAAGATTGATATTAACAATATTGTTAAAATCAAATCTTTATTTTTGGATATTGTCACAACCTTAAGATCAATGATGAAAGGATTGACTCGTGAATAAGACTCTTGGAAGTCTTGATGTTTCATTTTGATAACCACGAGTCATGAAATCTGAGATTATGTTTGGTTTCTATTGTTGCTTTAGAGTCTTGATCAATGATGAAGTTTTTGATTCGTGATATAGACTTGATAGTCTTGATTATTCATATGAGATCCACGAATAAAAAGAACTGAGATCTTTAATTTTTCGTTACTGCTAGGGTTGAGACATGGAAGGTTGAATATTGTTGGAGTTGGTTTTTGTTTTGAGTCTTTGATATGAGATGGAGAATGAGTTAGGGTAAATTTGAGGTCGTTGTTGGGTTGAATATGATGTAACATATGCATTTCGGTTCATGTATTTTGCTCGAAGTTTGAACAAGGACCAGTGATGGAATATCCTGAGGTCGAGACGTATATGGTTAATGGTCTTGAAGTCGTGGTCTTGAAGTCGTGGTCCTGAAGTTGTGGTCTTGTTTTGTCATTCTTCTACTTCTTCATTTCTGTCCCAAATCGCTAGTTTACTGGTCAAGTCGCTAGGACAAGTCGCTAGCCAAGTCGCTAGGACAAGTCGCTAGCCAAGTCGCTAGGACAAGTCGCCAGCCAATTCGCTAGGACAAGTCGCTAGCCAAGTCGCTAGGACAAGTCATAGCGACTTGTAAAGACAAGGCGCTATAAGAGGTGCAATGCATCTGGTCAGTTTTGTGTCAAATCGCCAGCAAGATATATGACTTTTCCGATGAGTTTTTCCGACTACTTTTCCGGCCAGCTTCAAATAAACCCAGAAAACTGCTCAAAAACGGCATATTTAAGACTGTTTGACCATGTAATTTACCAGTTTGACCACGTGAAAGACTAGATAAAAAAGAGTAGACATTTGGACAAACTTTACACAAACAGATTCAATAAATACATGGACAAAAATGCAGATTTGGACACAAGTTGAAACCAGTTAGGACCCAAGACCAACAGAAGAATACCAAACCAAGTTAAAAAAACTGTTTACCAAAAAAAATGTATTCCGACCACAAAAACGAATCAAAAACCAGTTACAAATAAATATCAAAACCACAAGAAATCATCAAAACACAACAACCTGGGCTCTGGTACCAATTGTAGGATCGTTATTTTTATTGTGTTGATGATTCGGGTGGTCTTGGGAGATCAAAATACATGTTAGCCATTAGAGAGAGAAAGTTAGAGAGTTGGGTGTTCTTGGTAGAGAGTTACTCAAAGTATGGAATATTAGATTAATGAGAAGAAGCACCACCCCTTCCATGGATGGAAGGGGTATTTATAGTTACAAACATACCGTCCTCCTATCGGACTGTGGATCAGGCATACAGTGGGTAAAGACCCGTCCTTCCTCCACGGTGTTGCACTAAACTATACTACGCTACAAACTGATAAATAAACTACTAAATAACGTGACAAACGACAAGTCTACGAGCTAACTTAAGCTAGATAACATTTGGGGTGACCGACTCTTCACTATGGAATTTTCTAATTCCTAACAACATGAATACCCTGACTGTCGATTACATGACCTAGGAATTGCACAGTCGATATCCAAAACTCACACTTCGAGAACTTAGCATAAAACTCTTCCTTCTTCAGCAGTTCTAGGATCAACCTAAGATGTTCCTCATGTTCTTTCACACTCTTTGAATAAATTAGGATATCGTCAATGAAAACGATCACAAGTTTGTCCAAGTAGGGTTTACACACTCGATTCATAAGGTCCATGAACACAGCTGGTGCATTGGTTAACCCAAAAGGCATAACTTGAAACTCGTAATGTCCATAACGAGTTCTAAAGGCGGTTTTGGGAATATCTTCTTCCCGAACTCTTAGTTGATGGTATCCGGACCTTAAGTCGATTTTTGAATAAACACTTGAACCTTGAAGTTGATCGAATAAGTCATCGATCCTTGGCAATGGGTAACGGTTCTTAATGGTTAGTTTATTTAACTCACGATAGTTGATGCACATCCTAAAAGTTCCGTCCTTCTTCTTGACGAATAGGACTGGTGCTCCCCATGGTGATGAGCTCGGTCTAATGAACCCTTTTTCCGCAAGTTCCGACAACTGGTTTGATAACTCCTGAAGTTCCATTGGAGCTAATCGATAAGGTGCTCTCGCCACTGGTGCGACACCAGGCACTAAATCGATCTGAAATTCAACCTGTCGGGCTGGCGGAAGTCCTGGTAAGTCTTCAGGAAAGACCTCAGGAAATTCTCTCACTATTGGCACGTCCTCCAAACGTTTTTCTTCCTTTTCTATTCGTCTTTTCCGGTGACTTGTGCTAGGAAGATGTGGCATCCTTCCTCGATACACCTCAACACCTTGGTACAGGAAATGACATGCAGTCTTGAAGCGTTTCTTCTATCACTTTTGTCTCCTTCTATAGTTAGGACTTCATATCCATAGGGCACTTGGACGAGTTTCTTGTCACAAATGATGGCAGCATGGTATTTTGATAACCAATCCATCCCGATGATGACGTCGAAACTTCCCAATTCTACTGGTATCAAGTCGATATTGAATGGGTGGTTTAACAGGTTCAGGGTGCAACCTCTTATGATGGTATCTACCCTTTCTATGTTACCGTTAGCTAGTTCCACATTGTACGTATTTCCTAATGCAGTTGGGGCAATATCGAGTAGTGGACTAAATGCATTAGAAACAAAACTCCTATCGGCTCCCGTATCAAACAATATGGATGCATAACGGTTATTTATAAGGAACGTACCCGTCATAACATTTGGGTCTTCCTGAGCTTCCACTTTGGTCACAGCATAGACTCTTCCACGAGCTCCTTCGCCATTTCCCTGGTTACTCGGCTGTCCAACATTTCCCTGAATCCTGCCATTTCCATGGCTTCCTTGATTTCCTCGGTTTCCTTGATTTCCTCCATTGCCTTGGTTTCTGGTCTTTCGGCATTCATTCTTATAATGCCCTTTCTCACCACAACCAAAGCAAGTTACAGCAGCTTTTGGGTCCTGAGCTGGTGCTGTTTGAACCGTCGCTAGTGACTTAGACCTGCAGTTTCTGGTCAAGTGTCTGATTTTTTGACAGTTACGGCACTTGACTGTACATTGTCCCTTGTGATGCAGTGTGCATCGGTTACACAATGGTGAAGTCCCTGCGTACGGTTTCCTTTCTCCCATCCCAGCTGCATAAGCTCTAGCAACATTTTGCCTTTTGTTCTGATTGTTGCTGTTTTTTCCACTGTTATTACCACGGTACCCATTGTTGTTGTAGCTTCGAGAGTGGTCGTCCCATTTCCTCTTATTGTCAACCACCTTGTCCATGGAATCCTCAATAACTTGGTCCATGAGTTTGTTGGCTACTTCGATGGTTTCATGAAGATCAATAGCCTTAGAGGTGGTGACATTTCCCTTGATAGATTGGGGCAGTCCTCCGATGTACCTCTCCAACAATCGGGTCTCAGTTTGAACCATTTCAAGGCACAGCAAGGCTAGTTCTTGAAAATGCTGGTTATAAGCAGCCATGTTTGTGCCTTGAACCTTGAGGGTCCAAAACTCAAGCTCGAGTTTCTTGATCTCATTACGAGGACAGTACTTTCGAAGTACCATCTCCTTGAAGCTTTCCCAGGGCATGGCATAGGCAACATCGATACTAGCAGATTTCAGAAAATTGTTCCACCAGGTCAAGGTAGCATCTGTGAAAGTGAATGATGCGTACTTAACCTTAGACTCTTCCTCACAGTTACAGATCCGGAACACAGTCTCAAGCTTCTCGATCCATCTAGTCAGACCGACAGCTCCTTCGGTTCCACTAAAGCCTCCAGTCATGGTCTTACGAAAGTCTTGATAGGTACAAGTGTGGCTGTGGGTGGATGGTCTCGAAGTTCCAGCATTAGTAGACGAGTGGTTTGCTGCAGCCAAAGCGCCATTCACTCGCTCATTGACTAGCTGGTCTATCATAGCTTGATTCATGGTAGGTTGAATTGGAGTAACTCTAGCAGGAGTAGTGGCTTCGGCAGTCTGATCGTGTGTGACTCTGTTTGGAATAGCAGTGTTTGCAGTTCGGTTGCGAGTAACTCTCGCTGGAATAGGAGCATTGGAAGCTCCACTAGGGTTGGTGCGGTTTGACCTTCGTTTTGGCGGCATTTCTGCAGTAAGAAAGGCAATGAGACATAGAACCTTTTAAACAAGGTAGGTGCCAGGTAATAGTGTAAATATCGCAGATAGATCATATGAGCAATCTATGAAAGAAAAGACAATTGGATAGGGAAAACAAGGTTGACATAGATAGAATTTCGGTTACAAGGTTCCTAAAGTACATGATGAGATACTAGATGGAATACAACTGAAATACAACGGAAATACAACGGAAATACAACGGAAATACAATGGAAATACAAGAGTCATAACTGACACTAACTGTTATAATCCAGTTTAGTGTGATACATCATGCAATACGATCTAAGGATGTCCACGCTCAGCACGTAGTCGCTCAATGCTAGCCACCAGCTCTCGCTGCGTAGCCTCTAAGCTCGCGATCCGCCTCATCTGAGAGGCCATCATGGACTCCAAACCTGTGGTCCTCTGCCATTCTTCTCTGGCAGTATCTCTAGCAATCCACTGGATGCGCTCTAGCTCCTCAAGTCGGCCGTGCATCCGGGCTTGACCTCTGCCCAAGGCTCGTGCTCTGCTGTCCAACTCTCTAACATCCTCGACCTGAGCCTCAAATCTAAAACCCAATCGAATCCTCTCATGCCTCTCTAGCTCCATACTCTCAAACAACACATCAGTGACGCAGTCTAGACCCTCAACACGCTGCTCGCAAGCCTGCAAGCGTGTTGGGTCGACTCTCTACAACTGGTCAGTATGGACCCCTAGCAGGGTCTCATGAGAATCCAACTGATTAAGTACTCTCTCAGTAAGAGTCAGCTCCTCATTATCTGGAGATCCTGATGGGTCCGGCACAGGCTGTGCCTCAACCGGTGCAACTACCTTAATAGTCTCGAGCTGTCTAGTGGTGTGAGCAAGGCGCTCCATGTCTGATGCAGATGGTATGAATGAAGATGATGGTGGATTGTAGCTCGGGCTCGCGATATGTGGTACAGAACTGACCACACAACCAATATCTCTCCAAGCAACCTCATCACTCTCCTCCTGGCTACGGAAGAAAGTAGCTCTCTGTCCTAACCCAAATGGTGCATCAATATCCATGTCCTCGCCCAACCCCTGAGCCATCCTGGAGCTCTGTCCTATCTCTCGAATACTCTGGACAATTTCCAGACCCAGTGTATCCATATATGCTGCTGTGCTAACATGTCCAGGGACACTCTCAGTCGGCATAGGCTCTGGTAGCTCCTCCTCCGGATCTTCTTCCGGGTCTTCCTCTGAGTAGGAATCAGTAGCTCTCCTGAGTCTCTGGTGGGGTGGTGACTCAGTGGATGATGGTGTCAGTGACTCTGAAGTAGTGGGAGGACCCATGTAGGCAGCGCGGGTCATCCGAGAAGCTAGTGCAGGCATGAATGAATACCGCTCTCTATATCCAGGTACTCTCACGATCATGCAGGGTTTCCGCCTGCGTGTCAACAAAGCTGATGGAGTGGTGGTAAGGGTCGGTACAGATGGAGCGGGTGCAGTGACTGGCTAAGCTGCTAGTGTGGCCTGAATGTACGGATCAGTGGCCATGTGTGCAAGCTGATGGATGTTAGGTGAGTGAGCAAGTAGGATGTTCTCCTGAACATCGTGGTGGAAGTCTGGTGAAGGCATGGTCTGTGACAAGACGGTGCATATGTGTAAGCATGTAAAAAGATACTCATGATGAATATGAAATAGTGCACTAGTAAATAGGAAATAAAACATGCAATCCTATTTAAATAAACTCTAAGTAATGTGGCAAGTAAGGCAAACGGAAACTGACGGTCGTAGTATGACGTTTTTGTAAAAAGTAGTTATAGTTTAGGGTTTATATGTACCTAGTTCTCTATAACCTATGCTCTGATGCCAATCTGTAACACCCCCAAATTTGTTTAGCGGAAGCATACGTGTTATGGGGCATGTTACGAAATTGGAAATCACAACACAAGTAATATAGAACGGAATAAATACTCCGTTTGACTTCATAAAATAGTTTTAAAATAATATCTTACAACCTTGTTTAGATAAATGGGTACATCCCATAATTTCAGTGGTCCCAATTTAAAAACATCAGTTTGTGTAAAAACACTTCTTTAAATACTACTACGACCATTACACCGCCTCTTGCCTTGCCTCCATAATCATAACTTAAGCACTTGAGAAAAATATGCTAAAAAGGTCAGCTAAAAGCTGGTGAGTTCATAGGTTTAAGTTAAACAGTAAGTTTGGACCATAATCAAAGTCATATAATTATTACAACGAATATAATGATATATGAATGAATGTCTATTACGTTAGCTCTAAGTTCATGCAACCGATACTACGACAGTTCCTGTATGCTAACAGATATCATACATTATAGGGGCCCATAGCGAGTGTTTTGTCCCTCAAAACTCGATTCCGACATGGTATGCGTTTCGCCTTGGCCTAAGCATGGCCAACCGAACGGAGGAGTCACCCTCAATAGATCTATTTATAACATTCGCGCTTCCCAATGGGGAATTGACGGTTCATGAAAATGGGGCATTTTCTAGGGACATAAGGGCTTAGGCTACACCACGTAATAGTAATCATGCGGTAGTTTAGGTCCATAAAAATTTTTTGCATATTTTCTCACCCCAAAATGTATAAAACAGTTTATCAAGTAAAAGAGGGGCTATGAAACTCACCTTAGCAAAATGCAATCCGAAAGTAAGATTTAGTGATTGTTGTGAAGCGGCACCGACATGCGACCTAGATAAGGAGGGCAATGTTTTAGCTCATTGTTTTAAGTATCACTTACTTAAAGTAGTTCAATTGTTTTTATAATTGCAATAAAACTAAACTTGAGTTTGTAAACATGATTAGATGGTTTTACTAGTAAGTATATGAGTGTTTATATATACTTTTCATATTGACATCAATATGATTTTAAAATCCAAAGTTTGATTTGATAAATAATTACAAGGTTCCACTAGTAAGTATATAAATGTATATATACTTGTTTAAGTTGACACAAATGGTATTGTCAAAGTTAGATTTAATTTATTTTCTAATTGTATTTAGAAAAATGCTTGAGTTAAATTGAAGACTATAAAATTGTTTAAATGATAACACTACTTGATGGTTTCTATTTATTTATCATGCTTTGTTCTCAATATATATAGTGCTTAAAGTGAAATTTTCTCAACATACCAATGTTTACATATTGTCGTTATATGTCGACGTAGTCATTATTAAATAAATCATATTTTAAAGTGATTGTTGTCTCATGAATACAATATAACCATTGTTCTTGTTTACATGTCAACTCATGTATGCTAAAAAAATAAACATGTAGCCTATATTGTGTACGCATAAATAAGCTCATTCATCGTTGGACAATTATTTTATGATTCAATCTTTATCTCGTGAGTTAGTTTATATTACTCAAATGGACGCTCGAAAACTCGTGGGCTGTGGCCCGGTGTCATTTGTGGCGGTGTACACGAGTTGGGACTAGGCCCGAAATGATGTGTATGTAGGCAATGGGTGTTGGTCCACTGGTTAGCTTAAGAATTGGCCTGAGGAGTTGAGTTGGGTTGCGGCCCAAAGATGGCTTAGGAAGGTTTTGTACAGATTTGTCAAAGTTTTATTCATAGGTTGCTAACAAGTTTTTGGAGGACATGTATTTCCTAACGAAATGCTAGAGTGATTGTCTTCGACACGGAAGTTCGACTTAAATGGTTTAGACCTCAAGGTATAACCCGACTCTAGTGCTATATAGACTCGTGAAGCTGAGGTTTCTTAACGAGGCTTAGATTCAATGACGAGACATGGAATAACGAAAACACTTCAAGTACTCGAGGGGGTTTCTCAGCCAAGGTAAAACTCGTCATGCTTACAAAGGATGATGTGTTTAACTCGGTTAAATGCATAGTCGAAATACGACACTAGCTACCACAATTTATACCGAAAATTGAGCACTTAAGCAACATGTCGAAACTAAAATTAGTTTCCTGCCTTTAGAACCTAGCATTTCTAATAGATTTTTACAAAGCTTGACTCATCTTGTAAAACCCGAAAATCTAAAACCTATATAAAGACTAAAATACCCTTGGAACCAAGAATAATAAAATACGTGAAATACGTTATAATAAATTTACGAAATTAAAAACCTAATAAATAAAACTTAGCAAATATTATTATGTGAACGACTGTGGTACGACGAAGGACGTAAATGTTTCGCTAATAAGAAGTTGGGCCGTTCGTTTGTTTAATGGACTCGTGTCTTTTGTTTTGTTTTGCGCCAAGCCAAGGACCAAGAGGGTGTTTGTTTTGTGTCGTGTGAGCCAAGAGGGGGCCGAAGCCCATTTGGTGTTTGTGTGTGTGTTCGGTTGGACCCAAGCCAACCCAAACCCAATTACTTTCCTAGTCTAACTCAAATACTACAACTATAAATACATCACATAATCATTGAATTGAAACCCTAGTTTTATTTGCTCTCTTTTTTCTTTTCTTCCTTTGCTCGGCCGAGACTCCCAAACACACCATTGGTGTCGATTTTGCTCAATCAAGTGAAGGTATATCGTTTATTCATCTTCCTTTAACGTACCTTGCATGAATATGTCAAGTTATATTTTGTTTCGTCATGTTTTCTTGTTTTCTTTTTGTGGCCGAGAGGTGTAAACCAAGAAACAAGGGAAACCCTAATTCATTTAACTTGTATTTAATAAGGAACGTGTAACGTGATAAGTAATATTGAATCGGGTCATGTATATGTTGAGCTAAGTTAAGCCGAAACATGCATGAGGTTGGACCGAGGCATGCATGACTTTCGAATGGGGTGTAAAACATTATAACTTGTATACGAAACATGTTTAGATGAGCTAGGTTTTGTGTAAAACATGCTAGCCGAAAACCCTAGTTGAACCGAACATGTAAACATGAGATTTAGACGTGTAATTAATGAGTAAGGGTTAAGTAAACATAAACCCTAGTTTTAAAATATGTAAAGCGTATAAAGTATACTAAACCCTAATAACTTATGGTCACATGAAATCATAAACGTGCATGATAAAGTGTAAAAGTAAAGAAGGTTATTAATTACGTATTAGGTTAAGTAGCGAGTCATTAAGACGTAACATGTAAAGTAAATGCATATTAATGAGATGTTAAAGAGTAAGAAACCCTAGAACGTAAATGAGAGTATATTAGGGTTTGAGCTAAATATAGTAAGTTGTTATTTCGTGTGTGAGTTATAACTTATAAACTATTTTCACATTTAACCTAGACTTTAATAAATGATATAACGAACCCTAATCTACAACATAAATTATAAAATATTTAAGACTTATTAATAAATCCTAAAAGTATGAAGATCATTAAAGTATGAATACTAAATATTAAAAGGACCATTTTGACGATTATGGAATCATAAATAACTTGGACGACCGTTAATGTCTATAGGTTCTGAGAAGAGGGAGTAATCCTTTGCTTTCGTCTTTCTGCTTTTCGATCTTTGCGTTGGAATAAGGTACAGATATTCTGACCTTTTCAGTAAAGGTTTCTCTTAATGTTTTCTTTCGTATTAGGTTTTTCCTAAGCCTTTGCTATGAATCCCAAATCTGATTTGTTTGAGCTATTGCTTATCTGAACTCTGATTTCTGAATTATGAAACATCTGATTTTTGAACTATCTGATATGAAAACTATGATTTTGGAAATATGAATGATTTTCTGATAAATATGATCTGTGTCAGTTATGACATTCTGATTTGACCTAAGATAGTTTGACACCCGAGCCAAATATTTAACTAGTCATGGGGGTTCCATGTCCGTATCAGTGATGCACCTCTGATATGACTCTAGGGCAGTAGAGTGATGTTCTGCCACGTCTCTGGATGGTGAAGCATATTTGTGAATATGTAGGAAGGGGCGTATGGATGCATCCTAGATCTGTTATATGTTATCTGTTATATGTTATCTGATGATTGATGCTGCGTGCGTGCACATCCTTCATAACTCTGGTAGGTCTCCCCTACAAAATGTTGCCTTATGTGAATATGAATATGATCTGATATAAGTTCTGGGCTCGTGGTAGTTGACTATAAATATCTTTTGAAATTATGACTTATGCTTTGAAAATGATTATGATTTTGCTATCGCTCATTCACTTTAATTCGTATCCGTTATCGTTTAGTATTCGCTTTTGCTTTCATATCTGTTCACTGGGCTTTTGAAGCTCAGCCGCACTTTTCTTTTCTTCCGCGGCAGGTATCTAAGCATTGGAAGCTGGGTTGCTTTGGGATGAGTGCTTGAGTGGACTTACCTTAGAGATTTTAGCTTTGATTTCTTATGATGCCATTTAGACTTATTTAATTCGGATATTATGTTTGAAGTTTATTATGCTTCCGCTGGGGACCTATGTATTGAAGTCGTTTGACTTGGATTTATTTTCCGCATTTATGTTAAGACTTTCTTTTGGTTATTTGTGTTTGCTTTGATATGACACCATTACTTGTGATTCCTTTACCCTTGGCGGGTCGGGGCGTTACAATTTATGGCATCAGAGCCCAGGTTTACGACTTGTAGTCAGGACCTGTGAACATAAGAACCTTAAGTTATCCCTTAGAATTAAGATTTGACCTGTGAGGATTGGGTAGACTTAGGTTTCCTTCTGCGAACTTCCATTTCGTATCTCACCTTTGTTCTTTTGCTAATCGTTTGAATATCATTCAGATGGTTCGAACTCGTCAAAATTTGGATGGAGACGATGATGCTCCTAACATGGATGCTGCGATTGCGAATGCTCTCAATTCTCTCTTCCCTGGTTTGACTACACCTGAGATGATGGAACAGGTGATCAACAATATTCGGAATCAGACTGGTGAACCTTCGGGAAGCGGTGGAGGTGCTCAACCCGTCGGCATACATACTTGGCTCGAGCGTTTCGGTAAGCTCAAGCCTCTTTCTTTTAGCACTGCTGCTACTCCCACTGAAGCTGAGGACTGGATCACTCATGTTGAGAAGCTGTTTGAAGTACTGGGTTGTGGAGATGGATTTAAGACTCGTTTAGCTGCATTCAAATTGGAGGGTGATGCTTTGAATTGGTGGAAAGCATTGAAACAAGCACGAGGAGGAGATGCTTTCGCTGTTACTTGTACTTGGGCGGAGTTTCGGACTATCTTCTATAACCGTTACTTCCCTGATGCTGAACAGCAAAGGTATGAGAGGGATTATCAGGCGATCTACCAGTTTGATAATGAGAACTCCAACGAGTACATGAGTAGGTTTATGAGGTTGGTAAGCTTTGTTGGAGCGATTGCTGGAGATGGTAGGCGCCAAGCTAAGCATTTCAAATGGGGACTGAAGAAGTGGGTGTTGGACCGACTGCTTAACACTGACTATGAGGATGTGTCGGCCTGCAATGATGCAGCTCGTAACATTGAGATCTTTCATGAGGGTTCAGGTTACAATAAACGTAATCGCGATGGTGATCGGATTCAGGGTAGGACTCAAAGTAATGAGTATAAGGGAAATACTAGCAGGAGTTATGATTCGAGGGGACAAGTGGATAAGGGTTATGATCAGCGGGGTCAGTCGGGAAGGAATGTGGACTCTAGGCGCCCTGAGGCGAGGGGTCAGGATAGCAGAGCTGCTGGTAAGAATGGAAATGATCGTCAGAATCAGGGTAACAATAACCAGCGTTACAACAAAGATCAGTCGACTCGAGGATCGAATCAGGGTCGTGCTTCAGGATCTTCTGGTCAGCAAAGGACAGCTGAAGTTTTGCCTCCCCCACCTATCTGTACTACTTGTGGAAAGGCTCATCCGGGACCGTGTTTCAAGGCCACTGGTGGATGTTTCTCTTGTGGTTCCACTACTCACAAGATCAAGGATTGCCCTAAGAGGAACCCGGCGATTCCTGGAAACTACACCAAGCCGCCACCTACTACTGGACGTGTTTATGCTACTACTCGGAATCAGGCGGAACACACTTCAGGTACCATTACGGGAACTCTTTTATTGATGATTATTCTGTCTTCGTTTTATTTGACACCGGCGCCACACACTCCATTATATCTGTCACATGTGCTAAGAAACTAAATATGAAACCACAACCACTAACGAATCACTTATCGATATCTACGCCTATGAAAAGTCACATGATCATTGATCATAAATACGTTAAGTGTCCTCTTCGTTTTGATGATCGTATTCGCCCTGCACATCTGTATCCTCTCGATATGGTCGACTTTGATATCATTCTAGGCATGGATTGGTTGGCTTATCATAGAGCTTCCATCGACTGCTATGCTAGAACTGTGATCTTTGGAGACGTAAAACATCCTAAATTCGTTTATTATGGTTCTAAACCACTTAAATCTGTTAAGTTCATTTCTGCTATGAAGGCACGAACCATGATTGCTCATGGGTGTCAAGGTTTTCTAGCATCTGTTAAGGACACATCTTTGGAGAGTCCTAACATTGAAAACCTTTCCGTTGTTTGTGAATTCACTGACGTTTTTCCAGATGAACTCCCTGGACTTCCTCCAGCTCGAGAAGTTGAGTTTAGCATTGAGTTAATCCCTGGTGCTAAACCGATTTCGAAAGCTCCGTATCGTATGGCACCTGTAGAACTGAAGGAGTTGAAGGAACAGCTGCAAGAGATGATAGATAATGGATTCATTCGACCTAGTGTTTCTCCATGGGGCGCACCTGTGTTGTTTGTGAAGAAGAAGGATGGAAGTATGCGTCTATGTATCGACTACCGTGAACTCAACCGTATTACTATTCGGAACCGTTATCCTCTTCCGCGCATAGACGATTTGTTTGATCAACTGCAAGGAGCTAAGTTCTTTTCTAAGATTGATCTGAGGTCTGGTTATCATCAACTACGTGTGAAGGAGCAAGATGTTCCTAAGACCAGCGTTTCGTACCAGATATGGTCATTATGAGTTTCTCGTTATGCCTTTTGGTTTGACGAATGCGCCTGCTGTGTTTATGGACCTGATGAATCGTGTTTTCCATGAGTTTCTCGATAAGTTCGTTATTGTTTTCATCGACGACATTTTGGTTTACTCAAAGTCTGAAGAAGAGCATGAGCAACATCTCCGGATAGTTTTGGAGATTTTGAGGAAGAAGAAGTTGTACGCCAAATTCTCGAAGTGTGAATTTTGGTTAGGACAAGTCGCTTTCCTTGGTCATATCGTATCAGCTGATGGTATAACCATGGATCCGTCTAAGGTTGAGGCTATCACTAAGTGGCCAAGACCTACGACAGTGACTGAGGTCAGGAGTTTTCTAGGACTGGCTGGATATTATCGACGTTTTGTTGAAGGTTTCTCTCGTTTAGCTTTGCCATTAACCCAATTGATGAGGAAAGGTGAAAAGTTCGTGTGGACGGATGAAAGAGAAAAGAGTTTTGAAGAGTTGAAACGGAGATTGGTTTCCGCTCCTATTTTGACTCTTCCATCGGGTTCTGGAGGATATCAAATTTATAGCGATGCATCTAAGAAAGGATTGGGCTGTGTCCTGATGCAGCATGGTAAGGTGATAGCTTACGCTTCAAGACAACTGAAACCTTATGAGGAAAATTACCCAACTCATGATCTTGAGTTAGCTGCTGTGGTGTTCGCGTTGAAGATCTGGAGACATTACTTGTATGGAGAGACGTGTGATATTTTCACCGACCATAAGAGTCTCAAGTATATTTTCACTCAAAAGGAACTCAATATGAGACAAAGAAGATGGTTAGAACTTCTTAAGGATTATGACACTAACATTCAGTACCATCCTGGTAAGGCTAATGTAGTTGCCGACGCACTTAGCCGGAAATCAGGTATGATTGCAAGCATTGAGATTGAGCCTAGGATCATTCGCGACTTAGAACGTTTGGATGTTGAGTTGTGCGTACGAGGTTTCTGGTGGATACTGGGCTAGTATGAAGGTGGAGTCGAACCTTATACTGCAAATTAAGGAAGCTCAGAAAGATGACGGCGAGCTGTGGGCCGTAGCTCAAAATGTTGAAGAAGGTAAACAGACGGAGTTTAAGGTTGATAACGATGGGATTGTATGGTATGAAGATAGACTTTGCGTTCCCAATGATCAGATACTTCGTGAGAAAGTTATGACTGAAGCTCATAGTTCTCCTTTCACTATTCATCCTGGTTCTACCAAGATGTATAGGGATTTGAAACAGTATTTCTGGTGGAACGGCATGAAGCAAGATGTAGCGACGTTTGTGTCGAAGTGTATGATTGGTCAGCAAGTGAAGATCGAACATCAAAGAGCTAGTGGACTGTTACAACCATTGGATATTCCGACATGGAAGTGGGATAAGATATCTATGGACTTTGTGACTGGACTACCTCTTACTAAGAAGAAGCATGATGCGATTTGGGTGGTTGTTGATCGACTAACCAAATCAGCTCATTTCTTACCAATTAGAAAGGATTATGGTATTGGCAGATTGTCAGAGATTTTTCAACAAGAGATAGTTAGACTTCATGGTACTCCGACGGCTATTGTGTCAGATAGGGATCCGCGTTTTACTTCTCGTTTCTGGAAGGGTTTGCAAAAAGCTTGGGGTACTCGACTTAATTTTAGTACGGCTTTTCATCCTCAAACAGATGGTCAGTCAGAGAGGACTATTCAGACCTTAGAGGACATGCTAAGGGCTTGTGCTCTGGAATGGACTGGCAGCTGGGATGAATATTTGTGTTTGGTAGAGTTTGCATACAACAACAGTTGGCATGCTAGTATTAAGGCAGCACCGTTTGAACTTCTTTATGGAAGAAAATGTAGATCACCTACTTGTTGGGATGAAGTAGGTGAACGCTTAATCGAAGGTCCGGAAATGATTGAGATCACTAATGAGAAAGTAGTTGTTGCTAGAGAAAAGTTAAAGGAGGCTAGGTCTCGTCAGAAAAGTTATGCCGACAAGCATCGTCGTGATTTAGAATTTCGTGTTGGTGATCGGGTATTTTTGAAAGTCTCGCCGTTTAGAGGTGTGAAACGTTTTGGAATCAAGGGCAAGCTTAGTCCTCGATTCATTGGTCCGTTTGAAATTCTGGAACGTATAGGAGAAGTTTCGTATCGATTGGCACTTCCGCCTCAGTTATCGCATGTTCATGATGTGTTCCATGTATCTCTCCTAAGAGGATACAATTATCATCCATTACACGTTGCTTCGTATCCGTTTGATCAGATTCGATCCGATATGTCTTTGCCTGAAGAACCAGAAGCTATTTTGGAAAGACAAGAAAGAGTCATGAGAAGTAAAGTTATTCCGTTCGTTAAGATTCTTTGGAAAAATCACCCGGAGCGTGAGGCTACTTGGGAGACCGAAGAGTCGATGCGAGCTAGTTATCCTCATTTCTTTGAATAGTTCGGTATGTTCTCATTTCGTTTTCGTTTCGTTTCATTTCAATTTTCGAGGACGAAAATTTTTTTTTTTAGAGGGGAAGAGTTGTAAAACCCGAAAATCTAAAACCTATATAAAGACTAAAATACCCTTGGAACCAAGAATAATAAAATACGTGAAATACGTTATAATAAATTTACGAAATTAAAAACCTAATAAATAAAACTTAACAAATATTATTATGTGAACGACTGTGGTACGACGAAGGACGTAAATGTTTCGCTAATAAGAAGTTGGGCCGTTCGTTTGTTTAATGGACTCGTGTCTTTTGTTTTGTTTTGCGCCAAGCCAAGGACCAAGAGGGTGTTTGTTTTGTGTCGTGTGAGCCAAGAGGGGGCCGAAGCCCATTTGGTGTTTGTGTGTGTGTTCGGTTGGACCCAAGCCAACCCAAACCCAATTACTTTCCTAGTCTAACTCAAATACTACAACTATAAATACATCACATAATCATTGAATTGAAACCCTAGTTTTATTTGCTCTCTTTTTTCTTTTCTTCCTTTGCTCGGCCGAGACTCCCAAACACACCATTGGTGTCGATTTTGCTCAATCAAGTGAAGGTATATCGTTTATTCATCTTCCTTTAACGTACCTTGCATGAATATGTCAAGTTATATTTTGTTTCGTCATGTTTTCTTGTTTTCTTTTTGTGGCCGAGAGGTGTAAACCAAGAAACAAGGGAAACCCTAATTCATTTAACTTGTATTTAATAAGGAACGTGTAACGTGATAAGTAATATTGAATCGGGTCATGTATATGTTGAGCTAAGTTAAGCCGAAACATGCATGAGGTTGGACCGAGGCATGCATGACTTTCGAATGGGGTGTAAAACATTATAACTTGTATACGAAACATGTTTAGATGAGCTAGGTTTTGTGTAAAACATGCTAGCCGAAAACCCTAGTTGAACCGAACATGTAAACATGAGATTTAGACGTGTAATTAATGAGTAAGGGTTAAGTAAACATAAACCCTAGTTTTAAAATATGTAAAGCGTATAAAGTATACTAAACCCTAATAACTTATGGTCACATGAAATCATAAACGTGCATGATAAAGTGTAAAAGTAAAGAAGGTTATTAATTACGTATTAGGTTAAGTAGCGAGTCATTAAGACGTAACATGTAAAGTAAATGCATATTAATGAGATGTTAAAGAGTAAGAAACCCTAGAACGTAAATGAGAGTATATTAGGGTTTGAGCTAAATATAGTAAGTTGTTATTTCGTGTGTGAGTTATAACTTATAAACTATTTTCACATTTAACCTAGACTTTAATAAATGATATAACGAACCCTAATCTACAACATAAATTATAAAATATTTAAGACTTATTAATAAATCCTAAAAGTATGAAGATCATTAAAGTATGAATACTAAATATTAAAAGGACCATTTTGACGATTATGGAATCATAAATAACTTGGACGACCGTTAATGTCTATAGGTTCTGAGAAGAGGGAGTAATCCTTTGCTTTCGTCTTTCTGCTTTTCGATCTTTGCGTTGGAATAAGGTACAGATATTCTGACCTTTTCAGTAAAGGTTTCTCTTAATGTTTTCTTTCGTATTAGGTTTTTCCTAAGCCTTTGCTATGAATCCCAAATCTGATTTGTTTGAGCTATTGCTTATCTGAACTCTGATTTCTGAATTATGAAACATCTGATTTTTGAACTATCTGATATGAAAACTATGATTTTGGAAATATGAATGATTTTCTGATAAATATGATCTGTGTCAGTTATGACATTCTGATTTGACCTAAGATAGTTTGACACCCGAGCCAAATATTTAACTAGTCATGGGGGTTCCATGTCCGTATCAGTGATGCACCTCTGATATGACTCTAGGGCAGTAGAGTGATGTTCTGCCACGTCTCTGGATGGTGAAGCATATTTGTGAATATGTAGGAAGGGGCGTATGGATGCATCCTAGATCTGTTATATGTTATCTGTTATATGTTATCTGATGATTGATGCTGCGTGCGTGCACGTCCTTCATAACTCTGGTAGGTCTCCCCTACAAAATGTTGCCTTATGTGAATATGAATATGATCTGATATAAGTTCTGGGCTCGTGGTAGTTGACTATAAATATCTTTTGAAATTATGACTTATGCTTTGAAAATGATTATGATTTTGCTATCGCTCATTCACTTTAATTCGTATCCGTTATCGTTTAGTATTCGCTTTTGCTTTCATATCTGTTCACTGGGCTTTTGAAGCTCAGCCGCACTTTTCTTTTCTTCCGCGGCAGGTATCTAAGCATTGGAAGCTGGGTTGCTTTGGGATGAGTGCTTGAGTGGACTTACCTTAGAGATTTTAGCTTTGATTTCTTATGATGCCATTTAGACTTATTTAATTCGGATATTATGTTTGAAGTTTATTATGCTTCCGCTGGGACCTATGTATTGAAGTCGTTTGACTTGGATTTATTTTCCGCATTTATGTTAAGACTTTCTTTTGGTTATTTGTGTTTGCTTTGATATGACACCATTACTTGTGATTCCTTTACCCTTGGCGGGTCGGGGCGTTACACATCTAGTCTTTCTTGTTTCCTATTCTCGACAAAACTCAACATCTCTTTACCAAATTAGATCTCATGACCAACATAAGTTTTCAGGTTTGATATCATTTGACATTTGCAAGTTTTACCTAAACTTATCTCTTCATTCACGACAGTAAACCAAATCGACACCATTTGCAAATGACCACTTAAGTCCAAAGTGACATAGATTATTTTCCCAACTTCAAGACTATGCATCAAGAACACCTAGTTCCTAGTCATTTTATTTAGCTTTTATAAAACTCAACTTCTCTAATTTTTCTTGGTTATACAACTCGACAGGAAAACAAGACTAACAAAACAAATGCCAAATTTAAATCCCAATTAACCAAACTCACGACTCGACATGGCATCAAAGAACAAATATAATCGACATGACCAAATCACATAACAATTCCTTTGATAAAATTCTTCAACTCAATATCATAAAACAACATAAAAACATTACAACAAGAAGAATGAATAACCTCAACTCGAGAGTGATGGGTGAGGAACGAAAGTGGCTTCGTGGATTCGAACCAAACGAGACTTGATTTAGCTCCAACACACTCCCAATTGCAAAACCCCCAATTTAATTTTTGAAAACCCTAAGTTTCACAAACCCTAGTTTTTGGTAAAATTGATGGATAAACTGAGTTGCGGCGTTTCACATCTCTACTAGAGATAAATGGAGTGGTTTGGGAAGAGCTTGACCTTCTTTCTCTCCTTGGTGTCTTGGTTTGAAGCCGAAAAGATGCAAGTCCTTATGACCTAGGGAGTCTTGAGTTTGACTCTAGGTGTGTTGATGTTGATACATGCTTCCTTTTGGGTGGCTTTGTCTTGATGTGCTTGGACTCATTCGAATGGGTGTCCACGTTTCAAAGTGGTGATTTTGAGAGACAAAAGGTTTCATAGTTTTGATGAGGGAGATGAGAGGATGATGAAAGGAAGGTGTTGGCTTGCTACTTTGGGAGATTCGACCTACAAGAGCGCAGGTGTAGAGGTTGAAGGAGATAGTTTCACCTTTTCTGCTTTTCTCCTTTTTTTTCTTCTTGTGTTTTGTCGTGTGTGGGAGAGGAAGCAGAGAGATATACTCTCTAGTTTTTGATAAAGGTTTTTATTTTTAAACAAAATATAAACGTGTGTGTATATGTATATTATACTTATGATTTATTTGTGTACATGTATGTACTTGTGTTACACTCATATATTAATTGTGTTTGAGTCTTATAGAAGTTTTTATTTAAGTGCAAGTGTGTTAAATACTTTGTGTCCCGTGATATTAAATTGTGACCGAAGTATCATTGTTGGATAACTTTTATAACGTATTATCTTATAGTTACGTGTCAGAAATATTATCATCTTTGTAATATTCTAAATTACGGACTTTTGTCATTTGTTTTACTTGCCCTTATCATAGTGTCGTTACGTGTGCAGTGTCGGTCACTGGGGGAAAATGAGATAACCTCTCGTCTTATAAATTAAATCATAAGACAAAAATGAAATATTCATAAAATGATATGAATGCAAAAGTGATGCAGTTGTCTACTGTATGCGAGTTAACTACTCAAATGATCAGGCAAAGCTTATGCATGCTTAATGACTAGGCTTAGTAAAAATAAATTATCATTTATTAGTTAAATTTTAGTGAAAATTTACCGTGTGTCACATCACAAAACCAAGGGCCTCTCCAAAGAACAAGTCGAAATCTTTAAGAGTCTAGAACAAAGGTACTTCTATGAGGGTAGAACCATTCACTCCTCCTTTGTCGACGGAACCAATCTCCGTCAAGAACTAGCCGCCATTCACTTCGATTGTCTCCTTGACATCGATGAACCCATTTATCCTAGGTTTGTGTTAGAGTTCTATGCTAGTGTCACCGGTTTCATTGATGAGGATGATGAATTTAGCCTTAGGTTTAGGATCAATCAAAACGACTACACCATCTCCTTAACCCAATTTTCTCAAGTGCTAGGAATCCCCAACCGAGGGACATGTGTCTACTCGGATAAGTGGTCACTCACTATCCTTGATGCAATCAATGACCGCTCTTTTGCCTACCAAACTCCTTTAGCGGATAAGGATGTCATCCGTGAGCATCTTTTTAATGCAAGGGCCGCTCCAACCCGTGTGACCCGAAAGGGAAAGGAGGTAAACCGAGATCCATATGGAATGGAGCTCAATGAACTTAAGCCCGAATTTAAGAAATAAGAGGAACTACTTAGAGCCAACTTCATTAGCACCATAGGAAATAAGGACCATATCAATGCTTGCCTTTGTTACATGCTCTACAACTTGTCAACCCGTCAACCATTCAATTTAGCCTACTACATTGCTAGGAGAATGATTAACATTCCAACTCAAGGATCGGTTGCTCTTCCTTACGGGATGCTTCTCACCCGTCTCTATAGAGCCTTTGAACCCATTCCACCAAGCCCAAAAGGGTTGAAGCTTGACTATGAGCTCATCCCTCACATTTTTGTGCCCTTGAGTGACGAGCGAGTGGCTAATACTAAAGGCAAAAGGGCAAAACCTCCCACTCCATCATCATCATCATCAAATAGCTCCAAGGATGGTCTTCCAAATTCTCGCCTTCCACCTCAAGAGTACTATGCGTCTCTCCCCGAGATTGAGAATGAATCGGCGGAGTTCAAGCAAACCAAGGGGATGTTCAAGTGCCTTGGTAGGATGATGAACAAGATTTACAAGAAGTTGGATAAGTGAGGTTCATGTAAAGGAGTGTTTGGAACAAGACAATAATTTCGATGTATGATACAATTTGGTTGCTTTTAATTTGTAGGATGATAATATGACTTAAAACAATGATGTATGCTAACAATTTCATGCAGGGGGATAGCACAAGTGTGTTATCAAATTTTACCCATTTTCACTTTTATGTGAAAATCGTTAGCTCTTGGTCAAAGTCTATGCTCCACTATGTTTGTATATGTGTTATTGACTTTTCCTAACTAGAAATGATTAATGTCACATGTTTTAAGTGAAATTTCAGGTTTCGGAAAACTCCTCGACACCTAAAAACCTGTTCTGTGAACTTTTCTGGTGTGCACGGATCAGACGGAACCAAAAATTTGGTACCGTCTGTTATGCAAATTGGTACCGCCGTACCTGTACAGGCGGACCAGGCGACACCCTTTTAAGGGTTCCGCCTGTGTAGTCTTTTGGTGCCGTGGATCCTACAAGTAATTTTCTAAATTTCGCTTAGTTTCACATTCCAAATTACCATACATTGCTTCTAGGTTAATCTCAACTAGTTCTTACCCATATTAGAACTAGTGTAACACACTTAGGCATATAGGATATCCATTTCCCACCAAAATTCAAAAACTTCAAAAATCCACCCAAGGAGCCCTTTTACATAAAGGAATGAACCAAAAATTTGGTTCCTTGCAATCCGTGGGTAATCTGATTCTTAGGATCTCATAATCATTAGAACACATTTATTGCAAATCTTTGTCTCTTCACTCCATCCTTCTTGTATGGATTGACTTGGGTGATATGACTAACATTAAACCCACTTCAAAATCATTAGGAACCTCATCTCTTCTATGCTTTAACATTGAATCAAACACATTTCTCCATAATTTTTCATTCCTATAAATTAAGAGCTTTTACCATGATCATCCTTACACCTTCTCAAAACTTCACATCTACTAGCAAAAACTTGAGTCAAAATGACTAAATCTTCACCATCAACCAAGCCTTGCAAAAGAACCGCTAGAATGAGCATAAGACCTTGTTGCTTTGTCAACATAAGCTCTTCTTCCGAGTCTTCTCCATTAACCATTTCATCACCCATAAGAGATGAGACCACTTTCACTTTGCTACTCCTACACCACCTCCACAATCACCTATCACTATCACTACTCCACCACCAACAAAGACTCCTAGCTCACCACCACCAGCTCCCATCCAAACATCAAAATCACCATCACCTCCAAAATCTCCAACACTCATCCCACTAGAGTTATTCTCTACACCACCTACATCTCCAAATCCATTTTTGGAAAAATTGGAGGACTTGCCTCCTAGGCCTAATCATCCACCACCACTACCATCTTTTGGTACCATTGAGCGAATAGCTCATGAGTCTCCACGTCCATCATTTGACCCAAACGCCTCGTTAGGGCCAAAACCTCTTCTTTTCCATCCCATTTACAAGGAAATCCATGGTCCTTTGTATGAGGATCAACCACTTCCTACATCAATGTCTCCTCATATAGAGGACATTGAGGAATCCATGTGGGAAGATCACCCCACCAAAGAAGAGATTCAAGCCGAACTCCATCATCTCCACCAATTTTCAAATATGGTGGATTCTCATCTTAGTGATGCTATGCAAATGAAATGTGCCTTGCTAGCCTCCATAATCACCAATCCAAACATCAACACCTCCACCATTCCACCACCACAAAACCATGAACCATACTACCCCTAGACATGGTTGCTCCAATTGTGAGCGTACCGCCCAAATAACCGAAAGGACCCGGGTGATGGTCCATGAGCTTCAAGAGGAAATGAGGTTCATCCTCAATCACATCCTAGAGTGCATTAATGCTCTTGCTTATCCACCACCTCAATAGGAGGGTCTTAGCTTATTTTCTTTAAGCACTTTTATTTTTCTAGGATTTTTCTTGTATTTTTTTTATTATTTTTCTAGGATAATTTTTTTTATTTCCTAGGATTTTATTATTGTACTAACACTTCATTGTGTTCCCTTTTCATGATTCTTAAATCATGAAAAAATTTAACAAATGAATGGTGTTTCTTATATGGTTGTGGATTGTTACATGGTGTTTAGAAATGCTTGTGATGATGCTTATTACTAACAATTTTTTTTGTAGCTTTTTCACAATCCATGTATTTTTCTCTTGGCACCCAATTTAGGGGGAGCATTGGTCAAGGGGGAGATAATGGCTCGGGCTCATTACACATTCTGCCTCGCATCTTCTTTTTGTTGAGACAAAAAGGGGGAGAAATATATAGAACTTGGTTATATTTGACTTTCTGAAAAAGTCAACTGCATACTTTGACTTTCTGAAAAGTCAAACATCATACTTCAACTAATGAAGACTTTGACTTTCTAAAAAGTCAACTGCATACCATGACTTTTTAAAAAAGTCAACATCATGTCTACATTGGGCATACTTGCATTATTATCTTTATCTTTCAAGTTCTAAAACTAATATTTTTATAAATCTTGTAAAATCTTTACATCTTTTATAAAAAATAAAATTTATATTTTGTCCTCAACAAAAAGGGGGAGATTGTTAATACAAATATCGTCATTAAACGTTATTTATATTTTTGATCTTTACCTAAGTTTTGTTAACGACAAAAGTAAATTTAATTTTTATAAAGCTTAAAGCTTGTCAAGTTTAATAGATATTAAAACAAGCTTTTTCAAATAATATCTTCATCACTCAAGCATTCACATTGTGATTAATCATATCTTGATATGACTCTAAACCATAATGTATGATAGTAGTTTTAGTTCAAGAATGTTTTGGTTTCTTAAAACAAAACATTACATATGTTTTTACATTTTAACATATTTCTAAAAATAGAAAAACAAACACATGACATCATGTGGTGCATCATTGAAATCCTTAGAAGATTTCACGATACTTTGTGTAGATTTAGACTCTACATATCTTACACAATCTTGGATAGATATGGTTGACTTTGGTAAGATTTTGTGATCTTGCTGTCAGACCTCGGCGGCACCAAAAGTTAACACGGGCGGAACCCTTTTGAGGGTTCTGTGGTCCGTGGTGCATGCTGAACATTTTGGCTATAAATAGCAAAGCCAAACCAATTTGTTTTTCATCCCTTTCCATCATATTCTCATACATTCCTTCTCTCTAACATTTCTAACTCAGTTTCATATCATATTAGTGATCTCTTTTGTAGCAAAGAAGATCAAGGCAAATTCAAGCTTCAACAAGAAGTTGGAAGTCTTGTTTGTTTGTTGTTGTATGATCTTGTGTTGATTCATACATCATTGTTGTACCAAACCATTATAATATTGTGAGTGTGAGTGGTTAGTATTTTAGTCCTTAAAATACATTGTGTGTGGGAGTGGTTGTACCCTTGAAAAGAACTCGACATCTAGCTTAGTGTCGGAAATAGTGTGTAAGCGAAGTGTAAAGGTTTCTCCTCCGGTGAAAGGAGCTTGTTGACTAGTGAAGTTAAACTCTCGAGTGTGAGACTCGGGGAGTGGAGTAGGGCAAGGAAAAAGAGTCCTTGTAGACCGAACCACTATAAACAACTTGTTGTGGTTTGATTGTTTATTTCCTTATCTATTCTTTACATATTGTTGATTACTATTCTCTAACATATCTAAGATCAATATCAATTGATCTTTCAATAAGTTTCAAAACAAAGTTTTTAATCGGTAAACTATTCAACCCCCCTTTCTAGTTTTCCACAGAGTGAAAGATTGTTTGTGTGTGTAATTAACAGTTAATGCACAAGCTTAAAATCTTTCACTCCAACTCTTATGGCTATTTATACATGCATGGTTTTTAACTATATCCTAAAAGACAAACTGACAGGTTACAGAAGACAAAATACTGAAGTATTTTGTCTCTGTTTACAATGGCTATTTAGAGTAAGTGACAAGGCTGCTTTCTTCTTGTCAGTGATGACACTGAGCCTGGTAGTTAGCGATTCAGGTAAAGTTTGACTTTGGTTGATAAGGACTTTGTCTTATCTGTTCAAGCTTATCCCGCTTTGTCCCGCTCATTCTTCAGTCTCTTCAGCTGGTGTTGTTCCCACTGTCAATAACAAAGACAGTTTTTTAGATAAAGCTAAGGCTAAAGAACAAGTTACTATAAAGGGTAAAGAACATGTTGCTGTCAAGGGTAAGGAAAAAGTCAAGGGTAAGGGCAAGGTGGTAAATGTACTTACAGAAGAAGACAAAAAAGAGTGTCCCTGGTTACTTTATATAGGAAAAGGAGATAAGGGAAAGTGGGTAGTTAAAACATTTAAGGATGAGCATAAATGCTTAAAATCAAGAAAGATAAAAGCAGCCACTTCTACTTTTCTTTCTAAACACTGTCAAGATCTAATTCATATGAATCCTGAAATTCGTGTTTTAGCTAAACAAGAACATATGCAAAAAAAAATTCCATGTGGGTGTATCCAGGACTAAAGCCTTTAGGGCTAAAGCTAAAGCACAAGTTCAAATGAGAGGTGATGCTACTGTGCAATATTCTTTATTGAGAGATTATGTGATTTAGCTACAGAGATGTAACCTAGAAACTACAGTTAAGGTTGATGTATATGGGGAAGAAGATCTTGATTCACCAACTAGAATGTTCAGGAGGATCTATGTTTGTTTGGGTGCTTTGAAAAAGGGGTTTCAAGGTGGTGGAAGAGATCTCTTAGGTTTGGATGGTGCTTTCATGAGAAAACCTTACCCATAGCAATTGCTTACAGCAGTAGGTGTTGATGCTAGTAATGACATATACCCCGTGGCTTATGGCATAGTGGAATCAGAGTCACAACACTCTTGGACATTGTTTCTAAAATTCCTTGTGATGACTTAGACCTGTACAGCAACTCAAACTTCACCTTTATCACAGACATGCAAAAGGTAACTTATATTTCAATTCAGTTTATTTTAGTTGATTTAACTTGTTGTAAATGTACAATGTAGTAATTATACTGATTTTTACTTGTTGTATTAGGGTCTCTTACCAGCAATTGCAAAGTTATTTCCATCAGCTGAACATAGGTTTTGTGTAAGGCACATACATGAAAACATGAATCTGACATGGAGAGGAGGAGAGTACAAGGACATGTTGTGGAACTATGCAAGTGCCTTAACTATGGTTGAGTTTTACAGAGCTATGGAAGAGTTGAAAGGCTATAATAAGAAAGCTTATGAGTGGTTGAAGAAAATTCCACCACAACATTAGAGTATCTCACACTTTTCTGGTATGTACAAGTAACTGCATATAGTTTAGCTTATGAGTAGTTTAGTAATTACAAGTAACTGCATACAGTTTCTAAGGTATTTGTTACTACATAATCTGACACTTAACATATATAACCATATAGGGAGGGCTCATTGTGATCTTGTGATAAACAAAATTTGTGAGGTCTTCAATAGACAATTGTTACAAGCTAGGGATAGTCCAATCATTTCTGCACTAGAGTATGTGAGAGAGTATCTTATGAAAAGGATTGTTCTTGTCCAAAATGTTATTCAAAAAAGTAAATGACCACTTACTCCTGCCATCACAAAGATTTTTAGTTCAATTAAAGAAGTTGCAACACAGTATACTGTGCAATGGAATGGAGCAGATCAATTTCAAGCTAAAGGTCCATGGGGTGACCAGTGTGTGGTAAATTTGGAAAAGAAAATGTGTTCATGCAGGAAGTGGGAAATTTCTGGCATCCCATGTAAGCATGCAGTGGCTTGTATACATGATATGGCTGACAATGGTACAAATGTTGGAACTCCTGAAGACTGGGTTCATCCTTCTTACAAGCTTCAAACATGGATGGATGTTTATTCTCATAAGATAAATCCAGTTACAAGTAGGAAATTTTGGGCTAAGTTTGATTCTCCTACTACTTTGATTCTACCTAAATATGTTCCACAGATTGGCAGACCTCTTAAAAAAAGGAAGAAGAGTGCAGGTGAAATTGAAATGGTGAAAGGGGGAAGCTTACTAGAAAAGGTAAAACAGTTACTTGTTGCATTTGCAAAGGTTCAAGGCATAATAAAAGAAGCTGTAAAATGAAGGGTGATGGAACAAGTCAAGCTGGGCCAAGTGAAGCTGCAAGAGAAACTGCATCAGCAAGTCAAGCTGGGCCAAGTGAAGCTGCAAGAGTGACTGCCTCAACAAGTCAAGCTGGGCTAAGTGAAGCTGCAAGAGTGACTGCATCAGCAAATGCAAGCCAGCCTGCTACTCAACCAATTGGTTCTCAACAAGGAAGTCAGCCTGCTAATCAACCAAGAATAAAGAGAACAAAGACCACTGCAAACAGACTAACTCCAACTAAGTAATGGCATGTTTGTGGTTATTTTGGTATGAAGACTATTGTGGTTGTTATCAAGGCTTTATCTATCTAGTAGTTTTGTTTATGTTTAAAGACTATTTGTTTTAGTACATTATGGTTACTTGCAGACATTAAGAAGTTAGGGTCATTGTGATATAAATTTTCACTTTGTAACAGGGTTTATAACCTGTTAAATGTATTACAATGTTATCCTTTTGGTTACTCATGTGTTGTGTGACTATGTTATCACTTTGTTAAGGTTACATTCTATGTTTAGCCATAACCACTTGAACAACTTGAACTTCAATACCACATAAAAACTTCATTAACCAACTACCATTACTTCATATAAACTTGAACTTCAATACATATCACAAAATCAATTGACCATTACATATTTGTTGGTCAATTATATGTTCAGTTTTTTCATTAACTAACAAGCTACCATTACATAAAAATGAACAAAAAAAAAGATCCAACTGCAAATTAGGCAAATCTTCAACCTTCTGTTTTCACCAGCCATTCCATTAAAAGCCGCTTGTAGTCCATTTCTTGACCTTAGCAAACCAGGGATTATTGCAATTGCACGAGGACACATAGGTGGATCCAGCCACATAAAAAACCCGCAACTTGGGACTTGGGAGCAACAATGAAAACGACGTCCAGGGTTTAAATTAGTCCATGAAGTTCTAACAATTGATTGGTTACCACAAAAACAATTCATTGTTATGTGTGTGTGCGTGTGGTAATGTGTGTGTTTTTGGGGAAATAAATTAGGGTTTATGGCAGTGGTGGGTTTGTGTGTGTTTTGATTTAGGGAAAACAAATAAATTGGATACTTTAAGTGTATTTAATAATCTCACCAAAACATGAAAAGATAATAATGCCCTCGTGTGTAACAAAGTGCCCAAAAACTAACTCACACAAACTAACAGCATTAGTAACAAAGGACCAAAACGGAACCAAAGGTTCCTCACAGGGAGGCCGCCTGCACTTTCAAACACTCAGGGACGAAATCTGCAATTTAAGCAAACCACATGAACCATTTATGCAATTTACTCTAAAAATAAAATAAAAAATCTTCCCTATATTAATCGCCAAATCTATAACCTAAAACCTGAAAACTCATCAAAAAATCAAAACCCCTTAACTTTTAATTTATTCCAAATAACACCACACTATTGATTCTTTAATTACTAATAGCATTCACATATTCAATATCATCATCTTATTTATCAACATGGAAGTAAGTTATTTAAAATCAAATTTTCCTATTATCATGTTCATGTGAATTGAGTTGTGAATTGTTTGTGAGAACCGTTATCGGAATTAAGACAACAACAATAACTAAATTAATAATAGAAAAAATTACACGTTTGGTCCCTGTGGTTTGCCTAAAATAACAACTTTAGTCCATAAGTCACTTTTATTACACCAGCCTTGGTTTAAAAATGCGCGCATCATTGCGTAAATTGCGTGCATCATTGCATTGCTTTTAGGATTTCGCATCATGATACCTAATGCGAGGCCATCCCAAAATGCACTCGCATTAGACCGAAATTTGCCGCATTTGTGTAATGCTAGCAACGATCGCAATGTCGCAATATGGAATTTAGGTCATTTTGAAAAAAATAAACAATTTAGAAGAAGATAAAAATATTTGAATGTACTTTGAAAAATAGAAGTTGTTGAAAGACGTCTAAAACAAACACAATAACAATATCCAAATTACCCTTCGGTTCAACATCATGCACCATTAACATGATTTGAAATCTTGCAAACGATCAATTTATTACAGCTTCATGTTATGCAATAGTTCATATTGTTCTTTGATCATAAATTATCATATATGTTAAATAGTTGAGTTAGAAATCATATGTGTGATTAAAATTTGACTAAAATATTTAGTTTTAACTTTTGTTGTTGATTTGGTAATGAATAAATTATGATTTTTAGGCACTGGTATAACTTATCAATATACCTTTAACACATTATAATATCATGTCATCATGTATATGTATAGAATAGACTTTAATTGTTCATGTTCAACCGCATTACTGCTAACAATAACAAGGATCTAGAAATTATGGAATTCAGGATCTTAAAATTTAAAATAAATTTATATGTTCATCTTGTTTTGAAAGTAATTAAAGAAGGAGTTTTTCTTTTTTTAAAAAAAATTAGTTGGAATTTATAATGTTGTTTCTAAGTATTTTATGTCCTGACTTTGTGACTTATATGTTTTACAAATAGTTTATTTGCCTATTTTTTTTTATCTTTGTGACTTATTTGTAAATTTATTGCATTTAATTGGTAATTTTTTTTTAATTTACTACGTATAAATAATTTTTGTATTTTTTAATACAAAACGCATCACGTCCAAAATGCGCTCGCATTCGCAACACGCATCACGCATCGGCCTCTGGGACCTTTAACGCATCGGATCGCAAAACGCAATTTTAAACCAAGACACCAGCAGTATCTAATTTTGAAACTATGCACGCTTTTAGTCCCTAAAATGGATGGACGTTTGTTTCTCTCGTTATCTCATTAAATCACAAGGGTATACATGTCTTTTCCATTTGTTACTCACTTTCCCACCCACCCTATTTATTATCCTAACCCTCCACGCCAAAAATAAAACCTAGTTAACCAAGAACACCAAATTAAAAACCCTCCAAACTCACATTCCCAATTAAAAAACCCTAGATCTCACATACTCAAATTAAAAACCATAGAACACCCAAAATCTTCCTCAATCATGGTTTTCTGCAGATGTGGACGAGTTTGCATAGTCAAGACTTCTTGGACAGTGTCTCACCCCGGTCGGCGTTTCTACAGTTACCCCAAACAAGGATCACGATGTGGGTGGATTGATTGGGTTGATCCACCAATGTGTGATCGTGCTGTACAAATTATACCTGGATTGTTAAGGGCTAGGAATAGGCATGAAACTACCATTGAAGAATTGACAAGGGAACTTAGAAAGACCAAGATGTATTTGATGTTTAGTTGGCTAGGTTTTCTCTGTGTTGTGGTAATTTACCTATTGGGTTAATGAATGTTTTAGATTAGATTTGTAAGATATGTTTTGGGTCAAGTATGGTTGTTGTAAGATGGTTGTTGGTTAGGTTTTCTTTGTATTGTCTTTTGGGTTAATGTAAGATATGTTTTGTGACATGTATTTGGTATAATTGTTCTACAATGTTGCACTTGCTGTGATGTTTTTTGTTTTGTTTGACCATTAAAAAGTCAACATTAACTTTGTTGTCTAAAACCAGTTTGACTACTAATAGTCAATACTTCAAGTGAACTTATCATACTACAAGACAGATATGTCAAGACATATATTGATATACTGAAAGTGAATACATTAAGTAAAACAAGTTTGACTAATGCAAGTCAAACTTAATCAGTACTAAACTTACAAGTAACTGCAGTCACCAAATGTTACATAGCATACTAGTACTAAACTTACATAGCATAAGCCAAAAGTTGAGTACACAAACAGACACTAAAGGATACATAGCAACACCAGTACTAAACATACATCACACTAACACCTCTTTTCCATTCTTTTTTTTCTTCTGTGGTCCTTTCCCACCATCTGTAGCTTTCTTTTTTGAGGTCCCACTTCCATCAGCAGCTTTCTTTTTCTTTGGGGCACTTGCATCATTAGGCTGTGTAGATGAGGACCTTTTCCTAGAATTTGATGAACCTGTACCAGCATCAGTAGATGGTGCCCCTGTTTCTTTCATTTTTTGCCCTGTACAAGATCTTCTGTTGTGGCCAAGGTTTCCACACTTCAAACATGTAACAGTTTTATATGCCCTGGACAGTTTTCCACCACTCACCATTGCCTTCTCTTCCATTGTTTTCCTCCTGTTCTTCTTTGGCCTACCCACTTGTGAATGATGCTTAGGTGGAATCAGTTTTGAAGGAATTTGGGATTTCTTCCACATTATCTTACCATTTATACATCTAATAGTATGACTGTATGCCTTTTTCCAAGTAGCTAACCAATAACACCTATGGGCCCACTCTTCTGGTATACCCACTTCAATCCCATTAAGTGCCATGTTGTAGGTGGTTGCTACAGCATGTACACAAGGGATGCCTGTTAATTCCCATCTCCTACAACTACAAACCCTTCTAGCCACATTCACCACACATTGATCACCATGTGGTCCCTTTACCTCATATTCTCCCCCCCCCCCCCCCCCCATTCCAACCTAATGTGTAATTGTTTGCTTGGTCCATAGCACCTTTCAATATTTTAGCTGTAGTAGGGGTAAGAGGGCCATCTGTTTTTGCTATAACACCAAGAACATTCACAATCCTTCTTCTCAAGTACTATCTAATGTATTCTAAGGCACTGATTATAGGTGCATCCCTAGCATCCAATATTTTTCCATTGAAAACCTCACACATATACTTCAACAATACATCAGATTTAGCTCTACCTGTTATCAGTATAATTAAGCTACTTAAGTAAACACCAACAACTATTTAACTATAATTATGAGCTACTTAATTAAAATGAAACAAGTATTACCTGAAAAATGGGATCTGGACCAAGAATCAGCAGGAATTTTTGCTAACCATTCAAATGCATCCTTATTAAACTTCTTCAGCTCCTCCATTGCATGATCAAAATGAAATACTGTTGTTGCAGTAGCACATTTCCAAAGCAGATCTTTATATGCTTGTACATTCCACTTGAGCTTCATATTTTCATGTATATGCCTAAGGCAAAACCTATGCTCTGCACTAGGAAATACCTTAGCCAATGCAAGTATGAGGCCCTATAGGAAATAGATAAATGTTAGAATATTAAATGTGTATTTAGATTCCCTGCATAGGGACCATAGTTGAAATAAAAAGTCAAATGTTTACCTTTTGCCTATCACTTATAAAAGTGTAGTTAGATTCCCTGCTCAGATCTAGATCATCACCAAGACACTCCAAAAACCAAGTCCAAGAACTGGTTGTTTCTTTCTCCACAATTGCATATGCTACTGGATATATGCCATTGTTGGCATCCAATCCCACAGCAGTCAGAAGTTGTCCAGGATATGGTCCCTTCATGAATGCACCATCAAGGCCTAATAGATCCCTTCCACATTCTTTGAAACCTTTCTTTAATGGACCTAAACATATGTAGATCCTCTTGAAAACTCTTGTTTCTAGTTCAAGATTTGTGTCTCTTTCAACTTCAATCCTTACAGTTGTATCAGGATTTGCCCTTCTCAACTCTAATAAGTAATCCCTCAACATTGTATATTGTACACTGTAATCTCCTTTAACTTGATTGAGTGCATTGGTTTTAGAACTAAAAGCTTTCATTCTGGATACACCAACCTCATATTGCTTCTGCAATTGTTCTTGAAGAGCTCTTGTTGGAACATCTGGGTTTTTCTCTATTTGGTCAATGATACCCTTAAACAAGAATTGGGCAGTGCAAGCCTTTATTTCTCTTGATTGAAGGCACTTGTGGTTGTCTACATATGTTCTAACTTCCCAACTCTCAGTATTCTTAATCTTAGACACTAGTAAGACCCGTGGACATTCATCTTCTGCTAGTGGTTTGGGCCTGCCTCTACCTCCTAAACTAATACCTTTCTTACTGGGCTCAACTGGCTCACTAGGCCCAACTCCTATTTTTCCTTTGGGTTTTGCTGGTTTTTTTTACTGCAGTCTCATTAGGCCCACTGGAATTTTGCCCATAGACTTTACCCTAACCCTAGCCTTATCATTCCTTATCAACTGCAACTTTCTTCTAGTTTCAATTGAATGCAGTCTTACTCTCTCTTTCACTTCAGCAGCACTAGAAAACTTTTGACCATGATAAAAGAAATGCTTATACACAATGCTATCTGCATTTTTATTTGCCTTTTGGATTTCTTTAAGCTTCCTTCTCCTAATCTTTTCAATATCATTCTCTTCCTCATCTGAAGCACTTTCAAGAATTTCATTATCTACCACCTCAACATCTTCTACTATTGGTGCAGAATCATCTTCTTGTACACTGCTTGTATGTCTCACCCACTCAACATCTTCATCTATATCAAAATGGTAATCATGCATATCAACATTAACTTCTTCTACATTGTTCTCTTCATCATCAAAGTGATCTCTGTCATCTGAACTACTATCATCATCATGATCTGAGTCTTCCACATCCAGTGTTTCACAAGGTTCATCATGCTCTACCAATGTTTCTAAAGGTTCAAGATTCTCATTATCATTCACCCTTTCATTCACATAAACACTTGGCCCTTCATTCACCCTTTCATTCACATAAACACTTGGCCCTTCATTCACCCTTTCATTCACATGAACACTTGACCCTTCATTCAACCTTTCATTCTCCCTTTCAGTTACATTATCATCAAAGGGATCAAAATCATAATCATAATCATTCATGTTCAAAAGTTCTTCAACAATAGAGTCCACAGTTTCATGTACACTATCATTGGGAGTAGGAATAGTGTGACTGGTAGTGGCATTGGTGGGAGTGGGAATGGGAGTGGGAATGGGAATGGCACTGGTTGTAGCAATGGTAGGAGTGGGAGTGGGGGTGGGAGTGGGAATGGGAGTGGGAGTGTGAATGTTAATGGCAGTGGTTGTAGCAATGGTGGGGGTGGGAGTGGGAATGACAGTGGTAGTAGCAGAGGTAGAGGGTTTATGGTATTCTAACAGCATGATTTTTTTTATGGGGACTTTTTTTTGGATGGGGAGGGAATGGGAGTTTCAGAGGGTAGCTCTTCAATAACAACAGTGCTTCTAACTGTGGGGATCAAATGAATGAGTAGTTTTGATACATCATGTTCACAATAAACCTTAATCAACTTATTATCCTTTGTATACCTAGCTAAAGCTTGTACATCAACATCATTTCCTAAAGCTCTTAGTCCAAATTCTAAATCAGTCCCAGGAATCAGATAATGATAGTAAATAACTTCTTCCTCATTAACATAACCTAATGCATCCATTACATCATTCAACTCATGTACTGAAAACTCATCCATATCAAATCCATCCACATACGCAACTAAACCATTAACATACCTCCTTTCATCATAGTCTTTAAAGTTTCCAGCATGATGTATTTTCATAGAAAACATAGTAGGGTGTCCTTCTGAAAATGCAATAACAAAACCACAATTAATATCATGTTTTCAAGGTAATGTCAATGAAAAAAATTATTTAACACATTAGTTTTCATGGTTTCTTTACCGTATGCTTTCAGGGGTCCATTGCCTTCATGCTTCTCTCTTATTCTCCAACGATTACCAACCATCTATTTAATTTGAGATGATCAATTTGGGGGTGGGTTTTGATTTCTAGGGTTATGATGAGTGTCTAAATACTCATCAGTTTTGTACAAAATAAACTGCAAATTCATCTGAAAACACTCAGAAACACATCAAAATGATCAAAATATCACAAATCAGTGTTTTATGTGTTTTAAATACAAAAATATCAAAATCAGATGAAAAACATATCAAATTTGCAAAAATTGCAGTTTCGGTCCCCCAAGTATCAAAAGTTGTCAAAAACAGTCCCTGAGCACAGAATTTCAAAAGTAAAATCACCAAAGGTCCTTTTAAAATCAAAAGTTGTCAAAATAAGTCCTTTGGTGAAAAATATGAAAATTTTGAGAAAATTACAACTTTGGTCCCTCAAGTTTAAAAATTGGCAGAATTGGTCCCTGGAAAATGTGAAAAAGGCAACATTGGTCCTTGTACTTTTGAAGATTGTCACTTTAAGTCCTTGGAACATCTTTTCAGATTTGGCAGCCTAAGTCCTTGGAAGTTTCAGAATTGACACAATTAGTCCCTCCAATTTAAAACCTTTGCAAACCAATTTTGACCCTTTCATATTCTGGACCCCTGTCAAAATGGTATTTTGGACCCCTTGTTTTTTTAATAACACTGCCCAGTCAAACAGAGGTTTGACTAACCTCTTTGGCGCCAAACCTCTTCACCCTTCCCACTTGAGCCTGCAACACAGGCAATCCCATACCAAGCCATCACCTTATCTCTTCCCTGTCTCCCCCCTCCTCCACTACATCCAAAACCCATTTATTACTCCCCACCTCATCTCACTCAACCCCAAACAGGTCTTAATCCCTTTCCCGCCAAATTTGACAATTGGGCCAAATGTCACAAAAGTCACCCATGTGCTCTGGAATTTGATGGGATTCACTCAGAGGAGAGAGACAAAGAGAATGGGTATAAAAACAGAGAGAAGAAGCATGAGAGGAGAGTAGAAGTTTTAGTTTCAATTTACTTTTATGTCGTTTTTTTATTTTGTCTTAGTTAAACTCTAAAGTTGTAATAATTTGTTCTTAAATATCAAACTCAAGTTATATCTTCAGTTTCATCAAGTTTTAATTATCAATTCAAAGTTTCATTTAGTTTAATGCTTATGTGGTTACTGTTGAAAATTCCAATTTCCATTTCATAAACCCAAGCTTCAATAAGCTTGGGTATCAGTTTATATAAGCTTAGATAAGCTTTTTATAGCTTTTCATAAGCTTAAAGTAAAGTTTCAACTTATTTTGTATTCGGGTCAACAAAAGTCAATTGGGTACCAAAAATTGGAAATGGAGCTACAAATGGGTTGATGCAGTTGGAAATGGGTTGATTTGGATCAATTTGGGTTGATAATTAGGTTAGTGGATCTTGGGTCACAGTTTGCAAGCCATTGTGGTTTAGGACCACTTGTAAGTGAAACTTTTGAGCTTCTTTGCATTACTTTCAATTATGGTTAATACTGGTTAAAATCTGTTCAAAAAGCTGTAATTAGGTTAAATGAACTTGGTTTGATCATTAATGTCAGTTGGATAATTGTTTAGATCAGTTCTAAGTCATAACAGTTAGATAAGGGGGTGTTTGGTTCAGTAGTTAAACTGTATTATAGGACATTTCTTTGCTTAGAATTTGTTGTGTCATGCTTGGTTGATTTATTCTAGTTCATATCTGTCTTATTTCTGTACTTAAAACATGCAAAAGTCAAAAATCATCTTAACTGTCTCCAACAGTTAAACTGTTGGATATTTGGAAATCCAAACTTGTGTTTTGTGTTTAAAAGTCTCAAACAAAGCTTGAATCATGCTTATTCCACCTTATAACATCCATCTCAATGCTTAAAATTGGATCTCAAGTTCACCAAAGTCAAACTAGCATCTGTTTCAAAAAAGTCAAATGGGGTCAGAACTTGGATTTGTGCAGACATTGCAGAGTGTGCATAGGGTTTAATAAGGGTTTGTAGGGTCTGAATTTTGGTTTATAAGTAGTTTAATAGGTGATCTCTAAGACCTAATACCTGTTTTCAACTTAAGCTTTTTGGATAAGCTTGTGTAGAAGCTCAAAATAAGCCCCAATTCCCCTGCACCACAGATCTCAGTTGGTACTGAGATTTGCTCAGCTTTTGTGCAAGATGCACAGAGCTCATTAGAGCTTCTAATGGCCTGAGTTTTGGTTTACAGTTAGCCACCCAGGTCCTCTTGAGGTTCCCATTTGTGGTTTTCCTGTTGAGCTTATTGAGAAGCTTGTGTATAAGCTTAAAGTGGTAGCTCAGAACCTGGTTTAGCTATTTAGTTCTAGTAATCAAATCTGGTATAACCTGCAAATCAGAGTGTTTAGCCTGTTGAAACTTATTCCATTTGTGTTATTTTAGCTTATCATAGCCTGTATATTAGTTTGGTAGCTTTTGGTGAGCTTTTGGCTTATCAAGTGCTTATTTCCATAAGCACTTCCAAAGCAGTTTCATATTTTACCACACAAGTGCCTGTTTTTCTATTTTTCTTATATTCCTAGTATTAATTTAGACTTTTCCTGAAATTTTCAGATTTTTCCAAGTTGTTTAGCTATTTTTCTTAATTTAAAGTAGTTTTTAAGCATTTTTAATTAGCTTTTAATATAAAAAATTAAGAAAAGTCTCAAAAAAATAATTTTTCAATTTTATTAAGTTTAGATAAATATAAATAGTGAAAAAAGTAATTTTCCATATTTTTCATAGTTTATTTTGTAATTTTTAGCTAATTAATTAGTTTTAAATAGTTTAAAATTCATAAAAAATAGAAAAATAACCAAAAAAATACAAAAATAGTTTTTAAAATTCTCTTTTGATATTTTAGACTTTTCCATTTCATAATTTTATTTTTCTAGTTTTATTTCCTAATTTCTTGTATTTTAGGTAATTATTAAATAGTTAAAAATAGTTTTTAATTAATAATAATTAGATAATTAGTGATAAAAATAATTTTCTTTTTCCATAAATTTTCTTTTATCATTAGGATTGTTAAAATGTATTTTTCATATTTTTAGGACCTGTATTTCTTAGATTTCACTTTTTATTTTTGTACGTTTACGTTATTTTTAATTTAAACGTACGTTTTAGGTTTTAAACGTTCATCACTTTAAATATAGTGATAGCGTTTATTTAATAGGTTTTATCTTTTTAATTTTATTTAATTTGCATTTAAGGCGTTTTTAATTTGTTGGCTTATTCCGTAGTTATAATCATAACCAAATCCTTTTTCCGTTCAAACTCCTCGATCACTATTCGTGAGATAATCCATCGCACAACTCGCTGGGACATAACGACCCGGGGAAACATTGTACTCCTCAGATCTTCATTGATTTCGTGCTTGAGCTGTTTTAGGTTTTCTTACGCTTGCGTGAGAGAACTTGACGGTTTTGCGCGCATCAAATTTTTGGCGCCGCTGCCGGGGAGCTGTGCTATTGTCTTACGTCTAGAAGATTAGTTGTTTGAATACTCACTCATTTGTTTATATCATCTCTATCCATATATATATATATCCATATTTTCTTCTAAAAAAAACCAAAATCCCAAAAACAAGCAAAAACGTATAAAACACAAAAATATTTTTCCTTTTGTTTCTATATATGTATCAAAAATAAAAATACAAAAAGAATCGTCGTTTTCTCTAATAATTAACAACTTAAAAGATTACCACCGCAAACCAAGGCAGTGCACTACCTAACTGGGGGTGCGACCATAATAAGTTACCGAACTAAAGATTTAAAACTTGCCTTTGTGTCCATTGTGATTGGTGTACCTTTTTCAAAGAAGCCATTCATCTTGGATTATTGGTTAAGTTCACTGTTGTTTTGCCTCGATCTTGTGTTAATTGATTTTGTTGTGATATCGACGTTTCAGAACCAGAAACCCCATAAAGATTCTTCTCACCCCAATTTTACAAACCGTCTTCATAATTCTCATTCTCATCTGAAATATCTTCATAATTCCATTTCTCTCCTTAACTCTGAGAGTCCTTAGAGTTAACTCTAGTGCATGCGCACTCGTTCTTCTAGATCATTGAGTCCTTTGCGTGATCTAGCAGAAATTCCAAGAAGACGTTCTCGTAGGCGTACTGCCCAAATAGTCGAACCCGAGATTCGTACTATTTCGAGCAACAGTATGGCAGACGAACGTACTATGGCGGAAATGCTCCAAGCACCCACCGAGGGTTATGGAGATGCCATCGTCTTACCGGTAATCAATTCTGATCACTTCGAATTGAAGACACATTTAATCCAACTTGTGTCTACGAATCAATTCCGCGGGTCTGATCGAGAAGACCCGTATGCACACATCCGTTGGTTCAACCATTTGACATCAACTCTCAATTACAAAGATGTGCCACAACAGGTGATCAAATTGATGCTATTTCCGTTCTCACTTGCGGGGGCAGCCAGGATTTGGCTGGAAAAAGAACCCCCTCGATCCATCGAAACTTGAGAGGATCTTGTCCAAAAGTTTGTCAATTATTTCTTCCCTCCATCAAAGACGACTAATCTTAAAAATGAAATTTCTGGATTTCGTCAAAATTTCGATGAAAATTTTGGAGAGGCATGGGAGAGATTCAAAGATCTCCTCAGGAAATGCCCCCATCATGAATTCACGGAGCTTCAACAAGTTAATATCTTTTACAATGGGTTGAACGGTAATGATCAAGATTCTTTGAACGCATCCGCGGGTGGCAATATCTTGAATCGTAAACCTAAAGATGTGCTTGAAATTTGCGAGAGTAAATCAAAAGTTCCTTTTTCTCGCAACAAAGTCAATGTTCCGAACACTCCTGCTTCTTCATCCGGTAACTCTTCTGAGTTAGCAGCTCCGATAGCTGCTCTAACGGACATCATCCATTGTATGATAAAAGAGGTAAAGGAAATCAAAAGCGAAATTCATAAGCCCGAACCAGTCAAAGCCGTAACCAAGGTGTGTGAAACTTGTAGTGGTCCACACGCGTATTATGATTGTCAAGCAACCGATGCTTCCTTTTACCAAGCTCCCGTAGCTTCGGTAAACCACAATCAATACCGACCACAAGCTGATCCTCACTACCGTGCACCTAGCGGTATGACACCACCTGGTTTTCCTCCTGTGCAAAACCATGGCAATCAAAACCATGGCAATCAAAATCGCTTTGTTCCGAATCAAGGGCAAAATTTCAATAACCCTCCAAATTTCAATCAAAACCGGAACAATTTCAACCAACCTCAGCCATATCAAGCTCCTAATCATCAAAGTTATCAACCACCTCCTCAAGCTCCCATGCCAAATGACTTCATGAAAATGACTGAGGCAAACATGCGATCAATGCAAACTCAGATCAATAACATGAGAGGTGAGCTAAAAAGGGAAATTGATACCACATTGTCTCGGCAGACAAATGAGTTAAAGAATATGATGAGCAGTTTCATGAACATGAATATGAACAAAGCTTCACCATCTTCTGGAGGACTCCCAAGCAATACAGTTACCAATCCAAATGCCGAGTTGAAAGCCGTCACCACTCGTAGTGGTAAGACGCACAATGGACCTACGACTCCAATGCCCCCTCCTCCTGTGGCATTTAGTCAAGTTACCAAGGAGACAACGGACAAGGTGCATTATTCAAGCCCACGAAGTACCGCACACGTCCCACCTTCGGTAGTCCAAGCTTTAAGTCCAGAACCCGATGTTCCAAAGAAAAATCTTGAGCCAGAAATCACTTCCATCCCGGCTCAAAAGTCTAGTCAGCTTCCCTACCCATCAAGAATGAATGATGAGAAGCTCAAAGACAAAAACAAAGAGCAAATGGAAAAATTCTTCCAAATCTTCAATGAGCTTCACTTTGATATAAGCTTCGTTGATGCTCTCGTTCTAATGCCTAAATTTGCATCCACGCTTAAAGGCTTACTCACCAACAAAGACAAGCTATCAGAGATGGCTAAAACTCCTCTCAATGAGCAATGCTCAGCAGCCATTCTTAATAAGCTTCCCGAAAAGCTTGAAGACCCTGGCCGGTTTCTAATCCCATGTGATTTCTTGGGGATGTTTCAATGCTCCGCCTTGGCCGATCTTGGCGCTAGCATTAACCTCATGCCTCTCTCAGTGTGGAAGAAACTGTCTCTTCCTGAACTTTCATCCACTCGTATGACACTCGAGCTAGCGGATCGTACCGTAACTCGTCCACTTGGGATAGCCGAGGATGTCGTGATGAAAGTGGGAAAGTTTCACTTTCATGCTGACTTTGTTGTAGTAGACTTCGATGCAGATCCTAGAGTTCCCCTTATCTTAGGGAGAGCTTTCTTGAGGACGAGTCGTGCTCTAATTGATGTGTTTGCGGAAGAGTTGACCATACGGGTTGACAACGAAGAGCTCACGTTAAATATCAACCAGAACTCTAAACCTTTGTACAAACAGAGTGTTGCCACAATTGATCAAAAATCTGAAAGAATCAATGCAACGCTCTCAAATTTCACGGTTAAGAGTGTTCACCAAAAACGTGCTGAGCTCAAAGCTTTGAAAATTACCCCTGGTTCAAGCAAATGGTTTGAAAGTTGTACCAGGGAAGTCAAGAGTGTTCTTGATGATGATGACGATGATCTAGAATCGGAGACTTCATCGGAAGTGGTGGAAACTGCTAGCTCTAAGAGCACACCACTTGTCCCACCTCCGGCATCAGTTTGTCGCATCGAGATTGTTAAGTCTATGGATGAAACCAAACTCTCTTCAGTTTCATCTGAGTTAGATGATGATGTTTGTGATCCGATGGGAGACGTCTTACCCATTGATGAATTGCTCAAAAATGATCCATCATCTTCTAGTCTTATTCCCGACTCTTCCATCCCTTCCCTCACTCCTGATGAGGAAGAGGACAACTTTTGGAATGAAGTCGATGCATTTCTAAGTGATGAATCAATTCCAACGGGAATTGATAACACTTACCTTGATCCGGAGGGAGACATTCTTTTTCTGGAAAGTCTATTGATTGAAGAACCATATCCCACCCTCCCTCCCGGACATCTTCTTGACAATCACCATCTAAGCTTCAAGTTTAAGCTTAAAGATGTCAAAACTGGTGATTTGCTTCTCTCTGCTGAGGAATGGACATGCATTCTCATGTACGTCTTTGTTCCATTCTTCACAGATGGTGTGGTTGCTCTTTCCCTTTTTTCTTTCGGGAATGAGGACACCATCTTTGACCCCGGTATCATCCTTTATAGTTTCTACCATTAACAGATACCGCGGTTATATCTCGTCGGTGTGGAACTTTCTGATGTTCATATGTTCATTAACATTGTGAACGAAAGTCCGATCGAGATTGGTTTTCCACGTTACTTTCCCCATGAACAAATGAATTCGGGGTCGAGTCAAGCTAGCGACTCGGTAATCAAAAACAGTAGCATGCCATATGGGTTTTCACCCATATTTCTGTCTTCTCACCTCTTTCTACCACCCTAGTGTGGGGGGGTTGCCCACATGTTTCAAAAAAAAAAAAAAAAAAAAAAAAAAAAAAAAAAAAAAAAAAATCCTCTTTCTAAATAATGGCCGTAGTATTTCCCTTTCACGTTCTTTGTTTCGGCATAGCCGCCGGTACTTTGAATATTGAGGGCAATATTCATTTCTAAGTGTGGGGGGGAATTCTCACGAATTTCATGTATTATCTACCCAATTCCCCCGTTTTTGGCCAAAAATTTTTTTTTGGAGTAAGTGTTCTACACTTTCTCATCAGGTTATCAGTCCGCCTTGTCTGTAAGACAAAAGGATTGGCTAATCCAGGAGCAAACGGCTCTTGGTAAAGATTTCTCAAATTCGTTTATACGGCTTGCAATTTGCCCAAAATTGTATGGTTCTCAACTCACCATATCCTAAAAAGTGAAGAGTTGGCTAGCCCGCAAGATTATGGCTTGTGGTAAAGGCAGTGGAAAAACCATAATTGGTAATCGACTCACCAAAGATAATATTGATAATTTATCTAAGAGTTGGCTAGTCCAGAAGGGTACGGCTTCTGGTAAAGACAAAATCAAATCCGTTGGAAGCTGGTGGTTTGCTCAAAATCACATGGTTATCGGTGTACCATGGTTCTTACTTGAACTGAAACATTTGGCTACTCCAGAAGTAATGGCTTTTGGTAAAGAGATTAAAATCCATTATGTTTTCTCAAATCATTGCTAGGGACTAGCAATATCTCAGTGTGGGGGATTGATGAGTGTCTAAATACTCATCAGTTTTGTACAAAATAAACTGCAAATTCATCTGAAAACACTCAGAAACACATCAAAATGATCAAAATATCACAAATCAGTGTTTTATGTGTTTTAAATACAAAAATATCAAAATCAGATGAAAAACATATCAAATTTGCAAAAATTGCAGTTTCGGTCCCCCAAGTATCAAAAGTTGTCAAAAACAGTCCCTGAGCACAGAATTTCAAAAGTAAAATCACCAAAGGTCCTTTTAAAATCAAAAGTTGTCAAAATAAGTCCTTTGGTGAAAAATATGAAAAGTTTGAGAAAATTACAACTTTGGTCCCTCAAGTTTAAAAATTGGCAGAATTGGTCCCTGGAAAATGTGAAAAAGGCAACATTGGTCCTTGTACTTTTGAAGATTGTCACTTTAAGTCCTTGGAACATCTTTTCAGATTTGGCAGCCTAAGTCCTTGGAAGTTTCAGAATTGACACAATTAGTCCCTCCAATTTAAAACCTTTGCAAACCAATTTTGACCCTTTCATATTCTGGACCCCTGTCAAAATGGTATTTTGGACCCCTTGTTTTTTTAATAACACTGCCCAGTCAAACAGAGGTTTGACTAACCTCTTTGGCGCCAAACCTCTTCACCCTTCCCACTTGAGCCTGCAACACAGGCAATCCCATACCAAGCCATCACCTTATCTCTTCCCTGTCTCCCCCCTCCTCCACTACATCCAAAACCCATTTATTACTCCCCACCTCATCTCACTCAACCCCAAACAGGTCTTAATCCCTTTCCCGCCAAATTTGACAATTGGGCCAAATGTCACAAAAGTCACCCATGTGCTCTGGAATTTGATGGGATTCACTCAGAGGAGAGAGACAAAGAGAATGGGTATAAAAACAGAGAGAAGAAGCATGAGAGGAGAGTAGAAGTTTTAGTTTCAATTTACTTTTATGTCGTTTTTTTATTTTGTCTTAGTTAAACTCTAAAGTTGTAATAATTTGTTCTTAAATATCAAACTCAAGTTATATCTTCAGTTTCATCAAGTTTTAATTATCAATTCAAAGTTTCATTTAGTTTAATGCTTATGTGGTTACTGTTGAAAATTCCAATTTCCATTTCATAAACCCAAGCTTCAATAAGCTTGGGTATCAGTTTATATAAGCTTAGATAAGCTTTTTATAGCTTTTCATAAGCTTAAAGTAAAGTTTCAACTTATTTTGTATTCGGGTCAACAAAAGTCAATTGGGTACCAAAAATTGGAAATGGAGCTACAAATGGGTTGATGCAGTTGGAAATGGGTTGATTTGGATCAATTTGGGTTGATAATTAGGTTAGTGGATCTTGGGTCACAGTTTGCAAGCCATTGTGGTTTAGGACCACTTGTAAGTGAAACTTTTGAGCTTCTTTGCATTACTTTCAATTATGGTTAATACTGGTTAAAATCTGTTCAAAAAGCTGTAATTAGGTTAAATGAACTTGGTTTGATCATTAATGTCAGTTGGATAATTGTTTAGATCAGTTCTAAGTCATAACAGTTAGATAAGGGGGTGTTTGGTTCAGTAGTTAAACTGTATTATAGGACATTTCTTTGCTTAGAATTTGTTGTGTCATGCTTGGTTGATTTATTCTAGTTCATATCTGTCTTATTTCTGTACTTAAAACATGCAAAAGTCAAAAATCATCTTAACTGTCTCCAACAGTTAAACTGTTGGATATTTGGAAATCCAAACTTGTGTTTTGTGTTTAAAAGTCTCAAACAAAGCTTGAATCATGCTTATTCCACCTTATAACATCCATCTCAATGCTTAAAATTGGATCTCAAGTTCACCAAAGTCAAACTAGCATCTGTTTCAAAAAAGTCAAATGGGGTCAGAACTTGGATTTGTGCAGACATTGCAGAGTGTGCATAGGGTTTAATAAGGGTTTGTAGGGTCTGAATTTTGGTTTATAAGTAGTTTAATAGGTGATCTCTAAGACCTAATACCTGTTTTCAACTTAAGCTTTTTGGATAAGCTTGTGTAGAAGCTCAAAATAAGCCCCAATTCCCCTGCACCACAGATCTCAGTTGGTACTGAGATTTGCTCAGCTTTTGTGCAAGATGCACAGAGCTCATTAGAGCTTCTAATGGCCTGAGTTTTGGTTTACAGTTAGCCACCCAGGTCCTCTTGAGGTTCCCATTTGTGGTTTTCCTGTTGAGCTTATTGAGAAGCTTGTGTATAAGCTTAAAGTGGTAGCTCAGAACCTGGTTTAGCTATTTAGTTCTAGTAATCAAATCTGGTATAACCTGCAAATCAGAGTGTTTAGCCTGTTGAAACTTATTCCATTTGTGTTATTTTAGCTTATCATAGCCTGTATATTAGTTTGGTAGCTTTTGGTGAGCTTTTGGCTTATCAAGTGCTTATTTCCATAAGCACTTCCAAAGCAGTTTCATATTTTACCACACAAGTGCCTGTTTTTCTATTTTTCTTATATTCCTAGTATTAATTTAGACTTTTCCTGAAATTTTCAGATTTTTCCAAGTTGTTTAGCTATTTTTCTTAATTTAAAGTAGTTTTTAAGCATTTTTAATTAGCTTTTAATATAAAAAATTAAGAAAAGTCTCAAAAAAATAATTTTTCAATTTTATTAAGTTTAGATAAATATAAATAGTGAAAAAAGTAATTTTCCATATTTTTCATAGTTTATTTTGTAATTTTTAGCTAATTAATTAGTTTTAAATAGTTTAAAATTCATAAAAAATAGAAAAATAACCAAAAAAATACAAAAATAGTTTTTAAAATTCTCTTTTGATATTTTAGACTTTTCCATTTCATAATTTTATTTTTCTAGTTTTATTTCCTAATTTCTTGTATTTTAGGTAATTATTAAATAGTTAAAAATAGTTTTTAATTAATAATAATTAGATAATTAGTGATAAAAATAATTTTCTTTTTCCATAAATTTTCTTTTATCATTAGGATTGTTAAAATGTATTTTTCATATTTTTAGGACCTGTATTTCTTAGATTTCACTTTTTATTTTTGTACGTTTACGTTATTTTTAATTTAAACGTACGTTTTAGGTTTTAAACGTTCATCACTTTAAATATAGTGATAGCGTTTATTTAATAGGTTTTATCTTTTTAATTTTATTTAATTTGCATTTAAGGCGTTTTTAATTTGTTGGCTTATTCCGTAGTTATAATCATAACCAAATCCTTTTTCCGTTCAAACTCCTCGATCACTATTCGTGAGATAATCCATCGCACAACTCGCTGGGACATAACGACCCGGGGAAACATTGTACTCCTCAGATCTTCATTGATTTCGTGCTTGAGCTGTTTTAGGTTTTCTTACGCTTGCGTGAGAGAACTTGACGGTTTTGCGCGCATCAAATTTTTGGCGCCGCTGCCGGGGAGCTGTGCTATTGTCTTACGTCTAGAAGATTAGTTGTTTGAATACTCACTCATTTGTTTATATCATCTCTATCCATATATATATATATCCATATTTTCTTCTAAAAAAAACCAAAAACCCAAAAACAAGCAAAAACGTATAAAACACAAAAATATTTTTCCTTTTGTTTCTATATATGTATCAAAAATAAAAATACAAAAAGAATCGTCGTTTTCTCTAATAATTAACAACTTAAAAGATTACCACCGCAAACCAAGGCAGTGCACTACCTAACTGGGGGTGCGACCATAATAAGTTACCGAACTAAAGATTTAAAACTTGCCTTTGTGTCCATTGTGATTGGTGTACCTTTTTCAAAGAAGCCATTCATCTTGGATTATTGGTTAAGTTCACTGTTGTTTTGCCTCGATCTTGTGTTAATTGATTTTGTTGTGATATCGACGTTTCAGAACCAGAAACCCCATAAAGATTCTTCTCACCCCAATTTTACAAACCGTCTTCATAATTCTCATTCTCATCTGAAATATCTTCATAATTCCATTTCTCTCCTTAACTCTGAGAGTCCTTAGAGTTAACTCTAGTGCATGCGCACTCGTTCTTCTAGATCATTGAGTCCTTTGCGTGATCTAGCAGAAATTCCAAGAAGACGTTCTCGTAGGCGTACTGCCCAAATAGTCGAACCCGAGATTCGTACTATTTCGAGCAACAGTATGGCAGACGAACGTACTATGGCGGAAATGCTCCAAGCACCCACCGAGGGTTATGGAGATGCCATCGTCTTACCGGTAATCAATTCTGATCACTTCGAATTGAAGACACATTTAATCCAACTTGTGTCTACGAATCAATTCCGCGGGTCTGATCGAGAAGACCCGTATGCACACATCCGTTGGTTCAACCATTTGACATCAACTCTCAATTACAAAGATGTGCCACAACAGGTGATCAAATTGATGCTATTTCCGTTCTCACTTGCGGGGGCAGCCAGGATTTGGCTGGAAAAAGAACCCCCTCGATCCATCGAAACTTGAGAGGATCTTGTCCAAAAGTTTGTCAATTATTTCTTCCCTCCATCAAAGACGACTAATCTTAAAAATGAAATTTCTGGATTTCGTCAAAATTTCGATGAAAATTTTGGAGAGGCATGGGAGAGATTCAAAGATCTCCTCAGGAAATGCCCCCATCATGAATTCACGGAGCTTCAACAAGTTAATATCTTTTACAATGGGTTGAACGGTAATGATCAAGATTCTTTGAACGCATCCGCGGGTGGCAATATCTTGAATCGTAAACCTAAAGATGTGCTTGAAATTTGCGAGAGTAAATCAAAAGTTCCTTTTTCTCGCAACAAAGTCAATGTTCCGAACACTCCTGCTTCTTCATCCGGTAACTCTTCTGAGTTAGCAGCTCCGATAGCTGCTCTAACGGACATCATCCATTGTATGATAAAAGAGGTAAAGGAAATCAAAAGCGAAATTCATAAGCCCGAACCAGTCAAAGCCGTAACCAAGGTGTGTGAAACTTGTAGTGGTCCACACGCGTATTATGATTGTCAAGCAACCGATGCTTCCTTTTACCAAGCTCCCGTAGCTTCGGTAAACCACAATCAATACCGACCACAAGCTGATCCTCACTACCGTGCACCTAGCGGTATGACACCACCTGGTTTTCCTCCTGTGCAAAACCATGGCAATCAAAACCATGGCAATCAAAATCGCTTTGTTCCGAATCAAGGGCAAAATTTCAATAACCCTCCAAATTTCAATCAAAACCGGAACAATTTCAACCAACCTCAGCCATATCAAGCTCCTAATCATCAAAGTTATCAACCACCTCCTCAAGCTCCCATGCCAAATGACTTCATGAAAATGACTGAGGCAAACATGCGATCAATGCAAACTCAGATCAATAACATGAGAGGTGAGCTAAAAAGGGAAATTGATACCACATTGTCTCGGCAGACAAATGAGTTAAAGAATATGATGAGCAGTTTCATGAACATGAATATGAACAAAGCTTCACCATCTTCTGGAGGACTCCCAAGCAATACAGTTACCAATCCAAATGCCGAGTTGAAAGCCGTCACCACTCGTAGTGGTAAGACGCACAATGGACCTACGACTCCAATGCCCCCTCCTCCTGTGGCATTTAGTCAAGTTACCAAGGAGACAACGGACAAGGTGCATTATTCAAGCCCACGAAGTACCGCACACGTCCCACCTTCGGTAGTCCAAGCTTTAAGTCCGGAACCCGATGTTCCAAAGAAAAATCTTGAGCCAGAAATCACTTCCATCCCGGCTCAAAAGTCTAGTCAGCTTCCCTACCCATCAAGAATGAATGATGAGAAGCTCAAAGACAAAAACAAAGAGCAAATGGAAAAATTCTTCCAAATCTTCAATGAGCTTCACTTTGATATAAGCTTCGTTGATGCTCTCGTTCTAATGCCTAAATTTGCATCCACGCTTAAAGGCTTACTCACCAACAAAGACAAGCTATCAGAGATGGCTAAAACTCCTCTCAATGAGCAATGCTCAGCAGCCATTCTTAATAAGCTTCCCGAAAAGCTTGAAGACCCTGGCCGGTTTCTAATCCCATGTGATTTCTTGGGGATGTTTCAATGCTCCGCCTTGGCCGATCTTGGCGCTAGCATTAACCTCATGCCTCTCTCAGTGTGGAAGAAACTGTCTCTTCCTGAACTTTCATCCACTCGTATGACACTCGAGCTAGCGGATCGTACCGTAACTCGTCCACTTGGGATAGCCGAGGATGTCGTGATGAAAGTGGGAAAGTTTCACTTTCATGCTGACTTTGTTGTAGTAGACTTCGATGCAGATCCTAGAGTTCCCCTTATCTTAGGGAGAGCTTTCTTGAGGACGAGTCGTGCTCTAATTGATGTGTTTGCGGAAGAGTTGACCATACGGGTTGACAACGAAGAGCTCACGTTAAATATCAACCAGAACTCTAAACCTTTGTACAAACAGAGTGTTGCCACAATTGATCAAAAATCTGAAAGAATCAATGCAACGCTCTCAAATTTCACGGTTAAGAGTGTTCACCAAAAACGTGCTGAGCTCAAAGCTTTGAAAATTACCCCTGGTTCAAGCAAATGGTTTGAAAGCTGTACCAGGGAAGTCAAGAGTGTTCTTGATGATGATGACGATGATCTAGAATCGGAGACTTCATCGGAAGTGGTGGAAACTGCTAGCTCTAAGAGCACACCACTTGTCCCACCTCCGGCATCAGTTTGTCGCATCGAGATTGTTAAGTCTATGGATGAAACCAAACTCTCTTCAGTTTCATCTGAGTTAGATGATGATGTTTGTGATCCGATGGGAGACGTCTTACCCATTGATGAATTGCTCAAAAATGATCCATCATCTTCTAGTCTTATTCCCGACTCTTCCATCCCTTCCCTCACTCCTGATGAGGAAGAGGACAACTTTTGGAATGAAGTCGATGCATTTCTAAGTGATGAATCAATTCCAACGGGAATTGATAACACTTACCTTGATCCGGAGGGAGACATTCTTTTTCTGGAAAGTCTATTGATTGAAGAACCATATCCCACCCTCCCTCCCGGACATCTTCTTGACAATCACCATCTAAGCTTCAAGTTTAAGCTTAAAGATGTCAAAACTGGTGATTTGCTTCTCTCTGCTGAGGAATGGACATGCATTCTCATGTACGTCTTTGTTCCATTCTTCACAGATGGTGTGGTTGCTCTTTCCCTTTTTTCTTTCGGGAATGAGGACACCATCTTTGACCCCGGTATCATCCTTTATAGTTTCTACCATTAACAGATACCGCGGTTATATCTCGTCGGTGTGGAACTTTCTGATGTTCATATGTTCATTAACATTGTGAACGAAAGTCCGATCGAGATTGGTTTTCCACGTTACTTTCCCCATGAACAAATGAATTCGGGGTCGAGTCAAGCTAGCGACTCGGTAATCAAAAACAGTAGCATGCCATATGGGTTTTCACCCATATTTCTGTCTTCTCACCTCTTTCTACCACCCTAGTGTGGGGGGGTTGCCCACATGTTTCAAAAAAAAAAAAAAAAAAAAAAAAAAAAAAAAAAAATCCTCTTTCTAAATAATGGCCGTAGTATTTCCCTTTCACGTTCTTTGTTTCGGCATAGCCGCCGGTACTTTGAATATTGAGGGCAATATTCATTTCTAAGTGTGGGGGGGAATTCTCACGAATTTCATGTATTATCTACCCAATTCCCCCGTTTTTGGCCAAAAATTTTTTTTTGGAGTAAGTGTTCTACACTTTCTCATCAGGTTATCAGTCCGCCTTGTCTGTAAGACAAAAGGATTGGCTAATCCAGGAGCAAACGGCTCTTGGTAAAGATTTCTCAAATCCGTTTATACGGCTTGCAATTTGCCCAAAATTGTATGGTTCTCAACTCACCATATCCTAAAAAGTGAAGAGTTGGCTAGCCCGCAAGATTATGGCTTGTGGTAAAGGCAGTGGAAAAACCATAATTGGTAATCGACTCACCAAAGATAATATTGATAATTTATCTAAGAGTTGGCTAGTCCAGAAGGGTACGGCTTCTGGTAAAGACAAAATCAAATCCGTTGGAAGCTGGTGGTTTGCTCAAAATCACATGGTTATCGGTGTACCATGGTTCTTACTTGAACTGAAACATTTGGCTACTCCAGAAGTAATGGCTTTTGGTAAAGAGATTAAAATCCATTATGTTTTCTCAAATCATTGCTAGGGACTAGCAATATCTCAGTGTGGGGGATTGATGAGTGTCTAAATACTCATCAGTTTTGTACAAAATAAACTGCAAATTCATCTGAAAACACTCAGAAACACATCAAAATGATCAAAATATCACAAATCAGTGTTTTATGTGTTTTAAATACAAAAATATCAAAATCAGATGAAAAACATATCAAATTTGCAAAAATTGCAGTTTCGGTCCCCCAAGTATCAAAAGTTGTCAAAAACAGTCCCTGAGCACAGAATTTCAAAAGTAAAATCACCAAAGGTCCTTTTAAAATCAAAAGTTGTCAAAATAAGTCCTTTGGTGAAAAATATGAAAAGTTTGAGAAAATTACAACTTTGGTCCCTCAAGTTTAAAAATTGGCAGAATTGGTCCCTGGAAAATGTGAAAAAGGCAACATTGGTCCTTGTACTTTTGAAGATTGTCACTTTAAGTCCTTGGAACATCTTTTCAGATTTGGCAGCCTAAGTCCTTGGAAGTTTCAGAATTGACACAATTAGTCCCTCCAATTTAAAACCTTTGCAAACCAATTTTGACCCTTTCATATTCTGGACCCCTGTCAAAATGGTATTTTGGACCCCTTGTTTTTTTAATAACACTGCCCAGTCAAACAGAGGTTTGACTAACCTCTTTGGCGCCAAACCTCTTCACCCTTCCCACTTGAGCCTGCAACACAGGCAATCCCATACCAAGCCATCACCTTATCTCTTCCCTGTCTCCCCCCTCCTCCACTACATCCAAAACCCATTTATTACTCCCCACCTCATCTCACTCAACCCCAAACAGGTCTTAATCCCTTTCCCGCCAAATTTGACAATTGGGCCAAATGTCACAAAAGTCACCCATGTGCTCTGGAATTTGATGGGATTCACTCAGAGGAGAGAGACAAAGAGAATGGGTATAAAAACAGAGAGAAGAAGCATGAGAGGAGAGTAGAAGTTTTAGTTTCAATTTACTTTTATGTCGTTTTTTTATTTTGTCTTAGTTAAACTCTAAAGTTGTAATAATTTGTTCTTAAATATCAAACTCAAGTTATATCTTCAGTTTCATCAAGTTTTAATTATCAATTCAAAGTTTCATTTAGTTTAATGCTTATGTGGTTACTGTTGAAAATTCCAATTTCCATTTCATAAACCCAAGCTTCAATAAGCTTGGGTATCAGTTTATATAAGCTTAGATAAGCTTTTTATAGCTTTTCATAAGCTTAAAGTAAAGTTTCAACTTATTTTGTATTCGGGTCAACAAAAGTCAATTGGGTACCAAAAATTGGAAATGGAGCTACAAATGGGTTGATGCAGTTGGAAATGGGTTGATTTGGATCAATTTGGGTTGATAATTAGGTTAGTGGATCTTGGGTCACAGTTTGCAAGCCATTGTGGTTTAGGACCACTTGTAAGTGAAACTTTTGAGCTTCTTTGCATTACTTTCAATTATGGTTAATACTGGTTAAAATCTGTTCAAAAAGCTGTAATTAGGTTAAATGAACTTGGTTTGATCATTAATGTCAGTTGGATAATTGTTTAGATCAGTTCTAAGTCATAACAGTTAGATAAGGGGGTGTTTGGTTCAGTAGTTAAACTGTATTATAGGACATTTCTTTGCTTAGAATTTGTTGTGTCATGCTTGGTTGATTTATTCTAGTTCATATCTGTCTTATTTCTGTACTTAAAACATGCAAAAGTCAAAAATCATCTTAACTGTCTCCAACAGTTAAACTGTTGGATATTTGGAAATCCAAACTTGTGTTTTGTGTTTAAAAGTCTCAAACAAAGCTTGAATCATGCTTATTCCACCTTATAACATCCATCTCAATGCTTAAAATTGGATCTCAAGTTCACCAAAGTCAAACTAGCATCTGTTTCAAAAAAGTCAAATGGGGTCAGAACTTGGATTTGTGCAGACATTGCAGAGTGTGCATAGGGTTTAATAAGGGTTTGTAGGGTCTGAATTTTGGTTTATAAGTAGTTTAATAGGTGATCTCTAAGACCTAATACCTGTTTTCAACTTAAGCTTTTTGGATAAGCTTGTGTAGAAGCTCAAAATAAGCCCCAATTCCCCTGCACCACAGATCTCAGTTGGTACTGAGATTTGCTCAGCTTTTGTGCAAGATGCACAGAGCTCATTAGAGCTTCTAATGGCCTGAGTTTTGGTTTACAGTTAGCCACCCAGGTCCTCTTGAGGTTCCCATTTGTGGTTTTCCTGTTGAGCTTATTGAGAAGCTTGTGTATAAGCTTAAAGTGGTAGCTCAGAACCTGGTTTAGCTATTTAGTTCTAGTAATCAAATCTGGTATAACCTGCAAATCAGAGTGTTTAGCCTGTTGAAACTTATTCCATTTGTGTTATTTTAGCTTATCATAGCCTGTATATTAGTTTGGTAGCTTTTGGTGAGCTTTTGGCTTATCAAGTGCTTATTTCCATAAGCACTTCCAAAGCAGTTTCATATTTTACCACACAAGTGCCTGTTTTTCTATTTTTCTTATATTCCTAGTATTAATTTAGACTTTTCCTGAAATTTTCAGATTTTTCCAAGTTGTTTAGCTATTTTTCTTAATTTAAAGTAGTTTTTAAGCATTTTTAATTAGCTTTTAATATAAAAAATTAAGAAAAGTCTCAAAAAAATAATTTTTCAATTTTATTAAGTTTAGATAAATATAAATAGTGAAAAAAGTAATTTTCCATATTTTTCATAGTTTATTTTGTAATTTTTAGCTAATTAATTAGTTTTAAATAGTTTAAAATTCATAAAAAATAGAAAAATAACCAAAAAAATACAAAAATAGTTTTTAAAATTCTCTTTTGATATTTTAGACTTTTCCATTTCATAATTTTAGTTTTCTAGTTTTATTTCCTAATTTCTTGTATTTTAGGTAATTATTAAATAGTTAAAAATAGTTTTTAATTAATAATAATTAGATAATTAGTGATAAAAATAATTTTCTTTTTCCATAAATTTTCTTTTATCATTAGGATTGTTAAAATGTATTTTTCATATTTTTAGGACCTGTATTTCTTAGATTTCACTTTTTATTTTTGTACGTTTACGTTATTTTTAATTTAAACGTACGTTTTAGGTTTTAAACGTTCATCACTTTAAATATAGTGATAGCGTTTATTTAATAGGTTTTATCTTTTTAATTTTCTTTAATTTGCATTTAAGGCGTTTTTAATTTGTTGGCTTATTCCGTAGTTATAATCATAACCAAATCCTTTTTCCGTTCAAACTCCTCGATCACTATTCGTGAGATAATCCATCGCACAACTCGCTGGGACATAACGACCCGGGGAAACATTGTACTCCTCAGATCTTCATTGATTTCGTGCTTGAGCTGTTTTAGGTTTTCTTACGCTTGCGTGAGAGAACTTGACGGTTTTGCGCGCATCAGGTTAATAATTGATCTGATTTGGTAATTGGGATTTAGGTTTATTTGGGATTTTGGGTAACAGAGTGGAGAAATGGGAGGGAAATGAGATGTCAACGAGGGTGGGTGTCTTTTATTATAAGAGATAATTAGAAAAGACATGTATACCCTTGTGATTTAATGAGATAACGGGAGAAACAAACGTCCATCCATTTTAGGGACTAAAAGCGTGCATAGTTTCAAAATTAGATATTGCTCGTGTAATAACAGTGACTTAGGGACTAAAGTTGTTATTTTGGGCAAACCACAGGGATCAAACGTGTAGTTTTTTCTTAATAATATGAAGTGCTTTTGGTACTTTTGAACAATTAGAGTAAATTGTAAAAATCGTCCTTGTGGTTTGGCCAAATTGTACGTTTCGTCCTTGTAGTTCATTAAGTGCAAAAATCGTCCTTATTTTGCACTGTTTGTCATTTTAGTCATTCGGCAGTGCAAAAATCGTCCGTGTGGTTTATAAAAAGTTAGTGCTGAAGGACCAAAATGATTCCAAACAGTGCAAAATAAGAACGATTTTTGCACTTAATGAACCACAAAGACAAAAAGTGCAATTTGGCCAAACCACAAGGACGATTTTTGCAATTTACTCGAACAATTATAAACTTATGTTTTGTATTTATGTTTATGTTAATTTGAATAATTAGAATTATTGAAATAATTTGCAGACATTTTCTTTTGTGTTTGCGTTGTTATGGCATGTTCTTTTTGAACGTTCAACAACGAAGTCTAGAATTTTTTAACGCACTTTGGTACTTGTCGGAAATTTTTGAAAATTCATGTACTGAAAGCGAACCGAAAATTTTGGTACAATTCTTGGTTCAACTTTTTGTTTATCTTCGGTTCTCGATTCTTTCGGTTACGGTTCCTGTTCGATATGTTCAAGTACCATGAACACCCGATCTTGGATGGTGAAAGATGGTGCGGAAACGAAGCGTCAATGAACCTCGTAAACAAGCTAGTGATTTGAGGACAAGGACTTCAATTAACTATAAAAGCCCAAAAATATATGTTCATTTTGATTCTTGTCTTTAAAAAAGTTCGTGTGTTTTTATTGTTATTCTACAATTGAAGTATATGTAACAGTGTTCATTATAAAGCTACAAATGAAACTGATAAGAGAATTTGCTATGTTAGACATGAGTAGTATTTTTTTTTTCAGTCTCATGCACGGACAATGTTATGAGGGGTGGCAATTCTAGTCGGGTTTTGGTTGGTGGGTTTGATTTCATACAGTGACGGAACTAGGAAATTTGATCATAGGGGCATCGAGCAATAAAAAGTTTATAGTGTATATTGAAACAAATCGGGTCGGGTCGGGTCGGATCGGGTCATGTGTGATTAAAAGCAACAAAATTGCTTTACTTGAATGATTAAAAGCAAAAAAAAGTACTCAAGTTCAATGCAATATTGGAGTCTTATATGAACCAACTGGCTTAGCTCAGTTGGCCACCTTGGAGTCTTTAAGGGCTCTTGGGGGAGGGAGGTCTTGAGTTCAAATCCTGCAAGGGATTTGAATGGGGGATTTTCCTTCAAGGTAGTCCTTTAATGAAAGGGTTTGGGCCTGGTAACCCCAGGTTCGAATCTTGGAAAAGGCAAGGGTTTACCCCTATTAATTGTCGTGCTTTCGGGCGGATTAGTAGGGGGTTTTCCCCCCATCGGGTATTTGAAATAGGCATTTCCGTTTCGAGGGAGCTCTCTAGCGCGGACTCGGTTTAGACAACGTAGTCTAGACCTCTCGCTGTCGAACCGCGACACGAAGCACTTTATAAGAAATTCACCTTTCAAAAAAAAAAAGTTCAATGCAATATTATTTACTACTACGTATATATAAATGAAGAAGTTTATAAAATATATTGAATATTAAATGTTAAATTTGATAGTCTTTTTGTGACTACTCACTCACCAACTAGTCTACTGCTCACTTCTTTAAATAAAAACTAACCAGCTAACAACAATTTACTTTCACGTCTAACCAGTTCTTTCTTCTTCTTAATTTGTTCTTTCACCATTTATTCCGATCAAAACAACCATAAAAGATTCCAACAATTTTAAAAAGTAAAAAGCACTTGATTTTTGATCATCTCATAGAGTGTGGAGGGCACTCTTTCGATTTGGGTGAGGGCACCGGACATTTTTTATACCAAATAATTTTTTTTCCTATATACCTTGTGTGTTCACAAGAGATTCGTTGGGGGCAACGCCGCCGCCGCCGCCCCCTCCCCCCCCCCCCCCCTACCATCCACATAATTCCGCCCCTGATATTTTGATAGATTGCCGAGTCAGAAAATCCCGACCCGAACCTGACTCATTTAAATCATCGGGTCAGCTATGTCAACCCTAACTTGTTTACACATAACCCGAACCTGACTTATTTAACCCGTATATATATTTAGGTAGGCGGGTTAAATTGGTTACACGTGGTGAATAGGTTAAACGAGTTACGGGTTGACTGATTTAACCCGTTTTATATATAAAAGTTGACACATACACGAGTTAAACAAATTAAACAGGTTTGCGGGACGACATGTCTAACCCATTTTACCCGTATAATAAAATATAAATAATTTTTAATTTAACAAAATATCTTAAACGGTTTGGCGGATCGACCGCTTAATTTATATATGTTATAACCCGATGCTTACACAAATTTTAGTATATAAGTTAATTTAATTGCATTGCAATATTCTATAAGTTGTTCCATTTAAAATTTTGATATAAAATACAGTTTATTTTGATCAAAAATCTGTCTGCAATGTGATAAATAGACTCGTATGTGTTTTGCAAAAGAAAAAAGAAAGTTTACATGTGTGATCATGATTACTTTTATGTGTGTGATCATGAACCTTTGAAAATTCCATTTGATATTGAATAATGAAATAATCTATACACATGAAGTAGCATACTAAACAAAGTTAGGCTTGTCGCATTGGAAAGGTTTAACATCGGTTGCAAAACTAAAATAGGGAGGTTGAACCGATGTGGAGATCGGTTGTCTCCAATGTGACTTTCGGTTGGAACATCGGTTGCTAGACGAAAAAAGTGAACATCGGTTCCATATCCGCTCAATATTAACTCTTTCTTTTCACCCTTTTTCCAACGTTTACAAATCCAATTTTTAAATATCCGACCGTTTGGTGCCCAAACTAAAAAAAAAAAAAAAAAAAATCAAACCTATTTTACCACTCTATAAATACTCACTTCACCTCAAACACAATTCACAACTTACCATTTTCATCTATATTCAACTCAATCTAATTCTTTTCCAAATTCAAAATGTCAAAGAAAAATACCCCACAATCAAAAACCCGACGATCACGACTACCCCAAAATGCCCCAGATCTAAATTTCTCGCCGGAAAACAACTTCGAGTTAACTTGAATGAAATTTAAATTTTTTTAATTTCGTAATGTAATGTTTTTTTTAATTTGAATGAAATTTAAATTTAATGTTAAAAATGTTTGAATTAAAAAAAAAAAAAAAAAAAAAAAAAAAAAAAAAAAAAAAATCCTCGGGTTGTCGACTGAGGCATCCGGGTTGTCCCAGGTCGCTGGAGAGAGAAAGTTGACGTGGCGCAGGTTGTCCCAGGTCGTCCCAGGTTGCGGCTGGGACTAGCCTTATATTCTATGCTACAAAATATGTCCACAAGAAATGTTTATACTCATGTAAATAACTTATTATGTGTTTATGATATGACAATTATTTGTATTCATAAATTATTCAATTATGTATAATTATGCTATATCTTTGTTAAAAAATAAACTAAAAATAAAAAATAAAATAAAATAAGGTTTAGCTTTACGAAATAGAACTTGGAACTTCGAATGCGGTATAGCATTCTTTTTCCAGCGTTGAGGAATAAAGCTTTATGTAACTAGAAGGCATGGGACATGGCTTTGTTGGCTTTCGTTGTTACCACAGATATATATTTAAAAAGCAAATCCAACTAAAAAGTCATGACATGATATGGATTATCTAATATAAACAACTAGGGTTGAGCACATAAGGTTAAAAACCGAACCGGATCGAAAAAAATCAAACCGGACCGACAGCCTATCGGTTTGATTTCGGTTTCATGTTTTACATGATTTCGGTTTCGGATCGGGTCGGTCCGGTTCGACCTAAAACCGACAAAAACATACCAAAATACACCTAGACCGACAAAACCGAACCGAACCGACCCAACAACATTCGGTTTGATTTTGGTTCGCGTTTTTCACGGTTTTTGGTCCTCGGTTTTCTCAATTCGGGTCGGGTCGGGTCAGTTTATGACCGATGCTCACCCCTGTAAACAAACACATAAGATTAAGTCTATTGCATGCTAAAAATTTGAATACGTAAATTCTTTGTATTCTCCCTATGGCTTGTTTGGTAAAGAAATCAATAGAAGCGTACGACGGAAATGGGCTCTTTAATCTGGTTTTTTTTAACAGTAAGTGTCGTTAAAGGCTAGCAAGAAGCTAAAATAAGATTACAAAGAAGCCAACATTCGATCATTGATCTACTCTAACCAAATTAGTTTTACATTCCTCAAGGCTGGAATGTTAGCACTAGCTTGTTTTGTTTCTCTTCTTGTCAAGAAAGCCGTGTTTTATTGTTGAGTTCAGTAAATACCCAAACCCTTTATGTCTAGGATTTAAATAGAAAATATTCTAAGTGTTTAATCCTTTAAACATTAACAAGTCACTGAGTGCATAGTCTCTCAGTGAGCTGTCTTCAGGATACCCAGTAAGAGACAAAGAAGAAGTCTCTCCACTCAGTAAGGCGGAACTTAAAGGGTGAAGATTGAGTCAAGAAGAAGATGGTGGATTCAGCGAGTGATGATAATAACTCACTGAATCCCGAAACTCCTCACCAACTACTAACACTGAAGACAAACTAAAGACTGAAGACTGAAGGCTATGAAGACTGAAGAATGAGCGGGACAAGGCGGGATAAGTTTGAACAGATAAGACGAAGTCCTTATCAACCAAAGTCAACTTTCCCTGAATGGCTAACTATCAAGCTCAGTGTTATCACTGACTAGAAGAAAGTAGCATTGTCACTTACCCAATATAGCCTTTGTAAACAGAGCAAAATACATCAGTATTTTATCTTCTGTAACCTGTCAGTTTGTCCTCTAGGAAAGAGTTAAAACCATACTTGTATAAATAGCATAAGAGTTGGAGTGGAAGATTTTAAGCTTGTGAACTAATTGTAAAACACACACACAAGCCATCTTTCACTCCTCTAAATACAACTCTGTTCCTGAGATAGCTAAGTGGTTACTTGTAGTTGTGCTCAGACTTAGCCTGAGCTTAGTGAGGAGTTATACTTTGTCATTTCAATCCCAAGTACTATTTCGCAAGTACTTGGGTAATGTATTCTTTTGATTTGTTTCTAATAAAGAATATTAAGTTGAAAATTATTCAGTGTGTTTTTACTTGCATTATTTTAAGTCATTACTCACAATCTATTTACTTAATGCTTATTTATCATTATAGAACAACTTTATGTTCTTTTTAGAAATAATGAACATAATTATGAAAAGATATTTGTTGTGTCACACGTTGTATAAAGTAGTAATAATGCATGCAGTGAGTAGACGAAATTTGTTCCTTTTTTTGTGGTTTCATGTTATGATCCATGTGGCTATAAAGTTTGGATAATACAAGTCACTACTATATCCATGTGCTTCCTCGTTCCTATGGTACGAGTAATTTATTCGAAAGAATTCGAATATATATTTCTACCTAAATGATTGTATGCTTTTTAAACAAGCTTTATTAGTTTAAAGTTTAAACAGAAGATACGATGATATGTTTTTGAGTAATATTGGATGATGTCAGTGAGTTCAAATCGCATGTGAATGGAAACTTGAGTAATATGATTCCATTAAACTAGAAACTTAACTAGAACCCTTGATATGTTTAACAATCAAAACATGAAAACATAAACTTTTGACGTTCGCAAACAAAAATTTCAACCTTTATATAGGAATGCAGCTGCATCAATTTCGTAACATGAAGAGGAAAAAGAGTACGGTATGATTTTGGGGAGTCCGGTCATGGCCAATCTTGGCCGTTGGTAATTGATGATTCTCGGTGTTTTCAAATACTTGTTCTTAGAAGTTATATGATACAACATGTTGGTTGTGTAAATCAAGTTAAATTTACATTAAGTTTCAGATTGGCTAAAAATATCTTCAAAAACTTTAAATAGCATATAACTTAAGAACTTTTAAACTATACCAAGAAGCAAATATCATAATAATTGAATGGACTACTAGATATTATTAACAAGTTGGTTTTAACTTGTTGTACATTGTCGCATAATATAAAATCATAGAGATCCAATATATAGCTCTTAAATTTTGGGGTAATAATTTGTTGCAAACATGTCACTCTATCAATTGCTAATGGCTTTCAAGCTATGTTCTTTGAAGGCATATTACAGGGGTTTAACATGGACAAAGCATAAGTGGTTTATAGTTCCAAGATTATCATTTCTGCTGAAGCATCTCTTGTTCCTGCTGAAGTTCATTATTATAGCCGTTAGAGGGGTCTTAGTGTAACTTAATCCCCTATTTAATTAGTCCTTTATTCTAGGGTTAGACACTTGAGTGTGCAGTCTTTTGTATCACTCTCTTCTCTTCTCTTAGATCATTTCACTGATCTTGTCTTGTCTTTACATTCATATGATTATTGTCTCATTGACATTAATCTAATCTTGTAACATTTGAATACTATTAATCTAAGCTGACTATTGCAGCTTAGATCTGAATAAAGTTTCTGTTGTTTATCTAGTGTTGCCTATACTTTCGTACATGGTATCAGAGCTTCAGGCTCATTGATTCTCTTTAGCAACAAAGGTGTGGTTTGGGGTTACTGCTGTTGGCGTAATCACTGGTTATCTTCTGTTTCATATTTGCCCTAGACTAAGTGAATCTAGGGTGAGTGTGATTTGTTCTTCCGCTGCATATTTCTCTGTAAGTCTAAGTCTTACCTCTTCTTTAAACATACAGTACTTAAGTCTTGTGGGTGCAAACGGGTAGACTAACATCTTGATCTGCCACCTTTGAGTGGTACGAATACCTGTTCTGGTTTATCCTAATCCACATGCTTAGTGCTTGTTGTTTCTTATTATAAAGTCTTATCTTCTTGACTATTTATTCTTATTATCTCTGTCTGTTGTTGTCTGATTATTCTTTGTCTATCTTCTTATATATGTCTATCTTATTGTTTGTATTATGGCTGTTGGTGATGATAATATTGGTCGTTCTTCCACTGAGAAAAGTCTTGTCTTTGGTGATGCTTTGTATTTGCATCCTAACAATACAAATGGCAATCCCATTATTACTATTAAACTCACTGGAACTGAAAATTACAAAATATGGAATATGGCCATGACTTTTGCTTTAAGGAACCATAATAAGTTAGGGTTTATTGATGGTACTTGCATAAGAGATGATTCGAACCCTAGTCTTGCTAATCAATGGGATACCTGTAACTCTGTTGTGGTTACTTGGATTCTTAATTCTCTTAGTCCTGAACTGTTTGCTGGTGCTATATATGCTAAAACTGCTTATGAAATGTGGAATGATCTTAAAGATACCTATGACAAAGTTGATGGTTCAGCTATTTTTAATCTGCATAAGAATATAAACTCTCTTAGTCAAAGTGGGTCCTCTCTAGCTGATTACTATAACAATCTTAATTCTTTATGGAAACAATCTGATTGTATGATTAGCTTGCCTCCCTGCACTTGTGAGGCTGCAAAACATTTTGAAAAACACAATCAACTAATCAAGTTAATGCAATTTCTTATGGGTCTTGATGACTCCTATGTTCCCATCAGAAGCAATATTCTAACCAGAGACCCTTTGCCTAATGTCAAAACTGCTTTCTCTGTTGTGTCTGGAGAAGAATCTCACAGGAATGTTTCATCTGGGAATAGCTCTGCTAAACCCAATGCTACAGCTTTTAATGCAAAAACCTCTGATGGAGGAAAATTTTTTGATAACAAAAGAGTTTTTAACAACAAAGTTTCTGGTTTTAACACTGGTAACAACTCTAATAGCAGAGGACCAAATATGAACCTCAAATGTACTAATTGCAAAAAGCCTGGTCATACTGTTGATAGGTGCTATGATATTGTTGGATATCCTGCTGGATATGTTAAGAGAAATTTTAATGGTAAACCTTTCAGCAGTAACAATGTTTCTGCTGAAACTAATCATGTCACTGATAATAGTGCTAGCAATTCTCCTATCTCTTTATCTAATGAACAGCTCTCAAGACTTATGAGTCTTCTCAATGACAACAATGTGTCATCTGCTAATGCCAACTTGGCAGGTAAAAATTTTTCAGGAACCTTCTTTAATGGCAGTGTCAAGTTTAATGTGAACTTCAACAAGTTTTTTAACAACAACACTAAATCCTTAACTGGAAACATCAGTCTTGGTTGGATTGTTGATTATGGTGCAAATCAGCACATGACTGTGTCTGAAATTTTTTTAATCAATGTTGTTAACATTTCAAATCTTGGCCTAACTGTTGGACATCCCAATGGTACTCATGCCCTAATTACTAAAATTGGTGATTTAAAGGTCAATAATGACCTAACTCTTTTTGATGTTCTTGTTGTTCCTGAATACAATGTCAGTTTATTATCTGTTCATAAGATTGCTAGAGACAACAAGATGTTTGTTGGATTTAATGAATCTAATTGCTATATACAGGATTTACATCAAAAAAGGATTGTGGGGATTGGTAAACAATACAATGGGTTATATATTTTTGATATAGACTCTACATGTAAGATTACCTCTAATAATTGCATATCTGTTTGTCATGTCTCTAGAAATCTCTGGCATCAAAGACTTGGTCATCCCTCTGACCAAGTCCTACACATACTTAGACCCACTCTTAAATTTGATAGTTCATCTGAAACTGATCATCTCTGTGATACTTGTAATAAAGCCAAACAAACCAGAGAACCATTTCCTCTAAGTGAACATAAATCCACTAAAATTGGTCAACTTGTTCACCTTGATGTTTGGGGACCATATAAAATCACTAGCAGAGATGGTTATAAATATTTTTTAACTATAGTTGATGACTATTCTAGGGCAGTGTGGGTTTATATGCTTAAGGGGAAGGATGATGTTTATGTTTCCATTGTTAACTTTACTCATATGCTATCAAATCAATTTGAACACAATGTCAAAGTTTTTAGAAGTGATAATGGGACAGAATTTGTCAATAATAAACTTCAACAATTCTATCATGAAAAAGGAATTCTACATCAAACTTCTTGTGTTTATACACCTCAACAAAATGGCATTGCAGAAAGGAAACATAGGCATCTCCTTAATGTTGCTAGATCCCTTATGTTTCAGGGGGAATTACCTCTAAATCTTTGGCCTGAATGTGTTCTAACTGCTGCATATGTCATAAACAGGTTGCCCTCTTCAGTTCTGTCTGGCAAGTCCCCCTTCTTCTTTGTGTATGGGCATGACCCTTCACTCTCTCTCCTTAGAGTCTTTGGCTGCTTATGCTATGCTACCATTCTCAACGTTTCTGACAAATTTGGTAGTAGATCTGAAAAAAGTGTTCTTATTGGTTACTCAAATGAGAAAAAAGGCTATAAACTCTTGAGCCTAGAAACAAAAAATATTTTTTATTCCAGAGATGTCAAATTTTATGAAACTGTGTTCCCATTCAAAATGAAAAATTCTGTGTCAAAACCTTTTGTTGAAACTTATGTGCCTAAAGATTTAAACCACAAAAATTTCTTTGACTCACAAACAAGTCCCAATGATGAAGGGAGAGTGACATCCTATGATGATAGCACAGTGGTAAGTCATCCCACCAGGATTGATGAACCAGTTGCAACATCTATAGATGATAATACACACCCTGAGGGCAACATATCACATGAATCACATCCTGCTGATGCATCTTCTGATTCTGCTGATACATCTTCGGATTCTGCTGAACAAGAAAGAGGCTTGCCAGCCACTACTGCTAGGAGGTCAACTAGAGTTTCTAAGTTGCCCAGTAATCTAAATGACTTTATTGTTGAAGGAAAAGTCAAATATGGTGTTGAAAAAGTTGTTAATTACTCAAATCTTAACAAAGACAATTACTGCTTTGCTTCTAGTCTTAATAAAAGTATTGAACCTACTTGTTATGAAGAAGCTATCCTTGATAGTAATTGGGTAGATGCTATGAATTCTGAAATTGAAGCCTTAAATGAAAACCATGCTTGGGATATAACTGATCTACCTCCTAATAGAACTCCTATTGGCTACAAATGGATTTTTAAAATCAAATATAAAGCTAATGGTGAAGTTGATAGATACAAGGCTAGATTAGTTGTTAAAGGTTACAACCAAAGGGAATATAAACAAATGGCCTCTTTTTCAACTTGATGTTAACAATGCTTTCTTGTATGGAGACCTTGATGAGGATATCTATATGACCATTCCCAAAGGGTTCTGTAATGAGAACAATAAAAATAAAGTTTGTAAACATGTTAAGTCTCTATATGGTCTAAAACAAGCTCCCAGAAAATGGAATGAAAAACTTGTCAGTGTTTTAAAGGAAAACAACTTTGTCCAATCTGTTAATGATCATTCCTTGTTCACCAAAACAGAGAATGACAAGTTCATTGCTCTTCTTGTTTATGTGGATGATATAGTTCTTACTGGAAACTGTGTTGATGAGATAAACCTATTCAAAGAGTTTCTAAAATCAAAATTCCATATCAAAGACTTGGGAAATCTAAAATATTTTCTTGGCATTGAGGTTTTAAAAACTGGGAATGACATCTGTCTCTCCCAAAGAAAATACTGTCTTGAACTCCTCAAAGAATTTGGTCTTCTTGGGTGCAAACCTGTGTCCACCCCTATGGAACCCAACTCTGTGCTTCCATACATTCCCACTGATGATGACCCCTTACTTGTCAACATCACTGGTTATCAGAAGCTTCTTGGGAAACTTATCTACCTCACCCATACAAGACCTGACATTTCATACTCAGTTCTTTGTCTGGCACAATATATGCATTCTCCCTTGAAATCTCATCTGGAATGTGCCCTCAATGTTCTGAGGTATCTAAAAGGAGCTCCAGGAAAAGGTCTAAGGTACAATTACAGCAACTCTGAAAATCATCTTGAAGGATATAGTGATGCTGATTGGGCCAAATGTAAGAAAACCAGGAAATCTGTTATAGGTTATTGTGTTTTCTTTAATGATTGTTTAATCTCATGGAAAAGTAAAAAGCAAAACACTCTTTCAAAATCTTCCACAGAAGCAGAGTATAGATCTATGTCTACTGCTGCTTGTGAAATCATTTGGATTCAGAAAATCCTAAAAGATCTAAAAGTTGATATCAATCTTCCTGTTAATCTTTTTTGTGATAACAAATCTGCTTTACAACTTGCTGTCAATCCTGTTTTCCATGAAAGATCAAAACATTTTGAAATTGATGTTCACTTCATCAGGGAAAAAATTGCTAGAGGTGTTATAAATGCTAAAAAGATTGGATCTTCAAACCAAATTGCTGACATTCTTACAAAGAACCTCCCTGTCTATCAGCATAAATTTTTGTGTGAAAAATTGATATTGTTTGAAATGTTTGCCCATCAGATTAAGGGGGAATGTTAAATTTTGGGGTAATAATCTGTGGCAAACATGTCACTCTATCAATTGCTAATGGCTTTCAAGCTATGTTCTTTGCAGGCATATTACAGGGGTTTAACATGGACAAAGCATAAGTGGTTTATAGTTCCAAGATTATCATTTCTGCTGAAGCCTCTCTTGTTCCTGCTGAAGTTCATTATTATAGCCGTTAGAGGGGTCTTAGTGTAACTTAATCCCCTATTTAATTAGTCCTTTATTCTAGGGTTAGACACTTGAGTGTGCAGTCTTTTGTATCACTCTCTTCTCTTCTCTTAGATCATTTCACTGATCTTGTCTTGTCTTTACATTCATATGATTATTGTCTCATTGACATTAATCTAATCTTGTAACATTTGGATACTATTAATATAAGCTGACTATTGCAGCTTAGATCTGAATAAAGTTTCTGTTGTTTATCTAGTGTTGCCTATACTTTCGTACAATAGCGATAAGAGCCTAAGTTTGTCACGTTTATCGTAGGGGAGTTGATTTGTGCACTCTCAAAAATGATTGCCACACTCAAATTGTGAGTGTTTGGACAATTATACCCTCACATTATTTTTAGTTATGTTTATTCTAAAATGGTATAAATGTCCAAAGACTCATAATTTGAGTGTCTCAGTCATTATTGAGAGTGTACAAATCATCTCCCTTGTCGTAGTGGCATGCAATAGTTAAATTGAGGATCCATGTGAGAGAATTGATTATGGGGAGAGCACATGCATTGATGATCATATTCAAGATGCCTCCATCAACCCCCAAACAAGGGAACAATTGTACTCTCTTTTTATCTTTAAAGCTTCGAATGCCACATCCAAAATAAGCATAGTGTTTTAATTGGTTTATTGACGTCTTTGGTTTACATATTTTTAGTAAACTGCAGAAGTCATCAATGTGATTTGCTTATATTTGCAGAACTATTTCTCGTTTGCTTTCACATTTGGTATATCAAATATTTAATGTATTTCTTTCTAGTTTCACGTATCACGATTGTATGCATATTCATGAATAATATCGACGATAAAACAATTCCGTAACCTGGTCGAGCAATGTACCATTCACGTAGTTTACACTATATTTTCTACTACATCATAATATGTTATCAACTATGGAGTAGCATGCATGTTACGTGCCTAAGAAAATACTGTATATCATTCCAATACATGGCACATATATGAAACATTTCCGCCCTATATATTATCAGTATCCTGTATTCAAATATTTTCTTGGCATATTAGACGAATTTGGGTTCCAGCATAGTTGTCAACAATAATGTATCACTTGGATCTCAAAACGTCTAACTTTTCTAATTTGTTAAAATATATTTTCTCACCATGAAAGCGGTAAAAAGTGAGGATAGTTTTTTCTTTTTACTTTTATTTTCAGGCAAAGACTATGAAAAACATCTAATCTGTTATGACCCTTTTACTAATTGTCTTGTCAGGCATCTACTTGGCCCACTAACATATTGACAACTGTTTTCCTAGGAGACTGAGTTTACCCCATACCCTTCTACCTTTTGACCATTTTCCCACTTTCTACCTTTGCATACTTCTTATTTTTTTAATTTGATTGGTAAATTTAAATTTAGTGTGTTTTGAACTTTTGATATTTATATTTTTACAGGGTGAAAATGATTAAAGTGATGTGAGTATATAAATGTCAAGACACACTAAACTAAAATGTGTTAATCATTTAAAAAATATATGTAAATCATCTCTCTTATATAATAGATTGATTAAACTACAAAATGAGTCCTTTTATTAAAAACGGTTATTCTATCACCGGTTAGAGTGTTGGTGGTCACCAACTACTTGTTAGAGCACTTGGTGTGTACAAGTGGCTAGTCACAATCGTAACTGGAGATGACTCAGGTCACCAGCGCCATGTCAGCTTTCTCTCTCCAGCGACAAGACATGACTCGGATGTCACAGTCAATAACCCAAACATTTTAAACAACACATTTAAAATTCATTAAAAAAAAAAAAAAAAAAAAAAAAACATTACAGTACGAAATTCAAATAAACATTAAAAACATTACGTAACTTATTCAAATAACGTTAAAAACATTACAAAAACTCTTCATCGTCTTCCTCATCGTCATCGTCACTATCGACTTGATTCACTTCATTGACATGATGTCGACGATTTCTCTAAATGTGTTCGACCAAATCAGATTTTAAGTTTTGATGAGTTGATGAGTCCATTAGCTCCTGAGTAACCACCAACGATTCTTCATGCGTTCTTTAAGGGATCATGATCTTGGTGTCCCTCATCTTCAAACCATGTAGGACATATCGCCCGCTGCTTGTGTCGGATGATCATATTATGTAATATGATACATGTATACATAATATCTTGGATATCATTTTTATAAAACCCTCGAGCAGGAACTTTAAGCATTTTCCACTTCTTCTTTAACACACCAAAAGCCCGTTCCACATCTTTCCTTGCTGCTTCGTGCCTCTTCTTGTACAATATTCTTTTACGATCACCCGTGGGATGATTTGAAATGGACTTTATAAGAACGGACCATTGTGGATTAATAACATCAAATAGTCCTGAATATTAAGTGTCAATTTCCCCCGATAATGCTTGTAATTTATATCATTTATATGGATTTACGCTTGTTTTCCATTGTTTTCCATTTTCAGGTAAATTACGAGCATTGGAGCTAAAGAGAAGCGGAATTGGAGAATTACCAACGATTTATCAGAGTATGCTCACTTTGAAGAAGTTACGGCGTAACTCATCTCTCACATTACGCCGTAACTAAAGCGTGACTCAGAAAGCCAACTCACCAAAAGATTACAACGTAACTACATTAGGTCAAAGGAGGTTCCACACCGCTGATAACTACGCCGTAACACTTGCATAAACTCCGGCGTAACCAAGAATTATTGAAGATACGGCGTAACTACTTATAAGGTTACACCGTAACCAACAGATCTAGTGCAGATTACGAAGAAATAGAGGATTACGGCGTAACTATTCTATTGGTTACGCCGTAACCCAGATCTGGCCTATAAATACCCCACGATTTCCAGCATTTCAAAGCATCCCATTTCACACACCACAACCAAAGAACGTGGGAAGAAGCCAAAGGAAGGTCTATAGGAGCATACGGAGCCATCTCCAAGGGAGAAATCACTCCCCTACGATAAGCATTAGCATTTTATCTTTTCTTTACTTTCGATTCATGTATTTCGTAACATTGAATATTGAATTGATTTGTATGGTTAATATGAGCGGCTAAAAACCTCTTGGTTCTGGCCTAGTTATGATTCCTTAATTGTTTTGTTTGCGTTTATTTTACTTCCGCATAATTATTTCTAAGTGTATGCATGCATAGTTTATTGGTAGCTACCCTTGTTTTGGTAGTTTTGAATGGCGGTAGAGGCTAGTTGCTTAGGAGATATGACCAACTGACCCTAAGTGAGTAGACTGAGACGGGAAGGGTAAGATATGACCAACTGACGACCCTTTCTACTTGTGCGATTTGACCAACTGATCACCTACCGTTTGGATGAAATTAAGAATTAGGGGGTGAGTGTTTAAGTTGCTAACGCCCTGACACTCACTATTATAAGTCTAGCATGTAGCGGTACTTAATGACTCGGCTTAGGGGACCAGGAACAACTGGACTTATGAGGGGACACCTGACTTCTCCAGTGGTGGCATCTTTGCTGATAGGTTAGGGCGAATTGACCAAATGATGTCCTCTCGACTTTGACCCCACCTGAAGTAATTGGAAGTAATTAGACGTAGACATTACTAGATAGGAGGAATAACTAGGTTAGCACCACTCTCCTTTATTGATTGAACCTTTACCTTTATTTGCTTTCATCTGCTTTAGTAGTTAATTAATTAATTCCTTATCGAAATCATATTAAAATCTGTGACACCTAGACTTAGTAATAATCCAACACACATAGCTCTTGGGACGACCTCGGTTTTACCGAATACTACACTACACACGACCGGTTACACTGCCCGTTAGTGCATTAGGGTAGACCATAGGTATAACGAGACAATATAAATATTAAAACCTGGTTAGTAAAACTAGCATCATGGATATATCCCATCAGTAAGATAATATCCCCTTTTATAAGCCACATCGTTAGCCTCGAATTCAAGGTCTGGTGCTCTCCCAGATTTGATATCATTGAAAACAGGGGAACGACGTAAAACGTTAACGTCGTTATTCATTCCGGAGACACCAAAGAACGCATGCCAAATCCATAAATCTTGGGAAGCGACCGCTTCCAATAAAATGAATGGATGTGGCTTGTGATCACCCCTACAATGTTGAGCTCTCACACTATTCGGGCAATTCTCCCACTCCTAACTTGTACAATTAATGCTTCCCATCATCCCAGAAAAGCCATGCTTATGCTCGTGATGAGCATATATTCTTTCAAGGTCAGAATACATGGGCTTTCGCAAATACTCACGACCATATAACTCCATGATAACTTCGCAAAACTTACGAAGACATTCACGGGATGTTGTTGCACCGAGTGCCAGATTCTCGTCAAGAGAATCAGGAACGGCCGCGTATCCCAATTGACGAATGGCCGCAGTACACTTGACCAATGGGATAATACTAGGTACGCCCCTAGCATCAAGAGTTTGTCGAAAATAAGTAGAGTGATCGGTTATCTCTCGAACAATTTCTGTGAATAGCTCTCGGCTCATACGGAACCGCCGACGGAATGTTCTTGCGTCGAACTGCTGGTTTTCGGAGAAGTATGCCGCCACTAAACGATTATGATCACCCTCATGATCCCTACGTATGTACCTTCGTCGAACTGTTGGCTGTGATGCTTTGTAAGCCTTCCAAGCAAAATCCGCAAACTCCACAAACTCACTAAAAACTTCTTCATCGTCGGAAGACGAAGAAGAACCGAATAAAAGCTTGAACGACGACATATTAAAAATTGCGTTTCGTGGGTATTTCGTTAGAATGGTTGATTGAAATTGTGTGTTTTAGAAATGTTTTGAGTTAGTATTTATAGAGTGGTAAAGTTTTTTAAAATAAAAGTTTTTTTTAAATGCAACGGTCGAAATGGGAATAAAGTGGAAATGTTAACGTTTGGAATATCGTTTGATTTTCAGCCCGATGTTGCGTTTTTGCTTAAAACGACCAATGTCACGCTCGATGTCTACATCCCACATGACCGATGTTAACATCAGTCGCGGTGGGAAAATTTGCGTGCCCAACCGATTTGAAAACTACGACTGCGACTAGCCTTATAGCGTTATACCTCACATGGCTCCACTCCATATATTGTCTCGTGCCATAACTTCTCACGTCAAATCCACCGGCCCAAGTTTTAGGGCATTTCTTCTTCTTTTTCTTCCATTTTATTGTTTTATTTAGGTTTTATTGAGTTAAAATGTGGACCATGAGATGTTTTATAACTTGATTGATAAAAAGGGTGTTTAGGTTAAGTTATAAATTCTAGTTATAGAGAAAAGTGTTAAGATGACAATATTTTTGTTATTAAACGAACCCTATGACTCTTGGACACCTAGTGCTCTTAGCGTCATATCATTCTTTTTTTTCACCATAAGGACTTCCGTAATGGCCACCGCCAGTCTTGTGCATCATCTTTGAACAAAAAAGTTGCCTTTTGTGACACACGGTAATTTTTCACTTATTATTAAATAATAAATGGTAATTTATTATTACTAAGCATATTCAGTAAGCATACATAAGCTTGCCTGATCATTTGAGTGGATAACTCGCACCCTGTAGCCTGTTGCATTACTTTTGCATTCATCGCATAATTTGAATATTGTGAAATATTCCCTTATGATTAAATTTGTAAGACGAGAGGTTATCTCGTTTTCCATTGAGACTGACACTGCACGCGTACCGACACTATGATAAGGGCAAAATAAACATATTGTAAATCCCCGGAATAGAAAACATTACCAATATAATACCATTTCCGAAACGTATTCATAAGGAGTTTCAGTATAAAAAGTATCAAACTATAATAATTCAGTCACGGCATAATATCGCGGGACACAAAATACTTAATACAACTTTTAGTTTACTTATAACATTTAACAATTAAAACCTTATCTCATAAATTAAAAGGTTACAAAGTATTTAAGAAAAATAAAATTTTATTCTCCTACCCTTAATTTAGCCGCCCCTCTACCCCTTTTATTTATTTTTTTTATCGTTTTCTGCCTTCCCTCTATCCCCCACGTTTCTCTCTCTCACAAAAGGATAACAACAAAATTCTTCTTCCCAAAAAGTTCTATCCTAAGCCTTCTACTGCTACCTCTCGCCTAGGTCAACTCACCAAAAAGGAAGATTGGTAAAAATGGAACCTGCAAGAAGTTCCTTTCATCCTCACTTCTACATACAAGGTATTTTGGTTAATGTCTTTGTCTCTCCTTTGGCCACCATCGTTAACGCCGCCCAAACCAAAAAGTCAAGCCACCCTCAAGAATCTATGGAGCTATACTATCTTTCCTTTATTCCTAGAAGCTTTTTCGTTTCACCCTACATCATTCTGTAGGATCGTAAGTATTATTGTGTTGATGATTCGGGTGGTCTTGGATGATGGAAATACAAGTATGCCATGTTTAGAGAGAGAAAGTAAAGAGATGGGTGTTCTAGTTAGAGACTTTCTTTGTAAATTATCAAATGTTAGATTGAGAAGCACCACCCCTTCCATCCATGGAAGGGGTATTTATACTTACAACTTATACGTCCTCCTGTCGGACTGTGGATCAGGCATACAGTGGGTAAAGACCCGTCCTTCCTCCACGGTGTTACTCTAAACTATTCTACGCTACTGACTAACTAATTAACTACTAAATAATGTAAATAACTACAAGTCTACGAGCTAACTTATGCTAGACAACAATTGGGGTGACCGACACTTTAACATGGAATTTCCAATTCCTAACAATCTCCCCCTAAGGGAGGTCACCCCATGAAATACATTTTGCATCCTAGCATTCTATTCTTGACTTTGTTCTTGAGCTCGTAGACTTCAATTCTTCAATTCCGCAGTCTTTGTGCTTTAGTAGTGATTCTTCAAAGTCCGACTGCTTTGTACTTTTAGTAGAGGCCTTTAACTGATCCACATCTTTGATGATCTTCGAGCTTTCTTTGAGATCATCAGCCACATCAAATCTCTCTGGGTCATCCATAGTTGTGTTGCCTTCATGTGATGTTGTGACTTTTGGACCGACATGCTCACACTTTTGAATCATGACATCTTTCCATCAGAGTAGCGGAAGCTTTACTGGTTCATGATATTTGCAGCAGCGTAGCAGAAGCATAGTATAAAAATACCAGAACCAGGTTATGTAGATATGCACCGGTCATGATTTCTTCAATTAAGTGTGGATGCTGTGAGCATGCGGCTTTGGATTGACTTCTCAATTCTGATCAGCTGCAACCGTCCAAATGTACCTGCAAACAACAGTTAGCAATAAAACACACGAAAGTGTCTTTGATCACTTTCGTTGAATTGAGGTACACGGCCCATGATTCCCCGTTGATCAGTACAAGTATTGCCAGTGATCAGGTATGATTCCGAAGAATCTCCTTGACAGGGTTTCGCAGCTGTTCTAGTTGTTCTCAAACCGGAACATCTCAAAGAAGACAACACGGAGTGAGTGAACCAGCGAATTGAGATTCACTGATTGATGAAAATTTGATTTGAAAAACAATCGCGTGTTGCTTGAAGAAAGAGTTTTGCAATACGACGAAGGTTTTATGAGAAAGACCAAATTTCAATCAAAAATACCTTTTGTATTTGAAAAGAGTACACATTCGATGTCCTAGAGAAAAGAAGAAATTTGCACATCAAACGGTTTTTCCAAAAGTATTTTTTCAATCAGAGATACTTTTTGAATTTGAAATATGAATACACATTCGATGTGCTTGAGAAAAGAAGATTTGCACATCGAATGGTTTTTTCCAAAAGTATTCGTCAATTCATTTCCTGGACCAAGGTTGATTCACGAGTGAATCGCCCCATTGTTTCTATCCAGTTGTCACAAGTTTGATCTTTAGAAAAGATCTCACATGTCACCCACCAAGAGCTTGTTTGATGTTGGCTCTAGAAGGATTTCCATCTTCATCGTGAATACTTTTACATATCACTCAGATGTTCTGGCAATACCACAAGGATAATGCGTAGGACTCTTAATATATATACTTACTTTCCACATTATGTGAAACAGCAAGTCTTCAAGAATAGTGTCCTAATGAGATATTGTGGATGATCTCTTGGCTCTAGACTCAATTGTGTACATTTGATTTCCTATGCCGGAGACTAGGGAGAGGGTCTCCTTCTTCAATATCAACAATCTCTAAGAGAAAGTCGATAGATTATGTTGTTCCCCGTGAGAATGAAACAAGCCCTTTTAAGAGGAACTTGAGTAGTTTGGGAAGTTTAGTGTAGTGCGTCAATGGGTCCATGACGTCTTATCTTCAATACCGGCATTACCTTTGTAACAACCAGTAGCATATGAATTGAACCCGGTTTCTGCCCTAAGGTTGAATTATTGGAGGGATATTTCTTTTCACCCTTTTCTCATTCATTTCTTTTTCATTCTTCAACCTCTACAGTGCTTACCGAGACTTCATTACTAGAACCTTGTTGGGTTTATTCCAGTTCTAGCTCTTTCTCAGTCCGCACTCTTTCCATTTCTCACTTTTCTCCTTTTTTCAGCATGCACAATTGAATCAAATTGATCATCATTTATCAGATTTCATATTAAATCACAAATTCTCCCCCGATAAAAAATATCAAACCCTTTGAGATTTTGGATCCCAAGTGATTTAATAAGGTTTAGAAAACATGGGAGAAAATGTGGCCAAGTTTAAATACTTATCTTGTTTTTGGATAAATCCTCCTCCTCAACATGTGCATTGTGTATTTGAAATCGTTTGGCACATGGAGGCAAGAGTGCCTATGAAGGACTAAAATCAATTCCATTAAAACATATTTGAGATTTAAATCACGATCTCTCCCCTGATCAAAATTTTCAAACCAATTGAGATTTGTGATCCCAATTGATTTAAATCATTTAGAAAATTTTTGGGGAAAGACGTGGCTTGATTTAATTTTTGAAAAATGACTGATAGGGATCAATATAAGACATTAAAGATTGTTAGTGTCAGGTATGATATTTTTAAAATATCTTATAAGTAAAATAAAACAATTTCACAATCAAACAAGAACAGAAAAAATTTCATTTTGAAAGACATTGATTTTTAAAGAAAATCATACCATGACATAACATTAAATCTCTAGATCACCACTTATTATTGTACAAACGGACTTTTTGATGAAATATCGTTTGAAAATATTTAATTTGAAATCACTGAAGATTTGACAAAATAAGGTCCGGTTGATTTCAAAGCTTTGAATCCGATTTATTTTCAAAACAATATTTTTCCATTTTCAAAACAATATTTTTCAAAGTTTTTTTTTTTTTTTTTTTTTTTTTTTTTTTGAAAAATGGTATCATCACTATTATCCTGCACAAAGATACGTTAGGTGGTTGAGCCGCTTTTGTTGTTGTTGCTGTAGGGTTTGGAAGAAAAACCGTCTGCTGATGCAGTGAGACTTCTTACGTTGCATTTTAATGCCAACTGAGGTCAAATTAAGCTCCGTTTCTTCATTTGCTGATGAAGAAAACCATCTGCTGATGCAGTGAGACCTCTTATGTTGCATTTTTCCATGCCAACTCTCCATAGAAGTCCAATTAAGCTCCGTTTATTCATTTGTCAACACAAGATATAGTTACCATTTCCTTTCGACATCCAATCATCTTCAATTGTGGGATCCGGATCGGGAACATTCTTATATACCAATATACCTGCATACGTTAGTGAACACACATACAGATATATGGTGGTCGACATCACCCAAACAGCAATCGACTAATAACAGTCAATTCAACATATCAATCAGATCATGTAAAGGCATGGGAATAATGTGTTCATCAAACTCTAATCATCTAATCATGACAGTCATATCCTAGGCACCTAGTCCTTCAACATAGGTTAACATGATTTTTAATTAAGCATATAGGATAATTAAAAAAGCTCGTTAGATGATGTAAATTTGAAAAACATTCTCCCCCTCAATCAATGACTCAATTTTTTTGAAAAGTTTAAAAGTGCTGAAGTCATTGATTGAGTTTGCAAATTTATAAAAACTCTAAATCTGATTGTTTTTAAAGCAACCCATTTACCACCAATTCAGTTAAAACAAATATTTTTCTGAAGAATTTTAGAAGGAAAAATATTTGAGTAGGAACAGCAGTCCTTCGACATACTTTCCTCAATTTGTTTTTAGGATAAGTGCACGAAATATTTGAAAATAGGTTTAGCGCAGCACTTTCCTTCCTTGAAGAGCGGATTGCTATCTGAAATAATAGCAAACCATGGTTTAAGCGTGGGTCACAGTCTGAAGTAACTGCAAGCCATTTTTGAAGCGCGGGTTACAGTCTGAAATAACTGTAAGCCATATTTTGAGACATGTTTTGAAAAGAATATTTACACCTCCTGCTCGAACTTCATCTATGGTCCCGTGCCATTATTGAATGACATTTCTAAGACCGTAGATGTTATCGATACCAGAAGACATGTCTTGTGAAAACATATTTTTGGTCTTTTTCAAATTTTCTGATTTTTATGGGTTTTTGTTGGTTTTATAATTTTCTATTTTATTTTTGATGGTTTTATATTTTTGTATTTGGTTTTTTTAAGAAAAAATATTTACAAAGATAGAGTAGATGATATAATTTAAGGAGATGATGATACGAGTACCGAGATAAGGATATCGAGCAGCACGTCGTAGAAGATAGAATTCGTCATCTCTTAAACTTCAACCACCAAAGCTTCCGAGGCTCCAGAATAGAAGATAGAACGTGAGCTTTGAGAAAGAGAGACTTTGGCAGCTTCCCCCCAAACCGAAAATCCTTGTGTTGAGCAGATTCGAAGCTCTATTTCAAGCTTGCTTTAGCCAGGTGCACAAAGAAGCACACCATTATCATTGATCTTGCTGCTCCTTTTAAGAATAATCACCGTGATTCTTCGTTCGAGGTTATATCATCCAAAAGAACACCAACGTATCATCCCACACATAAATAACTCTTCTCAAATTTCATTCCACTGAAGTCAGAAGCAATCCATTCCAAAAGGTGACAAGAGACCACTTTCCCCATGTAGTTGAATTGATGCAGTCAGTCTCTTAGACTAGAGCTCACGAACCCGAGTACACATATAACCGAAGACAGAGAAACTTATACCATCGAAGTAGCAAATTAAGTCCGATAGCCAAAGAGTAACCCCGATGTATACTTTTCTCTCCCCTGATGAAAGTGTATGAAGTTCAAGAACCCGAAGTACCCGAATGCCTAAAGAGAGAATAACCGATAACACTGAAGTAGCATGCTGAATCACTGATTATCTCTGCGGATGACAATCTCTGCGGATGTCCACTCCGGAATAAGTGATTATATCTCTGAATCACTGATTAAGCCCTCAAGTAAAACAGCTGAGCATCCCCAATGTACACAATCTCTCTCCCCTGATGATTGTGATAACATCAAAATCATCACACACTTGTGTACCTCTTTCATCTTCAGAAACTAACTCTTCCATCTCTTCCCCCACATAGTTGGAATAAGAACACTAAACGCCATGAGATAAACATTGAGTTTCTCTGCGGTAATTACATTTGTCTTCCCGGGATATCTTCAATTACTTAGAAGTATTAAGTTCATCAAGTTTACTCGCGTTTAGATACGTGTCTCCTTCCCCCTTGCTGGTTTTGATACTTCAGAATCAGCAAAACATTATAAGCCCAAATACTTGAAATCTGATGAGAAGAACGCTTGAAGTCTTTGTGAGAATCAACTTGCTGAAGAATATGAGCAAGTCTAATTGGGGATTAAATCTGATTTTTCACTCTCCCCCAATTAGTGCTCTCCCTTAAACCGACAATCTTTTAATAAATGCTCAGATTAAGAAGAAGTCTTTAAATAATCAAATGCAACTCGTCTTTAGTCTTCTAACATGTAGTAGAGAATGTAGAACCGAATGTAGACTCGACCTTCTTCAAGATTGTCCAATTGGGGAATAGAAAGTCAACATCTTCAACTCACCAAATGCATTCCCGTTAACTTTGAAATAGCAAATCCCCTTAACTCAAATTCCTCCCAATCAAACAAGAACAGAAAGATGTTCATCAAAGAAATCAGCCCCGCAACTGGAAGCACTTTGTCATTAATCAAATCAGCCCGTGTGAAGATGTTAACCAACGACTCTTAGTAGAAAACTCCATGTGAAGATGACCCGATAAGAAGAAGCTCGGTTCTTACATGAGTTTGGCGTCGTTTGACCATTTATTCTCAGAAATCAATCAACCATGCAGAATTATCACACTTCTTCTCCCCCTCAAGAATTGCATTCGGAGTTGCCATTCTTGATTGAATAAGTGAATATCATCCAAATGTATTCAATTCACACTTCTCCCCCGCAAAATTAGCACATGATGTCGCCATCGTCATTATAGTTGAGCAAGTGGAATAAGAATACAGTCAATGGTAGCCCGGTTCACTTGATGTTAGAAAGCGCATGGAAAAAGCATGAAGCATGTTGATGAGAATGGTCATTAGTGAGAAGATTTCTCTTCTTCAGAAGATAAAGCGCACTGAAGCGTACACTTTTCTTTTCTTTAGAGTACGAGGCATGAACTGTTGTGTTCATACGTCATTATCTCTCTCTTTTCAGCTCTCTTGGCAAAACATGTAATCAACCCCATTATCATTCAGTAGGCTCTTTGCTGTGACAGCTGATGGAGAAAACCCAATATGATGAATTTGACCCTTAAGTAAACTAACCCGAACTCGTGACTTAAACTTGCACATATGTAACAAAGAGCGGTGTCGAGACTTCATCCTCCATTGACTCTCTAAGTACTCTATACTCTTCATCCAACCAACCATCAAGTAATAGACGTACATTACCTCTTGAAAATCCACAATTGAATGTGACACTGAGCACTACAACGTAACTCCTTAAAGTGATAGTTATTTTGAGGTGATAAGAGCCCAATTCCCCCAAGTGGTAAAAGAAAAAGAAAAAAATCACCCAACAATAACTAGATTTCCAAGTCTTCATTTTTGATAAGAAGTTCGAACAAGGATCATGAAGAATCTTCATCCAACCATCCCCGATACCTTCAGATACTAAGTACACTCGCCCGTGATATTTCACTTCAACCTCAAATAAATAATAGTGAATTAACTCCGTTGTCACATCTTCTTGGTTAAAAGCTCAAATCTAGCCTCCTTTGGCCTTTTAAGTGAACTATGATAGTGGTTTTCATCCCGACCATGGTTAGTAGCACATAACCCTGTAAAACCAAGTAATAACCAAACTACCATGAAGACAACCCAAACACACACCCAATTCATGAAGTACACCCTTTTATCCCTTCTTTGAAGCAGAAACCGTAGCACCAGCATCAGATAAGATCCCGAAACACACTGTTCTTTCTCCAGGATGGTTCCATCATTATGGGATTTTACAATTCTATGGTTTAAACCGAGAAATAGTTTCTTTCGCGGGATTTTACAAAACCAATAATAAACCGTAAGATAGAACCGGAAATGCACATCACTTTAACCGGGATGTTTTCATTGTCACGGGATTTTACAAGTCTATGATTTAAACCGATAAATAGGTTCTTTCGCGGGATTTTACAAAATCAAGACTAAACCGTAAACAATGTTAGTTTGAACGTGTTATGACAACTTTGGTTTCGGTGAATATCTGTTTTAAGGGAACATGCAGCGGTTCATCAACGGTTCATTATCCAACTTCAACACTATCATCAACCATCCAATAAATACTTTGGTAAATACATCATTCATGCATTTTATCGGCTATTGCAGTGACAACATGGTGAAGTACCCGAAATGCCAAACTAGATCATGAAGTGAAATTCCCCAGATTTGTTACTTAAACTTGTACTAATCCTTGTGAAGAAGAAACGGTGTACCCAATGTACAAAACCTCTTGACGTATCCTCAACTGCGTGAGACACCGAAGTGATAGTTACGTTGTGGGTTAATCAAGAAAGAATCACAACCGTAAATAAATAGCCAAGTCTTTATCACACTCAATAAATGCCCAAACAAGTCATCTTCACTGAAGGGTAGAAAGAAAGAAGACGAAATTAGTAAACGCGCCCGGAAAACCTCACTTCACATCCAAATAAGAAATACCGTCCATACAGCCCCGTAGACAACATTTTCCAATAAACACATCAAGCCGCGACGTAATAATCTTTGTGAAAGTGCATAAACCAAAGTATCAAATCTCATTACCCAACAAATCTCATCATCACACCAAATCTCATCATCACAAGTCTCATCATCAAGTCACTTTGACAAATCTCATAAAACAATCCAATATTGAGTAGCCCATATGACCGTCATCCGAATATAAGCTTTATGACCCAATGTTCAAAAGAACATATGTATTAATCACTTATACTCCCTTTATGATAAATTTGAAATTATAACAATCTCCAAATTATATATCAACCTCCAAACGAGAAGTGTGATTTTTTTTATTCAAACTCTAAATCCAAGTGAGGTCACCTACTTCAGAAATCCTTATCTCAAATATTAAGTGCAAGTCGTGACTTTTGTATCCCTCCGTGAAAATATACCATTCCAAAATACCACACTTAATTCCAAATGATATCAAAATTTTGGCTAAATTAGAAATTAACTCAAAAGTTCAAATATCATTGTTTAAAGTCTAATATATCATTATAGCCATCCAAAACATGTAGTTCTCATCATCTCGATATAGAAGCCCGTTCCACTTCGTGAGAGAGCCCAATCCATCATTTCAATTGAAATAAGCAAAGCTTAGCCCAACACTTAAAACCTTCAAATAAAGTTCAGCAAGTGGGATAACCGATCCAGTCCAAATATCCTATCCATGTGACTAACAGTTAACCTGTTGGAGTATTTAAGATGTGATACCCTAATATATTGTCATTACATCATAACCCTAAAAATACTCACTTATACATCCGCCTCTCACACAACTTTTCAGCACCCAACTTTACTCACATCACAACTCAGATAATATCAATCGAAAATCCATCTCCAGCAATTCTCAGATTAATCACACCATCATACGACTAACCACCAATCACACAACAAATATTCCAACTCCAATTTTTTTTAAACAAGATTCGAAGAACACAAGGAAAGATGGCTTCAAGATCTTTGATATAAAGGTCTCGGGTAGGTACATATGATTTTCGTTTCTGTTTTTTCATTCTTGAACGAAATAAAGAAACGAGTTAACATTGTTGTTAAACTCTTTCTTTGTCTTCGAATAGTATCACAAGCAATCGATCAGTGATGAAGATGGGTCCGAGAAAAAATCTTGAAAAGATTAAAACTGAACCAAAGTCTGAGGTCTTTTGATGTTTTATTTTAATTCAGTGAGTCTAGTTGAAGTGGAGATTGTTTTTGATGAAGTTGTTGTTAAAGAGGATAATAGTTAGGATAGAGTTGGGATTTGATGATGGTGGTTTGAGGCTGTTTAAACTGAGGTCGAGATACTTGGACCTATGATACTTGAATGATACTTGGACCTATGAAGGATTAAACTGAGGTCGAGATAGTGTTTAATAGGGATATGGTAAATGGTTTTTTGTTGTTGGTCGTGGTCTTGTTTAAGTCAATCTTTCATCTTCATCTCATTCTTTTATGTCAAGTCGCTAGCCTAAGTCGCTAGCCTAAGTCGCTAGCCCAAGTCGCTAGCCTAAGTCGCTACCATGAGTAAATACTCATGGCAAGTCGCTAGCACAACTCACTACATCATTTACATCACAAGTCGCTACTAATTTTCAGTCACTTATGACAAGTCTCTATGAAGAAAGAAGACTTTTTCCGACCTAAATTTCCGACCAACTTATTAGAAACCCAGAAAACTTGCATAAAATGCTTCAATATTACCTGTTTTGACCATGTAAACTGACCAGATGACCACATGGTATTTCACGCGTTTGGACCAAGAAAAAAGTCATATATATGATAAAAGCATTCTGTTTGGACAAATACATGACACAAAACAGATGTTAACAGGATAGCACAAGACTTTTGACCAAAAGAAATACAAACATAGTTTTAAAACAGTTTACCCAAAAATACTAAACGGAAAAATATTCCGATCAATAAAAGTACAAAAATAGATTTTAAAACATAAATCAAAACCACAATAAATCATCAAAACACAAAAACCTTGGCTCTGGTACCATTTGTAGGATCGTAAATATTATTGTGTTGATGATTCGGGTGGTCTTGGATGATGGAAATACAAGTATGCCATGTTTAGAGAGAGATGGGTGTTCTAGTTAGAGACTTGCTTTGTAAATTATCAAATGTTAGATTGAGAAGCACCACCCCTTCCATCCATGGAAGGGGTATTTATACTTACAACTTATACGTCCTCTTGTCGGACTGTGGATCAGGCATACAGTGGGTAAAGATCCGTCCTTCCTCCACGGTGTTACTCTAAACTATTCTTCGCTACTGACTAACTAATTAACTACTAAATAACGTAAATAACTACAAGTCTACGAGCTAACTTATGCTAGACAACAATTGGGGTGACCGACACTTTAACATGGAATTCCCAATTTCTAACATATTCCCAGATGTCAACGAGGAGGGAGAAGGTTTGAGAGTGAGTTTTGATGAAAATAGATACTCCTTCTAAGATTGGAAAGCCTAGTCAAAAACTACTCCTCATCCTTTCTTTTTATTTCTGTCGAGGCAACCCAAGGAGTATCACACTCCAAATCTCACCACAAAGGATAAGAAAACTTAGGAGCATTGGAAGACTTTACTTGGGTGTTGCTTCGTATCGACTGGTTTGTTTATGGTGTTAGATTTTCGGATTGGCCTTCGACTCCATTGTCATCACTTTCCGTTTGTAAGAATTTGTTCCAACTCTATACCTTGTTAAATTTATAAACTTGGTTGATAATGAAATTAATAATTCGATTGTATGGATAAGTGTTATTTGATGTTGATAATCATTTTTGGAGATCAATTAATGATTTGGTCACATTATGATTTGATTTTGTCATTGTTTTCGTTAATTAACAACTATGGGAGTAAACATATATAAAATTTTGTTCCTGCGAAATCATCTAAACCATGGTCTACTTAGTGTGTCGTTAGGTTGGTTGCGGAAAAATCTCGTTTTAGTATTTCTTGAACTTATGTCGTAAAATTGGTGGTGATGTTAGTATCGCTAGTTAGACCCGAAAACAAGTTAAAAAATTGACTAAATTGAGAAGAAGTTAAATTGTTGGTTGGGGTCGAGACCCACTGTGGTTCCACCACAGTGGTGAGTTTAGCTATCAAGGTTGAAGGGAGCCTTGGACGCTAATTTCAGTCCTAGGTCGTGGCGATAGTGAGCTTCTAGTCTAGTCTTTATTCGACCCTAGCGCAAGGTTTCCAGTTTCATTTTTCTCATCGCGGTAATGGTCATATTTGGTCGAGTCTTTGTTCCGAATAATTTTAATTGAGTAGAAGGGCGTGTGGCTGTTGAACAGCCATGAGGTCCGAGTCCGTAATCGAGGCACGCTTGTGTCGAGTTATGAAACGAGACCAGAACCTTTGGTTTATGTCCTTGCGTCCAGAAAATTTACTCACTGAAGTAACTTGTACAAAAACAATAACAACTAAGTACTAGTAAGTATCAATGGGCCTCAGCCCATGTGATTGTAAAAGGGACTCGGTTGGCTTATGGGCCTAGGCCCAATCCTGAACCCATGTCGATGGGCCACAGCCCACCTGCGTATTATGGGTGCCCTTTTAGTATTTAGTCGGGTCATCAAATAAAACATGAAGGTGTAATCGGAAGTCAAATAAATTAAACTCGTTTCCCGCATATTCATTTCCTTTCACTTCGTTGTATGCCGTCATAACATCAAGTGTAAAATTCTTAATGCAAGTCAACCTAAATAGAGAAACAAGTACTAAAAATATAATTTACTTAACAAGTTTCATATCAAAGTTTTAACGTCAATGTGTTCGGTTAGTCACATTTATGTTAAGTGAGATTTTTAGTCATTAAATTCTAATGCTAAAAACCAATTTTTGACAAATAACCATTGTCTAACTATATTATTGTAACATATGATAAATTTGAAAGTCTTCAAATTTAAAATGGGTATACTTTAAAACAAGAGATATTAGAAAATAAATCAACTTTGTTTGATTTTGACAATACAATTATGTGTCAACATGAATAAGTATATATACATTCATATACTTATTAGTAAAACATTTTGATTATTTTACTAGCCAATTACGATTTTAATACCATTATAAAAACAATATTAATTGAACCATTTTAAGTAAGTCTAAATTAAAATAATGAACTAAAACATTGCCCTACTTATCTAGGTCGCGTGTCGGTGCAGCTTCACAATATTCATTGAAATTCCACCTTTGGACTACTTATTGCTAAGGTGAGTTTATAGCCCCTCTTTTACTTGATAAATTGTTTTATACATTTTGGGGTGAGAAAATATGCAAAACCTTTTTATGGACCTGAACTATTGCATGATTACTATTACGTGGTGTAGCCTAAGCCCTTATGTCCCTATAAATGCCCCATTCATGAACCGTCAGTTCCCTGCTGGGAAGCACGAATGTTATAAATAGATCTATTGAGGGTGACTCCTCCGTTCGGTTGGCCATACTTAGGTCAAGGCGAAACATATACCATGTCGGAATCGAGTGTAAAGGGACAAAACACTCGCATTGGGCCCCGTATATTGTATGACTTCATTTAGCATACAGAAACTGTCGTAGTATCGGTTGCATGAACTTAGTGCTAGCGTAATAGACTTTCATCCATATGTCATTATATTCGTTGTAATGATTATATGTCTTTGATTATGGTCCATGCTTACTGTTTTATTATAAACCTATGAACTCACTAGCTTTTAGCTGACCTTTTTAGCATATTTTCTCAGGTGTTTGATCTGATATCTTGGTTCAAGGCAAGAAGTGGCAATGGTCGTAGTTATCCTAAAAGAAGTGTTTTAACACATGTTGATGTTTTAATTGGGACCACAAAACTTATGGGTTGTGCCCTTTTTATTTAAACGATGTTTGTAAGATAATGGTTTTAAAACAATTTTATGAAATTAAACGGAGTATGTATTCCGTTCTTTATTACTTGTGTTATGATCTCCGATTTAGTAGCATCCTCATGACCCGTATGCTTCCGCTAATCCAGATTTGGGGGTGTTACACCTTTCATATGGGAAGCATTTGAAGCATGTGAAGCCATAGTACTATGATAGCAGTCACGCGTGATTGCTGGTACCTTATACGCTGATCACGCGTAGTGCTACTCTTAGTGTGACCGGTCTAAAAATATCTTTTTGTAACCGTATCCATTTTTACTATACTTTATAAGAATAAGAAGAATGTAGTTAAGTAGTGAAATTTCACGTTGAGTGATTATTAATAAAATATCGTTCTTTATAGAGCTTCTTGATATAAGAACTGTTGGTTTGTGGTAGTTGAAACACACGAAACGACTAGAAGTGTGTGAGCCTATGGGGGCACACACGTTAAACACGAGAGTACGTAATATACGTTTCTACTTGAATATATACACGACCCGTTTTGCATGCATGTGATCCGATTATTCTACACGACCCATGGGTTGGTTCTTTTCAACTTGGGTCGGTTTTGGTTGCCTTGCCCTTAGGCCTAGACCAATATAGAACGATCGGTGGGTGTTTGGATTTATTACTTGGAGCACAAGTTTTGAGTCCAAGTACAACTAGGGTTATTGTAGTACAAACCTCCCATGCATCTAAACCTACGACATATACTATCCCTAAACCTCAGTAACATCGATTCATTCTCAAGAGATTATACCCGATCGTTTTTATCATAAAACCGATTAGGGTTCTTGTTTGGTCTTAGTTCAAACCCTAACTTGTTAGTTCTTTGATCCAAGTTTGGTATAGGTGTTCGATTGATAGTTCTTGCTAGTTCCCAGTGATCGTGAAGCAAGAAAAGTTTGGTTTCTTTTTTGGTTCATATCGGACAGAAAGGGTTTCAAATATATCGGACAAGCTTTGTCCGATATCGGGTGAAGTGTAAAAGGTTCTCGGGCAGAAGCTGTGTTCTCGGACAGAGTATATAAGACTTGTTCTTGGTTTTCTTTGTTCGTGATTGGTTCAAGTATTCAAGGGTTGAGTTGGGTAAACGTTCTCGACTAGCTTTATCGAACGTACTTGTGGTTAAGTGTTTGTGTGTGGACTCGTAGAGGTGTTTATTTTAGACACTTGGTTTCTTGTTCGTTATTTACTTGCGGGTGACTACGAGGGTTAGTTTTCTTTATCCCTTTTATTTATTATTGTTTATTATTTATGTGTTAACCTAATTGCATAAACTAGATCAAATTCCGTTGCGTACTCGTTTGCGTTATTTGGTTTATTAGATTATAAAATCCCAACAAGAACGTGTGTTTTTTGTATTAGTTTTTTGAAAGCACAACTTTTTCATTGAAAAAAAAATGTCGTTTATTTTGATTAATCGAGTTTTATTAAAGTAATTATTTGTTAAGGCAAGTTTAAGTGAAAGTATACAGTTTCACTGAAACAAAGTAAATGATCGAATTCTACCAATAATGGATATTGGACCATGAATGCCAAAGGCCTTGTATAGTTGTATGTCTATGTGTACACATTCGTTCCTAGTTTCTTTACAAATTATATGCTTATTAATGCAACGCAGGGTTATAAACTATATCATATTAGTGAAAATTCAACACCTGTAATATATGTTTGTTTTGTAGTTAACTTTTAAAACTACATAGAGAGAAATTGACAAAATAGATATATAAATTTATAAAAAATGAATCTTTGGCTATGGATTTTGTGAGATTTTATGTAGGTACTATATCTACAATTTATACATATAGGGAGAAATTGTTGACCATTGACCAATCTTCTTGATGAAAGAGCTATTCCATGTCCATTTGCATATGGCAAATTATGGCCTTTTTTTGGAACTTTTGTTACAAACTCTCAATCATAGCACGTTGTAAATGGAAGTATCATTCATGAACAATTGAACACACCCTCTATCCCTTTCTTCAAGTTTATCCAACATTTGCCATCAATATCCATTCTGAACTCCAATAAATTCTAACATGTAGTATATCAGTGAGCATATCAATGTTGCAACTTCATTATTTGTGTCATGTTATTGGGAAAATATTAGCACCAAACAACCAAGTTTTAGAACCATCTCACTCTAATCTTCGAGTGCTAATGTTTAGCTATTTTATCGTCTTGATAGTTTTTTTTTATTTAGAAATGCAACATATTATTAAGAACCTCGAAAATGAAAAAATAATACAATACATGGTGTCCCGCCTCAATTAAACAAGATAATTAAACTTATAAGTTATAAATCTACATTATGCTTTGTACATGCTTCTTTTTCTTCATAGATTTTGTTTAATAATCCACGTCTTGTTTTCAATGTTTTATTTATATTTTCTGTTTTCTCTTTTAATTTTATGATTTTTGTTGATCAGATAACACTATATTCTACTTGTAATAAACAAATCAACATGAGAGATGAATAGAGAGAATGCAGAATAATGTTGTGAACAAAAATACTCCAAAAAAGCCCATGTGACAATGTGACAATGTGACATGAACATTATTTGCGGGAAGTCAGTCATAATGTTATGACCAACAATGAAAATATATGAAATAGATAAGTGTGCATATCAATGTAACAAGATTGAATTACAAGTGGATGTCTTTAAAACAGATTTACTCCCATTGCCCGAAAAGGAAAATGTTCGACTTAAAATATCATTGTTATAAAGCAATAGAAATGTTAAACCATAAACTAACAACAATTTGCATACTTTAAAAGGTATATACAAACAAAACTTAGTTGCCTTCTCTCCAATGAGCATGAGGAATTTTATGTGATCGAAAACACTACTTGGACCAATATTCTGATACATATTAACCATACATTTAGATTTTTAACCATCAGTTCATGCCATTGAAGATGTTTTAAATTGTACTTTCTGATATTAGACTAAACGGAGTGGTGCTCAACTCACCACTTGGTGAGTGAGTCACTCACGCCCCACCCAAAACACATAACAAAAGTCGCGGCCAAATGAGGTGGTTTGGTGAGTTACTCACCAATGTTTGTCAGTGACAATCTTGGGCCTCAATTTTATTTTGATTTTTTTTATTTGATTTATAAGTGTGTGAGGAGTATTTAGTAGTGTATATTTTGTATAAAATGAGTATTTTAATAAAATGTGAGGTACGTTGATTAAAACGGGTGTATGGTGAGTGAGAGTGATTAAAAGTGAGAGGAGAGAGAAAACTGAGATGACGATGAGATGACAATGATTAAGTCACCCACCATTACTTTGGGCCTATCAAGTGTCACAATTCTCAATTTCCGGTCATTTTTCAAATTTTACTATTCATTCTCGGAGAAAAAAAAAATTATATTTCATTAACGTATATTTTTCTTATTAAATAAACGCTATCGTACGATCATTTATTTTGAACATTTGATCTGATGCTTCCAAAAATTATCCTAATATATTTTTATACTTATATTAAGATTATAAAAAAAAAATTATTAGTTTACCCGGTGTTTTAAATTTATTTTGTATATAACTTGTTATATTTATATAATTACGACGGTTTTCGTAAATACTACTCGATAATTATTATTTCACTCAATTTTTGTAAGAAATGTATTTTTATAATTTTTATGACTTCAATATATTTTATTTTGATCCGTTAAAATTTATTTATAGCTAACGCTACCCTAAATACTTAATTAAATAAAAAATTACCTATATTACTTACACATTTATATACATTGTCATCCAAAAATGCATCATCCTTCTTTTTCTTTTTACTCTTGTCGACAACATGGATGACACAACAAATAGTTACAATAAAAATCTTAGTCCTAGCCATTACACATAATCAACTAGACCTTTAATTATAATATTTCTTATTATATGAAAACTTAACACATACATACATGATCATTTAGTGAAAAAAATAATATAAACTCTCTTCTTTTCCATCACCAAAACCGGCCATATTGAAGAATCAATAAGGAATTCGAATTTTTGCAAGATCAAGCCTAATTATCAACACTAGTATACTCTTAATCAAGGTTTTGAAATAAAAACCTAGGGTATTAGGAAAAACCTTGTTCTTTAAACCTCATCACTACACTAGTCGCGGTTAGAGAGTTGCATCTCATTTCTGTGCATCCACTTTGTCATCGTAACTATTGCACAGGTGAGTTCGTAGCCCCACTTTTACTCGTTTAATTGTTTTATAAACTCTTTGGGGGAGATACATGCTCAACTACTTGCTTTTACTTTACACTTATATGAACTTAAATATCTTTTGTTTCACTCTATGTGCGCGTAAGTAGATTATGCCTGAACTAAATTGATCACTATGTTATCAACACTATTATTTGAACCACTTTCCGGGATTTTGAACCCTTCGACATGTATATTTGAACTCTTTTAAATTGATTCGGACCCTTTAACATATAAGTGAACACTTTGGACTTGATTTGAACTTTTTGACATATAATTGAACTCTTTTAACCTGTAAAGAACCCTTTTGATATATTTTAAACCTGTTTGACGTGATTTTGAACGCTTCGACTATCTTGAACCTTTTGATATTATTCGAGCTCTTTGACTGTTCTGAACTTTTGAACTCGACTTAAATATTTGAACTTAATTACGAACTTTTGAACGGAACCCTTGAACTTAAATACGAACTTATGACTTGTTTGAACTTATTGAACCGGACGTGTAATGACCTTTACTATAAAGTCTCCCATGATTGGAGCATCACTATAAAGTCTCCCATGATTGGAGCATCACTATAAAGTCTCCCATGATCGGAGCATCACTATAAAGTCTCCCATGTTCGGAGCATCACTATAAAGTCTCCCTTGTTCGGAGCAACCCAAAGCCTCCCAGGTCCGGAGCAGAGCGTCTCACTATGTTACGGAGCGTTCTCAAATTAAAGCCTCCCCGGTCCGGAGCAGAATGTCTCCCTATGGGAACGGAGCATTTTCAATCTAAGTCTCCCCTGTTCGGAGCAGTGCAAATTCTCCCATGTTCGGAGTGTTCTTAATTGTATATAATAGTTGTATGATGTACTGTTCGTACATTCGCATTGTTAGTCTCCTATTAGTAGGTAGTATGGATAGTGCTATTAGAGGTCGGCCAACATCTCGTCCACTATGTTACGGGACGCATATTATTTATTCTAGGGGCTTTGCCTGGCATACATTATTATATACGTGGTGCTATATTGTGAACTGTTCTGATAATGTATACTTAACTACTAGACACACTATATTTTGTGCAATGGGTTGTGAACACACAGGTTGCAAGTTTTGTATGGGCGGAACTTGGAACTGAGTGGATTTACAATGCCTTTGCTTTGTGAACTATTATGATAACGTGCACTTGAATTCTAGACATATTTCGGCAGTGGGTTGTGAACACACAGGTTGCAAGTTTTGTATGGGCGGAACTTGGAACTGAGTGGATTTACAAAGCCTTTGCTTTTGTGGACTATTCTTTATGACCAAAAACTTTGCCTTTGTTGCATGAACGCTCTTTAAAAGCTTTACTTGTTAACCAAACTCTATGAACTCACTCAACCATTGTGTTGACACTTTTAGCATGTTTTATCACAGGTATCTAAGGCATTCACTTCATGGCATGCATGTGGACTTATTATAGAGTCGCGGTGTCGACGCGTCTCACCTATATTTTATGCACTTAACTATCGTTTGATTGTAATAAACTCGTTTTGATATAGTGGAAATCTTTTGGGACCTAATGTTTGTAAACTCTGATTATTTTAATGAATCAAACGATATTTTCAAAACGACACTTTAGGTCGTTCGATATAACTGTAACTTTGATGCTATAACAGTCCTCCCTAAGGTATTTCATTCCGCTGTAAAACAGGTAATTTGGGGGTGTGACATCAAGTGTATAATAATGACACATCATCAAAAGTTATATTTTCATTCGAGAAATGATAAAATCACAAAATAACTTCCACAAAAACTTTTACAAATGAGATGTCATTTCGTGATTGGTGCATTTTTATATACTTTTTCTCTCTTCTCTGTAATTAAACTAATCACAAAATGACATTTATTTTGTAAGAATTTTTGTGAAAGTTCTTTTGTGATTATATCATTGCTCTTTCCATAAACTACTAAATCATATAAACTTATTCCTCCAATTCTATGGACTTGATCGAGCTTATAAACATGCCCACTAACTTATTTAGCATTATATATTTGGTTGAAATATTGATTAGATCAACACAACTTTCTTTGTTCATATACATAAACATGTCATTCTCTCACACTATAAACTTGACGCTCCAATGGAGATTTACGCATAAAATCCACATAGGCTTCATGCCACCATGAATTTTCACCATAAATCTCATCTGAGGTGCTCTTATATTGTTACTTAGGCTGGAGACAGCGGGGTGACCCCTCACTCCTGAGAACCATTGTGAAACGAAGGGTGATGCGTGAGGATGCCAAAAAAGGGACGAAGGGTGACCGAGTTGATTTTTGTGCACCTGTGGGCCCCATGAATGTTTTTATTGCTGTTTATTTGACTTGTTAGTTTGTGTGAGGTATTTTGTGAGATATGTTTGTATAAAGTGGTTATTTTAAAAAAAAAAAGGTGAAGAGAAGGGTGCGATTATGAGTGGAAGTGAGGAGAGTGATAATGTGTTAAATCGTGAAGTGACGATGATGTGATGCTAAAGTGAAAAGTGAAAGAAAGTTACCATCACACGTAGTCTTATATTTGGAAAGGGACAAGTTATTAAGACCCTCTGTTTTTACTAAAGGGACCCTTTACGTTTTTGCATTTTTTTGATTTTTTTTTATTTTTTTTATTTTTATAATTTTGTTTATATCAAAAAACTACAAACCCGAAAGTTCGGAACAGAAAATAAAAAGTTGAATAAGTCAAACGCTTAAAACTGTCAGAAATACATAACAAAAATTGACAAAAACCATGTTGTACTATAAAAAATAAAAGGACAAAAAGAATAAAAGTACACCCTTCCTAATAGGGATGATCTATATAAAGGAAACTTGTGTGGAGGCGGTACGGTTTCCTCGCGGCACTGAAGCCACATATCGTACCTGCGTGGACCCGGTTAAGACAACATAGACTGGTCGATGTGGGGTTAGGGCCCTCTTACGGGAGGGTGGTGAAACCTAAGTTGGAAAGTCACCTGTCAAAAAAAAAAAAAAAAAAAAGAAAACGGAAAATAATTGACACATAAATAAATTTAATTGAAACACTTGACCTGCACACAATTAAAATAATTTATATTTTTAGTATAACTATTTAACGTTTTAAAGCAAGGTTGCAAAAATCGCGAATTGGTAGTCGGGCGGTCGACCACCTTGTAGCTTGTAATCGGTCTAGGCGGGATTAATCGGATTGGCATTTTTGAAAAATTTTGGGTATTTCCGCCAAATTTTGTATATTTCTGACGAGTTTTATGTACTTTCAGAAAGATTTTTCTAAAAAACAACTTGTAAAAGATTAAAACGGTTAATATAAGTGATCAAAATAAGTTTACGGTGAGTTTTGGGTACTTCTGGCAAGATTTGTGGGTTTCCGGTAAATTTGACCATCATTGAATGCCGTTAATCGCCGTTGACCATGGTTGACCAATATGTTTGACCCAGTTACATAAATCGGCAAGGTTGGTGACCTTGTAGCGCCTAGACGGCGATTAATCGGCCTTGTAGACCTTTTTTTGCAACACTGTTTTAAAGTATCTCAATTAAATATAAAAGTGTGCAATTATACTCCTTTGAAAAAGGGAGATGATTTGTACACTCCAATAAATGATTGGGACATTCCAAAGTGTTGTGTTTGGACATTTATAACCCCACAGTTATCTTTACAATTTCTCTTATGTGAAGATATAAGTATCAAAACATAATACTTTAAAGTGTCTCAATCATTTGTTAAAGTGTACAAATCACGCCGTCTTTTGAAAAAGTAATACATTACTCTGTAATATGATACCATCAAGTATCACACTTTTTACATGATAGATACCCACACGGGACCACAGACCACATGTACATAGCAAGAAAAAAATTCGTAATTTATAAAATAATCTAAACACATTAAACCATTTAGTGTTCTTTCTTGTGTAGGTGTAAAATCTTAATGGAGCATTTTATATGGACCTCTTATGAGGTGGGTTTCTAATTATTATGCATTAGAGAGTTGTATTGTGTGTATTGTGGTGATATATTATATGTTTTGCGGATTGTATGGCTGACTCATAGAAAAGTTTGTATAACATGACCCTGTCTTAATGAATAATTGCTAGATGTAATAATATTCAGTGTACAAAATACAAACCTATAAACATTGTCTAAAAAAATACCTCTTGTTTTCAACAAAAGGTTATTTATACAATGAAAATATTACTTAACTTACACAAAAGAACAACTTAAAATAAAGTAATAACAGGAGAATATATAACAAACACTTTACTTTATATTTGCATTTTTTTACATATCACCTTCATTTTTAAAAGGTGTTACCGAGGTAGTCATAGACCATTGTCATTACCTTAACTATCATTTAACAAAGCAGGACGTTACATTATTAACTAACAGGTCACCTTTTTCATCTTTATATAACGGTACTTTCTCACACACTTTGTTACACACTTGTCTTTCACACACAAGTAAGAAGAAGAAGAAGCCTAAAAAAAAATGGCTAGTTCTTCTTTTCTCCACCACCTTCTCCTCATACTCGCCCTCATTTCCGCCGCCACTGCCGCCCGCCCCAGCCACCGTCGTCCCCACCGTGTCTCCACCCATAACTACAAAGATGCACTCACTAAGTCCCTCATTTTCTTTGAAGGCCAAAGGTCTGGTAAACTTCCTGCAAATAATAGGATGACTTGGCGAAAAGACTCCGGTCTTTCGGACGGAGCCGCAATGAAGGTATTGTCATAGTTTCGCTAAAATATATAAAGATTCCAGGGTTGACATGGGTTTTTGTTTTTATGAAATGGGTTTTGGTTATTTTTACTTATTTTGTTGAAAATGTGACAATGTAGGTACATTTAGATATTGTCATAGTTTCGCTAAAATAAAATAAAGATTGTGGATTTCACGTGGGTTTTTGTTTTAATGAAAAGGGTTCTGGCCATTTTTACTTATTTTGTTGAAAATGTGACAATGTGGGTAGATTTAAGTATTGTCACAGTTGTGCTAAATTTAAATAAAGGTGGTATATTTGACATGGGTTTTTTATTTTTATGAAATGGGCTTTTGTTATTTTTACTGATTTTGGTGAAAATGTGACAATGTAGGTGGATTTAGTTGGAGGGTACTATGATGCTGGTGATAATATTAAGTTTGGGTTTCCTATGGCTTTTACTACTACAATGTTGTCATGGAGTGTGCTTGAATTTGGTGGGATGATGAAAAGTGAGTTGGGTAATGCTAAAGAAGCTATTCGTTGGGCTACTGATTATTTGCTTAAAGCTACTAAAGACCCGGATGTTATATATGTTCAGGTACATTTTCATACAGAAAATAAATGTCACTTTTAGTCCTCTGTTTTATGTTTGGTTTTTAAGATTTTGTTGGTGAAATAATAGGTGGGTGATGCAACTAAGGATCATGCTTGTTGGGAAAGACCTGAAGATATGGATACTCCAAGAACTGTGTTGAAAATTGACAGAAATACCCCTGGAACAGAGGTGGCTGCTGAAACAGCTGCTGCTCTTGCTTCTGCTTCCTTGGTGTTTAGAAAGTCTGATAAAGCTTACTCTAAGCTCCTAATGAACAGGGCCATTAGGGTAATTACTTTATCCTACAATAGCCTTTGTATGTTATTCTTCTATTTTTGAAGGGTAGAAGTGGAATTTTCACTTGTTCATGTAACAATAGGTGTTTGAGTTTGCTGACAAGTATAGAGGTTCATACAGCAATGGGCTCAAACCATGGGTTTGCCCCTACTATTGCTCTTATTCTGGATATGAGGTACTTGACCAAACAATAGTATTTTGACATTTTTGGACTATGTAGATACATTTAAGCTAATGGTACTTAAAGTTAAGCTAATTAATTTGTTTGATATGTGAATGTAATTTAGGATGAATTGCTATGGGGAGCAGCATGGTTACACAAAGCCACAAGAAGCCCAAAATACTTAAACTACATTCAAGCAAATGGGCAAACCCTAGGAGCTGGTGAGACTGATAATACCTTTGGCTGGGACAACAAGCATGCTGGTGCCAGGGTTCTTCTATCCAAGGTACTGCACCTTTTATAAATTAAATCTTTCTTTTTTAACTTTACAGTTTGTAGTACTATTATTAAATCATAGAATAAACTAGTAACATTGTCATTTTATTTTAGGCATTTTTGGTACAAAAGCTTCAATCACTCCATGACTACAAGGCTCATGCAGATAACTTCATATGTTCACTAGTTCCAGGGGCACCTTTTTCTCAATCCGAATACACCCCAGGTTGGACATATGTCTAATATTATGATTATGCGAAAAGATTGTAATTTGGTAATAATTATGGGACTAATTATATTGTCAACTGTAACTAACAGGAGGCCTTTTGTTCAAGATGGATGATTCCAACATGCAATATGTTACATCTGCATCATTCTTACTAGTCACCTATGCCAAGTACTTAACCCAAGCCAAAAAGGTCGTAAACTGCGGTGGCTCCATTGTCACACCAAAGCGTCTTCGCTCAATTGCAAAGAAACAAGTGGACTATCTACTAGGCACCAACCCATTGAAAATGTCCTACATGGTTGGATATGGTCCAAGGTACCCGGAAAGGATCCACCACAGGGGATCATCTCTACCATCCATCTCAGCACATCCAGCCAAAATCAAATGTGGGTCGGGATTTTCGATCATGCATTCGGACATTCCAAACCCAAACACACTAATTGGAGCTGTAGTTGGTGGACCAGATGAGAAAGACCACTTTCCAGATATTAGATCAGATTATTTCCAATCTGAACCAGCTACTTACATCAATGCACCATTGGTTGGGGCATTGTCTTACTTGGCTCATTCATATGGCCAACTTTAAACTTTAAACTAACAACTATTATTAGAAGACAATTGGAGGGGGGTTAAGAGGCAAAACTCCTCGAGCCCTGAGAACAAAAATGCGAATGTGCGCATAAATCTATATATATTATTTACTAGCTTCAAGTAAGTTAAGACTTTTTATTATGTTTAGCACAGTTCAATGCAAATGTGTAAGCTGCGTACAAGAACCGGCATTATTAGTGTAGCCGAATGTATTCGTATGAATGAATGTTTTTTAAGAAGTTATTTTTGGGTTACTTTTGTTTTATTTTCTGGTTTATTTATAGTCTCTTTTATTCCTGCAAGTACAACTAAACTGGTCAAAACCAAAACAGTGGGAACTACTTTAGGAATCCAGTCATTTCTCCTCTGGGAAAATGGTTAAACAAGATTCATTTATGTCATTTCTGCTTTGAAAATGTTTAGGCAAGATTCGTTTGTGTCATTTTCTGTGCTATGACCTATGGGGAAGTGTTAAGACTTTTGACATTACTTTACATTTGCATTAAAACTAGGATTAGCTAGTCAAAAAGACTTCTATCACTGTAACGTATGTGAGGTCATAAGTTTAATTTTTGCTAGATTTAAACAATTCTAAAATGGCCATATTAATCTTCTGAAAAAAGAAGGCTTTAGGTGGTTTGAGTTTGTGTGATTGTGAGTTCAAACCTCACGGATTAGTCGGTCAAAAGATCGAAAATTATGGGTAAAAAATAAGAAAAAACCTAATTACATAAAAAAGAAAGTATTGATTTTTGAGAAATAATCATTTCAAAGTGTCCCCGATAGCATTTTACTATGCAACACTTTAAATCAAGGATATATATACATATCATATAAAAATTTTGAGGCCCTTAAAATTTGGAGGCCATGTGCGACAACACATCTCGCACACCCTCATATACGGTTCTGGTGCTCACATCGAACTCTTGAAAAGAAAAAGTACTTTATCCGGTTTGAGTTAACATGTCGATTGTAAATGTACTATTCGGCCAAATGTTTCAAATCCAACAAAGTAAAAAATTGAAAAATAGCATATGATAATTTTCAAGATACGTTTTTATATTCGCTAGGTTCTACTAATTGATACTTGTCTTTGAGCAAAGAAATCATGGAATAGAGCAGCACTACACTTGTGAAAAAATAGCAAAATGACAAGTGCAGACAGGTGCCACTATAATTGGAGAGGAGATGGATAGGAATAGGATAATACTTCCAAGAAATAAACAATGTTTCAAGTAGCAGTAAATAGGATTATAGTATTACCGTTGGTGTGGAGCCCAACGATTTGACCCATCAAAACTCATTAAAGTATTCACACACACAGAGGAATGAGCTAGTGTGCGTATCACGTGGTTTAAAGGCTGCAAATTTTTCTGTATGTCAGATATGTTATTATAGTGGGGTCTCTACCAAAGATATGAATAAAAAAGAGTATCAAACAAAGACCAATTAATTCAATGTTAACGTGAACAACTAATGCAAAGTATATTTTATAGGACAACAAAACATTCCAACCTTGCTGTCCCAATCTCATGACTTTAAACATAATGCAGTTTGTTCATGTGAAACCTTTACATTAGCATTAGAGAGCTAGTTGCAATCGGAGATAATCGTCATCTTTTACCTTATAACATCCGGTCCACTTTTACATTCAAAAAGAAAAGAAAAAGAAAAAAACGCGAAAGCGCTAGTTATCAACATTACAGGTACCTATAACGCGTCTATAACGCATGAGACGGCCGTTTTAAGTACAAAAAACGCCAACATACCTTATAAGCACTGCATTGTGTACTCTTATGTGCAAATATTTATTGGTGAGTTTGTGCTAACACGGAACATTTATAAGATCCATTAGACATTATACATCTATCATCTATGAGACTCCGTCCTACTTTGGAACACTTACAAATTGAAAGGCTAGTGCATATGCCTGACATTTATACAACAAAAAATATAGTTTTGCATTTGTAGCAAGTTTAAGCTAAACTTTATTTAGGTTGGATGATACCATTAAAGCTCACCCAACTATACAATGCAGAGCAATCTATGTCTTACTGCTTTTTATCAGAGGGTTCATCATCGATGGACAGTGGAACGGAATTAGCCTGCATACCACAAGAGAGATGTAAAACTAAGTATAATTTAATAGTAGTAAATCACATAATTGATCTTTTCATAAAAGAGAGTATATTTTATGCTTGATGTTGGACGTATTAGCTTTTAAGTTCAAATGATATGGAAACGAGCAAACAAGATTGAAACACGAGATCAGTTATTAAGTTTATCATTTATGAACTATTTTTATTGTAGAAGTGAAGACCTTCTATCGTCGTAAAAATTGCATTGGTCAAGTGGAGTTGGATTATGAGGTGTCGAGATTAAAAGGGGAGGGGATAGAACAAGTAATCTGTAAGGTTTAGTAATATACAAATTCGTCAATTTGTTTAATTCTCTTGCAATTTATTTTAGCTTGGTAAATTTCCTTTAATATTAAAACGCAGCTTTATTTGAAAATGATAGGCTTAAAAGCTTACCAGATCACGGAACTTAAGAATGTAGAACATCTCAAGATATCGTCTAATTTCACGCCTGTCAAGTTTCGAGACATACTTCCAGAAACTGTAAACTCCAGCTAAAGTCATTAAACGTTCAGAATATATCTTCCATGTGTACCTATAACATCACAAAAATTTGAAAATCAGTAATCAGTCTACATATGAAGAAGCATTTATCCTTGATAGTATAAGATATTGCCTTTCATATATTCTTTTAAGCCCGCCTTCAGATATCTTCAGCCAGTATTCTGGTTCCTTCTTGCATTTCTCAAAGAAATTAGCGATTGTGACTGCTGCACTATCCGGATGATATGGATCAATATGGAAACCAGACACACCATCTTCAATTATCTCTGCTGGACCGCCATGGCAAGTTGCAAATGTTGGAAGGCCACAAGTCATGGCCTCTATCACTGTAAGCCCAAAAGCTTCGTAAAAAGCAGGCTGAAATCACAATAGATACAGAAAGTTACGAAACCTTTCTTAAGAAGAAAAATTGGATCATCAATGTGACAAAAAGAATGATAAAAGTACTTAAATATAAGACCTGTACAAAGATGCCCCTTCCATCAGCAATATAACGATAAACTTCACCATTTTGAGCACGGTTTGTTTGAGCTGAAATCCATCTGACCTGGCCATCCAATTTGTATTTTTTGAAAAGATCATGCATTTTCTCAATTTCCGAAATTTCTTCTCTGTCACTGGATCTCTTCACATCGGTGTAACCCGCAACCACAACAAGGTTAGCCAGTTCCCTAAGCTTACTATTCTTTGCATACCACTCAACCAAGCCAGAGATATTCTTCACGTGATCAAGTCTTGCCATCGAAAAGATCATTGGTTTTGACCGATCACTCAGATTTCCCCTGTATAAGTTCAAGAAAATGTCAATTATGACACATGGCCAGCTCCAGCTAAAGTTAGATCATATCATCCCGTTCTATTAATTCTTCTGTAGTTACTGTTGAACTTTGACTACAGGGTTCACCTCATCTAAAGCTTATTGAGGGTCATTATTCATTTAAACTAAGGCGTATGCCGTGCCTGAACATGAAAGAAAAAATGAAATGACGCCAAAGAATGACTCACACGTGGTCCTCATTTTGCTCAGGGTCAAACAACAACTTCTCAATTGTAGTATGAAGAGATGTAAGTCTTTTTTCCTTCTCAGAATATGGAAAGTAGATGGTCATATCAGCCCCAGGAGACACAATGTTGAACTTTGGATCAAACACATCAATACCATGAACAACCCGATAGAGGCCTGGGAGAGTAAAAGATGAATGACTCTCGTATTGTCCAACCGTATTCTTCCTGCAAACAATTTATGAACACAATAAGTTGATTTTATTGTTGGCATGTAGGAGAATCGAATGGTAACATAGAGCAATGACATAAAAAATAATAATCGTCACCATAGGACACTTACGTTCCGGCAATCTCTTGGTATGTGCTGGTGATGATAAAATCTGAATTGTTCATGGCTAGCAGGTCGGCAGTAAATTGACAAGAAAAGTGATATTTCTCATCAAATTTCTTCCAATACAGATCGGAATCTGGATACTTTGTTTTCTCCAAAGCATGAGCAATGGTGCACTGCATTTGTCAAGGTTTGAATAATAGGTTAGTTTTATACAGTCATTTGTAAGAACTTGAAGCTTAATCTTTATAAACGTTCTTACCTGAGTTACTCCCATTTTGTAAGATAACAAGGAGGCAACAAGATTCCCGTCGCTGTAATTTCCAATAATAAGATCTGGAGAACCTTTCAACTCAGCAGATATCTCGCTTGCTGCATCCTAATAAAGAGCCAAACACAGCATTTATTATATTAAAAAAATAAAATAAAGATGGAATAAAACTCATCGATATCTCCCTATGCCAATTACAACACCAAAATACCATAGTTAACCAAGGATATAAAATGGCAAAGTTCACGTGGCAGCAATTCAAAAGTGCTGCAGTGGTTGCAATGATGAACTTACAAAAGTACAAACTATTGAACCAAGAAAAAACAATGGCATAGTATCCACAAAAATGTTTAAGATTAAGTTTCCATGTGAGTAAGAGGATCTCCCACAGTCCTATCAAACTAATGGTAATTTTTACGACTGAAGTCCAACCATCTTCATATATCGTTTGGCGAACTGTTATATTAGAACCATTACAACAAGTAAATTGGTTCACACACAAAGACTGATTTCTGGAAAGACATTCCCGATCACAAGGTGTCAATGCATTAGTATTCCGTCCTTCAAGCATTCACTAAAAGAGGTTTGTTATGCTACTTTTTAATATTTGATACTAAGAAAAAAATAATGCTTTGTAATATCAGACCCAGAAGAACAATTATAAATATCTGATTTAGTAGATTGATTTACCTCAGCAAACTTCTCCAGATAAGGCCATACATCAAACCTTGAAATCCACTTACGAAGTATCCCTTTCTCAGTCCTGAAAGGAACACGTAATATATGGGCGTGTTCACAACCGATGACTTTCTCCAATCGTTGGTTACACGAATTACCTTTTGCATCAGGTAACAACCGAGTCACCTGAAACGAATAATAACAGTATAAGATTTAGTCGCCAAAGATACTGCTAAAACAGGACCAGACTGGGAACTCGATAACTGCTTGAATGAGTCGACTCTCATACTAGCTGTACGTACAATCAGAATCTTTGGTTTGATATCCAGTCCTTGATGCTTCAATTTAAGTAGCATTTCATTCTCCAAGGCACGGACTTGATCCAGTATATATACAATCTGTAGCGAAAACAAAAGGAAGCATCATCATATGCCCGGTTACATTGTCAAACATAATTAAGATATAAATTGGCATCAATCACACAAACACATGCAACGATACTGGTAAAAGATACTACATAGTCATATACCACAAAAATATACGTATAAAGTTCATAGTTCACACTTCTGGTTAATGTTAAGGAATCTACCTGGCCACCAGTATCCGGCAAGCCCAAAACATTAGCTTGCCCAAAGTAACCATGTATTGATAATATGACAACGTCAAAGACCATTGGGATTCTAGCAAGAAAAGTTTCTAGAACGGAAGGATCCGGAGCTTGAAGAATGTCGGAGAGAAGACGCATCATCTCAAGGACTCTTTCAGCATTATTTCCCCATCCTCTTTCAAAACCCATTCCTTGCAATCTGCATTAATATGCGGTCAATATGTCATTTTTTTCTTTTTTTGAAAAAATGAGCTTAAGTGCAGACTGAGAGAAAATTGCTGACTCGTATTGAAACTCGGAATAGGCTGTGTCAGACGGTAGCTTAGATAGATAGTCTTCTGCTTTCGTTAATGAAGATTGAAGTCTGGCCATGCTGTTTATTCGGTCATTCAACATCATTACCTACAAGAAATAAAAGGTTAAACACATCGTCACATGAAGTATAACATTTCAATTATCATGTACATAGCATTTTAGATCACGCAGCAGTTAAAATATATACAATGTCGAAAAAAGAAACTCACGTGTCCATCATGTTTGTGCATGCGTAAGAAATCCAGGAGTGGCTCCAAACAATCTCTGCTGCGGAACATGTTTGAAGAGAGGTGTCGGTTGAGAAACTGAACTCCATTGCCAATGGATGAAGATTGGGTTGGTCGAGGAAATGAAGCATTGAATGGTTCAAAATCTAGCTCGAGCACATAAGAGCTTTTAGACCTGAAGCATTATATATGCATGCATCTTTTATGACACCGAAAAGTTATAACATATTAGCTCATATGACAGAACTACAGAAGTGTATGCAACTTACTGCCCGACAAGTTCTTCCTTAAAGAGAAGATATTCTGAAGCAGTCAGCTGCTCCACAGTTAGTTGGTTTGCGTCAACCCGCACATAGTCCCAAACACCAGGTCGCGGACGGATTGCTAAAGCTACAAACGGGGGCAGAACTATGCATTCCTATCAATGAACAATAGAAAATAGGTCTCAAAGAAAGGAACACAAACAAATAATGAAAAGGTAAATCAGAAAAAATCATAAGACTAAGAAAAGCAATTTCACAAATGACATAGCTAGCTAGTGCCGGTTATGAAGTGTCTTATGAATGATTAAAAAAGAGGTAAATTACGAATGTATTGGATCCATTATGGCCATATATATTCATGCTTGAATCCTTTTTAATTAGCCACTGGCTTTAGTTGTGATTTGTATCTCCGAGTGATTGCGCATATATTGTTGCTTTCCTTCCTACTAGATTAGTAAACGCAGAGATTAATAACAATTAAATAGACCGTGTTAGTCATGTTTTAGAGAGCACGGTCTAGTATGTTAACAACACGCCATTCGTCCCTAGCATGACCAACAACGGCGCCATAGTGCTCCGTGTGGTCCACGCCATCCGTCCCTCGTTTGTTCACCAGCAGACGCCTTTTTTTTTTTTTTTTTTTTTTTTTTTTTTTTTGTGAGGGTGGGGTATTTTTGGCGATGTGTTATGGGACCAACATGCAGCAATAACACCTAGCTCTCGAGTTTATATCAAAAGTTCAAAACAGAGCAATCATAATTAAGCAACGTCCCCTAACTACCAACTAACTCGACTACAAAGCATAAACTGGATAACGAAAACTAATCGACTAACCATTAATCATCAGATCATGAAACACTTACGAGACCTAAAACCACATAACTAATTAATAATAGTACCTGAGAAGTCTTGAGGACCTCACCAAAGGGACCATCAGTCAGCTTTTGGCGGGAAACATCGTCCTTGTCAATCTCATCAAGTATTTGATGAGGCTGCAATATAGCCTTACCCTGTGCCACATACCTACAAATATTAAAAATTTAAAACACAAAAATCAATCACATATCAACAAAACCTTATCATTTCATTAGCTAGGTCATATAAAATTAATCAGTCACCTAGATAACAGAGAGACAATTTCGTTACGATGAGCAGATAACATATCTTCAAAACGTTCACGCATACTCTGCGTTCTGGTTAGTTTTGATGACGTCATCTTTGCTTTATAATTATTGATTTATGAAAATGTGGATTACCAGGTTGCGTTAAATAACGGATTGAAAATTCCAACAGTAAATGTTATCGGATTGAATATTGAATGTGATGTGATTGATTATTATTATTTTGACTATTGTTTGTTGATGGAGAAATGATTATGTATATGTGTCGCGCTCTTATACGGTTTCGTGTCCATGCAGAATATATATATGGATCCTATTCGTTTATTGGTCCCGACATACCAACTTTCTGGAGTTTGTAATTAAGGATTATTGCCATGTGTCCCTTTTCCACTTTTCATGTCGATACTTAGGGGGCGTTTGTTTGGGAGTTGGGTTGGGTTCACGGATTTGAAGAAGAAAACAATTGTTCGTTTGAGAAATACTCCGCTTTTGGAATTGGCTTTAAGTCAAAAAATTTAGGGATGCGGTAAAGATATGAAATAATTGGGGTTTATAAGCAGAGCCGTTCGTGAAAAGCTTAGGATCGGATCAGTAAAAAGCTCGAACGAGCCCGAGCTCGAGCCTAAGTTGTAGCTCGTTTATTAATCGAGTCCGAGCCCGAGCTTCACATATAAAGCTCGTTTGGGCTCGCGAGCTTAAACGACATTATAATATTTTAAGTATTAAACATATATGCGAGCCGAGCTCGAGCTTATCAACGAGCTCAATAAAAATATATTACAAGCCGAGCTCGAGCTCGAGCCAAGCTTTAACTTTTCATAGCCAAATCGTATAAACGAGCCGAGCTCGAGCTTAAAAAATTAAGGCTCGAACGAGCCGAGCTCGAACTCTGACATGCTCGGGCTCGGCTCGGCTCGTTTCCACCCCAAGTTTAATGAAATTGTGGGCTAAGTTTTGATCAATGTTTTAAATTTTTGGTTGATCTGGTCGGTTCAATTAGTTGATAGACAGGCTCGGGCTCGGCTCGTTTCCACCCCGAGTTTAAAGAAATTGTGGGCTAAGTTTTGATCAATGTTTTAAAATTTAGGTTGATCTGGTCGGTTCAATTGGTTGATAGACCGGGTCTGATGTCAAAAGGTTTTTTGTAAAGGTGTTAATTTGTGTGGAAAAAAATGAAAAAAATTGACTAATTTAAGAATATTTGTAAAAGATTTGGGCACATTTTTTTTTTTTTTTTAAATGGGCATATATTGCCTATTTAAAAGTTAAATAGGCATAAACAAGCACATATATTCTCTCAATTGGAGAACATTATAATTGTTTTTAAAGAAAAATTTATAGATATAATATATTTAATTTTTTAAATATAAATGAAGTGTTACGTTTGAGGAATTTATTTTGTCGTTTTGGGTATTTTTTAAAGCGATTCGTATAACATGCGCCCGTTTAACCCGTGCTTATTTGGCCCCTAGCCTATTTGAACCGTAGCCCGTGCCCGCCCGTTTTGCCACCTTTAGGTTTTTGGGAGTTTTAGAACCAGATTAAACCGACGGGTTTCTTATGACTCGGGTCTACCCGGTTTTATAAACCCGGCTGGGTCAAAAGCTTATGTTTTATTTTCTTTTTTAAATAAGAGTAAACTGCAAAATACATCCCTGTGGTTTACAGTTTTTGAGACCTTACATCCCTGTCATAAACTATTGGCTAGTTACATCCTTCGTTAGCCAAACGTTAGCCATTATACATCCCTGGTCACTAACTCTGTTAGTTTTCTTCGTTAAGTGCTAACTGGAGGGATGTTTTGGTCTTTTTACTCATACGAGGGATGTATTTTGCAGCCTACTCTTTTACATATAAGAGGGATGTATTTTGCAAAATACTTTTATACTTTACTTTTTTTCTTTTTTTTTTTTTAATTCTTATTATTATTATTATTATTAGAGTTAACTATTTATATAAAAAAACATTTTGTCGAAAATATTATAAAAAATTCCAAAAATTTTATAAAAATTCCAAAATTTTATAAAAAAAATTTACAAAAATTTTATAAAAAATTCCGAAAATTTTATAAAAAAAATTCCAATAATTTTATAAAAAATTCCGAAAAACTTTGTTTTTTAAACTTTTTTCTTTTTAACGGAATTTTTTTATAAAAAATTTTCGACAAAAAAATATATTTTATTGAATACTTTTGCGCAAAATTTTATAAAAAATTTTGCGCAAAAGTATTCAAAAAAAATTTTGCGCAAAAGTATTCAAAATTTTTTTTTTATGGAATACTTTTGCGCAAAATTTTATAAAAAATTCCGTCAAAAAGTATTCAAAACAGAAAAAAAAAAAAATTGTCGAAATTTTTTTATAAAAAAATACCGTCAAAAAGTATTCAAAAAAGAAAAAAGAAATTTTTTTGTCGAAAATTTTTTATAAAAAAATCCGTAAAAAAGAAAAAAGTTAAAAAAACAAATTTTTAACGGAATTTAAAAACAAAAAAAATTAAAAGAAAGTTATTTACGGAATTTGTTTTTTATAAAAATTTTATCGGAATATTTTATAAAATTTTCGGAATTATTAATAAATTTTTTTATAAAATTTTCGGAATTTTTTATAAAATTTTTTATAAAATTTTCGGAATTTTTTATAAATTTTTTTATAAAATTTTCGAAATTTTTTATAAAATTTTTGGAATTTTTTTTATAAAATTTTCGGAATTTTTTATAAATTTTTTTTATAAAATTTTCGGAATTTTTTATAAAATTTTTGAAATTTTATTTTTATAAAATTTTTGAAATTTTTTATAATATTTTCGACAAAATATTTTTTTATATAAATAGTTAACTCTAATAATAATAATAATAATAATAATAATAATAAGAATAAAAAAAAAAAAAAAAGTAAAGTATAAAAGTATTTTGCAAAATACATCCCTCTTATATGTAAAAGAGTAGGCTGCAAAATACATCCCTCGTATGAGTAAAAAGACCAAAACAGCCCTACAGTTAGCACTTAACGAAGAAAACTAACAGAGTTAGTGACCAGGGATGTATAATGGCTAACATTTGGCTAACGAAAGATGTAACTAGCCAATAGTTTATGACAGGGATGTAAGATCTCAAAAACTGTAAACCACATGGATGTATTTTGCAGTTTACTCTTTAAATAATAAAAACCACTTATGCTTTCCCAAAAACTAACATCACACGTCACAATTTCACAACCCTTTCATTTCTCCACCCACACCCTTGTATATTCCATGTGAAATTGTTTCATTTTCTTTCACAAATTGCTAAAACCCCACATTCCAATCAGTATGAGGCAACCTTTATATTTGTTTCTATTTACTTTGCATTGTTTTTGTTGCATTAAATGTTGTTTACTTATTTAGGGAGTAGTAGTTTGTGTTGGTCTAAATTATATTCACGTTTGTAGTTATAGTTGACCAGAAAAATGATTTGCATGGTCATATCTAGTGAGTTTTAAAAGATTTTGAAAACTTGAAATTGAAAATGTGTTTTGGAATCACTTGTAACTACTATTATCAAGTGTTAGTCATTTCAGTGTAATAGGTTGCGTATTTATGACTTTTATGTTTGTTATTAGTGCTAGGCTTATGTAAAAAGCCCATAGGCCAATGCAAAGGCCCAAAAGGCCAAGGCAAGGGATGCCCTAATCCCTTTGTCTATAAATACTATGTAACCTCTCCTTGGAGAGGTGTTGCTCACTTTCATAATACACTTAACCTTTCTCTTATTCATTCGTGTGTGATTGTGTGTAACATTGCCTTCTCATCTCTTGTTTCTATCATCTATATACTTGTGTTCATATTATGGTGACCTAACAGTGGTATCATACGCCATCTAGTTGGGTGAAACGCTTTGTTTTCGAAGTTTTATTGTTTACTGATAACATCAAATTGTCCTGAATATTAAGTGTCAATTTCCCCCGATAATGCTTGTAATTTATATCATTTATATGGATTTACGCTTGTTTTCCATTATATTTCACTTTCAGGTAAATTACGAGTATTGGAGCTAAAGAGACGCGGATTTGGAGAGTTTATTGAAGATTTATCATAGTATGCTCACTTTGAAGAAGTTACGGCGTAACTCCTCTCTCACATTACGCCGTAACTAAAGCGTGGCTCAGAAAACCAACTTAACAAAAGATTACGGCGTAACTCTATCCAAGATTACGACGTAACCATATTAGGTCAAATGAGGTTCCGCGCCTCTACTAATTACGCCGTAACTCATGCAACAACTACAACGTAACCAAGATTTATTGAAGATACGGCGTAACTCCTTCCAGAGGTTACGCCGTAACCAGCATTATTAGTGCAAAATACGAAGAATTATATGTTACGACGTTACTCTTTTAATAGTTACGCCGTAACCAGATCTGGCCTATAAATACCCCACGATTTCCAGCATTTCAAATCATCCCATTTCACACACAACATTCAGAGAACGTGAGAAGAAGTCGAAGGCAGATATAGAGGAGCATATGGAGCTATCTCCAAGGGAGAAATCACTCCCCTACGATAAGCATTAGCTTTTTATCTTTTCTTTTCTTTCAATTCATGTATTTCGTAACATTAAACATTGAATTGATTGATATAGTTAATATGAGCGGCTAAGCACCTCTTGGTGCTGGCCTAGTTATGATTCCTTAATAGTTTTGTTTGCGTTTACATTGCTTCAGTATAATTATTTCTAAGTGTATGCATGCATAGTTTATTGGTAGCTACCCTTGTTTCGGTAGTTTTGAATGGCGGTAGAGGCTAGTTGCTTAGGAGATATGACCAACTGACCCTAAGTGAGTAGACTGAGACGGGAAGGGTAAGATATGACCAACTGACGACCCTTTCTACTTGTGCGATTTGACCAACGGATCACCTGCCGTTTGGATGAACTTAAGAAGTAAGGGGTGAGTGTTTAAGTTGCTAGCGCCCGAGCACTCACTATTATAAATCTAGCATGTAGCGGTACTTAATGACTTGGCTTAGGGGACCAGGAACAACTGGACTTATGAGGGGACACATGACTTCTCCAGTGGGACCCTTTGCTGATAGGTTAGGACGAACTGACCAAATGCTGTCCTATTGACTTTGACCTCACTTGAAGTAATTGGAAGTAATTAGATGTAAACACTACTAATTAGGATGAGTAACTAGGTTAGCACCTCTCTCCTCTATTGATCACAACATTTGCCTTTATCTGCTTTAGTAGTTAATTAGTTAAATCAACCTCATAATCATATTAAAATCTGTGACACCTAGACTTAGTATAAATCCACACACATAGCTCTTGGGACGACCTCGATTTTACCAATTACTACACTACACACGACCGGGTACACTGCCCGTTAGTGCATTAGGGTAGACCATAGGTATAACGAGTAATTATAAATATTAAAACCTGGTCAGTAAAACCTGCATCAAGTTTTTGGCGCCGTTGCCGGGGAGTTATATTAGGATTTCTATTAAGTCTTTCATTTTTGTTAAAATTTTCTCAAATTCTCACGATCACTTTTCAAGTTTCAGGTACCATGGAAGTTGTTAACATTGATGACCTCACTCTTGAGGAATATTTGTCGTTGACAAGAGAGGAACAAGGGTCGGGGATCGTAAGACCGGCAATTGGAGCTGATGTCCGTTTCGAGATTAAAGACCAATTTATGAGGGAGCTTCGTGCTAACCCTTTTTCAGGAAACAGAGACGAAGATGCGTATGAGCACGTTGAAAATGTCTTGTACATCGCAAGCCTTTTTAACATTCCGGGTGTGTCTCATGACGCTATTATGCTAAGGGTGTTCCCCATGACTCTTACTGGGGCTGCCAGAAGATGGATCGAAAGATTGCCCGCTGGGGTAATTGATACATGGGCTCTCCTAAAGAAGCACTTCATCCAGAGGTATTGTCCTCCGTCGAAGATATCTAACCAGCTCTTGGAGATCCATAATTTCAAGCAAGAAGACGATGAAACGTTGTATCAAGCCTGAGATAAATACAACGATCTCCTCTATAAGTGTCCTACACATGATCTGAACAACCAGCAAAAGGTCAACATCTTCTACAAAGGAATCAACGTAACTACAAGGCAAATGCTGGACTATCAAGGACCAATTCCAAGCATGAATCCTACTCTAGCAATTGAAGCCATAAAAAAAATGGCTGATCATGCCCAAAAATGGCACGATGGAGGAAGCAAAAGAAACCAAGGCGGAAATCTTGACGGAATTGCAGCCATCACTAGTAAAATTGAAAATCTGAGTCGAGATATGCTAAAAAAAATCAGAGAAATCGTTTATGCCATCCAAGTAGGTTGCGAAAGCTGTGGGGGAGGACATCTCACTAAGAATTGTCCTAACGTTAACAAAGAGAACACGATCAAAGAAGCTAAATATGGAGAAAATCGACCATTTTACGGGGATAATCGTAATGGCTATCGTGGAGGACCTCCCCCATATTATGATCGTGGTGAAAGAAGAGCTAACTTGGAGGAAATGATTAACAAGTACCTTGTAGATTCGACTAAGAGACAAAAAGAGCAAGAAGAATGGCTGAAAAACTTCCAAGATAATACAAACAAAAGCCTTTCTAGCCATGACGTATCACTAAAATACTTGGAAACTATGATTGGGAAGCTTGGCGACGAGGTACAAAAAAGAAATGAGGCACAAAAGAACAAATCAACAGTATGTAAAGCCGTGTTTTCTAAAAATGACAAATCCACCGATGAGTCTAATAAAAACAATGATGTGATAGCAGAAGAGAGTTACGTCGTAACCAAACATCGGAGTTACGGTGTAACCAGGATACGAGCAATGACAAGTCTACCAAAATTGACGACTTTAAAAGGAAGAATCATTGGTGTAAGGCTATTGCAATTGATGATGAAGAGTGTTATAACCTATGGGCCTCATGCGACCCTAGGAACAAGGCCTGCGATGGAGGGGTCGATAAGGAAAGGATTAATGATGACAGATACATGTGGACTACACTTAACGATGAAGAAAGATTAGCCAAATTCTCGATTAACGAAGTGGAAGGACCACCCATCAAGCATTGTTGCAGGCCCCTACTAATCACGGAAGATGAGTTCACACAAGCATGGCCGACTTGCAACCCCTTTCGTGAGTATTGAAATGGAGGGGGCAATGTGAAGAACGAAGTTTAGATATGCCCACATGAATCAGGAAGACATGACGTTGATTTTGGGGACCTATCATTCAGTGATTGGTATTCAGTAAGGTTCGGGGACGCAATAATTAATTCAGTTTTGTTGAGAAATTTAGAGCTCAAATATGAAAAACATATTCTTCGAGGAAAGACCATTAAACCTCTCAACGATATTCCTTCTAGCAACAATGATGACGAGGGAACTCGAAGTCATTGGTGTGAGAAAATTAAAACCCCTGACGAAAATTTTTGGGCATCTTGCGACCCTTTTGATTATGAATGTAATGAGGGAAGCAGTATAGAGAGAGTTGGGGAAGACGAGTTCCTATGGACCTCAACTAATGACTCGGAAAGAACAGAATTTCCTTGGCTAGACGATTTAGGATTCGACGATTGGGTCAGAATCAAATACGGAAAGATTGATGCTCTAATTAAGGAGAAAATATGGAATGGATGTATGAGTAAAGACGAACCAAGCGGAAAAGTTCAGAATGAAGATTCGGATAATGATACCAAGGATTCATCGAGGAAGGAAAAAGAGGAATGCAAACAGGTGTTAGTGGAAAATTTACTCAACGATAAACGGCTTGAAGATACCGATTCCAACGATGATGATTTTGATTACCTTGAACTACAAGGTGAAGATGGGTTCATTGACCCCGATGATGAAGCACATGAGAAAAGAAGGTGCAAACTTCTTGGCATTCCGTATAAGAGGACGCCGCCAATTATAGCCGAAACGTATGAGTTTACTAGATACCACTTGGGGCCGGAGGAAAAATTTTGCAAAATTCGGAAGATCGAGACTAAAGAGTACATCCGCACTGCTACAAAGTTTGCTTGGGCCAGACATAACTTGATGAAGGACATGGAGGAAGTTGGCCAAGTCCAAAGGCCACCATAAAGCCCCAAGGCTCTGAGTCTAACTTAAAGACTCGTAAATAAAGAAAAGTGCTTTTTCGGGAGACAACCCGAATTATCTCTTTCATTTGTTTTATTTCCTTTCTGTTGGGTTTTGTGTTTTTAACCATTTTTGCAGGAAACGAAGAAAAGTTGCTGCTGCAGCATGCTGATCTGACCAGAGTTACGGCGTAACTCATTCTCATGGTTACGCAGTAACAGGCCCTTTTGTAGCAGAACCTCAGAAGCATTACCAATTACGGCGTAATCCCATTTCAGTGGTTACGCCGTAGCTACACTTTTGCAGCGTTTGCCAGGTTTTACCTAGTTACGGCGTAACTCCTTCTGGAGTTACGACGTAACTATCCTCTGCATTACTTCTTTCATTTTAAACACAATAACCTTGTATTAGTCTTTTAAATGAACTTTGTGGGTATGTTCCCTGTAAGCCCTCACGAGACTACACTCGTCCACTTGGGACACCAAGTGGTTTAAAAGGCTTGTTGCATGTGCTAAATGCAACCGTGATTCTTACGAAAGTGAGTTAGGTTTATTTTTCATTTTTTCTTTTTAGAATTATGCTTGTCGATAGTGTGATTTCAGGGATTGAAGTTTGTTCATTGATGCTTATGCGAAGGTACGACTCTCTTTCGTGGACCTTCTTTCTTTTTGGAGCAAATTTCAGGGAAGTTTTCGCTCTAATTCAACTTTTCTTTTCACCTTTATTTAACGCTTAGTACAAAAGGGACTTTGTACAATTCAAGTGGGGGAACGGGAGTAGAATTGTCTCTTGAACTTTATTTTGCCCTCGATTTTCTAGTTTATTTTGAAAAAAAATTCCATTTTTAAAATTTTTACATGTTTTTCTTAACCTAACTAGATTAGACCTTAGCCAAACACATATAGCCCTTGATATTTTATGGTGAGATTAGCCTTATCTGTTTCCAAATTGTTACCCCAAATCCACCAAATTATGAGTGTGCCGGTAGCTTGTAAACTTTAGAACTTGGCCTTTGCATCATTTCAAGACCATAGACGAGGTATGTTGAGTCAGCTCGATATATTTGGACTTTTCAGTTTAAGTAGGCAGTATTTTAGGATTATCACCCAAATAACCTACCATTGTGTGTCTATCGATTAGTCACTTCGACTTCTCGACCCCCATGTGAAACCCTTTTGTTGCGCTCACCTTTAGTGCAATATACCCCTAGAAACACCCATCTGAGCCATTCCTTTCATTTTGTTAACCCAATATATTGTTTCGTTACACCTATACACCTTAGCCTACCCTGTAGTCTTTATTTGTGATTGGGAAGTCATTAATTGCCTAAGCTCAAGGTTCAAGTGGAAAGGTTCGGGAATCACGCTTTCGTCGACGACATATTCTTAAAGATCATTGAAGACCCCCCGAATTCCCATTGTTCATCTCTAGTGGGGGGATGTTATGTTTATTTGTTATGTTTATGTTAAAAAAAATTGATACGAAAAAAAATAGATGTATTTGTTATTCAGTTAATTGTAAAGTGCGATGTTATAAGCACTATGTTATGAGCTTAATATAGATTTAGTATCGAGGAGGCCACCCCGGTCACATTTAAAGATTGGAGTTGGTAATTGCGCCAACAGTTGGAGAAAAGGTAGTGCGCCCATCATGACGTCCTCTAATGACACATCTACCTAGTATATCATGATCCGGTTTCTTAACTTCGAAACTTGAACTTTGGGCGGACGGTAAGTGGTGATGACTTGGTTAAAGATGTAGACTATTTGCTTGATTTTTATTTTACACCATTTATATATCCCATGTCTTATCTTACCCTTTAGTCATGAAGCGTGTCTAGGTGATGCAGCGAGCAATCTTTGATGTCTTGGCCATGGATTTGGTCATGTACCATTGATTTTGTCCACTTCGTCGTGACATGTTAGTAATGACGAGCCACCCTTAACCTTTGTCGTGTCTACCCATATTGCCTTCGAGAATTGTTTAGCCCTTAACTCTAGTGGTGGAGATTTGTGTAACCGCTAAGCTTATGATAGAATACATGCTATGACTGTGCGATTGAGTGATCACCCCGAAATTGACACTTAGAATAGTTGAGAGATTTGAGTGTTTCGTTCCCATTTTGTTAGTACAATTTGTGCGATGGGTTACGGTAAGTTTGGACGTAGCTTGCTGGACTGGGCCACCAAGCCTTTGGTAGATTGATCTTGTACTAATTCAAGTAATTTGGATGAGATCCATGCACAAGAAATGTAAACCGTTAGTCTTACGGTGGGGACGGACCCCACGATTAGACTCCGGCGTGAGAGTAAGTATGCATTCTTGAGAGCGAAAGTAGTAGTATGTGTGTAATTATGAGAGAGAAAGTTGTTCTACCTTGTATGGGGATTAGAGCCCTTTTTATAGGCGAGGTTTGCCGCTGAGGCTCCCTGGATTATCGCATATAGTGGTTAGTTGCCGGAGTCGGACCCTTGGCGGACAAGGGTTCCGTGTTATTCACGGATGCCGATGCGAGAGGCCTAACGGTTGGAGGTTCAGCCCGTTAGGCATCTTGTGCACATTCCAAGGCCTAGGCCATAGCCAACTTAGTCATTGGTCTTACTGTTGGCCCAAGGTCTGGGGTTATTGGACCTGAGTCCAGGATTTGCGGTCATTGGACCTGAGCCTAGAGTGGACGTAGAGTATGTTTTGGGCTTAGTGGGCCTGTTATACATACTATACGTCATCAAGTCCCCCCAATCTAGTATGTTCATTGCGTGCGGATATTGTCGCATGCGGTGAATGTCACTAGACTTGAGTTGACTAAGGATTTTGTCATGCGTTTTTTCTTTTCCAGAAGTACTTTTTTTTTCTTCCTTTAGGGACTGCTATACCATCCAGTCCCCCCAGTCTAGTATGTGCACTGCGTGCGGATTTTGTCGCATGCGGTGTATTTACTTGACTTTATCTTGTGAGTAGTTTTTTCTTCCGTATTCATGAAGCGTTCCTTTGACGCTTCCTTTCCTTGGGAAGTGTTTTTTGCTACGTGGGCGTTTTACGGCTTTTCATGTTCTGGATGATTTGACTTCGTGGGCCCTTGGTCTTCTACCATCCTTATCCGCGTAGCTTTAATTTTAACCGTTGGATTAGATTATTTTTGGACGCGTGTCTTTTCTTAGGGTTTTCAAGGTTAATCATCATTCCGTTTATATAAATACCCCCTTTTTTGGCTTTAGCCATTTTTTCTTTTTACTGCTCGTCTATTCTCCTCTGGATCTTTCAGTCTAGTTGGTTGTATCCATTTTTCACGTTCCGCAATCAGGTTAGGTTCTTGACTTCCTCTGTATCTTTCCGTTATGGGTACTTTTTCTTCTACCAAGTCTAAATTATCCCAGAAGGCACTTGATCGCTTCTGTGTTGATTATTCGATTCTGCTCTTTGTTCATCCGGAATTGCCTGATCCTGACAAAAGTATTCATGAAGCGCCGAATGGAAAGATTGGTGTCTATACCCGTTTCTTTGAGTTTGCTAATTTCCGCCTTACATTGTCTTCATTCCTTGTTTCGATTCTTGACTGCTATCGCATTCATATTTCGCAGCTTTCCGTCATTGGTGCTGCCAAGGTTTCTCAATTTGAAATTATCTGTTTTGCACTTGGCATTGAACCGTCAATTGGTTTGTTTAGGTGTTTTTATGTCTTGTCTCTTAGCCATGGCTGGCTTTCTTTTAGTAAACGTGCCAATAACTTTGGCGTTTGCTATACTAAACCCCTTGATTGCCTTAAAAGTTGGAATGATCACTTTTTCTGGATTGAAGCATTTGCGTGTCCTTCTATACATCCCTTCTTCATTGGGGGGCGTCTTCCAAAAGACGCTACTCACAGGATACTGAATTTGATGCTGAACATGTTGCCTCCCTTGTTACCAATGCTTCTTCCTTTGTTAAGTTTCCGGAACCTTTTCTTTGCTTGGTCGGGTTGAGCCGCAACTACACTTTGGGAAATGACTTTTATCCAGTGTTCTATGATCAAGAGAATCAGGGTGGGTATACCATATCTATGTTTTTCTCTTTTATTACTTTTCCTTGATTTTCTGCTGACCTATGCTTCTTTTTCGTCTGCTTGCTGCAATTATGGATTTGTTGTCCTTGGTTAAGAATAAAGATCCTTTGGAATTGCTTGTTGATACTCGTCCCCGGAAAGATGATGAAGTTCCTTTGCTTAAATCGACCGAAGGTCATACTGTCTCTCTTGTTCCTCCTTCCTCTGGTGAAGTTGAGCGTGCAGTTGCTTGTTCTGGAATTGGGATTTCTCAATCATCCGGCGGTGCTGTTCCGCGGCTTGATTATTTGGGTTCCGATATTGGCTTTGACATTGGGATGGCTTCTGGTTCTGGTAGGAAAAGGAGGAAAGTTGGTATCAACCTCGTTGATTCCCCTAAAAAGGCAAGGAACGATCTTAATGATTCTAGTAGGGCCTCTACTGGTGGTAAGTCTTCAAAGTCTATTAAGAAGCTGCTAGCTCAAATTTCGCGGTCTCTTGAATATTGTTTAAATGCTTTGCCCACTCATTCTTCTTCTTCTTCTCCTTTATCTTCAACTACTCCTTTTTGTGAAGCTGGGACGCCCACTGAATCTGGCTTTGGTTTGCTCCATCTCGATGGTTCTTCTTCCCGGTTTGTTATTTCATACTCTTGTTTTTCCGTAACTCGTTTGTCCTTCTTTCCTTCCTTTATTTACTTGCTGTTTTATTTGTTTATTCGCAGTTCTTCTGTACCCGTTATGACGGATGCCGTTGCTACTATTGTTCATTCTATTGAGAAAGGAAAGGGTCAAGTGGATATTCCTTCCTGCTTTTCGGATAACCTTTCTCCTGTTGGTGATATTTATCCAAGTCTTGATGATCTTTCGGATATTGATGTTTCAGCTGGGGATATCCGCGTTGTTGATGGTCCGGATTCCGATTCTCCCTCTGGTCTTCATGTTCCGAAATGGAATGTTGCTACAGGTTCTTTTCTTGATGATGTTGATGAGTGTCATGCTATGGTGGATAAGTTTGCTCCTCCTGCCCTCTTTTCCTCTATCCGCGATATGGGGTATTAGCGTCTTGTAGGTGAGTTCAATGTTGCCGTGGCACGACAATTGAGCTTTAGTTCTGAAGTCCGTCAGCGTTTAGAGTATAATGTTATGGAGCGGAAACGCTTATTGTCTTTTTTGGCGAGTAAGGATAAGGAAATTTTGACTCTGAAGTCTGATGTTGCCAAGGCTACTTCTTCCCAGACATCGTCTGCTGCTACGTCCATAGCAGCTTCCACTGCTGAGCTTTCGTCCCTAAAGGACCAAAATTCTGTGCTTGAGGGAGAACAAAACTCTCTTCGGGCCGAGGTAGCATCACTTTACTCATCCCTTGATGCTAAAGATTCTGAGTCATCCGCTTTGAGAGCTGAGCTTGTTGTTCTTAAGTCTCGGAATTCCAGTCTTTTCGAACAGGTATGCGGCCGTGTTTTTGTCCTTGTCTATATTATTTTATTACCATTTATTTTTGATTTCGTTATGTTTGGAGATACGGACGTTGGAAGAGTCATGCTCTAAGCTCCGTAGCCGAGCTCCATCCTTTGCTGCTTTGGAGGAGGAGTTTTGTAGGATTCAGGATGCTAGGATGGGTGAACTTTCGCGGAAGGTTGATTCGGCTGTTGCTGACTTGCATGCTCTGGCTATTCATATTGATGGGTTTTTCCTCGATTTCTTACACTATTGTCTAGCCGCCGTTGGTTATTAACGAACGGTATGAGCCTTGCTGTGTTCAAGTGTTTAAACTCTCCAGAGTACACAATGGCAAAGGTTATTGAGCGTGCCGTTGATAAGGGTATGCAAGAAGGTTTAGCTGCGGGCATCATCCATGGTAAGGAGAAAAAGAGAACTTGCTGAGCTTGTTGCATATAATCCCTTTGCGGAAAATCACTATGTTTCTGCTGTGAAGGCCCTTGAAGGTGTGGAGTTTTCTTTACTTTCCATGCTTAAATCCAGCAAGAGTGCTAGTATTGCGGAAGTTATGGACCTTCTTCGTGTTGATGGGTCTTCCGCGAATGCTCCTATGATTGCAGGGTTGCAGCCGGATCTTGAGCAACTCATTGTCCCTGTTCATGATAGGGTTAGTAATGTAATTGTTGGCAACATCTCTTTGTCTTGTTCCTTGGAGGTTGTCCAAAAGAGGGTTGATCAGGTTGGGAAGCGCCTTGATGGTTGTCAGTTGTCCCTTTCTGATGTTTACAATTCAACCCTTGACCCTTTGTCCGCTCATAATGTGATGGATGTTGGAACATCTTCGGCTAGTGAATTTGTGCCTGTTTGCACTGCTTCTTTGCCGGTTGTGCCCCTTCCCATCAATACTTTTGATTTTTCCGCGATGCCTCTTTCTATTGAAGACTATGATATTTGTGGGTCCGACACTGTAGGATCGAAATAATATTGTGTTTGATGATTCGGGTGGTCTTGGATGATGGAAATACATGATAGCTATTTTAGAGAGAGAAAGTAGAGAGATGGGTGTTCAAGCTAGAGACTTGCTTTGTAAAATGTAAAAGGTTAGATTGAAAGCACCACCCCTTCCATGGATGGAAGGGGTATTTATAGTTACAGAATACACGACCTCCTGAAGGCCTGTGGATCAGGTATACAGTGGGTAAAGACCCGTCCTTCCTCCACGGTGTTACACTATGCTACACTAAGCTAAAATATAACTAATAAAACAGTAAATAATGATATGTCTACGAGCTAACATATGCTAGACTATAGATGGGGTGACCGACACTTCACTATGGAATTTCCAATTCCTAACAATCTCCCCCTAAGGGTGGTCACCCCATGTTTTACATTTCGAATCCTAGCATTCTAATTTGTCTTTTGTCTTGAGCTCGTAGACTTGAATTCTTCAACTTCTGCATCTTTGTGCTTTAGTAGTAATTCTTCAAAGTCCGCATAATTTTGTACTTTAAGTGGAGGTCTTTGAACTGATCCACATCTTTGATGATCTTCGAGCTTTCATTGAGATCATCAGCCACAGTAAATCTCTGGATCACCCTTTATTGTGTTGCCATCATGTAAAGTTGTGACTTTCGGACCGACATGCTCACACTTTCTGGATCATGACATCTTTTCATCAGAGTAGCGGAAGCTTTACTGGTTCATGATATTTGCAGCAGCGTAGCAGAAGCATAGTATAAAAATATCAGAGCCAGGTTCTGTAGATATGCACCAGTCATGATTTCTTCAATTTAGTGTGGATGCTGTGAGCATGCGGATTTGGATTGACTCCTCAATTCTGATCAACTGCAACCGTCCAAATGTACCTGCAAACAACAGTTAGCAATAAAACACACAAAAGTGTCTTTGATCACTTTCGTCGAATTGAGGTACACAGCCCACGGTTCCCCGTTGATCAGTACAAGTATTGCCTGTGATCAGGTAGGATTCCTAAGAATCTCCTTGACAGGGTTTCGCAGCTGCTCTAGCTGTTCTCAAACCGAAACGTCTCAAAGAAGACAACACGGAGTGAGTGAACCAGCAAATTGAGATTCACTGATTGATGAAAAATGATTTGAAAAACAATCGCGTATTGCTTGAAGAAAGAGTTTTGCAATACGACGAATGTTTTATGAGAAAGATCAATTTTCAATCAAAAATACTTTTTGTATTTGAAAGAGAATACACATTTGATGTGCTAGAAAAAGAAGTTTGCACATCGAACGGTTTTTCCAAAAGTATTTTTTCAATCAGAGATACTTTTAGAGTTTGAAATATGAATACACATTCGATGTGCTAGAGAAAAGAAGGTTTGCACATCGAACGGTTTTTCTAAAAGTATTCGTCAATTCCAATCCTGGACCAAGGTTGATTCAAGAGTGAATCGCCCCATCGTTTCTGTCCAGTTGTCACAAGCTTGATCTTTAGAAAAGATCTCACATGTCACCCACCAAGAGCTTGTTTGATGTTGGCTCTAGAAGGATTTCCATCTTCATTGTGAGTATTTGACATATCACTCGGATGTTCTGGCAATACCACAAGGATAATGCGTAGGACTCTCAATATATTCTTACTTCCCACATTGTGTGAAACAGCAAGTCTTCATTAATTTTGTGTCCTAATGAGATATTGTGGATGATCTCTTGGCTCTAGACTCAATTGTGCATATTTGGTTCCTATGCCGGAGACTAGGGAGAGGGTCTCCTTCTTCAATATCAACAATCTCTAAGAGAAAGTCGATAGATAATGTCCGTTCCCCGTGAGAATGAAACAAGCCCTTTTAAGAGGAACTTGAGTAGTTTTGGAAGTTAGGTGCAGTGCATCACTGGGTCCATGATGTCTTGTCTTCAATACCAGTGTTACCTTAGTAAACACCAGTAGCATATGTATTGAACCCGGTTTCTGCCCTAAGGTTGAATTATTGGAGGGCTATTTCTTTTCACCCTTTTCATATTCATTTCTTTTTCATTCTTCAATCCCTTCAGTGCCTACCGAGACTTCATAACTAGAACCTTGTTGGGTTTATTCCAGTACTAGCACTGTCTCAGTCCGCACTCTTCCCATTTCTCATTTTTCTCCTTTTTTCATCATACCAAAGGACTCTACACTATCTAGTGGATCGTCCCTGGGTAGATCCCTCCGGCTCTGGCGGGATCGTGGGAATGAATACCTAACCTAACCATCCTTATAACCCCATGCATAAAATAAAATGGTCGGTCTTTTGGTATTGTTCATTCTTCCATGAAACCAAGTGAAAAATCATTTGGAAAATCAATCAAGGTACTTGTGATACGAGATCAAGCATTTTGTACCTTAATAGTTTTGATCATTTAGAAATGCTCCTCCTCAACATGTGCATATGATTTTATAAATTGTTTAGCACATGGAGGCAAGAGTTCTTTTGAAATAAATTCTTGATCACAATTTCCATGGAAAAAGCCATTTGATTTTCTTTGGTAAATTCTCCCCCTCAATATGTGCATAGGATATTTGTAAACATTTTATCACATAGAGGAAAGAGTTCTTTTGAAGCACATTCACGATCACAAAAGCCATTAAGAAACCATTTGCTCCCCCTCAATATGTGCTTCGAGATTTGAAAGCGTTTAGCACATATGAGAGAGCAGCCTGCATATTTGAATCAAATCGATCATCAATTATCAGATTTCATTATTAAATCACAAATTCTCCCCCGATAAAAAATATCAAACCCTTTGAGATTTTGGATCCCAAGTGATTTAATAAGGTTTATAAAACATTGGAGAATATGTGGCCAGGTTTAAATACTCATCATGTTTTTGGATAAATCCTCCTCCTCAACATGTACATCGTGTATTTGAAATCGTTTGGCACATGGAGGCAGGAATGCCTTTAAAGGACTAAAACCAATTCCATTTAAACAGATAAGAGATTTAAATCACTATCTCTCCCCCGATCAAAAATTTCAAATCAATTGAGATTTTGGATCCCGATTGATTTAAATCATTTAGAAAATTTTTGGGGAAAGACGTGGCAAGATTTGATTTTAAAAAATGACAGATAAGGACCATTTTAAGACATTAAAGATTGTTAGTGTCGGGTATGATTGTTTTAAGAGATCTTTAAGTAAAATAAAACAATTTCACAATCAAACAAGAACAGAAAAAAATTCATTTTGCAAGATCTTTGAGTTTTAAAGAAAATCATACCATGACATAACATTAAATCTTTAGATCACCACTTTTTATTGTACAAAACGGACTTTTATGAAGAAATATTGTATGAAAATAATTTATTTTAAATCACTCTCCCCCTCAATCGATGACCGTAGTCGTTGATTGAGTGACTTAGATTTTGATAAAAATGAAGTCCGGTGATTTTCTAAATTTAGTCCAATTTATTTTCAAAAACAATATTTTCCATTTTCAAAACAATTTAATCAAATTTTTTTTCAAAATTGTTTAAAAATGATATCCTGCACAAAGATACGTTAGGTGGTTGAGCAGCTTTTGTTGATGTTGCTGCTGTAGGGCTTGGAAGAAAAACCGTCTGCAAATGCAGTGAGACTTCTTACATTGCATTTTAATGCCAACTGAGGTCAAATTAAGCTCCGTTTCTTCAGTCACTTAGAAGAAAACCATCTGCTGATGCAGTGAGACCTCTTACGTTGCATTTATGCCAACTTTCCATTGAAGTCAAATTAAGCTCCGTTTCTTCGTTTGTCAACCCAAGATATAGTTGCCCTTTCCTTTCGTCATCCAATCATCTTCAATTGTCGGATCCGGATCGGGAACATTCTTATATACCAATATACCTGCATACGTTAGTGAACACACATACAGATATATGGTGGTCGACATCACCCAAACAGCAATTGACTAATAACAGTCAACTCAACATATCAATCAGATCGTATAAAGCATGGGATTATGTGTACATCAAACTCTAATCATCCAAACCTAACAATCATATCCTAGGCACCTAGTCCTTCAACGTAGGTTAACATCATTTTTCAGTTAAGAATTTAGGATAATTAAGAAAGCCCGTTAGATGATATAGATTTGAAAACATTCTCCCCCTCAATCAATGACTCATTTTCTGAAAAATTTAAAAGCGCTGAAGTCATTGATTGAGTTTTCAATTTTTACGAAATCTCTGAAACTGATTGATTTACAAGCAACTCATCTTCCACCATTGTGAAAACAACAAATATTTTTCTGAAGAATTTTAGACGGAAAAACATTTGTGTAGGAACAGCAGTCCTTCGACATACTTTCCTCATTTTGTTTTTAGGATAAGTGCACAAAATTTTTGAAAATTTGTTTAGTGCAGCACTTTCCTTTCTTTAAAGAGCGGGTTGCTATCTGAGATAATAGCAAGCCATAGTTTTAAGCACGGGTTACAGTCTGAAATAACTGCAAGCCATTAGATTTATGACATGTTTTGGAAAGAAATATTTACACCTTCTGCTCGAACTTCATCTATGGTCCCGTGCCATTATTGAATGACATTTCTAAGACCGCAGATGTTATCGATACCAGAATACATGTCTTGGAAAAACAATATTTTTGGTAATTTTAAATTTTCTGATTTTTATGGATTTTTTGTTGATTTTATATTTTTCTATTTTGTTTTGCTGGTTTTATATTTTTGTATTTGGTTTTTTGATAGATATATACACAGATAGAGTAGATGATATAGTTTAAGAAGATGATGATACGAGTACCGAGATAAGGATATCGAGCAGCCCCGTTGTAGAAGATAGAAATCATTATCCCTAAAACTTTCACCACCAAAGCTTCCGAGGCTCTTGCATTGAAGAAAGAAATTGAACCATCTGAAAGTGAGACTTTGGCAGCTTCCCCCAAACCGAAAATCCTTTAGCTGAGCAGATTCAAGCTTCCCTTAGCCAGGTGCACAAAGAAGCACACCATTATCATCGAACTTGCTGCTCCTTTTAAGAATAATTACCGTGATTATTCGTTCGAGGTTATATCATCCAATAGAACAACAACAACGTATCATCCCACATTTTAGATAATCTTCTCAAGTTTCATTCAACTGAAGTCAGAAGCAATCCATTCCAAAAGGTGTCAAGAGACCACTTCCCCCACATAGTTGAATTGATGCAGTCAGTCTCTTAGACTAGAGCTCACGAACCCGAATACACATATACCCGAAGACAGAGAAACTTATACAATCAAAGTAGCAGATTAAGTCCAATATCCAAAGAATAACCCCGATGTATACTTTTCTCTCCCCCTGAAGAAAGTTTATGAAGCTCAAGAACCCGAAGTACCCGAATGCCCAAACAGAGAATAACCGATAACATTGAAGAAGCAGGCCGAATCACTGAATATCTCTGCGGATGACAATCTCTGCGGATGTCAACTCCGGTATAAGTGATTATATCTCTGAATCACTGATTAAGCCCTCAAGTAAAACAGCTGAGCATCCCCAATGTACACAATCTCTCTCCCCTGATGATTGTGATAACATCACAATCATCACACACTTGTGTACCTCTTTCATCTTCAGAAACTAACTCTTCCATCTCTTCCCCCACATAGTTGGAATAAGAACACTAAACGCCATGAGTCAAACCTTGAGTTTCTCTGCGGTAATGACAATAGTCTTCCCGGGATATCTTCAGTCACTTTGAAGTATTAAGTTCATCAAGTTTACTCGCATTTAGATGTGTGTCTCCTTCCCCCTTGCTGGTTTTGATACTTCAGAATCAGCAAAACATTATAAGCCCAAATACTTGAAATCTGTTGAGAAGATCGCTTGAAGTCATTGTGAGAATCAACTTGCTGAAGAACATAATGAGCAAGTCTAATTGGGGATTAAATATGGCATTTCACTCTCCCCCAATTAGTGCTCTCCCCTAAACCGACAATCTTTATGATGAATGCTTGAATAAGAAGAAGTCTTTAGATAATCAAATGCACCTCGTCTTTAGTCTTCTAACATGTAGCAGAAAATGTAGAACCGACTGTAGACTCGACCTTCTTCAAGATTGTCCAGTTGGGGAATAGATAGTTAACATCTTCAACACACCAAAAAGCATCCCAATTAACTTGCATCTTGCAAATCCCCTTAATTAAGATCCATCCCAATCAAACAAGAACAGAAAGATGTTCATCAAGGAAATCAGCAATCAGCCCGCAACGAACACACGAGATGGTAACACCAAACTACCAATCACATCAAACAAGAACAGAGAGATTGTTCAGAATCATCATGTTGATGTGTACGTGAAGCATTAACCGGAAGCACTTTGTCAATAATCATATCAGCCTGTGTGAAGATGTCAACCAACGGCTCATAGAAGAAACTCCATGTAACGATGACCCGATAAGAAGAAGATCGGTTCTTACATGAGTTTGGAGCCGTTTGACCATTTATTCTCAGAAATCAATTAACCATGCAGTAATTTCACACTTCTTCTCCCCCTCAAGAATTGCATACGGAGTTGCCATTCTTGATTAAATAAGTGAAAATCATCCGAATGTTCTATTCACACTTCTCTCCCGCAAAATAAGCACATGATGTCGCCATCTTCATTATAATTGAGCAAGTGGAATGAGAAAACAATCAGTGGTAGCCCGGTTCACTTGATAACTGAAAGCGCGTGGAAAAAGTATGAAGCATGTTGATGAGAATGGTCATTAATGAGAAGATTTCTCTTCTTCCGAAGATAAAGCGCACTGACACGTACACTTTTATTTTCTTTAGAGTACGAGGCATGAACTGTTGTGTTCATACGTCATAAGAAGATTTCTCTTCCTTTGAAGATAAAGCGCACTGAAACGTACACTTTTCTTTTCTTTAGAGTACGAGGCTTGAACTGTTGTGTTCAAACGTCATAAGAAGATTTCTCTTCTTCGGAAGATAATGCGGACTGAAACGTACACATTTCTTTTCTTTGGAGTACGAGGCCTGAACTGATGTGAACAAACGTCATAATCTCTCTCTTTTCAGCTCTCTTAGCAAAACATGTAATCAACCCCATTATCATTCAGCAGGCTTTTTGTCGTGACAGCTGATAGAGAAAACTCAATATGATGAATTTGACCCTGAAGAAGAATAACCCGAACTCGTGACTTAAACTTGCACATATGTAACAAAGAGCGGTGCCGAGACTTCATCGTCCATTGAATCTCTAAGTACTCTATACTCTTCATCCAACCAACCATCAAGTATAAGACGTACATCACCTCTTGAAAATCCACAATTGAATGTGACACTGAGCACTACAACGTAACTCCTTAAAGTGATAGTTATTTTGAGGTGGTAAGAGCCCAATTCCCCCAAGTGGTAAAAGAAAAGGTAAAAGACACCCAACAATAACTAGATTTCCAAGTCTTCGTTTTGATAATAAGCTCGAACAAGGATCTTGAAAAATCATCATCCATCCATCCCCGATACCTTTAGATACTAAGTACACTTGCTCGTGATATTTCACTTCAACCTTAAATAAATAATAGTGAATTAACTCCGTTGTCACATCTTCTTATTACAAGCTCAAATCTAGCCTTCTTTGACGTTTTAAGTGAACTTTGATAATGGTTTTCATCCCGACCTTGGTTAAAAGCACATAACCCCGTAAAACCAAGTAATAACCAAACTGCCATGACGAATATCCAAACACACATCCAAATCATGAAGTACACCCTTTTATCCATTCTTCGAAGTAGAAACCGTAGTACCAGCATCAAATAAGATCCCGAAATACACTTTCCTTTCTCCAGGATGAATCCATCATTACGGGATTTTACAATTCTATGGTTTAAACCGAGAAATAGTTTCTTTCACGGGATTTTACAAAACCAAGAATAAACTGTAAGATAGATCCGGAAATGCACTTTACAATTACCAGGATGTTTCCATTGTCACGGGATTTTACAAGTCTATGATTTAAACAGAGAAATAGGTTCTTTCGCGGGATTTTACAAAACCAAGACAAAACCGTAAACAATGTCAGTTTGAATGTGTTCAGACAACTTTGGTTTCAGTGAGTATCTGTTTTAGGGGAACATGCAGCGGTTCAGCAATGGTTCATTGTCCAACATCAACAACATCATCAACATCATCAACCATCCCATAAACACTTTGGTAAACACACCATTCTCATATTCTGACGGCTATTGTAGTGACCACATTGAGAAGTAAACCTGATATACCAAACTTGTTCATGAAGTGAAAATCCCCAGATTTGTTACTTAAACTTGTACTAATCCTTGTGAAGAAGAAACAGTGTACCCAATGTACAAAACCTCTTGACGTATCCTCAACTGCGTGAGACACCGAAGTGATAGTTACGTTGTGGGTTAAGCGAGAAAGAATCACAAACGTAATTAAATAGCCAAGTCTTTATCACACTCAATAAAATGCCCAAACAAGTCATCTTCGCGGAAAGGTAGAAAGAAAGAAGACGAAATAAGTAAACGTGCCCAGAAAACCTCACTTCAAATCCAAATATGAAATACCGAACAAACAATCCCGTAGTCAACCAAATTATTTAAAAAATAATTTAAGCCATGACGTAATATTTCCCGTGAAAATGAATACACCAAAGTACCAAACTTCATACTACAACAACCCACATCATTATACCAAATCTTATAATCGAATCTCATTATCGTCAAATCTCATCATTAACATTCAATTCGCACATCTCAAATGTCATCATTAAGTTTCATAAGTATGATCCAGTGATGAGAGATTAAACGAACAAATTCTCAGTGGGACTTTTGTGATATATCGCATTTCATCAAGCACAAACCATATTCACATATACCCAAAACCACAAGGCCCTGTGATAAAATCATGTGGTAAAATCACATATAGTAAAGTGTGATTTATCAAACTTTGAGTTCCATTCATATTCGAGAAATAACCACAAGACCGAGTTAAATTTATAACATTGGCCTATGTCCAAGATCATAAAGTCTATGTAAAAATGGGCCACAATACATGTTATTCCCATGTTCACAATCACATAAATTCAGGCCTGATCCAATCACCATGCACGGTTCATACCATTTATAACATCTCGACCCATAATTAATCAAGTAAACCCGATCCACCAACAGATAGCCCTAAATACATGGGATATATAAATGTCACAAAACACACATCTTACCCTAATCCCTCACATAAAATCCGCCTCTCTTCTAAAAGCTGCCTCAAACCCTAAAATCCCACATCAATAAAATCGCCATCCAACTGTTAAGATTTAACCTTTTCATTCACAAATAATCAGAACTAAAGATGATTCAAACCAAATAAGTCTCACATCATTAACCCAACATACATGAGCAGTTAACAAGCCTCCACATCATTTTACACCGATTCATCTTATCGTTAAATCTAAAAATGAGATTGCCACAGGGATGGCATGGAGGTATAACATCAAAGCCACAGGGATGGCTTGATACGATGAGAACGGCTACAAGATTTAATCCACAGATTAGAGGTAAGATAACTTTAGGAATAACTTGTTTGTAAATCGTATATAACCGATCATAAGAAAAATGATTTAACATCGATTGTTAAACCCATATCTTAGATCGTATATTAACATGGTCTATGATGAAAAAGGTTCACACAAACAAAGTTTTGTGGAGATTGGACACATAATCGAACCCATTATGAGATTCTTGTATTAGAATGATTCGATTTTCTTTATGAGTCTTGAGTCTTGATCAATGAAGAGGTATGTTTGAGTATACATGATCTATTAAGATATGTACAATTACTTAAACGAATCTGAGATCCTTGTGTATTTCTGATTTCGAATGTATATGAGTCAAGATCAGTGATGATATCATTATTAGGGTTGTTTGGATCTAATAAAGGTCTTGAGAAATATTAACAAAACCTTGATGAAATATGAGATCTTGCTGTAAGGGGTTGAGTCTTGGTATTTGGTAGACTGATATTTGGTATTTGTTTGACTGATGATGGTAATGGTACTGAGGTCTCACGAGTCGTTTGGTATATGGTTTAAGTCATTTTGTGGTCGTAGTCATGGTTCAGTCACTCTTCTTTTTTCATTTCTGTCACCAAGTCGCTATTGAGTCATGAGCCAAGTCGCTAGCGAGTTAAGTCAAGTCGCTATTGACTTTTATGTCAAGTCGCCATTGACTTGAGTTGACTAAAGAGTCAACTCGCTACATGTATTAACTCGCTACCATGAGTAAGTTGCTAGCAGATTATTCAAAGTAAGTCGCTAACTGATATTCGAACAGATTTGTCAAGTCGCTGTTGACTTTATCTGACTCAATAGTCAAATAACCAAGTTGCTAAACAGCCTTATCACAAGTTGCTACGACCTGTAAATACAATTCGCTAGTTTAAAAAAAAACAAAGGCTCAAAAGCATTATGTCAAGTCGCTATGAGGAAACATAGCAACTCACTATGAAGAATGACCCAGAAAACTCCATAAATATCTTTTCCATTTTGACCCAGTTAGACAAGGCAAATATGACCATTTGACAGCGTATTTTACCTTTTAAGACATCAGATACACAAAAACAAATACTGTAAACCTGTTATACCAACGACATATATTGTTCACATGAAAAAAGAAAACAAATATAAGTTTTTGGACATTAGATGACACAAAGACATATATTGTTCACATGAAAGATCAGGACTTTTGATATTAGACCAAAACCAGATACACAAAAACATGTAAACCTGTTATACCAAAATATTGTAAAAGCATTTTTCGAACCAAAAAAATGATACCAACACAGTTAACACGAGAATCGAACACCACAATAAATCATCAAAACACAAAAACCTTGGCTCTGATACCAATTGTAGGATCGAAATAATATTGTGTTTGATGATTCGGGTGGTCTTGGATGATGGAAATACATGATAGCTATTTTAGAGAGAGAAAGTAGAGAGATGGGTGTTCAAGCTAGAGACTTGCTTTGTAAAATGTAAAAGGTTAGATTGAAAGCACCACCCCTTCCATGGATGGAAGGGGTATTTATAGTTACAGAATACACGACCTCCTAACGGCCTGTGGATCAGGTATACAGTGGGTAAAGACCCGTCCTTCCTCCACGGTGTTACACTATGCTACACTAGGCTAAAAACTAACTAATAAAACAGTAAATAACGATATGTCTACGAGCTAACATATGCTAGACTATAGATGGGGTGACCGACACTTCACTATGGAATTTCCAATCCCTAACAGACACCCCTGTTGAAGTTGTGAATGACCCATCTTCTAAAGTCACTGAGGTCTTTGTTATTCTGTCCGAGCCTGAAGTGAGTACTGCTGCCGTGACGCAGACTTAGCTGTTGTTGTTTGTTTTTTTTTCTAAACAATGTCTGTCTTTGTTTCTTTCTATGACTCTTTTGATGGTTGTAGTCAACGTTTTTGCTTATGTAAGTTGTTATTCTCCAATTTTGTGTTGCTATTATTGACGTTATACGGATTTGCACGTTTTGTAATAGTCTTGCGCACGTACTCTTTTTGTCTGTGTGATGCTATTTTTAACGTTATACGGATATGTACGTTTATAATAGTCTTGTGCACATACTCTTTATCTGTGCGGTGCTATTTTTAACGTTATACGGATATGCACGTTTGTAATAGTCTTTGGATAATTTTGGGCTATCCTCCCAGTACCGGGCTTGCAATACCTCTTACGTACTCTGGCGATTAAGTTGTTCACCAGTTGTGTTATTCGTAATAACCTTATGCTATTCGGAAAGAACATATTTTGGGCCGTACCCAATCCTTGTGCTTGCGCGTCTTATGCACGTAAATAAAGATAAAAAAAACGTTTTAAAGAATAAAATAATGAAGGTAGCTAATCTTCATTTTTTTATTAGTTGATTGCGTTTTTTTAAACATATTACAATTATTATCTTATATATGAGTTCGAGTACATATTTTTCATTGCTAACTGTTCTTACCCTTTTCCATTTTGTCTTATAACTGGTAGCGTCCAATCTCTTGCGGATCTTCGTTGATGGCCGCCATCCTTCTTGGAGTTGCTTTTTGATTCTCCGTATTTCTTTCCTCATGAGGTTGTCATTTTGTATGCTATCCGTGGCAGTTTTCCTTGCGTTTAGTAATTATGATGTCCTTTCTTGAAGAAATATTTTGGCCGGATTCACTTTTGGTGCCGCTATATTCTCCCTGCAGGTTTCCTTAAGAAGTTTGTAGGTTTGCGGTCATATCCTGAGAGGCCGCGGCGTTTCTTCTCGTTTCCGCTGTAGGGCATACAACAGGCTCGATAGTCCCCTCAAGATGCTTCCCGTCCGGATCCGCTTTACTGTGCTGAAATGGAAGGGCTTTTAGTGAGGTTACCTTTTCGTTCGCACAACTTTTACCTTATCCTGGAGCTCACAAGCTGATCATTTGTACCTTAAACCCAGTCTATCTAACCCGATATACCTGGATTAGTAGACATTCGCTTGTTTGGAGGGCCGGGTTATATAAACAGAGGAATGAAGGCATAATTTTCACCCTCTGTTTGTTTGCTTTTCTGGGGAGGTTCTTTGTTACCTGGGGGCATTTTACGTATGGCGTTGTGCCCCACTTCCTTTGTTATCCCTCCCCAGGGACCAAACTCTTCGCACATTCAATCACACCCCTCGACCCCAGTCCCTGCATGTAGTTCCTTCTTCCACTCAGTAGCCAACTCTTTGGAAGGAACTATGTGCACTACCAAAATCTCAAAGGGTTAGTGGGAGCTTTTGTGTTTTCGGCTCCCACCTTTGGTGTGCCCTAGGATCTCGGTATGTCCACACAAACTTCAATGGACATGGGTTTTGGTGGAAGGAGTGTTGTGAATGGTCGCATAGGCTGGTTATTAGTCGTCATTTTAGAACGACTAAGTGTTATTAGTTGTCATTTTAGAACATGTTTCAACTGGTTCCGTTTTTGCCTTTTCGTTTTCTTTTCGGTGGACAAAGGTTCAGGTAACGTATGGGTTTTTTAGCAACGACGATGTGGTGGCTATTTGTCGTTGTCGAGAGTTGGCTATATTGCCTTTTTACCAAGCACTTCTTCAGCTTCTTTTTTGTTTCTCGAGGAATTTTTCTTTCCCTCATGTTGTATACTGATTTTCTCTTTTTTTTTAATAAAGAAGTTGTTAGGATTTAGTAAATCCAGTTATTAAAGAGTCGGTCACCTCAAGTATATGTAATCATTAGAAAGCTCGTAGTCGTAGATTATTATAAGTTAAGTAGTATTTAGTTTAAGTAACACCGTGGAGGACGGACGGGTCTTTACCCACTGTATGCCTGATCCACAGCCCGATAGGTGGCGATTTATGTAAAGACTATAAATACTCTCTACCTTCCAAGGTAGAGAGTTGGAGCTCATAATAAGACTTTTCTTTCTCTCACTAAAGTTCCCTAAACCTCTAACTTTCTCTCTCTAGAACTCTTTGTACGCCTATTTGTTCTTATGGTTTAGTGTGTTCATGAAATCCAATATGTTACAAATGGTATCAAGAGCCATGGTTTGATCATCTCTTACATATCTTTGGATTTCTAGTGACTTTTAGGCGGTTTTAGAGTTTGAAAAAGTTTAGTGGTTTTTGCATCATTTGGATCATTTCTAGTGTTAAAGTTTGAATCTTTGGTGTAGTTTTGTGTTTAGAATCATTGTATGTGCTTGGGTTTTGATTTGGTAAGCTTGAATCATCGTGGTTGGGTTGTTTTTGGATTGAAAAGTGGTGTTTTTTGAGATTTTCTTGCTAGCGACTTGAGCCACGGATTGTTATTCTTGGTAGCGACTTGCTTTGTAAGTTGGTAGCAAGTTGCAGTTTAAGTGGTAGCGACTTGGTCCTAGCGACTTGTCTTTTGAGACAAGCCGACAAATAGTACAAGTTAGTGGATTTTCCACTCTGGCTAGCGACTTAGTGAGGTTAGCGACTTGCTTCAGAAAGTGTTAGCGAGTTGCAGTGCAAATTGTTAGCGACTTTGTATTCTTAGCGACTTGGACCTTAGCGAGTTGCTCTTTAGCGACTTGACTGTGTAGCGACTTGGTGCTTAACGATTTGGTGATTTAGCGAGTTGCTCTTTAGCGACTTGACTGTGTAGCGACTTGGTGCTTAGCGATTTGGTGATTTAGCGAGTTGCTACTTAGCGACTTGGTACTTAGCGACTTGGTTCAAGGTTTATAGCGACTTGGTGACTCTAGCGACTTGTCTTCATAGCGTTTTGTTGACTTTTCCCGACAAAATTTCAAACGACCATAACTTTTGAACCGTAACTCCATTTTCAGCGTTCTACCAATCAAAACGACCGTGAGAACGAGGAGAATGACACGCCGAATTAACAAAAGCTTATTCGGGTCAACCTTCTAGCCCTAAATCCGCTCCGAACAGAAGTTATTGAGGTTTTTAAGTTTTTAGACCAAAAAATTCTTGGGAAAATCGTGCAACAACCAATCCAAATCTCAACTAAACAACATATCAGCCAATCCTTCCAAAGCATAGAACACAAACTCATTCCCGATCCAATGTTCAAACAAGCTGATGCTGATGCAGTCATGGGACATTTCATCAATCAACTGGCTCTTATGGTTAAACGAAACTTGACTCTCAATCCACATACCAACAGTCTTCACACTAACAATGAGATCAGAATTGCATCCAACCTTCACAATCATGCGGTTGTCAGAGATGGGAATGTTATGGTGCAACCAGTTCAAGAAAGGCAGTACGAACAAGGAAGAGGTGGAGCTGGTAGAGGTTATGCTGCAAATCAGAATAGGGGAAGGAATGGAAACCAGGGTCAAGCAAAACCAATCAAATGTTACAAATGTGGAGGTGAGGGACACATTGCAAGGAACTGCACATCGCCAAAACGCCCTCAGAATGCAGAGTACTTTAGGGATAAGATGTTGCTTGTGCAAGCTCAGGATAATGGTGCAGCTTTGGATGAAGAGGAGTTGTTGTTTTTGGCTGAAGGAAATGCTAAGACATATGATGCAGATGTGGATGAGCAACCAATTCAGGAGATAGGCCATAATCATCAGAATGCCTTTCAAGTAGCTGATTGTGATGCATACGACTCTGATGTTGATGAAGAACCCACTGCACAAACCATTTTCATGGCTAGCATTTCTCCAATGGTCTCTCCTAAAGTCTCCTCATCACCACAAGCTGGTCCATCCAAAGACAAAATCATTTCTGAGGTATTAAAATTATACGATGAAGTTGATGAGCAAAATATACATAACGAAGTACAATCAACTGTAATTATTGAGTCAGATATTGAAAATATGGGTAATAGCAATGTTGTCCCATATGATCAATATGTCAAAAAAAGTGAAAGTGAGATTGTACCAAGTGACGTATCTTATGCAGTCAATGATGACTATGCTTTTGACGAATACACTGCACGTGCCCCTGATGATTCTGTTATTTCTGAACTTAATGCTTATAAAGAACGTGTTGCTATTTATGAACAACGTGCTAAGTTTGAATTAACCATCCGTGAGCTGGAAATGGATGACCAAATGCGTACAACTATTAGAAAAAGTAGGTTTAGAGAAGAAGTATTAAAACAAGAGTTAAACTCCTTACAAGAAAATCTTTCTAAAACTGCTAAGCAAAAACAAGAACTTCAAGAAAATGTTAAAATGCTTAAGCAAGAATTCAGTGCTAAGGAGTCAAAACTTTTGAATGATTTTTCTAATATGAAAACCTTGAAAAACAAGCTTGAAAATAAGTTGTACGTACAAGGAAATACCATTCAGACTGCTCACTTAATCACTAAGCACAGAGTTTTGAGTGATAAGAATAGTACTCCCCTTGTTGAGGAACCAAATCCAAAGGATGTTAAAAAGGCTAGAGCTGCCCATAAGGTATTTTATGATGGCAATGAAATCCTTAAGCCTAGACAGAAACCTAGTTGCGTTGAGTGCACTGAGGAAGATAAGAAATCAGATGAAGTCACTAGGGAAAAGATGAACAAGAAACTAGATGATCCTAAATGTAAAGAGAAGAAAATAAATATTACACCCCATGATTACAAGAAGGAGAATTGGATTTCCTTGAACATGTTTAAGCCTCAGACGTTGTTAACACCCGAACAAGGGTTCTGGAAAAAGGATTTAGATAAGCAAAAAGCAGAGAATCCTGTTGTAACAAACCCCCCCTTTAGGAAAATGCCTTCAGCGACTATGTATCCTCCCAATACACCAATGCATTTAGTTCCTAGGACTATTGCCACTAAAAGCAAGACCTTAATCAGTCAATATGTTATTTTTCAACTATTTGTTGATTTTGAGAAAACTTGTAAGAAAAGGATCACACCCACTGGTATAACTGAAGGGGAAAGGGGTTTTGATCATACGAAAGAATGTTATTTAACTGAAGTCATGCCTTTCTTTAAACAACTAAAAGATCATTTTGAAAGTCTTAAAAAGGGAATGAATTTAGACATTAAAGAAATGGAAAAGGAATTTGATGCAATGATAGTTGAGGTTAGTGACTATGAGCGAGCACTAAAATATAATGAGATTGAGAGGAAGAACTTGCATACATTGAATGAGACTCTTATTACTGAATGTGTTGCTCAAGATGTGTTTTTCACTGCTACAAATTGTTCCATTAATGCTTCTCAATTTCATGAATTATCTGTTGCTCTGAAAGTCTCTCATGATCGTGTCATTGAGCTTGAGAAAACTAACTCTAAATTGCATGAGAAAGTTGAACAGGATGATCATGATAACCTGGTGAAACAGTTTTCTAAATTGGAAGTTGAGCATCTTGCTTTGCAATTAAAATATCAACATCTAAAGGAAAATGTTAAAACCTCAAATATCAATACATCTTCGGATGCTCCTGAGTTTGATGTAGTTTTTGAAATCAACAAACGTGATGAACAGATTCGAGCTCATTGCCACACGATCAAAAGATTGAAAGCCCAAATTTCACAACTGAAAGGTGAAAAGAAGGATGTGACAAGTTCCCATATGCCTCCACCTTTAGATTCTCAAAATTTCCAACTTCAAAACATTATTAATAACTTACAAAAGGAAAATGATTGTTTTAAAGCTGAAATTTCAAAAGTTAATGATCAACACAGAGAGTTATGTGATTCATTTAAAGTTAATCATGATAAACAAATTGAAAAGATAACTTCTTTACTTAACGAGATTGAGAATCTGAAGTGTGAGGTGAAAGGAAAGTTGCCAATCCCCAATTGCAAAAATATTCTGTTCCTAAGGTTTCTGCTTGTGATAAGTATGCTATCGATATGTTATATATTCCCCCGCCCATTAGGAATAATGAACTTGCACATAAAGCATATCTCTCATACCTTAAGGAAAGTTTGAAGGGTCTCCGTGAGATTGTTGAAGATGAAAGATTAGAAAAACCTTTTGATAGTACTATAGCCTATGCCTGCATGGATGCCAGACGATCTCAGGAACTCTTAGAGTATGTAATTGTCACAAGTCTGAAATCTAGCAATAGGCGAGATAAAATAGTTGTGCCTTGTTCTATGCCTAAAGCCAAGCATGTGACCTTTGATATGCCTTGTTCCATGTCGAAATTCAAGCAAGCAACCTTTGATGTGCCTCCTAGAATTTCAGATCCCAGCACTTCTAGACCAGTTGGTCGGTCTATTTGGTATTGTTCATCTGCCATTGGAACCAATTGAAAACCATTTGAAAATCAATCCAGATACTTATGATATATTATCAAAACATTTTGTACCTGAATTGTTTTTGATATTTTTAGAACAAGAGCTCCCCCTCAACATGTGCATCAAGTGTTTGAAATCATTTTGCACACGGAGGCAAGAGAAAGAATTAACTTCTTTGATTACCATTTTCTAAAAAATATCAACATCACTTCCCTAATCAAATCAAGTAGATAAAGCATTTTGGGAAGGATGAGGTTTTCATAAGCTTGCTCCCCCTCAATATGTGCCTTGAGGTTTCCCATCGTTACTTCTACAGATGTTAAGATTGACACTAAAGTTAGCGGGTCAAAACCTAGAAGCAATGCAAAGAGGGATAGGATTACGCAAACTAAAAGTGTTCGTGATAAGGAAGTGAAAGAACACCATAGGGACAAGAAGTTTGATTTGAACAAAAAGAATCGTGTTAGTTCTAGTATTAGCTCTAAGCTTACTGAAATTAATTTGAGGCCTCATGCTGTCTGCAAAACATGTAAAAAATGTTTATTTTCTGGTAATCATGATAAATGTGATGTGTTATTTCTAAGTTCTAAGATTCATAACCCAGTTAAGAAAGTTTGGAGAGCGAAACAGATTAAGCAATCTTGGAAACCTATAGGGAATGTGTTTACAAATGTAGGATTTCAGTGGAAGCCCACAGGTCGAATATTAACGAATGGCAAACCTTACCCCTTAGCTAGATCCACTATGCCTAGAATAGTGCCTGTTAAGGTTTGGATGCCAACTGGTAGAATAATCCCATTAAGCACAAAATGTCATTTGACTAAGTCTGATGCTTCTACTAGTTCAGCTCCTAGAGATAATGCCATTGCATCTAGGGTTTCTGCTGATTCAAAGATTGTTTGTGCTAACCAAAAGGAACCCATCAACACGTGGGGATCCAATTTTTCCAATTCTCTGTCTTCGTCTGTTATCCAAAGCAGGTCGTACAAATCGTCCCTTGGTATTTGGATTCTAGCGGCTCTAAACATATGACTGGGCTCTTAACAATGACGTCTGTTCACATCAGTTCAGGCCTCGTTCTTCAACACTATGGCGTCTGCAGATAACACTTCAGGCCCCGTTCCTCAAAGAAAAGAAAGGTGTACGCTTCAGTGCGCTTTATCTTCAGAAGAAGAGAAATATTCATGTTTATGACCATTCTCATCGACATTCTTCATCAACAAGCTTCATGTTTCTCCCATGCTCACTCAGTCATCAAGTGGATCTACGTTCATTGATGTATATTCTTAGTCACTTGCTAAATCAAAAATGGCAACTTCGGATGCAATTTTTGAGGGGGAGAAGAGTGAATATACTAAATGATGATGGATGTTTGAATAATGGTTATACGACTTAATGTTTGATGACTCTCCTCCAACGCATAATGTTTCACTCACTAAGGATAAATGGGATTTATTGTTTGGGATTCATTGGTTCAAGATATGTTTGATGAGTATTTCCAACCACGAGCGAATGTTGATCATCTAAAAAGTACTTCTCAGACTACTCAAGCAGCACAATCTCCAGTTATTCCTCAAAGCGTTGTTAATGACTATCATTGTAGTTGCACTCATGAATAATGATCCGCTCTTTGGTATTCCTTTGCCAAATCTTCATGGATTATTGTTCATGAATAATGATCCGCTCTTTGGTATTCCTTTGCCAAATCTTCACGGATTATTGTTCCTTCCAATGTGCACTTTGTAAATCAACCAAATGAACATTGAGAATAATGATTACCTCATCCGCTCGAAGTTATTGGTGAATCTTCCAGATCAGTCTCTACATGTATACTGTTAGGAAGAATGCATTGATAATGAGGAATCGTTTGTTCTGGTTCATTCAGTGGGTCAATGTACATCCGATTGTATGTTGTTTTCACGTGTTGGGCATTTGACACAAGTTGATGACTTCGGAATTAATCATTTATCACTTATTTGAGATTGAAGTTGACTTTCAACAAAGGCGTGTTCTTATTTGATAACTTGCTCGGGCTTAAGAATTTAAGTTGAAGACTTGGGTTATCTAGTTGCCAGCAGTCGGGGTGGATGGTTGAAGACCTGGTTAACTATCACTATTAGGAGTTACGTTGTTTTACTCAGTGTCACATGCAGATGACGATGTGGATAATCTCAAGAGGTGTTAATGTCTCATACTTTGTTTGAGTAGTGAGTACTAAGAGATTTGCTTGATGCATAGATTCTCGACACCGTTCTTCCATCCTTAAGTGCAAGCTTAGAACACATGCGGAGAATTCTACTTCAGTTTTAAGTTTGGTATAACGGGTTTTCTTCATCAGTGGTCACTTCAAATTGTCTACGAATGGGTTGATAAAGATAGTCAGAGAGAGTTTCTATAGCAGTTGATTCTCACAAGATTCATTTGAGTTAATTTTTGTTCTTCTCTATTTCAAGAATATTTGGTATGAATAATGTGTTGCTGATTCTGAGGTATCAAAACCAGCAAGGGGGAAGGAGACATACATCTAAACACACAACGAGTACACGTGATGAACCTAATACTTCGTCTCTCTTGACGTAATCCCAGGAAAGACAAATGTCATAACCGTAGAGAAACTCAGTGTTTACTCATAGCCTTTGGTGTGTTATTCCAACTATTTGGGGGAAGGATGTATTATTCCAACCATTTGGGGGGAAGGATATATTATTCTAACTATTTGGGGGAAGGATGTATTATTCCAACCATTTGGGGGGAAGTGGTCTATGGATACTTTTGGTATGTGTTAACTCAGCGTTCAGTTGGAAGAAATGTGAGAAGAATATTTAGAGCGTGAGATGATATTGCTTATCGACATCTTCGATATGGTTATGATAAAGTGCTTCTGGTTATTTCTTCATGTACACTATGTAATGATGATTTCGATGAGATCGCAACCATCAGGGGAGAGATTTGTGTACATCAGGGACGCACAACATGTTCACATGATCGAGCTTATTCAGTTATTCCGGAGTTGATATCCACAGAGATGATCAGTGATTCAACATGTTACTTGGATGTCATAGTATTCACTCTGGTTGGGTACATGTGTACACTATGGGCTGATTGGTTATATGTAAGATAACTAGAATGCATTTGGTGAATTGAAGATGTTGACATAATTGTTCTCCCATACAGACGACTGCACAAATCCGCAGAATGATGATTACATCGGGGATGCACAACAAGTTCATGTGATCGGGCTTAATCATGTATCCCGAGTTTGATAACTGCAGAAAGGATCACTGGTTCAACTTGTTACTTCGGTGTTTTCATGTTTCTTTGGGTTGTTGAGCTTCATTCAATGAGACTGTTTTTCTTCCCACTCTACTTCTTGGGGGAAATGGTCTTAATTCGAAGATTGTTGGTTTTGGGGGAAGCTACCAAAGATTCTCATTTAGAAGGCTCATGTTCAGACGAAGATTTTCTTAGAAGCCTCGAATGCTTTAGTGGTTAAAGTTTAAGAGATGTTGATTTCTTTCTTCTACAACGTGCTGAATGATATCCTTATCTCGGTACTCATTTCATCATCCTCTTAAACTAATTTATCTTCTTGTGTATATTTTTTCAAAAAGCAAAATACAAAATTATAAAACCAACAAAAAGCAAATAGAAAAATATAAAACTTTCAAAAATCCATAAAAATTTGAAAAATCTTGAAAAAAATTTCAAAAAATATTGTCTTTTTGTCATGTTTTTCTCGATTCGAAAATATCTACGATCTTTGTGCTGTCATTCAAAGAATGACACGGGACTTTAGATATTGTTCGAATTTTCCAAAAAAAAAAAAAAAAAAAAAAAAATTCAAAAAAAAAAAAATATTTTTGAGAGAAAGAGAAACAATGGTTTATTGTCATTTCAGACAGTAACCCGCTTTTCAAAGACAGAACAGAGCCATACTTTTTCGTGGTTTTCAAATTTCTTGCTCTGATTCTTTAAACTAATCCTTACTATCTAATGAAAACTAGTTGTTTTGAAAAATAACACGAACTCTATTTTTGATAATCATCTGGACTTAAAAAATTTGTCAAAATATCTATCTCTCAATCAACAACTTATGTCATTGATTGAGGGGGAGAATGATTTCAATTAAATCAAAAAGTTATTTGTCATACAATTGTTTTCAAAAGATAATCATGCATGTTTATTCAATGGAGTTTAAAGTCTTAAAATCTGATCCTTATCAGATAAAACGCTTTCATAATCAAGTCACAATTCTCCTTGAAACATTTCAAAATCAATTTAAATCTACAGAGATCACAAATATCAAATGATTTGATAATTGTGATCGGGGGAGAATTTGTGATTTAAATTTGATTTAATCTGATAATTCGGTAAATGGTCTTATAAGGATGTACAAGCTCTCCTTCCCACATGTGCCAAACGATTTCAAATTTTCCATGCACATGTTGAGGGGGATCATCTATCTTAAACCACAAAGATCTGAAACGTGATCAATTTATTTCAATGTGCAGGTTCCCTCTTGTATGTGCAAAACTCTTTCAAACCTCAAGGCACATATTGAGGGGGAGCAAGCTTATGAAAACCTCATCCTTCCCAAAATGCTTTATCTACTTGATTTGATTAGGGAAGTGATGTTGATATTTTTTAGAAAATGGTAATCAAAGAAGTTAATTCTTTCTCTTGCCTCTGTGTGCAAAACGATTTCAAACACTTGATGCACATGTTGAGGGAGAGCTCTTGTTCTAAAAATATCAAAAACAATTCAGGTACAAAATGCTTTGATAATATATCCCAAGTATCTGGATTGATTTTCAAATGGTTTTCAATTGGTTCCAATGGCAGATGAACAATACCAAATAGACCGACCAACTTTACTTTATGTATGGTGATATAAGGATGATAAGGTTAGGTATTTGTTCCCATGATCCGCCAGAACCGGAGGGATCTACCCAAGGACAATCCACTAGATAGTGTAGAAGTCCTTAGGTATATTGAAAAAAAGGAGAAAAATGAGATATGGGAAGAGTGCGGACTGAGACTGAGCTAGTACTGGAATAAACCCAACAAGGTTCTAGCTATGAAGTCTCGGTAAGCACTGAAGGGGTTGAAGAATGAAAAAGAATTGAATGAGAAAAGGGTGAAAACAAATAGCCCTCCAATTATTCAACCTTAGGGCAGATACCGGGTTCAATTCATATGCTACTGGTGGTTACCAAGGTAACATCGGTATTGAAGACAAGACGTCATGGACCCAGTGACGCACTGCACTTCAACTTCCCAAACCACTCAATTTCCTTTTAAAAGGGCTTGTTTCATTCTCACGGGGAACCGACATTATCTATCGACTTTCTCTTAGAGATTGTTGATATTGAAAAAGGAGACCCTCTCCCTAGTCTCCGATATAGGATCCAAATATGCACAAATTGAGTCTAGAGCCACGAGATCATCAATAAATCTCATTAGGACACTTTCAATGAAGACTCCCTGTTTCACACAATGTGGAAAGAGAGATTATATCTTGAGTCCTACACATTATCCTTGTGGTATTGCCAGAACATCCGAGTGATATGCTAACATGTTCACAATGAAGATGGAAAGCCTTCTGGAGCCAACATCAAACAAGCTCCTGGTAGGTGGCATGTGAGATCTATTCTATAGATCAACCATGTGACAACTGAACATAAATAATGGGGCGATTCAATCTTTTGAATCAATACTGGTTCAGGTTATGGATTGACGGATACCTTTGAAAAACCGGTCTTTGTGCTTAAAACTCTTTTCTTTAGCACTTCGACCGTGTACGAATATTTCAAATCAAAAGGTGTTTATGATTGATAATTGATTTTCATTAAAACCTTCGTTGTATTGCAAAAACAATTTCTATTGTGCGATACACTATTGTTTTTCAAATCTCTTTTCATCAATCAGTGAATCTCTATTCGCTGGTTTTCTCACTCCGTGTTATCTTCTATGAGACGTTCCGGTTTGAGAACAGCTAGAGCAGCTGCGAAACCCTGTCAAGGAAATTCTTCGGAATTATTCCTGATCACAGGCAGTACTTGTACTGATCAACGGGGAAGCTTGGGCCGTGTACCTCAATTCAACGAAAGTGATCAAAGACACTTTCGTGCGCTTTATTGCTACAATGTTTTATGCAGGTACGCCCTACGTTTGCAGCTGATCAGAATGATGCGGTCAATCCATAGCCGCATGCTCACTCAACACATTCATCTATTAAGAAATCATGATTAGTGCATCAATGACTCTGATATCTTCACTCCATGCTTCTGCTACGCTGCTGCTAATATCATGAATCAACGAAAGCTTCCGCTACTCTGATGAGAATATATCATGATCCAGAATGTGAGCATGTAGGTCCAAAAGTCACAACATCACATAATACCAACACCACAATGGATATCTCAGAGATTTCTTGTCAGCTGATGATCTCAAAAGCTGGCTCAAAATTATTATCACGTGGATCAGTTAAAAGACCTCCACTTGGATTAACCAAACATGCAATGAGAAGAATCGATGACTACGAGCTTCGAAGCAAAGTACTACAGCAAGAATGCAAGAACAATTTTTAATGTAATATCTGTTTGTATTCAATGTAATTTTAGTATATGTTTGAGGTGACCTCCCTTAGAGGGAGATTGTTAGGATTTAGTAAATCCAGTTATTAAAGAGTCGGTCACCTCAAGTATATGTAATCATTAGAAAGCTCGTAGTCGTAGATTATTATAAGTTAAGCAGTATTTAGTTTAAGTAACACCGTGGAGGACGGACGGGTCTTTACCCACTGTATGCCTGATCCACAGCCCGATAGGTGGCGATTTATGTAAAGACTATAAATACTCTCTACCTTCCAAGGTAGAGAGTTGGAGCTCATAATAAGACTTTTCTTTCTCTCACTAAAGTTCCCTAAACCTCTAACTTTCTGTCTCTAGAACTCTTTGTATGCCTATTTGTTCTTATGGTTTAGTGTGTTCATGAAATCCAATATGTTACAAAAGTGGTTCTATTCCTCTTCTTTCCATCCCGCGTATTTATAGTTGCAATTTTACTGTTTCTGCATGCGTCAGCATTAATTTCCATTTATTGCTTTGTAGGTAGGCGCGTGCCTAGGCTCATAGCCTGAGTGCTTATTGTTTCTGCTCGATTTGACGCAACATTTCTTGGGAAGGAACGCGAATCTGTACTGGCAGATTCTCCCTTCTTTTTGAGCATTTGGATAAGGTTTATCCGTTTGTTCCCATCCCTGCTTCGCTTTCCAGTCCGGGACGGGATCCTCCCCCCCCCTCTTGGCCATGACAGTATTTCTACCGGTTTATAATTCTTTCCGTTCGTAGTGCGGCATCATGTGTTTTTCCATCTGGCTCCTTTGGCTCGCTGCTTCCTGCGAAACTGCGTCCGCCTGGTCTTTCCACAGTTTAATCATTTTTAATTTTCAATGCATCTTTGTATTGTTTGTGTTCTCTCCCTGAGTCCTTCTATTCTAGGTACGTAAGGTTGTAATCCTTATTTAGTCTGCCAGTATCATCCTGGCATATGCCCATTTCATCGGCGCTTTTGCATCTTTCCTCTCTGTTTTCTCAAATACAGGCACTCTTTTGTGATATGTTTTGCTTCCCCATGAAATTCCCAGAGTTTCCTTTAAGTTTCTTTCTCGATTGACCCATTTGTAGAAGGGTTTGCGTATTTCACTTTCTTTTGTATCATCATTTCCTCGGAAGATTTTCGTGGTTTGCGGAAACCTTGTTGCTTTTCTCTTCGTTCCATTGGTTGCTGCATCCATAACCTTTTTCCTTCACGATTTTCTACGGCTACTTCTCCTTTTAGGAAGGAAAAAGTTATATCCATCGCCTCATTTATTGACCTCGGAACTCTGTCGCGTAACCGCTTAACCAATTCCGGATTGGTGATCGCATGCAGGAAGCCTGAGACTTTCATGCTTTCCGGGTCTCCCTTTATGCCCCTTGTTTCTTCTTTGAATCTCCGTACAAAGTCTTCCGTTAGCTCTCCATCCTTTTGCTTGATGCGATGAATTTCCATAGGGTCCTTGGTACATTTCTTTTGTTGCCGGAAGTTGGCCATGAAATTTTCTTTTAGCTTGTCATAGCTATCTATTGATTCAGGCGGAAGGCCCCCAAACCAGACCCTAGCGGATCCGGTGAGTGTGGAGTTGAACATGTGACAACATGTTGGCATGGCCCATCGTTCCATATTTGCGGCTGCTTGGAAGATTTTTAGGTGATCTTCAGGGTCTCCGCTTCCATCGTATATCTTCCTGTTGGTTGGCATCCGCGTTTTCACGGGCATTTCGAAGTAGCGGATACGCGGGGTGAACGGATCAGTTTCTTCGCAGACCCAGGGTCTGGCTAGGTCATAGCCGTAATCATTTGGTTTCCGCTTTTTGACCTCGGGTCCTAGGCCTTTACTTCCGTGAGATTCATCGTCCGAATGGTTATTCGCCTTCCGCGACCGAGTTTTTTCGGTTTCCCGACTCCTCACTTCTGACCCTGTCGGCCACGGTTAAGGACCCTTATGGTTGCTCCTCTCTTTCTTTCCGGTATCGTCGAGTACTTGTTGCTTGCGTTTTTTGGGGCAAATGGAAACACTTCCTTTCCTATCTCCGAGTCAGTGGAACACACTTTGGCGCAATCTTTTGAACACCGTCTCCCTCACAGCCTCCTTTCTTTTGGGTGACCTGGATCGGGTATGACCTTGGCTGCCGTCATTTCGCGTGTTCCTCCGTTTTGCTTTCTCAAGTTGTTTCCGCAGGTCTTGACTTGACGTTTTCGCTCTGTGGTGATGTTGGGTTTCATGATGATCCTTCCGGATTTATGCTATCCTGGATCTTTCACCACGCTTTTGAGCTTTCTCCATCACAATAGGCCAGATCTTGTCGAAATGCTTATCACAATACCTCCGGAGGGCTGCGTCGGATACAGGTCCCTCCGGGTCCGTCGAGGCCATTTGATCTCCTCTTTCTACCGTACTCCGCAATGTGGACACGAAAGCAGGAGTTGGTCAGAATCTCACGCTCATGGTGAGTATTTTCTGGAACGCAGTTGTGTACCGGTCCCACGGATGGCGCCAACTTGTTAGTACAATTTGTGCGATGGGTTATGGTTAGTTTGGACGTAGCTTGCTGGACTAGGCCACCAAGCCTTTGGTGGATTGATCTTGTACTAATTCAAGTAATTTGGATGAGATCCCTGCACAAGAAAGGTAAACCGTTAGTCTTACCGTGTGGACGGACCCCACGATTAGACTCCGGCGTGAGAGTAAGTATGCATTCTTGAGAGGGAAAGTAGTAGTATGTGTGTAATTATGAGAGAGAAAGTTGTTCTACCTTGTATGGGGATTAGAGCCCTTTTTATAGGCGAGGTTTGCCATTGGGGCTCCCTAGATTATCGCATATAGTGGTTAGTTGCCGGAGTCGGACCCTTGGCGGACAAGGGTTTCGTGTTATTCACGGATGCGGACGCGAGAGGCCTAACGGTTGGAGGTTCAGCCCGTTAAGCATCTTGTGCACATTCCAAGGCCTAGGCCGTAGCCAACTTAGTCATTGGGCTTACTGTTGGCCCAGGGACTGTGGTTATTGGACCTGTTATACATACTATACGTCATCACATTTCGTGAGGTGTTCGGCTTTGTTTTATTCTAGCATAAGGGATTTGTAAACTTATATCTTCAAGGTGATGGGAGATATCTTTTTAGGAATCTATCTAATAAGGTCTACCTGAGGGCAAGTATAGTTCAAGTGGGGGATATTTGATAACATCAAATTATCCTGAATATTAAGTGTCAATTTCCCCCGATAATGCTTATAATTTATATCATTTATATGGATTCACGCTTGTTTTCCATTATATTTCCCTTTCAGGTAAATTACGAGCATTGTAGCTAAAGAGACGCGGATTTGGAGAGTTTATTGAAGATTTATCATAGTATGCTCACTTTGAAGAAGTTACGGCGTAACTCCTCTCTCACATTACGCCGTAACTAAAGCATGGCTCAGAAAACCAACTTAACAGAAGATTACGGCGTAACTCTATCCAAGATTACGACGTAACCATATTAGGTCAAATGAGGTTCCGCGCCGCTACTAATTACGCCGTAACTCATGCAACAACTACGGCGTAACCAAGATTTATTGAAGATACGGCGTAACTCCTTCCAGAGGTTACGCCGTAACCAGCATTATTAGTGCAAAATATGAAGAATTGTATGTTACGGCGTAACTCTTTTAATAGTTACGCCGTAACCAGATCTGGCCTATAAATACCCCACGATTTCCAGCATTTCAAATCATCCCATTTCATACACAACATTTAGAGAACGTGAGAAGAAGTCGAAGGCAGATCTAGAGGAGCATACGGAGCTATCTCCAAGGGAGAAATCACTCCCCTATGATAAGCATTAGCTTTTTATCTTTTCTTTTCTTTCAATTCATGTATTTCGTAACATTAAACATTGAATTGATTGATATAGTTAATATGAGCGGCTAAGCACCTCTTGGTTCTGGCCTAGTTATGATTCCTTAATAGTTTTGTTTGCGTTTACATTACTTCCGTATAATTATTTATAAGTGTATGCATGCATAGTTTATTGGTAGCTACCCTTGTTTCGATAGTTTTGAATGGCGGTAGAGGCTAGTTGCTTAGGAGATATGACCAACTGACCCTAAGTGAGTAGACTGAGACGGGAAGGGTAAGATATGACCAGCTGACGAACCTTTCTACTTGTGCGATTTGACCAATTGATCACCTACCGTTTGGATGAACTTAAGAAGTAAGGGGTTAGTGTTTAAGTTGCTAGCGCCCGGGCACTCACTATTATGAATCTAGCATGTAGCGGTACTTAATGACTTGGCTTAGGGGACCAGGAACAACTGTACTTATGAGGGGACACACGACTTCTCCAGTGGGACCCTTTGCTGATAGGTTAGGACGAACTGACCAAATGCTGTCCTATCGACTTTGACCTCACCTGAAGTAATTGAAAGTAATTAGATGTAAACACTACTAATTAGGATAAGTAACTAGGTTAGCACCTCTCTCCTCTATTGATCACAACATTTGCCTTTATCTGCTTTAGTAGTTAATTAGTTAAATCAACCTCATAGTCATATTAAAATCTGTGACACCTAGACTTAGTATAAATCCACACACATAGCTCTTGGGACGACCTCGATTTTACCAATTACTACACTACACACAACCGGGTACATTGTCCGTTAGTACATTAGGGTAGACCGTAGGTATAACGAGTAATTATAAATATTAAAACCTGGTCAGTAAAACCTGCATTAAGTTTTTGGCGCCACTGTCGGGGAGTTATATTAGGATTTCTATTAAGTCTTTCATTTTTGTTAAAATTTTCTCAAATTCTCACGATCACTTTTCAAGTTTCAGGTACCATGGAAGTTGTTAACATTGATGACCTCACTCTTTATGAATATTTTCCGTTGAAATGAGAAGAACAAGGGCCGGGGATCGTAAGACCGGCAATTGGAGCTGATGTCCGTTTCGAGATTAAAGACCAATTTATGAGGGAGCTTCGTGCTAACCCTTTTTCAGGAAACAGAGACGAAGATGCGTATGAGCACGTTGAAAATGTCTTGTACATCGCAAGCCTTTTCAACTTTCCGGGTGTGTCTCATGACGCTGTTATGCTAAGGGTGTTCCCCATGACTCTTACTGGGGCTGCCAGAAGATGGATCGAAAGATTGCCCGCCGGGGAATTGATACATGGGCTCTCCTAAAGAAGCACTTCATCCAGAGGTATTGTCCTCCGTCGAAGATATCTAACCAGCTCTTGGAGATCCATAATTTCAAGCAAAAAGACGATGAAACGTTGTATCAAGCCTGGGATAGATACAACGATCTCCTCTACAAGTGTCCTGCACATGATCTGAACAACCATCAAAAGGTCAACATCTTCTACAAAGGAATCAACGTAACTACAAGGCAGATGCTGGACTATCAAGGACCAATTCCGAGCATGAATCTTACTCTAGCAATTGAAGCCATCCAAAAAATGGCTGATCATGCCCAAAAATGGCACGATGGAGGAAGGTACCTTACTTCTAAGTTAAATCTTACGCCTTTACGCCTAAGTTAAATCTTAAGCCTAAGGTACCTTACTTCTAAGAGTTTAGTTTACGCCTAAGCTTACGTTTAACCTAAAGTTTACATGTAAGACGGAGTTTACGCATAAGCTTCAGTTTACGCTTAAAGGGAGTTTTACGCTTAACTTAACAGTTTACGCCTAAGATTATTGTTTACACCTAAAAGTACTTCTTCAACAAACAACAACAAGTTTCATTCGACTACAAAGATCCATCATCTACAAAAGTTTCAAAGATGTCTCAACCACCATACTCCAACTACTTTCCTCATGAATATCCTCAACAACAACAACAACAACTACAACTATATCCTCAACAACAAGTTGAAAATTACTTTCCTCCTCACATTGCACAACCACTTCCACCACAACAATTCCTTCAGCAATACCCACAGCAACATCAGTATGCTAACTACTTTCAGTATCAGTTTCCACATAAGTATGCTATGAATGTAACAACGCAAAAGGAACCCACTTGGTTTGCAAAGATGTGTGAAGCTATAAGTAGCCAACAATCCAATCATGAAGCTGGATCCCTTGATAGACCTCCAATGCTCACTCCCGGAAACTATGATCAATGGGTGATGCGGTTCTTTAGGTTATGTGATCTCAAGAAACCACATGGTAAGTTTTTGAAGAAGGTCATCCTTGAAGGTCCTTTTCAAATGCCTACTACAACAGTACCCGGAGATCCAAATGCTACTCCACCAAGAGATGATGTTACTTCCAATCTCTGAATGGATCAACTCACTGCTGAACAACTACTTCATTTTGAAGCTGATGAACTTGCAATGCAATATATCCTTTTGGGTTTAACCAATCCGATTCTTCGCAATGTGGGATCACATTCATCTTCTAATGGAAGGCACAAAACTCAATCAAGAAGACATGGAATCAAAACTTTACTTATCATATGAGAACTTCATGATTGAACCAAGGGAATCATTAGAGTCATACTATCATCGGTTTACAGACATCATCAATGACTTGGACAGACACAACATCATTATGCCAAGAATTGCAATCAACACAAAGTTCCTAAGTTGTCTTGGTCCTGATTGGGAATAGTATGTTACATTCATCCGTCAAGCTAAAGATCTTCACAAATCAAAAATACGGGTTGTTGTATGACTACTTGAAGCACCATCAAAAAGAAGTAGACAAAGATAGAGCTCTCCGTGGAGTCACTGCACCTTTACCAAATGCTAATGCTCTTGCTTTGTTTACTCTAGCTTGGTATCCACAATTTCCACTGCTCCCTACTGTCTTTACTAATCCACCACAATCAGCCCAGATTACACCATATGATCCATCAAAATAATCACAAGAAACTCAACTGGTCCCTTACAACAGCAACACTGATTCAACACTCTACAGTGAGACACCGAATGAGGATGCAGAAGCTTTCGATACATTGAATCAAGGATTTTCGTTAATTGCTCGAGCCTTCGGGAGATTTGCTAACAAATCCAACAACCGTATTCGTACCTCATCTAACACAAGGAATCAAGCAGTTGTTAACAATGGAAGGGTTGAGGTTCAGAACTGAGGAAATGGTCGTCGGATGGGTAGTGGTCAAGGATTTAATGCTACTGGAAGGAATAACATGGGTGCTCCACAGCAACGGGTTCAAATTGTTGATCATGGAAATGTTCAGAATGGGAATAATGGTCTCCGATGCTACAACTGCAATGAAAAAGGTCATTTGGCGAATGCTTGCCCAAAGCCGAGAACAAGAGGCAGAGCTTATCACAAGGAGGCTTTACTCTTGGCTCTCAAAGATGAAGTTGGTGGAACACTTACCAACAAGGAACATAGCTTCATGGCTAATGCAGATTTTGATGATGACATGGAGGACTTGCAAGCTAACGCAACTGTAATGTTGATGGCCAACATGCAAGAGCTCTACATGAGTGACACAGGCCTAGTGTATGACACTGATGGCTTGTCTCAGGTACCGGATCCTAACATATGTCTTATACATGATCTGATATCTCCACCTGCATCTGCATCCGACGAGGAATAGAGTATTCAACATGAGCCATCTACATCTCATCACGAAGAAAATCAAATGGATCTCGTAGTTACATTTGACGATCAAGATGACCTTACGGTTACCGTTGATGATCAAGTTGACCCCGTGATTACATTTGAGGATCTAAATGATGAATATGTTGAGACTCAAGTTGAACAAAATGAACCTTTATCTAATCTAGATTCAGAGCTCATGACCTTATTTTGACCACCCAATCTCAATTGGAGAAGTGCAATGAGATTAATAATAATCTTCGTGAAAAAGTGGCACTATTGACTAAGGATATTGAATGCTATAAGGTACAACTCAAAAATTTTGAAACTAAAGAGAAACGCGAATATAGTTTTGAAGTCACTTTTCCAAAGTCATACCAAAACGAACAATCTTTAGAAAAACAGATACATGATCTAGTTGTTTCCAAGAATGAATTGCTTTCTCAAATAGAACAACAAAAATTTTAACATAAACAACAAGTTAACACTCTCACTTCGGAAACTCAAAAAGCCAAGTCTGAATTGTTATAGTGTCAAAAAGAGTTATCTGAATACAAACAAACTTCAAGGAAACGAATAGATCTCTATCTTGATGAAATTGTCAATTTGCAATACAAAATCAAAGAGTTTCAAAATGTTGTCTATAAACATGGTGAGTCAATCACAACGATTCAAAATTTCACATTTAAACCAAATCCAGATGAATATGGACCAAATATTGCTAATAACAAACCACGTTTTTTCAATAGAGCATTCAATGCACATCCAAAGTTGTATAGTGTCAAACATATGCTTGATGAATCTGTTGTGTGTATCGTTGAACCAAACTCTTCGAGAATACTATGAGAAAGTGGGAATTGAGCATCAGACATCAATTGCACGGACACCAGAACAAAATGGAGTTGTCAAAAGACGAAACCGTACGTTAGTGGAACCTGCAAGAACGATGTTGATAAATGCAAAACTTCCAGATTACTTATGGGCAAAAGTCGTGTCAACTGCATGCTACACTCAGAACTGTTCTATGATAACCAAACGCGACAACAAAACACCTTATGAGCTTATCCATAACAGAAAACCGAACCTCAAACACTTTCATGTATTTGGTGCTCTCTGTTATCCAAGTAATGATCGTGATGACTTTGGAAAGCTCAAGGCCAAAGCTGACATTGGAGTCTTCGTTGGATACTGTGAAAACTCAAAGGGATACCAGACCTGGAATCGTCGTACAAAGGAAATTATGGAAACCATCCATGCTAATTTTGATGAGCTCACAGAAATGGCTTCTGAGCAAAACAGCTTGGAACCCGGACATAACCGTCCAACTTCCCTCAATCATCAGCTGATCAAACCTTTCAACTTACTCGTCGTCAGTTGGAAACGTTGTTTGCTCCATTGTTTAGTGAAGATTTTGATCAACGTGCTCTAGATGTATCAAATGTTTCCGCTGCTCAACCTGATAATAATCTAATACCTGATACACCTGAAACAACAACAACTGTTGCTGATGCACCCCCGATTGAATCTCCAACAACAGCCGAACAAACCGCTTCCAATAATAATGACCCAGCTGATGATATTCTTAACCAAGATGTACCTGCACCAGTGGATTATGATGAAAATACGTTCTTTAACCCTTTCGCTACTGAAACGGCAAATCAAGATGTTGCTGAATCTTCTACCAGCCATCTGAATCCACCAAATCTGCATAATTTATACCAACATCAACCTTCCACACACCAATGGACTAAAGACCATCCTCTTGTTAATATAATTTGCAACCCAAACCAACCAGTCGTAACAAGACAACGCCTTCAGACTGACGGAGAACATTGCATTTATGCACTCATTGTCAGTCAAACTGAACCCAAAAAACATTAAAGATGCAACGACTCACGACAACTTGATTGAATCCATGCAAGAAGAGCTGAACCAGTTTAAACATTTAGAAGTATAGGAATTGGTTGAAAGATCGAAAGGGGTCTACGTCATTGGTCTCAAATGGATTTGGAAGAATAAGTTAGATGCTGAAGGTACGATTATCCGAAACAAGTCACGTCTGGTGGCTAAGGGTTATAGACAGGAAGAGGGTATTGACTTCGAAGAATCATTCACACCGGTTGCTAGACTTGAGGCTGTACGGATTTTTCTGGCATTCGCGGCTCACTTGAACATCTCCGTCTACCAAATGGATGTCAAAACGGCTTTTCTAAATGGTCAACTAAAGGAGACTGTGTATGTTAGCCAGCCAGAAGGATTCGTTGATCCAGAGTTCCCTAATCACGTCTACAAACTGAACAAGGCTCTCTACGGTCTCAAACAAGCCCCTCGGACGTGGTATGATAAGTTGTCATCCTTTCTCCTTGCTAATCATTTTATCAAAGGATCGGTCGACCCAACACTGTTTATTCAATATTATGGGGCACACATTTTAATTGTTCAAATTAATGTGGATGATATTATTTTTGGTTCTACCCATAAAAAGTACTCAAACGCTTTTTCAAATCTAATGAAAACAAATTTTGAAATGTCAATGATGGGTGAAATTCCGTTTTCTTAGGACTACAAGTTCATCAATCACCCCGTCGTATTTTCTTAAGTTAGTCCAAATATGCTCTTGGAATATTGAATAAACATGGAATGCAAAGTTGTGACACCTATGCTACACCAATGGCACATACCAACAAACTGTATGCTGATTTACATGGGAAATTGGTTGACCCTACCAAAGACCGAAGTATTATTGGGTCTCTCATGTATCTAACAACCAGTAGACCCGACATAGTATTTTCTGTTTATCTTTGCTCCCGTTATCAGTCAAGACCAACTGAAAGACACCTCTCTGAGGCTAAAAGAATCCTTCGATACGTCAAGGGAACCATTAACTTGGGGATCTGGTATCTGAAGGATTCTGGTTTTGAACTAATAGCTTTTTCAGACGCTGACCACGCAGGATGCTTAGTATCACGGAAAAGTACTTCAGGAGGTTTACAATTCCTTGGTGATAAATTGGTGTCATGGCAATCGAAGAAACAGGATTGTACATCGCTGTCATCAACTAAAGTTGAATATGTAGCCATGTCTGCGTGTTGTGCTCAAGTCATTTGGATGACAACACAACTCAAAGATTATGGTTATGTATTTGACAGAATCCCGGTGTACTGCGACAACAGAAGTGTTATTGCGATCTCGTGGAACACTGTTCAACACTCAAAGTCAAAGCACATTGATCTTCGATATCATTTCATCAAAGAGCATGTAGAAAAGGGTACAGTTGAATTATACTTTGTAGGTACAGAATACCAATTGACGGATCTTCTCACTAAAGCCTTGCCTCCCGCAAGATTTACTGACTTGATTCACCGAATTGGAATGAGGTGTTTGACTCCAGAAGAACTGGACGAACTTTTAAAACACACTTGAAAAGTCTAACACCAAAACCTATTTGGTAAATATTTTTCAAAAACAAAATACAAAAATATAAAATCTTATAAAAACCAAAAACATTTTTCATTTAAAAATTATTTGAAAAACAAACATTGCAAGTGCAAAACTTCCATCAACACCGTGTTCTATCAAACATTTCACCATTTTTCCTGAACAAGTGTTTAGGGGGAGAAAGTAAATATTTTTCAGTTTCATAAAACCTTGTACTTGCATGTTACCAAAAATACGTTGTTTTCTATTAAATGGTGGATAATTTTCTTGATATATACCCTCCTCGGACTCAAATGTTTACAAAATTAATTATTTCAAAAGTCGAGGGGGAGTATCGTTAAGGTACTTTCCTAAAAAGTGTTTTGTCTAACCAAAACGGGAGTTAATGGGTCTTGGTTAAAAATGTTTGAGGTTGAGGGACTGAATTTGTCAATTTAGAAAAATAATTTTTAACAAAAAAACCCCAACTAACTCATTCAATGCTCTTACTCTCAGCATTTACTTTTAAAACCTACCAAGATCCAATGACCCAAAATCAATCTTCAAATCTGTTCATCCAAATCAAAATCTGTAAGTGGTACAATGTTTTGATCATGTTTTTAAACAAAGGTTTTGAAAATCATTTCAATCCAACGGTTAAAACGTGAAAATTTTGATTTTGAATGATTTGTTTATGCGTACGATTGGATGATTATGCCTAAGGGTGTGATAAGGATTTAAAACGTACACTTTTAAGGGGTCATTTAAGCCCTTAATCGACCAATTTTATATCCGTTACTGCTTAATTTCGTTCCTTTTCACTTTTTAGGTCTCTTGGAAGCAAAATGCTAGAATGATGCACATTTGGACGAAAATGAGCGAATACATGAAGAAAATGGCAAAGTCAAGATCGAAGCCACTCAAGCTGCTCAAACTGAACCTGATGGCGTCCCAATCAAAGGGCGATGCCGTCCCTATATAGAGACTTGATCAAAACATGCACCAGACGGCTCAGTGGAATTTTTGTTCGTATAACCTAACGGCGTCAGGCTTTGAAGAAGAAGGGCGTCACTCAGACTTTTCATCTCAGATGACCCAAATCCAGAACCAAGGCGACGTCCTAACTGAAGACTGATAGCGTCACAACTCTAAGGTGACGCCGTCCCATCAATGACTTGGCCAAGACGAAACCCTAATGACGGCGAGCTGACGGCGTCCCATCTGAAAGGTGACGCCTTCGCAAGTGTAAATCTATATATAGAATTCGATTTTTCTACATTTAAAGAGGTAGACTTTTGGAGAAAAAACCCTAAACGTTTGTAGTCCGATTTGGACAGTATCTTAGGGTCCCAAACCCTATTTTACACATCAAGATAAATGTTTTAATCCAAAGTATCATTATGTCTTCAATTGATTGTGTGTATGCTTGCTTGTTTATCATGTCTAGCTAAATTTCTTGTGTGTTTGCTTAGATATATGAAACCTAGTTATTGATTATTATTAGGTTGTTTATTATCTTAATTGTAATTGGCTTAGGAGTGCAACTAGGCATCATTCTTTGTGTTTAATGCTTGAATATTCTTTGTGAACGTGAGGCTTATGAATGAAATAGTTTAAGGACTTGCGGATTTCGTAGGCTAAACCCGAAGGATAACCTCATAGAACTATGGCATATGCACGCCCTACGACCTTAGGAATACAACGCGTTAAGATAAGGTATGACAATTCAACCGACCAATAAAAGATAACTAGGGAGTAATAGTATCTAGGTAAACACATTTTTAATCATCATACGAGCACACATCAAATAGACATAGCTACCCGTAGTAATAGATAATTAGATAGTAGAAATAATCGGTAGAAATACCACCCCCCAAACCAATTGCCCCAAGATATTTACCTTAGCTTTCTAAAAAACCAATAAAAGATAAAAAAAAAGAATCATCCTCAACCCCCACCTTATTCTTGCTAGCATTCCTCTTCCTCTAGAGAACGATATCAATCCCCGAGGCTTACCCAATACTACACTACAACGATTAGGTTCACTGCCTAGGTGGTTGAAAAACTTTCTCAAAGAAAAGGAAGTTTCTTTGACCCCGAACGCGCTTCGTACTGGCATCAAGTTTTTGGCGCCGCTGCTGGGGAATAGAATGGCTAGTTTGATTTTTATCTCGTTTAGGTTCCCTTGCTTGATTCCTATCAAGTAAGATTTTTTCTCATTTTTAGCTTCCTTGTAGTCTATCCCCCTTCTTCGTGACTTTGATCGTAACCCCATCACTTTTCATCATGGAAGGTGATGATCCACCAAACAAAAATTCCACACCAAATAAACCACTTCCACTCAAACCACAACCTATTGATCAACATCCTTCTAACCATCGTCGCAACAGAAATATTAGTAGAAACAATGAGCTTCAAGAATTGCGTGGGGTATTTGAGAGTACAATTAGGGACGCTGTTGAAAAAGCGGTTAGCGCCTCGATTGTTGGCTCCATGATTAGCAATGTGAATGAGGAAAATAGTGCCTATTTCAATCGTTACCCCACTAAGGAAGAAGTTGCTTACCACCAATACATAATCGACAATCCTCGATCACCCATCATTAGAATATGCCCAAAGATGAGGAGAGGAAATCCCTGGAACATCAAGATCCATTGTATGATTGGATATAGGAATGTCAAGCACGCTTACATAGATACGGACTCCCCCACCAATGTGATGTCATCACATGTTTACAATGAAATAATCAATAAGCGACTTCAGATTAGGAGGGACCCTAAGTATCCCGGTGGGGTTTGCAATTTTGTGGGAAGAGTCAAGGATGTACACGTCTTCGTAGGAAACTTCACCTACTTAGTTTATTTTATGGTCCTAGAAGATATAGGATGTGTCATCGACTATAGCTTGTCCCAAGTTGTGTTAGGAAAACCATTTGTTGAAAAATCTAAGTTAAGCTATAACAAGTCCGAAGGAACGGTTAGATTTTCGAAAGGGGACGATGAAATTACTTATAGGATGCCTTGGAAGATGAACGGTTATGGCCCTCTATCCCTCTATGAACGAGATAACATTAGAGCTTTTGAGGAAAAGAGCGAAGAAGATGTTGAAAAAGGCTTGAACTTTTTATGGGAGAAAAGGAGGCTCTACTATAGGGATAGCTTGACCCCTAGGACCTAGGTATAGAGTAGATGAGAATTTTGTCAATATGATAGAGTTTTCATTAAGGATGAAAAACGAGACGACGTAGGAGCACGACTTCGAGTCTAGCTATAAGACTCATAAATAAAGAAAAGCGGTTCGTAGGAGGCAACCCATGCTTAATTGTTTGCTTGTTTGTGTGTCGTATATCATTTTCATTGTTGTTTATTCTCATGTTTGATTTTGTGAAAATGCTTTATTTTGTCTTTAACCTCGTCTTAATTACATATAAAGGTATTTTACAAAAAAGATAAGTGTAGGGAAGATTACATACATTTTTGAAGAACGTGAACATGATAATTACTGTTAGGAATTAGAAAATTCAGTCATTAAAGTGTCGGTCACTTCAAGTATATGTAATCGTTAGAAAGCTCGTAGTCGTAGTCATTTAATATTAGTTAGTATTTAGTTAAGTAATATCATGGAGGACGGACGGGTCTTTACCCACTGTATGCCTGATCCACAGCCCGTAGGTGGCGTTTATTGTAAGACACTATAAATACCCTCTACCTCCCAAGGTAGAGAGTTGGAGCTTCAATACCATTTTTCTTTGTTTCACATAGTTTCCAACTCTCTTCCCTTTCTCTCTCTAGAACTTTCTCTCTCTAAAACATTGTATACGCCCCATATGGATTTGGTTTGATGTGATTGTGAAATCCTATATCTTACAATTGGTATCAAGTGCTATGGTTTGATCACTCATCTTTCATGCTCTTTGTTTTGGTGGATTTCATAAGGTTTTTGGGGTTATAAGTCTTTAGGAGAGTTTGAATCATTTGATCAATTTCTAGTGGTAAAGTTTGAATTTTGATTGTACTTTTGTGTTTAGGATCATCATATGTGTTTAGTTTTTGAATTATAAGGCTTGAATCATTGTGGTTTAGCTGTTTTTGATTGACAAAGTGGTTGTTTTCAAATATTGTACGAAGCGAGTTGAGCTACGATGTTGAGTTTCTTGGAAGCGAGTTGCTTTGTTATTGGAAGCGAGTTGGTTTAAGCAACTTGGCTATTAAGCGAGTTGTATTAGCAGCGAGATGGTATATGCGACTTGGCTATTAAGCGAGTTGATTCTTAAGCGACTTGAGGTGTTAAAGCGACTTGGCTATTAAGCGAGTTGTATTGTCAGCGAGTTGGTTTAAGCGACTTGGTGGTTAAGCGAGTTGTCTCTGTATGCGACTTGGCTATTTAGCGAGTTGATTCTTTAAGCGACTTGAGTTTTTAGCGACTTGTCTTTTAAGCGAGTTGACTGTTTAGCGAGTTGATACCAAAGCGAGTTGACTGTTTAGCTATTTGTCTATTGAGACTTGTCACTTCTTCGTGCTACATTTTTACGGTTGTTCTTTTGGTTTAGTAAAATCCCGTGAAAGAATCAATTTCCCAGTTTAATCAAAGAATAGTAAAATCCCGTAGAACTTGTAATCATGTCTAACAACGTGTCTACTATCGTTTCTTCTGTAGCTGAGGACGTTCAAGCAGCTGGATCAGTTACTCGTCCACCTATGCTTGACAGAACTGATTATGACTCATGGACTCAACGAATCAGGTTGTACTGTTTGGGAAAGGAAAATGGGGTCAACATTCTCAAATCAATTGACGAAGGACCTTATCAGATTGAGACTACAAGAGACATAATTGATACTGCTGCAGATGGCACAATGATCTTTGGATTGGACAGACCAAAGACGTATGATGAGCTTAGTGATAAGGAGAAAAAGAGATTCGATGCTGATATCAGGGCTTCAAACATTATACTTCAGGGTCTTCCAAAAGATATCTACAAGCTTATCAATCACAACACTGAAGCCAATGCGGTTTGGGATAATGTCAAGATGCTTCTCTCGGGTTTTGAATTGACTAAGGAAGACAGAGAATCACAACTGTATGATGAATTTGAGCATTTTAAGATGAAACCAGAAGAAAGTGTCTATGAATATTACGTGAGATTCCACAAGCTTGTGAATGACATGAGGAATATCAAAATGACCATGCCAAATATTCAGCTGAACTTAAAGTTTGTGAACAACATGAATCCCGAATGGCACAAATTTGTCACCTCTGTGAAGCTAACCAAAGGATTAAAGAACACCAACTATGAGCAACTGTATGCCTTCCTGCTTCAGAATGATAGACATGCTATGTTTGAACGAATGATTCCTGAACAGTTCAAATATAAACAAGGAGAAGCAAGTTCGTCAAATGATTCAACAGCCTTTTACACCAATGTAGGAATTACCACCAAAGCTTCTTAAGTCATACCTACGGGTAATGGTAACTACAAGCTCATTCCTGATCCAGCATATAAGCCTCCAGACTCAAACACTATCATGGAAAACTTCATCAATCAACTGTCTCTCATGGTTAGTCAAAATCTGAATACCACTCTTCACACCAACAATAACCTCAGAACAACATCCAACCCACACAATCAAGCTACTGTCAGAGATGGAAAGGTTATGGTGCTACCAGTTCAAGGAAGGCAGTATGAACAGGGAAGAGGTGGAGTAGGTGGAGGGTATGTGGCTAATCAGAATCGTGGAAGAAATGCCAATCAGGGACAAGTAAAGCCAATCAAGTGCTACAATTGTGGTGGTGATGGACACATTGCAAGGAACTGCACATCTCCAAAACGCCCTCAAAATGCAGAATACTTCAGAGACAAGATGTTGCTTGTGCAAGATCAGGACAATGGTGCAGTTTTGGATGAAGAGAAGTTGTTATTTCTTGCAGAGGGGAATGCTAAGACATATGATGCAGATGTGGATGAGCAGCCAATTCAGGAAATAGGTCACAATCATCAAAACGCCTTTCAAGTTGCCGATTGTGATGCATATGACTCTGATGTCGATGATGAACCTACTGCCCAGACAATCTTCATGGCTAGCATTTCTCCAATGGTCTCTCCAAAGGTCTCATCATCAAAGCAAGCTGGTCCATCCAAAGAATCAATCATCTCAGAGGTATTAAAATTATATGATGAAGTTGATGAGCAAAAGATACATGACAAAGTGCAATCACATGAAACTTGTGAAACAGATATTGTTAATATGGGTAATAGTAATATTGTCCCATATGATCAATATGTGATCCAAAGTGAAAGTGTGATTGAACCAAGTGATGCATCTTCTGCAGTCAATGATGACTATGTTTTTGATGAATACACTCCATGTGCCCCTGATGATTCTGTTATCTCTGAACTTAATGCCTATAAATAACAAGTTACCATTTATGAACAACGCACTAAGTTTGAGTTAACCACTCGTGAGCAGGAAATGGATGACCAAATGCGTACAATTATTAGAAAAATTAACTTTAGGGAAGAAATACTAAAACAAGAGCTAGATCCTTAAAAGAAAAGCTTAATAAAACGGCTAAGCAAAAACAAGAACTTCAAGAAAATGTGAAAGTGCTTAAGCAGGAATTTAATGTTAAGGAATCAAAACTTTTAAATGAATTTTCCAACCTAAAAACTTTGAAAAACAAACTTGAAAACAAATTGTACGTACAAGGAAACACCATTCAGACTGCTCACATGATCACTAAGCATAGAGTTCTAAGTGACAAACATAGTGTTGCATTAGTTGATGAACCAAACCCTGAGGCTTGTAAGAAAGCTTGAGAAGCACAGAAGGTAATTTATGATGGCAATGAAATCCTTAAGCCTTGACAGAAACCTAGTTGTGCTGAGAATACTGAGGAAGATAAGCAGTTAGAAGAAGTCACTAGAAAGAAATTGGATGAAATACTTAAGAGCCCTTCATGCATAGAAAAGAAAATCAGTTATAAAACACCCAACTATGCTAAGGATAATTGGATTGCATTTAACAAGTTTAGACCTCAAACACAGCTGAACCCTGAACAAGTGTTCTGGAAAAAGGATATGGACATGAAAAAAGCTGATGAGTTTGTTGAACAGAATCCCCCATGTAGGAGAATGCTTCCTGCCACTGTATATCCCCCCAATACACCAATGCATTTAGTTCTTAGATCTATTCCCACTAAGAGCAAGACCTTAATCAGTCAGTATGTTATTTATCAATTATTTGTTGATTTTGAGAAGACATGTAAGAAAAGGATCACACCTACTGGGATAACTGAAGGGGAGAGGGGTTTTGAGCAAACTAAAGAATGCTATTTAACTGAGGTCATGCCTTTCTTTAAACAATTAAAAGGTCAATTTGAGAGTCTTAAAAAGGGGATGGATTTAGATATTAAAGAAATGGAAAAGGAATTTGATGCAATGATAGTTGAGGTCAATGACTATGAGCAAGATTTAAAATATAATGAGATTGAGAGGAAAAACTTGCATACCTTAAATGAGAATCTGATTTCTGAATGTATCACTCAAGATGTGTTTTACACTGCCACGAATTGTTCAATTAATGCATCTCACTTTTATGAATTATCTGTTGCTCTGAAAGTCTCCCATGATCATGTCATTGAGCTTGAGAAAACTAACTCTAAATTGCATGAGAAAGTTGAATGGGATGATCATGATAACCTAGTGAAACAGTTTTCTAAATTGGAAGTTGAGCATCTTGCTTTGCAATTAAAATATCAACATTTAAAAGAAAATGTTAAAACCTCAAATATCAAGACATCCTTGGATGCTCCTGAATTTGATGCAGTTTTTTGAAATTAGAAAACGTGATGAACAGATTCGAACTCATTGTAACACGATCAAAAAAATGAGAACCCAAATTTCATAATTAAAGGGTGAAAAGAACAATGTGACTGGCTCCCAAATGCCTCCTCCTTTAGATTCTCAGTGTTCTCAAACTTTTCATCTTCAAAACTTGGTTAATGTTTTACAAAAGGAAAATGAGAGTTTTCTAGAAGAAAATGAAAAGGTGAAACAACACTTTAAAGAGTTATATGATTCAATGAAAGTCACTCGTGACAAGAACAACGAAATAATAACGTCTTTACAAAAGGAAATTGAGAATCTGAGGAGCCAGATAAAAGGGAAAATGCCACTTATCTTTAATGAGAATGTTGCATCAAAGTCATCTGCAGACTCTAAATATATTGTGACTGTTAAATACATTTCTCCTCGTCTTAGAAATACCGAACTTGTGTTTCATAACTATTTCGCTTACCTTAAGGATAGTCTAGAATGTCTCCGAGAGATTGTAGAAGAGGATTTCATAAATAAGCCACTTGATAGAGAAATTAGGTTTGCTTGCATTCAGGCCAAACGATCTCAGGAGCTGTTAGAATGTTTAAGAGCAACGTGTCCTAAATCTTTTTGTGAGAAAGGTAAAGCTGTGATGCCTTGTTCTATGCCTAGCATTAAGAAAGTGAATTTTAATATGCCGTCGAGTAGATCAGATCCCAACACTTCTATGCCCAGTATTAAGAAAGTGAACTCTAGAGTGCCTTCAATTAGTTCAGATCCCTGCACGTCTAGTTCAGGAATGCAAAAGGTAGCTCAACCAACTAATGTTCCCATAATTCCCTCTACAGGAGTAATCAGTGATACAAAGGCAAGCGGGTCAAAGCCTTCAGGCAATACAAAGCAAGATAGGACCTCACAAGCTAAGAATGTGCAATGGAAGAAAGTAGAAGACCACCCTAGGAACATTAAGTTTGAGTTGAATAAAACGAATCGTGTTGATTCTAGTATTAGCTATAAGCGTACTGTAATTAATTCGAATTTTGCTACTTTTGGCAAAACATGTAATGATGATTGTTTGGTTTCTGTTACTAATCATGAATGTGGTGTGAATGAGTTGATTAATGCTGTTAAATGCCCTGTTAAGATAGTGAATACAAAAAATCAAGCTAAGAAGGGTAGAAAGCAATGGCGGAAGAAGGTTAGAAAACATTGAAAACCCACAGGAAGGAAATTTAGTAACATAGGTTATCAGTGGATACCTACTGGCCCTCAAATTCAATCTCAATGAGATGTGCCCTAAATTATCTAGATCAATGCCCATTAGGAAATAGATGCCTAGTGGTAGGCCTATTCCTTTAAGAAGTGAACATACTTTGAGTAGGTCAAATACGGATACTAGCATTGCATCTATCCCTGATGATTCCATTGTTTCTACTTCTTATGTGGGTGTTCCAATCACTGTTACTAACCAAATGGAACCCATTCTTGCATGGGGATCCCAATTATCCAGTTATCCATTCTTGTATGTGTTCAATTGCAGATCGTTCAAATCGTTCTGTGGTACCTGGACTCAGGCTGTTCCAAGCATATGACTGGAGACCGGTCACGGCTCATGAACTTTGTGAGTAAATTCATCGGGACTGTTAGATTCAGGAATGATCATTTCGGTGCAATTATGGGTTATGGAGACTGTGTTTTCGGTGATAGTGTTATCTCCAGGGTATATTACGTTGGAGGTCTTGGTCATAACTTATTCTCTGTCGGTCAATTCTGTGATTCTGATCTAGAAGTGGCCTTCAGAAAACATACTTGTTTCGTTAGAGAACTTGATGGTAAAGAACTTTTAAGAGGAACACGTGGTTCAAATCTATACACCATCTCTATCAAAGATATGATGAAGTCTTCTCCAATCTGCTTGTTGTCAAAGGCTTCGAAAACAAAGTCATGGTTATGGCATCGTCGTCTAAATCACCTGAACTTTGGCACCATAAATGATCTCTCCAGAAAGGACTTAGTAATAGGCTTTCCTAGACTAAAGTATGAAAAGGATCATCTTTGTTCAGCATGCCAATTGGGAAAAAGCAAGAAGTATACCCACAAACCCAAACCTACAAACTCAGTTACGGAAGTTCTTCATACCATTCACATAGATTTATGTGGACCCATGAGAGTGCAGAACATTTACGGGAAGAAATATGTGTTAGTTGTGGTTGATGATTACTCTCGATTTACTTGGGTTAAGTTCTTAAGGACAAAGGATGAAACTCCATATATCATCATCAAACTTATCAAACAACTGCAGGTTCGACTTAACAAAACTGGCAGAATCATCCGAACAGACAATGGAACTTTGTTAACAAAGAACTTAGTGAGGTTTATGAAAGTGTTGGAATCAGTCATCAAAGAAGTGTTCCACGAACTCCTCAACAGAACGGTGTAGTTGAAAGACGAAATCGAACTCTTGTGGAAGCCGCTAGAACAATGCTGATTTACTCAAAGGTTCCAATGTTTCTCTGGGATGAAGTCATTGCCACTGCATGCTACACTCAAAACCGATCCCTTATTCACACTTCTCATGGAAAAACTCCATATGAACTTGTCCAAAATCGAAAACCTAATCTTTCATTCCTTCGTGTGTTTGGTGCATTGTGTTATCCAACTAATGAGGGCCAAGACTTAGGCAAACTTAAAGCTAAAGCGGACATTGGAGTATTTGTAGGATATGCACCAAGCAGAAAAGGATACCGAATCTACAACAAAAGAACCCGAAATATCATGGAAACAATTCACGTTACGTTCGATGAGTTGACCAGTTAAATGGCTCCTGGACAACCCAGTTCTGGACCAGCATCATCAAGTAGTCCCATCAGTTCTACTCTTGTATACGATTCTTCGCCAGCAAATCCTTATGTACCTCCTTCAGAAGATGATTTGAAGAAATTATTTGATCCAATGTTTGATGAACACTATGAGCCAATTGCTAATGATTTGTCAAATCCATCAACAGAGGCTGCTCCTATCCCTGTCAATGAAGTTAACCCTTCAGTTTCTATGTCATTAAGTCAAGAAGCGCCTGCTGCTGATCACTCTGTCTCATCAACAAATCATCAATCATCGAGTGTACATCATGGAATTGTGTCTGGCACCTTTGATGGAGATAATCCCTTTGCTACTCCTGAAGATGCCCCCTTTGAAAACATATTTGCTCCTGAATCATCATCAGAACCATCTTCAACAGGAGAAATCGACTCTGTTACTTCAGTTCCTCAACAACAACCACACGAACACCTTAGAAAATAGACACATGATCATCCATTGGACAACATCATTGGAAATCCCTCTCGTCCAGTATCCACTCGCAAACAACTTGCAACTGATGCCTTATGGTGCTTCTTCAACTCTGTACTATCCAAGGTCGAACCAAAAGACGTTAAAACTGCAATGAATGAAGACAGCTGGTTCAATGCCATGCAAGAAGAAATTCATGAGTTCGATCGACTAGATGTATGGGAATTAGTACATGCTCCTGACTGTGCTATGATCATTGCTCTAAAGTGGATCTTCAAAGTAAAACTTGATGAGCATGGTGATGTATTAAAGAACAAGGCTCGATTGGTTGCAAAAGGATACCGTCAAGAGGAGGGTATTGACTTTGAAGAATCATTTGATCCAGTTGCTCGTATCGAGGCAATCAGAATCTTCTTGGCTAATGCTGCAAGTAAGAACATGGTAGTCTATCAGATGGATGTAAAGACGGCTTTTCTTAACGGAGATCTTAAAGAAGTCGCATACGTCAGTCAACCTGAAGGTTTTGTGAATCCAGAGCATCCTACTCATGTCTGTCGCTTGAAGAATGCTCTTTACGGTTTGAAGCAAGCTCCAAGGGCATGGTATGATACACTATCAAAGTTTCTTCTATCTACTGGATTCAGCAAAGGAGCAGTTGATCCGACATTGTTCGCCAGAAAGTCAGGCAAACATTTAATTCACGTTCAAATCTATGTTGATGATATTATTTTTGCCTCGACTGACCCCAATGAATGTGAACGTTTTTCTAAGGAGATGAGCTCCAAATTTCAAATGTCAATGATGGGACAAATGTCATTTTTCTTGGGATTACAAATTTCACAAAGTCCCGAAGGCATTTTTATTAATCAATCTAAATATGCAAATGAAATCTTAAAGAAATTTGGATTTGACACTTGTGACACCGTTGACACTCCCATGGTGGAACGTACCAAACTGGATGAGGACCACTCAGGGATCATGGTAGATCAAACGAAATATCGAAGTATGATTGGATCCCTGATGTACCTTACAGCCTGTAGACCTGATATTCTGTTCGCTGTATGCATGTGTGCTAGATACCAGGCTAAGCCTACCAAAAAGCACCTTGAAGCGGTTAAAACGGGTCTTTCGGTATCTCTAAGGATCCATCAACATGGGACTTTGGTACCCGAAGGACACCGGTATGTCACCAACAGCATATGCAGATGCAGACCATGCAGGGTGTTAAGATACACGTCGAAGTACGTTTGGAGGTGCTCAATTTTTAGGTGATAAGCTTGTGAGCTGGTCTTCAAAGAAAAAAATGAACACTTCTATATCCTCTACAGAGGCTGAATACATAGCCATGTCATCTTTTTGTGCTCAAATCCTATGGATGAGATCCCAATTATCTGACTATGGCTTTGAATTCAACAAAATCCCTCTGTATTGTGATAACAAAAGTGTCATTGCTCTCTCTTGCAACAACGTTCAACATTCAAGAGCAAAGCACATTGACATTCGACATCATTTCATTCGGGAACAAGTGGAAAAAGGTGTGGTGAAACTCTATTTTGTGAGGACTGAATACCAGTTAGCAGACATCTTCACCAAAGCTCTTCCTAGAGAACGTTTTAAGTTTATCCTTCCACGACTTGGTCTAAAGAGCCTACAACCGGAAACACTCAAACGTCTTCAAGAGGAAGACGAGGAGTAAAAATGGTTTTTTCTTCATCTATCTCTTGTATATATTTATTCAAAAAGCAAAATACAAAATTTCAAAACCCACAAAAGAAAATAGAAAAATATAAAATTTTCAAAAACCCATAAAAATTAGAAAATCTTGAAAAATACAAAAAAAAATATTGTTATTTTGTCATGTTTTTCTTTATTCGATATCATCTACGGACTTTGTGTTGACATTCAAAGAATGTCACGAGTTTTTAGATGTTCTTCGAATGTAAATAATGTGCTTTAAAAAAAATAAAAAAAATGAGGCGAAGAAAAATAGTGGTTTATTGTCATTTCAGGCAGTAACCCGTTTTAAATGTAAAGAACAGAGCCATGCTTAATCTTTTTTTCAAATCTCATGCTCTGATTCTTAAAACAAATGTTTGTCACCAAAAAGACAAATGTTTTCTTTCCAAATATTTTTCCGTCTAATGATTCTTCTGAAAAATATTTGTCATCTAATGAAAACAAAATTGCTTTGAAAATACCTCGTACTCTATTATTTTTGAAAATCGCCTATGCTTATCATCTGTCAAAATCTCTTTCTCTCAATCAACAACTTGTGTCATTGATTGAGGGGGAGAATGATTTCAATCGAATTAAAAAGAGTATTTTTCAAACAATTGGCACGTAAACGAGCAAGGTCTACTTTTGGATAATCAAAATGAATAATGTTTTATACAAGTGGTTCAAAACCTTGGCTATTGTTATGTTTCATTAGATAATCAAAGCATGTTTAATCCATGGAGTTTAAAGTCTCAGATTTGATCCTTATCGGTTAAATGTTTTCATAAGCAAGTCACAATTCTTCTCAAAAGCTTTCAAAAACAATTTAAATCTATAAAGATCACAAATTTCAAATGATTTTCAAATTGTGATCGGGGGAGAATTTGTGATTTAAATTGGATTTAAACTGATAACTCGATAATTGGTTTTATAAGTGTTTAGCAAACTCTCCTCCATTCATGTGCCAAACGATTTCAAATTTTCCATGCACATGTTAAGGGGGAGCATCGATTTTAAACCAAAAAGGATTGAAACGTGATTAATTTGTTCCAATGTGCAGATTTTCCCTAATATGTGCAAAACTCTTTCAAATCTCGATGCACATATTGAGGGGGAGCAATTTTTTTAAAAACCACATCCTTTCCTAAAAAATTCTTAACAAAGTATGAAAACTACTAATTTTGATCGGGAAAGTGATGTTGATATCTTTTAGAAATTGTTGATCAAAGAATCGAATCTTTCGTTCTTTTAATCTGAGATTTTCAAGTCCTCTTGCCTCCATGTGCGAAAACGATTTAAAATTATAATGCACATGTTGAGGGGGAGCTGTTTCTAAAAATATCAAAAATGATTCAGGTACAAAATGCTTTGATAATATATCACAAGTACCTGGATTGTTTTTCAAATGGTTTTCAATTGGTTCCTATGGCTGATGAACAATACCAAAAAGACCGACCAAATTTACTTTACATATGGTGATATAAGGATGGTTAGGTTAGGTATTCGTTCCCACGATCCTGCCAGAGCCGGAGGGATCTACCCAGGGACAATCCACTAGATAGTGTAGAGTCCTTAGGTATGATGAAAAAAGGAAAAAAGTGAGATATGGGAAGAGTGCGGACTGAGATAGAGCTGGAACTGGAATAAACCCAACAAGGTTCTAGTAATGAAGTCTCGGTAAGCACTGAAGGGGTTGAAGAATGAAAAAGAAATAAATGAGAAAAGGGTGAAAACAAATAGCCTTCCATTATTTTCAACCTTAGGGCAGAAACCGGGTTCAATTCATATGCTACTGGCTGTTACCGAGGTAACACCGGTATTAAAGACAAGACGTCATGGATCCAGTGACGCACTGCACTAAATATTCCCAAGCTACTCAAGTTCCTCTTAAAAGGACTTGTTTCATTCTCACAGGGGAACCTACATTATCTATCAACTTTCTCTTAGAGATGGCTGATATTGAAGAAGGAGACCCTCTCCCTAGTCTCCGGCATAGGAACCAAATGTGCACAATTGAGTCTAGAGCCACGAGATCATCAATAAATCTCATTAAGGACACAATCTATGAAGACTCTCTGTTTCACACAATCTGGAAAGAGAGAATAAACTTTTAGAGTCCTACGCATTATCCTTGTGGTATTGCCAGAACATCTGAGTGATATGCAAGATGGAAAGCCTTCTAGAGCCAACATCAAACAAGCTCTTGGTAGGTGGCATGTGAGATCTATCCAATAGATCAACCATGTGACAACTGAACAGAAACAATGGGGCGATTCAAATTTTTGAATCAATCCTGGTTCAGGTTATGGATTGACAGATACCTTTGAAAAACCGGTCGTTGTGCTTAAAACTCTTTTCTCTAGCACATCGACTGTGTATAAATATTTCAAAAATAAAAGGTGTTTATGATTGATAATTGATTTTCTTTAAAACCTTCATTGTATTGCAAAAACACTTTATTTTGAGTAGTACACGATTATTTTTCAAATCTCTTTTCATCAACCAGTGAATCTCAAATTCGCTGGTTCACTCACTCCGTGTTGTCTTCTTTAAGACGTTCCGGTTTAAGAACAGCTAGAGCAGCTGCGAAACCTTGTCAAGGAGATTCTTCGGAATTATACCTGATCACAGGCAGTACTTGTACTGATCAACGGGGAACCGTGGGCCGTGTACCTCAACTCAACGAAAGTGATCAAAGACACTTTCGTGCACTTTATTGCTAATTGTTGTATGCAGGTACACCCGACGTTTGCAGCTGATCAGAATGGAGAGGTCAATCCCTAGCCGCATGCTCACACAACACTTTCATTTAAAAAAAATCATGATAAGTGCATCAACGACTCTGATATTATCACTCCATGCTTGTGCTACGCTTCTGCAAATATCATGAATCAACTAAAGCTTCCGCTACTCTGATAAGAAGAAATCATGATCCAGAATGTGAGCATGTCGGTCCACTGTCACAACGTCACATAATGTCAACACCACAATGGAAGAGTCAGAGATTTATGCAAGCTGATGATCTCAAAGCTGGCTCAAAACTCATCATCACGTGGATCAGTTAAAGACCTCCACTTGAAGTATTCAAACATGGATAACATGAAGAATCAAAGACTACGAGCTACTGAGCAAAGAACTTAAACAAGAATTCAAGAACAATCTTAATGTAATATCTGTTTGTATTCTGTGTAAATTGAGGTGACCTCCCTTAGGGGGAGATTGTTAGGAATTAGAAAATTCAGTCATTAAAGTGTCGGTCACCTCAAGTATATGTAATCATTAGAAAGCTCGTAGTCGTAGTTATTTAATGTTAATAAGTAGTTAGTTAAGTAACACCGTGGAGGACGGACGGGTCTTTACCCACTGTATGCCTGATCCACAGCCCGTAGGTGGCGTTTATTGTAAGACACTATAAATACCCTCTACCTCCCAAGGTAGAGGGTTGGAGCTTCAATACCATTTTTCTTTGTTTCACATAGTTCCCAACTCTCTTCCCTTTCTCTCTCTAGAACTTTCTCTCTCTAAACATAGTGTACGCCCTATATGGATTTGGTTTGATGTGTTTGTGAAATCCTATATCTTACAATGCATGATTTTGAGTCTATGTTTCCTTACCACCACACGAAACGTTGATACTAAAACTTTTTGAGATATTGATACTTGATTTTTGAAAATCTTTGATACGCGTATTCCACGAAAACTAAGACATGTTGTCTTTTGTAAAACTCATTTACCTTGCGAGTTGTATTCTGAGATAGCTATATATACTAATTAGGTTGTGCCGATCCCGTACCATTGTGCTTATGCTTCTGAGTACCGTTGTGCATGTACTCTTGATATCGTTGTGTTTTGTTAATCGATGCCATTTGTGATTCTTGCGGTGCTTCGTATCGAGGTGAGTTCATGGCCCCTAATTTTACTTGCTTTTAACTATTTTAGGGGAGAATACATGCTTGTGATTAATTAAATGTAAATTCTTGATGGTTTTGAATATATTTTTATATGGACACAAGTGCTTGAGAATATATATCCGTGTAAAACCTTTTTGATTGGACCTGAAAGTGTTTTTGTGGATTATGGAAGTTATTACGCGGTTAGGCTAAGGTAGTATCCCAAATTGCCCATTCATGAAACGTTAGTTCCTGCGGGAAACACGAATGTTATAGATAGATCTATCGGGGGTGACGCCCCGTCCAGAGTTGGTAGCACCATCTGGTCGAACGTATATCATGGATACGGTGGTTAGGGATAAACACCGTTAGGGGCTTGTATATATTTGTATGTCGAGTGTTGGTTGCATGACTTAGCTTACGTAATAGATAGCTTGTATGATTTTGATTTTGGTCTAAGTTATTGTCTTATGATTATTTTGTGGATATTGGTTTTAATATTGTGAATTGCCCGGTCAACACAAACGGGATTCGTCAATCCCAATAGATCAATTCACAATACTCGCGCTCACTCTCACTAGTGATTAATGATTCATGATTTAGGTGTTAGCCTCGCTTTTTCTAAAGATAACGTCATTTACGTGAATTGGACTAGATGCGTAGTATACTTTGCCCTTAGGGACTAGTATCGTTTAAGTGACAAAGATAGGGCCTATATATACCCCTCATGACTCTCCATGAGGGGTGAGGTGAATCATTTGGTTACTTGTATTGTGTGTGTTTCTTAATAAACCTTGTGTTTTCTCCTCCCTCTCTCTAGTTTATCTCTCTAAAAAGGATGAAGATCTTTATCTTCTTCCACCAACCCCGACCTCCCGAACCACATAAATCTATGTTTTTCGGTCATGACAATTGGTATAACGAGCCAAGGTTGTTGTTTGTTGATTTATGTTGGTTTTACACATGTTTTTAACTATTTTTGCGCTTTTTATGTGGTCGAAAAATTTTTTTTCCGATTTGTGGGTATAACTGTTTTTATACATGTTTGGTATTCTTGTTTTGGTCAAAAAGTTCTTTTTTTTGTCATGTACATCTGTCTTGGTATACTCTGTCCAAACAGTAATTTTAAGACTGTGGTCAAACCTTCGTCAGTTTCGTGGTCAAACAGAGAAAAGGAAGCATTTATATGATGTTTCTGGGTTTTTGTATGAAGATGGTCGGAAAAACATGGTCGGAATATCTCGCCGGAAAAAGTCAATGGGTCAAAACCCTAAACTTACGCATAAGGAATATCTACAGTGAAAGTTACGCGTAGCTGTGAAGTTACGCGTAAGGATTGGTCTACGCGTATGCGTTTACGCTTAAGCCTTGGCTTACGCCTATGGCCTACGCATATGTTTACGCGTATGCTTACGCATAAGCATTACGTTACGCGTAAGGCTACGCATAAGGACCAAACCTATTTTACGCGTAAGAATGTCATGAGCAGAATAGAAGAGTTACGCGTAAAATGACCATGACCACACGACCTCAGTACCAATACCAAAAGACTCGAAGTAACATCAAATATGAAACTAATATTACAACTCCAACAAATCCCAAACCTAACTCATCCTCCATTCTCTTCATTTATTCGAGACTCAATGAACAAAAGGAAAAATTACAAGTGATCTCAGAAATGGTTCACGTTTTATCTTTTCAAGATTTTTTTTCGTCGAACCTTCATCATCATGGATCTATCAATTTTCGAATCATCAAGAAATAAATTATAACAAATATGTTACTTTTATTTCTTTCGTTCGTTCAAATTTAAACCGAAAACACAACTCATTAACCTTACCCGAGACCCCCTTCAAAGGATCTTGAAGCACTTGACCTCTCTTGATTGGAACTAAAACTGTAATAGATAAACAAGGTGAAGGTATGGTTGAGATGTTTTCGTCTGATGTGATATTAGATCAATTTCTGATGATGAGAAGTAAGTTTGATGTTCGGATCATTGATATGACTGAGATATGATATGAGTTGGGTGAGAGAATTAAGATAAGTGGTAGGCGTAATATTTGAGGATATGTTTAGGGTTTGTGAAAGTTAAGTAGTGAATTTTAGGTTTACGTTATATTTTGTGAGAATATAACCGGTTACCTACAATCACATGGGCTGCAACGAACTTGAGTGGAGTGGGCTTTTTTATGGACTGGATTTGACGTGATACCATTTGAGGTATTGGACTCAAAATACGTATACATAGCTTATCAAATTTATTCATCCGAATTTAAATTCTTTTGGATAAATAAGTTTTGATAAATTTTGGTTAAGAGTGGTATTTTTGGTATGAAAATTTTCACGGAGGATACAATATTCACGGCTTGAGCGAAATCTGAAAAAATGGCTACGGAGTTTTTGTACGGTATTATTGACGAGAAATTGACGTGACATTTCACGGGTGGACTTCTTTATCTTTGAGACGATGGTTGGTTGGATGCATGTCTCAAGATAACTTGTTGGAGCACATTATGAAAATTGAAAATCTGGTTATAACTGGTAAGGAGTTACGTTGTTGTGCTCACAGTGTGTAACCATCACTTTAAGGAGTTACGTTGTAGTGCTCAGTGTCACACGGCGTTGTGGATTGTTCAAAAATTTAGAACAAGCAGTAAGTCACAAAGTTGGGATGTTTACTTCCTTTTTCAAGTTCGTCGTATCGGGTTATCTCCATATGTGGTCATTACTATTAGCCGGTGAATTCAAAGGAGGTTCGTTTAAAGGTTGGTTAGAGAAAATTATTGAGAGTATTTTTACGACATATTCTCACGGAATTTTGATCAAGCTATGATGTTAATATTGCATCAAGAAGGTAATACGGCATGTACTCAACATTATGATGATTCCGATAGCTCGCAACCATCAGGAGGGAGAAGTTGTTATTCATCTTCCGTGTTTGGATTACGAAAGGATTTTTGCTTAAGACTGAAGAAGGAGAAGTAGTGTGGTGTACATCGGGGTTTTTTACCAACTTGGATGCAATACTAAGTGAGTTATGTTGTTACAATGTTCCCAGAACGACAACCATTGTACGATCAAGAGTATACTTTCTCCGCTGCGTGTCTGTAGATTAAAGACGTGTTGGAAGAGTGTTGTCGGTTCAAGAGGGAGCATAGAAAGAAAAAAGGCTCACTAGTTAGGAGGGAGTAATAACCTAACTAGACCGTTACAGTTGAAGTTCAGAGCTACAAGAAGATCAAATGCCGAGATCATCGGAAGGGAGAACTTCAAGTTTGCATCAGTATCTAGACTACAGAGACTCTGCACTTCAAGAAAGTCAACATTGTTCATTACTATTGTAATTTACTTTGTTTTGTATTTATAGGTCTCATTGTAACCATTCACGTGTGACGCTATCTTGAAGGGAGATTGTTAGCCTCGCTTTTTCTAAAGATAACGTCATTTACGTGAATTGGACTAGATGCGTAGTATACTTTGCCCTTAGGGACTAGTATCGTTTAAGTGGCAAAAATAGGGCCTATATATACCCCTCATGACTCTCCATGAGGAGTGAGGTGAATCATTTGGTTACTTGTATTGTGTGTGTTTCTTAATAAACCTTGTGTTTTCTCCTCCCTCTCTCTAGTTTATCTCTCTAAAAAGGATGAAGATCTTTATCTTCTTCCACCAACCCCGACCTCCCGAACCACATAAATCTATGTTTTTCGGTCCTGACATTAGGGACTTATGTTTGGCAAACGCGGTAACGTAGTTCTAATAAAACAATCAGATAAGCATATAATTTGAAAGCAATGTGTTCGGTTTAAAATAAAGCATGTATCTCCCCCAAGGGTTTGTAAAACAATTAAGTAATAGAAAGTGGGGTTATGAACTCACCGAGAGTTAATGATGTTAAGTACTTTAACGGATGTGATGGATAAACCGGAAAACTTCTACGGGCAACCTAAAAATGAAATGTTGCGACTTAAGTTTGGAATGATGTTTTAGGAAAACATAAACCATCTTATATATGTTTCTATGTTGATCATGATGTAGTCAATTATCATTTGATGTTTATAGTAAGATCTTTAATATGTGAAAACGTATTTAGTTTATAGATATCGTACTACCGTTCGGGCCATCATAATTCAGAGGTCATGCAGTAAACGTTCGAGGAGCTAGGACACTTTAAATCGTAAATCCAACAACTCGTCGATACGTTTTACTCAAATGAAACCCCTCACATGAAGCTCCATACTATTGTAGCACTTAGTAGATAAAACATATGTTTTGAGTGAATATTGTTACATTAATAAGTTTATCATGTTTTTACAAGTTCTCGTCGTTTCATAAATATGATCATTTGATAATGTAAGTATACAAAGTTATGTCGTTTGGTTTGTGTTGTTGTTAAGCCTTGAGGCTTTAGCCATGGCCTTGTCGTAGCTTTGGTCTTGACTACCATGGTCTTGAGACTCAACTTTGACCTTAGTCGTGGCCGTGGTCTTGGCTTATGGCCATTAGGCCTCTTGGTTTACTTTTAGTTGTGACAAAAGTATAGTCGTGAGTCTATATATAGGGCAGTTTCAATTTTTGAAAGATAATGGCCTATTTAAGCGTTTTCAATGTCTGAGCTTCTTTGCAATAGAAGGAAAACGTCGTTCTGGACAAGTTTTATGTTTTAACTTTTTGATGATTCGGACCAGAAGTACCACTTTTAAAATGGACAGCTGCTTAACAGCTTGTGTTAGGCAGTTTCGGCGTTTTGGTTTCGCTAACTTCTTTTGGCCGTATCTTTTGACTCGTTTGTCCATTTCGGGTGATTCAAGTTGCTATGTTTACCTTTTTATCTTTTATATAATATTATGTAAGTTATAAAGTCCATATCTGACTGGTTTTAATGATCTCAAATGTGTAGAATATGACTAGTTTATTAGTTTGTTACTTTTACGACAATATGTGAATTAAAACATGTGATTGAGTATATGTACATCATGAATCAACATAGTAACCATATATATAGCATGAAATTGTTAAGATTATGAATTATAAACATGAGATGATGGTGGTGATTAGTTGCTTACAACTTTTGGCTTTCAATCAAGAAAGGAGTAACTAGTAAGGATAGGACTTTGATTGAACACTTAGGACCTTGGATTGAGCTAGATTTCAACACCTTGGCACCCTTGTAATCTTGAAGAGTTGGTGATGAAGTACTAAGTGACTTGAGTGGATCTAAACTCAAGAAGATCACTTAAACTTGCTAGAGATTTGATGTAGTAACTTGATATTTGAAACTTCTTTGCATAAACTTGGAGTTTATAGATCAAATTATGGAAGATATGATTGTTTTATGATATGAACGACCAAGATAAGTGTATGAGGGTTTTTAGGATGTCTTTCATTTGCTATTTATAGGAGGGTAAGTTTGGTTAACCATATATTGGGTTAAATGTTAACCATGGTTAAGTTAGGACACATGTAATCATCAAAATGGAGCATGGTTAGGATCAAGCCACCACCAAGGTGACTCACCCCATATGGGCTGTCACAAAGTGGTGAGTAGGCTTAGATGATAAGTCTTGGTATTATCTTAAGTTTAGAGCATGATTTGGTTCCGTTAAATGCCAACCGTAAGTTGTTAAGCCATAAAACGTAAAACCGGGTATCGTAAAAATACGAAACTTGCAGGAATGATGAAACTCATCATTATACTCTATATAAAAATATAAAATGAGTGATAAGTCTCATTGGGTGCAAAAACGCTGCTTACCGCTGGAAACACGGGTCAAAAACGCGTAATTCGCGTAAAACGCAGAACTGGAAAACATAAAATTCCAAAACTTGTGAAATTGTCGTAAAATGGTAGAAATACATATTTCTAATGTTTATATGGTTTACTAGGCATATCGAGATGTCCGGATAATGTTTAAACCCTAAATTAGTTCTCGGACACGGTTTCGTGAAAACGGTTCTGAATGGATTCAACGTGCGCCGTCACGACAACTTGTCGAGTTTATTTATTTTGTCATGATAGTAAAATAAAAAAAATATTTACGGTATGAATAGTAAAAGTGACTAGTAAATTCTCGAAAATGAAAAGTAACCTGAAAATGCGGGTGGTTACAGTCTCCCCCCGTTGGAGAAATCACGTCCTCGTGATATAATTGTTACTTGATGGTTGATGCAGGTTTTACTGACCAGGTTTTACATTTATAGTAACTCGTCTACCTATGGCCTACCTAATGCACTAACGGGCAGTGTACCCGGTCGCATGTAGTGAGGGAATGGTAAGACCGAGGTCGTCCCAAGAACGGTTGATTCCTAGCTGTCTAATTAATTAAATTAGTCAAATAAATAAGTTTTAATGTAAGGATTGATAATATTTAAGGTGTCACGTGATCAATTGGGCTGGTTCTCTGGTAAACAAGCTAATGGAAAAGATAGTGATGCAATTCTTAAACCTAGTTCTTCCACAAGTGGCAACAGTCGATAGACTCCTTTGTTCAATTCGCCTACCCTATGGTTCTTAGAATCCTCACCAAGATGAACAGGTCACCCGGGATCATTCGGCAATCTAATAGCAGTCATTAAAAGCCGGTCGTTTATTATCGCATTACATGGGTTCTGAAAGTCACTAGATTCCTGTTTCAAGTGGGGTTAAAGTCGGATGACAACATTTGGTCAATTCGCCCTAACCTATCAGCAAAGATGCCATCACAGGAGAAATCAGGTGCACCGTCATAAGTCATGTTGTTCCTGGTCCCCTAAGCCAAGTCATTAAGTTCTGCTACATGCTAGATTTATAATAGTGAGTGCCCGGCCGTTAGGAACTTAGACATTCACCCCTAATTCTTAAGTTCATCCAAACGGTAGGTGATCAGTTGGTCAAATCTCACAAGTAGAAAGGGTCGTCAGTTGGTCATATCTTACCCTTCCCGTCTCAGTCCGCTCACATAGGGTCAGTTGGTCATATCTCCTAGGCAATTGGCCTCTACCGCCATTCAAAACTACCGAAACAAGGGTAGCTACCAATAAACTATGCATGCATACACTAGAAACAATTAATTAACGCAAAAGCATTAATAATAAAAGAATCTAAACTAGGCCAAGACCTAATTTCCACATCTCCAAAATACCCTAGTGATATGACAAATATAATTACCATGTAAAACAATAAATAAATAAAGACATAACATCAAATAATTAATTGACCAAAAATAAATTAATAATCAATTAAATAGAACACAATAAATAAAAATGCTCCAACAATTAAATTAGAATCAAAATTATAATAGAATAATGAAACCAAAATAATATTAAGAGTCGGAAAATAATTACATATCGTGCTAAGGATAAAGCTATCGATCCCCTAGTTAAGTACCGTGGCAAACCCCGAAAGGTTTGACCCATAAAAACCCTCGTACAGTGCCTTCTTTTTCTTTTTGTCGGCGAACTCACGAACCCACGAGAGAATGAATTCTCTGCCAAATTGATGAATGATATGATGAATAGCATGTGCTATTTATACTAATAAATATTAGGCTTAATTCCATTTAGTCCTCCAACTTTAGCAACTTTGCAACTTGGTCTTTTTCTTTTATTTTTCTCCAACTTTAGCAACTTTGCAACTTGCTCTTTTTTCTTTTATTTTTCTCCAACTTTAGCAACTTTGCAACTTGGTCTTTTTTCTTTTATTTTTCTCCAACTACACATGTAAATGTGTAGTAACTTTGGCAACTTCAGTCCCTGGCTTTAATAATTCTCATATAAAATAGCCCCCATTTAATATATTACGGCGTAACTAAATTATAGTTACGCCGTAGCCTTCAAAATTTTGCGCCCCATGTAAATAATTACGGCGTAACTAAACATCGGGTTACGCTGTAATCCTTCGCCAGCTAATACTTATCTGATCCGAAATAATCTCTACGGCGTAACTAACTTCATGTTACGCCGTAACCTTCATAAAAATAATTACGACGTAACTATAAGAGATGGTTACGCCGTATCCTTCAAAGCATCATAAATACGCCGTAACATTATTAAGCAGTTACGGCGTAACCTTCACAAATAATTATTAGTCCCTCGTATTATGAGTTACGGCGTAGTCCATTGCACAACTTACGACGTAACTAGTCTTTAGAATATGTCTTTTGGCCTTTTATCACTACTTTTCCGCTCCAACGCCTCATTTATCCTGAAATACAATTATGAACGAATTAAGTACCATATTAATACAAATGAGGCCATAAACACGGGAATTTGATATATAAAATATCAGGCTAATTTGATGTTATCAAATATCCCCCACTTGAATCCTACTTGTCCTCAAGTAGACCCTTTAAATAATTCTTAAAAAGATATCTCCCATGATTAATTGGAAGTTATGAGTTTAAAAATCACCCAAGCTAGAAAATTCCAAACCGAGCACCTCACGAAAAGGGAATTGAAATCACACTCTCTCTCTTTCTTAATTCTCGTGTTTATTTTTGGGGTGATCACTCAACTGCTCAGTAATGGCGAGTATTCTATCATGGGCTTGGCAAAGATACTAATCTCCACCACTAGAGTCTATAGATGCAGCTATTCTAAAAGGCAATGGGTTGACACAACATAGGCTTATGGGGTTATTTTGTCATTACTAACGAGTTACGGCAAAGGGGACAAAATCAATGATACATGACCAAATCCATGGCCAAGACACCAATGATTGCTCGCTTCCTCACCTAAGCTCGATTCATGACTAAGGGTAGGATAAGACATGGGAACACATTTAATGGGTGTAAATAAAAAAACACGAAACAAATAGATTCCTAAGTCCACAGTCGCCCCACCACTAGTCGCATTCAATCCCGTAGCAAAAATCGAGGGTCAAGAGTCAAGGGTCTTCAACAATACACGAGTCAATGCATATAAAATATAGTGTAATGCCTCAAAAACTCCATAAACTAGGCAAATAAGGTGCATTAACTCGGACTTCATCATCAATGAAAAAAAAGGTATGTGCTATAAAAAATTTAAAATTTGGGTACTTTTAGCACATAATTCGACCAAAATCAACCATTTCTATCTCCCATCCCCCCACTTGAAATGTACAATGTCCCCATTGTACGAATATTGATTAAAATTTGAAAGGCGAGATAGAAATGTTCGGTTTTCTAATTTTATCCGTAAGACAAAACGGATTTGTAAAAATTTACGCTTAATAGAACAATGCGAGAATGCTTAACACAATACGACACATAAGCTGATTTATATTATGATCAGCTATAAACAAACTAATAAACTCTTGCTTGCATTTTTTTTTTCATTATTTTTTTATTATTTTTTTTTTATGCAAGACAAGGTATACATGAATAAAAATAAAACACAATACGAACAAATAAAGCATCCCCCCACTTGAGATCAACTATCATCTAAACCCGATTTTCTCCAAAACCCTTTATTCAAAACCCGCGACTTTCACTAGTGGAACCAAAATTAACCAACAGCGCCCGGACCATGGACAAAAGAAACTACAGGGTAGGCTAGGCGATAGGTGTAACAAAACAGTAATATTGGGTGAACAAAATGAAAGGAAAGGCTCTGAAGGGTGTATCTAGGGGTATCTTGCACTAATGATGAGTGCAACAAACAGGGTTTAACATGGGGATTGACTAATCGATGTGATAAGCCAATATACACAAAACATATATGATGGGCTATTTGGGTTTAATCCTAAAATTGCCTTAAATCCTAGATGCACCGATCACACCAAGTTACCTCAGTGTAATGCTCATGATAATGGTCTCGAAAAGATATGCAAGGCCAATTTCTAAAGTCAACTACAGCCACCGGCACACTCATTTTTATGGTATTATGTATAAGGGGAAAACGGAAAGGCTTATCCTCACACAATGGAAATATAGGGTAGGTGTGCTCAGTCTAGATTAATCTAGTTAAGTAATGAAAAACTTGTCAAAATTTTATTAATGAAACACTTTTCATCAAAAACTAAAAAAATAAAGGCAAGTAAAATCAAGTGGGTGTCTATGTCTAATCCCTTCCCCCCCCCACTTGGGTCATACTTAAGAATATAATGAAAGATGAGAAGGGTTAGAGATGGAACGAAAAACTCCCATAGATTTGCTCGGTATGAATAATAATGCATGTTCAAAAACACGCTCCAATTGTGCCTCCACGAGCAACATCCATCTTTACATCAACACTCCTTGCAAACATAATAGCACTCAACTAGGACGGATAAAAAGTGTTTTCTTGTAGCCAATCATAGCTCCATAATCAATCTGTATTGCTGCAAGAAAAACTAATACCAAAAAGCATAATTCCGGATAAAAAGCAAAAATAGCACGAAATGTAAAAATAAAAATAAAATAAAACCTAACTCACTTTCGTATGAATGACGGTTGTATTTAGTGCATGCAACAAGCTTTTTGAACCACACGGTGTCCCGAGTGGACGAGTGAAGTCTCGTGAGGGTTTACAGAGAACACACCCACAAAGTTCATTTAATTACTAATACAAGGTTATGAAAATGTTTTGAAACTGTTTTTATTAAAAAAATTTCATATCAGAGGATAGTTACGGCGTAACTGGATCGGCCCAGTTACGGCGTAGGTGAGTTGACTTAATAAAATTTTTACCAGGAAGGGATTACGGCGTAACTAGATCGGCCTAGTTACGACGTAATAAGAAAGCCCGAGAAAGAAGATACCTGGAACATGGATGTTACGGTGTAACTAGATCGGCCTAGTTACGGCAAAGTTAGAATGAAGTGGGCAGATGGCCTTACTGATAGCCAGTTACGGCGTAAATGGATCGGCCCATTACGCCGTAATTACTTTCTGATGTTGTTGTGCCCACAGTGTCAACTTCTTCCTACGTGATCAAGAGGAGTTATCGGAACTCCTATCATCTATCATTGGTCTTGAAACATGTAAACAAGATAAACAAAACATACCAAACCAACTACAAAACCTAAAAACCACAAAATTATCCAAAAAGGTCTATGAAAACAAATCAAAAACTAAATCTAGGATAGGGACGGGTAGTCTCCCGACGAGCACTTTTCTTTATTCTCTCGAGTCTTTAAGTTAGACTTCTGCAATAGCAATCAATCGGACGTCTCCAATCATGTCCATTGCTCAACTAATCTCACTTATGATCTTGTCGAGATTTCCTCCACTTGTTCTTCTTGCTCAACCTGCACACTATCAAACCTCGTGCATTAAATGTGTAAAAATAATAAACATGAGCAATAAGTGAGATATAACACATCATTCATAATTTTAAGATATCTCAGACTTGGTTACGGCGTAAGTCCTATTAATAACTAGTTGTAACTTCAGTCTGAAAGCAACCTGATATATAATAAGAATAGATTAGGCCGTAACCGTGGCCACGGTTACGCCGTAATCTCAAGACAGAAGACATAATTGTATAATAATATCAATCAAACAGCCAAAAATACGAAGACCGTTCCCCGGAAGCGGCGCCAAAAACTTGATGCAGGTTTTACTGACCAGGTTTTACATTTATAGTAACTCGTCTACCTATGGCCTACCTAATGCACTAACGGGCAGTGTACCCGGTCGCATGTAGTGAGGGAATGGTAAGACCGAGGTCGTCCCAAGAACGGTTGATTCCTAGCTGTCTAATTAATTAAATTAGTCAAATAAATAAGTTTTAATGTAAGGATTGATAATATTTAAGGTGTCACGTGATCAATTGGGCTGGTTCTCTGGTAAACAAGCTAATGGAAAAGATAGTGATGCAATTCTTAAACCTAGTTCTTCCACAAGTGGCAACAGTCGATAGACTCCTTTGGTCAATTCGCCTACCCTATGGTTCTTAGAATCCTCACCAAGATGAACAGGTCACCCGGAATCATTCGGCAATCTAATAGCAGTCATTAAGAGCCGGTCGTTTATTATCGCATTACATGGGTTCTGAAAGTCACTAGATTCCTGTTTCAAGTGGGGTTAAAGTCGGGAGGACAACATTTGGTCAATTCGCCCTAACCTATCAGCAAAGATGCCATCACAGGAGAAATCAGGTGCACCGTCATAAGTCATGTTGTTCCTGGTCCCCTAAGCCAAGTCATTAAGTTCTGCTACATGCTAGATTTATAATAGTGAGTGCCCGGCCGTTAGGAACTTAGACATTCACCCCCTAATTCTTAAGTTCATCCAAACGGTAGGTGATCAGTTGGTCAAATCGCACAAGTAGAAAGGGTCGTCAGTTGGTCATATCTTACCCTTCCCGTCTCAGTCCGCTCACCTAAGGTCAGTTGGTCATATCTCCTAGGCAATTGGCCTCTACCGCCATTCAAAACTACCGAAACAAGGGTAGCTACCAATAAACTATGCATGCATACACTAGAAACAATTAATTAACGCAAAAACATTAATAATAAAAGAATCTAAACTAGGCCAAGACCTAATTTCCACATCTCCAAAATACCCTAGTGGAATGACAAATATAATTACCATGTAAAACAATAAATAAACAAAGACATAACATCAAATAATTAATTGACTAAAAATAAATTAATAATCAATTAAATAGAACACAATAAATAAAAATGCTCCAACAATTAAATCTGAATCAAAATTATAATAGAATAATGAAACCAAAATAATATTAAGAGTCAGAAAATAATTACATATCGACCCAAGGATAAAGCTATCGATCCCCTAGTTGAGTACCGGGGCAAACCTTTCGCATAAAAACCCTCGTACAGTGCCTTCTTTTTCTTTTTGTCGGCGCACTCACGAACCCACGAGAGAATGAATTCTCTGCCAAATTGATGAATGATATGATGAATAGCATGTGCTATTTATACTAATAAATATTAGGCTTAATTCCATTTAGTCCTCCAACTTTAGCAACTTTGCAACTTGGTCTTTTTTCTTTTATTTTTCTCCAACTACACATGTAAATGTGTAGTAACTTTGGCAACTTCAGTCCCTGGCTTTAATAATTCTCATATAAAATAGCCGCATTTAATATATTACGACGTAACTAAATTATAGTTACGCCGTAGCCTTCAAAACTTTGCGCCCAAGTAAATAATTACGTCATAACTAAACATCGGGTTACGCATGTAATCCTTCGCCAGCTCATACTTATCTGATCCGAAATAATCTCTACGGCGTAACTAACTCATGTTACGCCGTAACCTTCATAAAAATAATTACGACGTAACTATAAGAGATGGTTACGCCGTATCCTTCAAAGCATCATAAATACGCCGTAACATTATTAAGCAGTTACGGCGTAACCTTCACAAATAATTATTAGTCCCTCGTATTATGAGTTACGGCGTAGTCCATTGCACAACTTACGACGTAACTAGTCTTTAGAATATGTCTTTTGGCCTTTTATCACTACTTTTGTCGCTCCAACGCCTCATTTATCCTGAAATACAATTATGAACGAATTAAGTACCATATTAATACAAATGAGGCCATAAACACGGGAATTTGATATATAAAATATCAGGCTAATTTGATGTTATCAAATATCCCCCACTTGAATCCTACTTGTCCTCAAGTAGACCCTTTAAATAATTCTTAAAAAGATATCTCCCATGATTAATTGGAAGTTATGAGTTTAAAAATCACCCAAGCTAGAAAATTCCAAACCGAGCACCTCACGAAAAGGGAATTGAAATCACACTCTCTCTCTTTCTTAATTCTCGTGTTTATTTTTGGGGTGATCACTCAACTGCTCAGTAATGGCGAGTATTCTATCATGGGCTTGGCAAAGATACTAATCTCCACCACTAGAGTCTATAGATGCAGCTATTCTAAAAGGCAATGGGTTGACACAACATAGGCTTATGGGGTTATTTTGTCATTACTAACGAGTTACGGCAAAGGGGACAAAATCAATGATACATGACCAAATCCATGGCCAAGACACCAATGATTGCTCGCTTCCTCACCTAAGCTCGATTCATGACTAAGGGTAGGATAAGACATGGGAACACATTTAATGGGTGTAAATAAAAAAACACGAAACAAATAGATTCCTAAGTCCACAGTCGCCCCACCACTAGTCGCATTCAATCCCGTAGCAAAAATCGAGGGTCAAGAGTCAAGGGTCTTCAACAATACACGAGTCAATGCATATAAAATATAGTGTAATGCCTCAAAAACTCCATAAACTAGGCAAATAAGGTGCATTAACTCGGACTTCATCATCAATGAAAAAAAAGGTATGTGCTATAAAAAATTTAAAATTTGGGTACTTTTAGCACATAATTCGACCAAAATCAACCATTTCTATCTCCCATCCCCCCACTTGAAATGTACAATGTCCCCATTGTACGAATATTGATTAAAATTTGAAAGGCGAGATAGAAATGTTCGGTTTTCTAATTTTATCCGTAAGACAAAACGGATTTGTAAAAATTTACGCTTAATAGAACAATGCGAGAATGCTTAACACAATACGACACATAAGCTGATTTATATTATGATCAGCTATAAACAAACTAATAAACTCTTGCTTGCATTTTTTTTTTCATTATTTTTTTATTATTTTTTTTTTATGCAAGACAAGGTATACATGAATAAAAATAAAACACAATACGAACAAATAAAGCATCCCCCCACTTGAGATCAACTATCATCTAAACCCGATTTTCTCCAAAACCCTTTATTCAAAACCCGCGACTTTCACTAGTGGAACCAAAATTAACCAACAGCGCCCGGACCATGGACAAAAGAAACTACAGGGTAGGCTAGGCGATAGGTGTAACAAAACAGTAATATTGGGTGAACAAAATGAAAGGAAAGGCTCTGAAGGGTGTATCTAGGGGTATCTTGCACTAATGATGAGTGCAACAAACAGGGTTTAACATGGGGATTGACTAATCGATGTGATAAGCCAATATACACAAAACATATATGATGGGCTATTTGGGTTTAATCCTAAAATTGCCTTAAATCCTAGATGCACCGATCACACCAAGTTACCTCAGTGTAATGCTCATGATAATGGTCTCGAAAAGATATGCAAGGCCAATTTCTAAAGTCAACTACAGCCACCGGCACACTCATTTTTATGGTATTATGTATAAGGGGAAAACGGAAAGGCTTATCCTCACACAATGGAAATATAGGGTAGGTGTGCTCAGTCTAGATTAATCTAGTTAAGTAATGAAAAACTTGTCAAAATTTTATTAATGAAACACTTTTCATCAAAAACTAAAAAAATAAAGGCAAGTAAAATCAAGTGGGTGTCTATGTCTAATCCCTTCCCCCCCCCACTTGGGTCATACTTAAGAATATAATGAAAGATGAGAAGGGTTAGAGATGGAACGAAAAACTCCCATAGATTTGCTCGGTATGAATAATAATGCATGTTCAAAAACACGCTCCAATTGTGCCTCCACGAGCAACATCCATCTTTACATCAACACTCCTTGCAAACATAATAGCACTCAACTAGGACGGATAAAAAGTGTTTTCTTGTAGCCAATCATAGCTCCATAATCAATCTGTATTGCTGCAAGAAAAACTAATACCAAAAAGCATAATTCCGGATAAAAAGCAAAAATAGCACGAAATGTAAAAATAAAAATAAAATAAAACCTAACTCACTTTCGTATGAATGACGGTTGTATTTAGTGCATGCAACAAGCTTTTTGAACCACACGGTGTCCCGAGTGGACGAGTGAAGTCTCGTGAGGGTTTACAGAGAACACACCCACAAAGTTCATTTAATTACTAATACAAGGTTATGAAAATGTTTTGAAACTGTTTTTATTAAAAAATTTCATATCAGAGGATAGTTACGGCGTAACTGGATCGGCCCAGTTACGGCGTAGGTGAGTTGACTTAATAAAATTTTTACCAGGAAGGGATTACGGCGTAACTAGATCGGCCTAGTTACGACGTAATAAGAAAGCCCGAGAAAGAAGATACCTGGAACATGGATGTTACGGTGTAACTAGATCGGCCTAGTTACGGCAAAGTTAGAATGAAGTGGGCAGATGGCCTTACTGATAGCCAGTTACGGCGTAAATGGATCGGCCCATTACGCCGTAATTACTTTCTGATGTTGTTGTGCCCACAGTGTCAACTTCTTCCTACGTGATCAAGAGGAGTTATCGGAACTCCTATCATCTATCATTGGTCTTGAAACATGTAAACAAGATAAACAAAACATACCAAACCAACTACAAAACCTAAAAACCACAAAATTATCCAAAAAGGTCTATGAAAACAAATCAAAAACTAAATCTAGGATAGGGACGGGTAGTCTCCCGACGAGCACTTTTCTTTATTCTCTCGAGTCTTTAAGTTAGACTTCTGCAATAGCAATCAATCGGACGTCTCCAATCATGTCCATTGCTCAACTAATCTCACTTATGATCTTGTCGAGATTTCCTCCACTTGTTCTTCTTGCTCAACCTGCACACTATCAAACCTCGTGCATTAAATGTGTAAAAATAATAAACATGAGCAATAAGTGAGATATAACACATCATTCATAATTTTAAGATATCTCAGACTTGGTTACGGCGTAAGTCCTATTAATAACTAGTTGTAACTTCAGTCTGAAAGCAACCTGATATATAATAAGAATAGATTAGGCCGTAACCGTGGCCACGGTTACGCCGTAATCTCAAGACAGAAGACATAATTGTATAATAATATCAATCAAACAGCCAAAAATACGAAGACCGTTCCCCGGAAGCGGCGCCAAAAACTTGATGCAGGTTTTACTGACCAGGTTTTACATTTATAGTAACTCGTCTACCTATGGCCTACCTAATGCACTAACGGGCAGTGTACCCGGTCGCATGTAGTGAGGGAATGGTAAGACCGAGGTCGTCCCAAGAACGGTTGATTCCTAGCTGTCTAATTAATTAAATTAGTCAAATAAATAAGTTTTAATGTAAGGATTGATAATATTTAAGGTGTCACGTGATCAATTGGGCTGGTTCTCTGGTAAACAAGCTAATGGAAAAGATAGTGATGCAATTCTTAAACCTAGTTCTTCCACAAGTGGCAACAGTCGATAGACTCCTTTGGTCAATTCGCCTACCCTATGGTTCTTAGAATCCTCACCAAGATGAACAGGTCACCCGGAATCATTCGGCAATCTAATAGCAGTCATTAAGAGCCGGTCGTTTATTATCGCATTACATGGGTTCTGAAAGTCACTAGATTCCTGTTTCAAGTGGGGTTAAAGTCGGGAGGACAACATTTGGTCAATTCGCCCTAACCTATCAGCAAAGATGCCATCACAGGAGAAATCAGGTGCACCGTCATAAGTCATGTTGTTCCTGGTCCCCTAAGCCAAGTCATTAAGTTCTGCTACATGCTAGATTTATAATAGTGAGTGCCCGGCCGTTAGGAACTTAGACATTCACCCCCTAATTCTTAAGTTCATCCAAACGGTAGGTGATCAGTTGGTCAAATCGCACAAGTAGAAAGGGTCGTCAGTTGGTCATATCTTACCCTTCCCGTCTCAGTCCGCTCACCTAAGGTCAGTTGGTCATATCTCCTAGGCAATTGGCCTCTACCGCCATTCAAAACTACCGAAACAAGGGTAGCTACCAATAAACTATGCATGCATACACTAGAAACAATTAATTAACGCAAAAACATTAATAATAAAAGAATCTAAACTAGGCCAAGACCTAATTTCCACATCTCCAAAATACCCTAGTGGAATGACAAATATAATTACCATGTAAAACAATAAATAAACAAAGACATAACATCAAATAATTAATTGACTAAAAATAAATTAATAATCAATTAAATAGAACACAATAAATAAAAATGCTCCAACAATTAAATCTGAATCAAAATTATAATAGAATAATGAAACCAAAATAATATTAAGAGTCAGAAAATAATTACATATCGACCCAAGGATAAAGCTATCGATCCCCTAGTTGAGTACCGGGGCAAACCTTTCGCATAAAAACCCTCGTACAGTGCCTTCTTTTTCTTTTTGTCGGCGCACTCACGAACCCACGAGAGAATGAATTCTCTGCCAAATTGATGAATGATATGATGAATAGCATGTGCTATTTATACTAATAAATATTAGGCTTAATTCCATTTAGTCCTCCAACTTTAGCAACTTTGCAACTTGGTCTTTTTTCTTTTATTTTTCTCCAACTACACATGTAAATGTGTAGTAACTTTGGCAACTTCAGTCCCTGGCTTTAATAATTCTCATATAAAATAGCCGCATTTAATATATTACGACGTAACTAAATTATAGTTACGCCGTAGCCTTCAAAACTTTGCGCCCAAGTAAATAATTACGTCATAACTAAACATCGGGTTACGCAGTAATCCTTCGCCAGCTCATACTTATCTGATCCGAAATAATCTCTAAGGCGTAACTAACTCCATGTTACGCCGTAACCTTCATAAAAATAATTACGACGTAACCATAAGAGATGGTTACGCCGTATCCTTCAAAGCATCATAAATACGCCGTAACATTATTAAGCAGTTACGGCGTAACCTTCACAAATAATTATCAGGCCCTCGTATTATGAGTTACGGCGTAGTCCATTGCACAGCTTACGTAACTAGTCTTTAGAATATGTCTTTTGGCCTTTTATCACTACTTTTGTGCTCCAACGCCTCATTTATCCTGAAATACAATTATGAACGAATATGAACGGATTAAGTACCATATTAATACAAATGAGGCCATAAACACGGGAATTTGATGTATAAAATATCAGGCTAATTTGATGTTATCAATGGTGATGCTCCTTCAAAAAGGTGAGGATACTTTCGACGCATTTGGTCTTCTCGTTCCCATGTAAATTTTGGACCACGTTGGGAGTTCCAACGAACTTTGACAAATGGTATTCGACTCTGTTTTAGTTGTTTGACCTCTCGGTCCATGATCTCCACAGGTTGTTCAATGAAGTGTAGATCGTTGCTGAGTTTGAGTTCATCGAGTGGAATAACAAACGATTCATCGGATAAACATTTCTTTAGGTTGGATACATGAAAAGTGGGATGTACATTACTGAGTTCCGATGGGAGCTCAAGTTTGTACGCCACTGGACCAACCCTAGCTAGGATTTTGAATGGACCTATGTATCTTGGGTTTAGTTTTCCAGGTTTACCGAATCGTATGACACCTTTCCAAGGTGAGACTTTTAGCATAACCTTGTCTCCAACTTGGAATTCCAAAGGTTTGCGTCGTACATCGGCATAACTCTTTTGTCTATCTCTTGCTTTTTGTAACTGATTTTTGACTTGTATGATTTTCTCTGTTGTTTCACGAATAAGTTCTGGACCAGTGAGTTGAACATCTCCTACTTCGGCCCAGCAGACAGGCGATCGGCACTTCCGACTGTAAAGTGCTTCAAAGGGTGCTGCCTTGATACTCGCGTGATAACTGTTATTGTAGGAGAATTCGACCAATGGTAAATGGTTATCCCATCCTTTTCCAAAGTCAATTATACAAGCTCGAAGCATGTCTTCCAGCGTTTGAATGGTTCGTTCACTCTGACCATCGGTTTGAGGATGATATGCTATACTCATGTCTAGGTTTGTTCCAAAGGCGTCTTGGAGTGACTGCCAGAAGTTTGAGGTAAATCTACCATCTCGGTCAGATATGATAGAGATTGGTGCACCGTGTTTTGAGACTATTTCCTTGACGTAAAGTCGAGTCAACTGATCCATCTTGTAAGTCTCTTTGATTGGTATAAAGTGTATGGACTTTGTGAGACGATCCACTATGACCCAGATGGAGTCATAACGGTTGGATGTCTTTGGGAGTTTAGTGATAAAATCCATTATGATTCGTTCCCATTTCCATATCGGAATCTCTGGTTGTTGTAAGAGACCGGATGGTTTTTGGTGTTCGGCCTTTACTTTGGAACAAGTAAGGCATTTACTGACGTAGGTGGCAATGTCTGCTTTCATGTTTGGCCACCAGTAGAGTAGTTTTAGATCATGATACATCTTATCAGATCCTGGATGTACGAAATATTTAGATTTGTGGGATTCAAGCATGATTAAATCTCGTAGGCCACCATAAAGTGGTAACCAACTTCATCCTTGGAAGCATAAAGTTCCGTCGAAACGGGTTTCAAATTTCTTCTGTATCATGCCGTCCAATTTCTCCTTCTCAATGTCTTGTTATTTCACCGCTTTGGCTTGAGCATTGAGTATTTGAGCAGGGAAATTTGAATTGATGGTTAGGACTAGAGCTCGAACTCGTAGAGGTTTAACCCTTTCCTTCTGGCTCAGGGCATCTACTACTATGTTGGCTTCTCCCAGATTATAGCGAATTTCGCAATCATAATCACTCAGTAGTTCCAACCATCGTCGTTGCCTCATGTTTAATTCCTTTTAATCAAGAATGTGATGAAGACTTTTGTGGTCGGTAAACACAGTACATCTAGTACCGTATAGATAGTGTCTCCAGATTTTAAGTACAAAGACTACTGCTCCTAACTCCAAGTCGTGAGTATTGTAGTTTTCTTCATGTTTCTTGAGTTTTCATGAAGCATAAGCCATGACTTTTTCTCGTTGCATGAGTACGGATCCTAATCCTTGATGCGAAGAATCGCAATATACTACAAAATCTTCGATCCCATCTGGTAATGCTAGAATAGGGGCACTACAAAGTTTTTGTTTTAGGACTTGGAAAGCTTCTTCTTCATCTTCGATCCAGATGTACTTTTTGTTTTTCTGAGTTAGCGTAGTCAAAGGTTTGGCTATTGAGGAAAATCCTTCAATAAAACTTTGATAATAACCGGCCAAACCTAGGAATTGACGAATTTCTGTAGGTGTTGTAGGTGTTGGCCAATCCTTAATAGCCTCAATATTAACGGGATCAACATGCAAACCTGTGCTATTGATGACATGCCCAAGGAATTGTACTGACTGAATCCAGAATTCACATTTAGAGAATTTTGCGTACAACTTCTATTTCTTGAGCAAATCTAAAATCGTTCTCAGATGATCTTTATGTTCTTCTTCTCTTTTGGAGTATATGGGAATATCATCGATGAATACTATCACGAACTTGTACAAGTATGGCTTACACACCCGATTCATGAGATCAATGAATACTGCTGGTGCATTCGTCAAGCCAAACGGCATTACTTGGAACTCGTGATGACCATAGCGAGTTCTAAAGGCTGTTTTTAGAATGTCTTCTTCTCGAACCTTAACTTGATGGTAACCCGATCGAAGGTCTATTTTTGAATAATAGGTCGAACCTTGTAGTTGATCGAATAGATCGTCGATTCTTGGCAAAGGGTATCAGTTCTTTATGGTTAATTTGTTTAGCTCACGATAGTCGATACACATTTGTAACGATCCATATTTCTTTTTCACGTACAAGACGGGAGCTCCCCAAGGTGAGGAACTAGGTCGGATAAACCCTTTGTCCGAAAGTTCTTGTAGTTGATTGGCCAGTTCTTGCATCTCAGATGGTGCTAGTCTGTAGGGAGCGCGGGCCACTGGCGCAGCTCCTGGAGCTAATTCAATTTGAAACTCTACTTGGCGTGATGGTGGAAGTCCGGGTAAGTCTTTAGGGAAAACTTCAGGAAATTCATGAGCGATAGGAACGTCTTCAAGTCGTTTTTCTTTGGATTCCTTCTCAGTAACATGGGCTAGAAATGCGTAATATCCTTTCTCAATGTACTTCATGGTTTTCATACATGAGATGATGTTTAAGCGAGTTCCACTTCGATCACCATGGATGACCAAAATCTCATTGTTACAAGGAATGTGAACAACTTTTTCGCCACAGATGATGTTGGCTCGATGTTTTGACGACCAATCCATGCCAATGACAACATCAAAACTTCCAAGTTCGATTGGCATGAGATTGATGCTGAATGGATGATCTAAAAGGTTGAGGGTACAGTTTTGGAGTACAGTATTGGTGTTTACTAAGTTTTCATTAGCTAAGTCAATACTATAGTGAGTATCCAAAGTGGTTGGTGCAATATTAAGTGAAGGTGCAATTGTGGAAGATATAAAGCTCATATCAGCACCGGAATCGAATAAGACTTTAACAAGATAGTTATTGAGTGAAAACGTACCAGTGACTACGTTTGGGTCTTGTTGAGATTCACCGTTGCCCATAACATAGGCTCTACCACGAGCACCTCCGCCTTGTTGGCCACGGTTTTGAGGGCAATTGCTTCTATAGTGCCCTTTTTCTCCACACTTGAAGCATGTAACTATTGGCTGTGTATTAATTCCGATAGCTACGACATTGTTTTTACAGTCTTTAGCAAGATGTCCTGGTCCTTGACACTTGCGGCACTTAGCTGGGCAGGGACCCATATGATGATAGTTGCATTTATTGCATTGTGGGTAGTTTCCACCATAATTACCTCCAGCTGGTGCTGCAACATAGGTCGTTGAGGCTTCTTGTCTTTTGTTTTGTTGCTAATGGTGTTGGATGTTACGGTTTTGGTTGTTGAAAGTGTTTCTTTGGTTGTTATCCCATTGACGTTTGTTGTTGTTGTTTCGGTTGTTATTATTGTTGGCATTGTTGTTGTTGTTACGGTAGTTGGTGTTGTTGGTGGTAGTGTTGTTATTGAGATTCTGTCTTTGGATAGCCCCTGCTCGAACCGCTTGATCCATGAGATTTCGAGACATTCGCATAGCATCATCAAGTGACTTTGGATCAAACGATGTCACGTTTCCCTGTATGATAGGCGTAAGTCCCCAAATATATCTCTCTAACAGCTTTTCAATTGTTGGAACCATTGATGGACATAGTATCGCCAATTCTTGAAATCGGCGGTTGTAAGTTGCGATATCAACACCTTTGAGAACGTGGTTCCAGAACTCCACTTCCAACTTCTGTATTTCACTACGAGGGCAATACTCCTTGATCATTAAACCCTTTAGAGCAACCCAAGAGATTTTATAAGCATTCGTGATGCTTATTGGTTGAGCAACTGCATTCCACCATGATAATGCCTGATCCAGTAGTGTACAAGTGGCATATTGAGCTTTGTCACTTTCAGCGCATTTGCTGATTGAGAACACAGACTCCATTCTTTCAAACCAGCGAGTTAAACCCACGGCTCCTTCTGAACCCTTGAAATTTGTGGGTTTGCAACATATAAATTCTTTGTATGAGCAACCTCTAGTTGCATTAGTTGTAACAAGCCTAGCAGCTTTAGTGGCAGCGGCAGTTTCAGCGGCAGCGGCGGCTTCAGCTGCAGCGGCAGCTTCAGCGGCTATGGCTGCTCTTTCAGCGTTAATTGCCGCATTCACTCGGTCACTAATCATTCGCTCAATGGCAGCTGGAGTCATTGGTTGAGGTGCTTTCGCTTTCTTTGGCGGCATGATTCTATCAAAAAGAGATATCGTGAGTTATAAAAAGATCATGATTTTTAGTGGGAAAAGTTAGAAATAATAAAGTTGGAATTTTAAACCATAACACATGATAGCATAAAACAAGAGTCTTTATTCATATAACGTTGTTTGATTTACAAAATCGAAACTTATTAAAAGTTTCTTCAAAATTTACTAACTGATACTTTTAGTTTAGTAATTACAACGTTTTACTACTGCTAGCTATTACATGGATTACATAGAGTTTTCTAACTAAGTCTAATCAGTTTAGAAGTACAAAAGATAACTAGTATTATCACACTAGTCTAAGATTGGTTGGACGAATCGATGTTTCCATATTTGGCTAGTACATCGATGCTATCACTTGAGCGGTTTTCTTCGACCTCTTTTTGATATATCTTTTGTTGCATGGCATACATAGAAGATTGCATATCATACAACTCATTCCGAAGACAATATCGATCGAAGTTAGCAACGTTCAGTCGAATCTCTGCTGAGTTTAAGCGATTTCGCAGCTCTTTAATATGTGCCCCGTCTTGGCCTTGGATTCTTTCCACTCTTGATAATCTATTTTTGATGTCTTCCCATCCAGTTAGTGGATTGAAGACGGTATCTCGAACATGATTCAAGTCATCCTTCACATAACTCATATCCAATATGAATAAATCAAGGCGTTGGCGAGCATGGATGGCCTCGGTTTTGGCCGCAATGACAGATGATTCTTGTTTATTCATTTGCCATGCCATACTTTGAACTTTATGTTGAGTTAGGTCAAGGTGTTGTTTCAAGCGGTATAGTTCGTATTGAGCAGAATTTATGAAAGCAGGTATCATTGTGGATGACCCGCCGACTTCATAAGTGGATGTTGGTCCTTGAGTAGGGTTAGTAGGATTAGGTTCGGAAGATGTTTCTGAGGCAGGAGGTGGTGATAATGGTGTTATACCATATACATAGTCTACCTCTTGATCATCCTCGGATTCAACCCAATCTTGAACATTATATTCGGGAGAATATGGTACAATCAGATCCTCTTCTTCTTCATCGGCCATATCTTCGTATGGTTCATCGTCGTAATCGATGGCATCAAGGTAGTCATCATTGATATCAGGAAAATCAAGTTCCGGAATAATTGGAATGTTTGGAATTTGTTCGGGTGATGCCGGAACATAATCGGGAGATGCAGGTACAGACATAGTGTCTACAAAAGGATATGATGTTAAAATAGTTATAATATTTACGGGGGATGCTTTAAATAATTCAAGTGTATATATCAATATACTAATATGTTCATGTTATTATAACATGTCTTGAAAGTCCATAATCGTCTGGAGGATGGAAGGCACGGAGAACGGAAGGCTATAAAATGTTTTTGTTTGTAAAAGTAGTTATAGTTTAAGTCTCAATTTAGACTCGTTTCTCTATAACTATGGCTGTGGTACCAATCTGGGACCTATTTTGTAAACTCTGATATATTTGAATGATAAATCCTTTTTAAAACGACTCCTTTAGAGATCGTTTTCTATTATTATGACTGTTGTACCATCAAGTAATACACAGTTTGAATTCCGTTGCATATCACGAAATTGGGGGTGTTACAGTTATGCCTTTGTTAAATTTGAATTGTTTGAGAGAAATGTTTTGCACTTGAAAACCTTGGGGTCCACATTACTATTTTACGGAAGGTAAATTATGATTTCTCGACATTGTCGATGACACAATGGTCGAAAAGCTCTCTTTTGGAACTCGAACGTTTTACGTAAACGTATGAACTCACCAACCTCGTGCTGACACTTTTAGCATGTATTTTCATGTATTGAGGCGATAGTTTACTTTTGGAGGCGCTTGGGCAATGGCATGGCATGGTCATAGACGACCCTGATAATTGTATTTGAGACCGCTTATTTATTATGGACCTGTATTTCCGCATTAAAATTGATTGTAAACGTTGATTTATAATGAATAAATGAGATTTCTTAAGAAAAATCCGTTATTATATACATGTGTTGTGATACCAATTAGTAGCACCCATGACTTGTATGCTTCCGCCAAACCCCATTTTTGGGGTTGTCACAGGTGATGTAAACTATTTAACATATAATCGAGGAGTCAAAAAACATATAATCAAGACATTATTGGTCATTTAACTTTACCAAGCATACAAATTTGTAATTTTACTTTACGAAGCAAGCATTTCACAGTCAAACTAATGAAAATATTAGTCAAGGGACCAAACCTGTAATGGGCCAAAACCACAGGGAGAAGATCCGCAAAAAAAATTCTAGGGACTAAATCTATGAAACCCGACAAACCACAAAGACTATTTATGTAATTAGCTCTTATATTTACTTAACTAATTTTACTTAATTATATCCAATATATTTCCAACTTATATAAATTGTAGGATATTGGATTTCACATACACATTAAACCATAACACAAAGTAGGCGTACAAGAGTTTTTAGAGAGAGAAAGTTAGAGGTTTAGGGAACTTTAGTGAGAGAAAGAAAAATCTTATTATGAGCTCCAACTCTCTACCTTGGAAGGTAGAGAGTATTTATAGTCTTACAATAAAACGCCACACAACGGGCTGTGGATCAGGCATACAGTGGGTAAAGACCCGTCCGTCCTCCACGGTGTTACTTAACTAAATACTACTTAGCTTAAAATAACTACGACTACGAGCTTTCTAACGATTACATATACTTGAGGTGACCGACTCTTTAATACCTGGAATTTCTAATTCCTAACATAAATACAATTAATATTCATACATATTCACTGATTGATGAAAAGAGATTTGAAAAACAATCATGTATCGCACAATAGAAATTGTTTTTGTAATACAACGAAGGTTTTAATGAAAATCAATTATCAATCATAAACACCTTTTGATTTGAAATATTCGTACACGGTCGATGTGCTAAAGAAAAGAGTTTTTAAGCACAATGACCGGTTTTTCAAAGGTATCCGTCAATCCATAACCTGAACCAGGATTGATTCAAAAGATTGTATCGCTCCATTGTTTTTGTTCAGTGGTCACATGGTTGATCTATTGAATAGATCTCACATGCCACCTACCAGGAGCTTGTTTGATGTTGGCTCCAGAAGGCTTTCCATCTTCATTGTGAATATGTATGCATATCACTCGGATGTTCTGGCAATACCACAAGAATAATGCGTAGGACTCAAGATATAATCTCTCTTTCCACATTGTGTGAAACAGAGAGTCTTCATTGAAAGTGTCCTAATGAGATTTATGGATGATCTCGTGGCTCTAGACTCAATTTGTGCATATTTGGTTCCTGTATCGGAGACTAGGGAGAGGGTCTCCTTCTTCAATATCAACAATCTCTAATAGAGAGTCGATAGATAATGTCGGTTCCCCGTGAGAATGAAACAAGTCCTTTTAAGAGGAACTTGAGTGGTTTGGGAAGTTGAAGTGCAGTGCGTCACTGGGTCCATGAAGTCTTGTCTTCAATACCAGTGTTACTTTGGTAACCACCAGTAGCAAATGAATTGAACCCGGTTTCTGCCCTAAGGTTGAATAATTGGAGGGCTATTTGTTTTCACCCTTTTCTCATTCAATACTTTTTCATTCTTCAACCCCTTCAGTGCTTACCGAGACTTCATAGCTAGAACCTTGTTTGGTTTATTCCAATACTAGCTCGGACTCAGTCCGCACTCTTCCCATATCTCATTTTGTTTTCTCCTTTTTCAGTATACCATAGGACTTCTACACTATCTAGTGGATTGTCCCTGGGTAGATCCCTCCGGTTCTGGCGGATCATGGGAACAAATACCTAACCTTATCATCCTTATATCACCATACATAAAGTAAAGTTGGTCGGTCTATTTGGTATTGTTCATCTGCCATTGGAACCAATTGAAAACCATTTGAAAATCAATCCAGATACTTGTGATATATTATCAAAGCATTTTGTACCTGAATTGTTTTTGATATTTTTAGAACAAGAGCTCCCCCTCAACATGTGCATCAAATGTTTGAGATCGTTTTGCACACGAAGGCAAGAGAAAGAATTAACTTCTTTGATTACCATTTTCTAAAAGATATCAACATTACTTCCCTTATCAAAACAAGTAGATAAAGCATTTTAGGGAAGGATGAGGTTTTCATAATTTTGCTCCCCCTCAATATGTGCCTCATAATTGAAAATGTTTTGCACATATTAGGAAAAGACTGCACATTGAGATAAAATGATCACGTTTCAACTATTTGTGGTTTAAAATAGATGCTCCCCCTCAACATGTGCATCAAATGTTTGAAATCGTTTGGCACGTGTGGGAAGGAGAGCTTGTACATCCTTATAAAACCATTTACCGAATTATCAGATTAAATCCAATTTAAATCACAAATTCTCCCCCGATCACAATTATCAAATCCTTTGAGATTTGAGATCTCTTGTAGATTTAAATTGATTTTGAAAGCCTTTAAGGAGAATTGTGACTTGATTATGAAAGCGTTTTAACTGATAAGGATCAGATTTTAAGACTTTAAACTCCATTGATTAAACATGCATGAATATCTTTTGAAAACACTTGAATGACAAACAACTTTTTAATTTAATTGAAATCATTCTCCCCCTCAATCAATGAAAAAGGTTGTTGATTGAGAGATAGATATTTTGACAAATAATTCGAGATGATTATCAAAAATAGAGTACTAGTTATTTTTCAAAGCAGTTATTTTTCAGCAGATAAACGTCTATAGAATCAGAGCCTGGAATTTTGAAAACATGATAACGTGTGGCTCTGTTCTTTCTTTAATAAGCGGGTTACTGCCTGAGATGACAATAAGCCATTGTTTCTCTTTCTCCCAAAAATATTTTTTGATTTTTTGATTTTTTGATTTTTTTTTTTTTTTTTTTAAATAAAAATTCGAACAATATCTAAAGTCCCGTGTCATTCTTTGAATGACAGCACAAAGACCGTAGATATTATCGAATCGAGAAAGACATGACAAAAATGACAATATTTTTTTGAAGATTTTTCGAATTTTTCAAATTTTTATGGATTTTGAGAGTTTTATATTTTTCTATTTTGTTTTTCGAATAGATATATACAAGAGATAGATGAAGAAAACCTTTTACTCCTCTTCTTCCTCTTGAAGACATTTGAGTGTTTCTGGTTGAAGGCTTTTAAGGCCAAGTCGTGGAAGAATAAACTCAACACGTTCTCTAGGAAGAGCTTTGGTGAAGATGTCTGCTAACTGGTATTCAGTCCTCACAAAGTAAAGTTCCACCACACCGTTTTCAACTTGCTCCCTGATGAAATGATGTCGAATGTCGATGTGCTTTGCTCTTGAGTGTTGTACGTTGTTGCATGAGAGAGCAATAGCACTTTACAAAGCCATAGTCAGATAATTGGGATCTCATCCATAGGATTTGAGCACAACAAGATGACATGGCTATGTATTCAGCCTCTGTAAAGGAAATAGAAGTACTCATTTGCTTCTTTGAAGACCAGCTCACAAGCTTATCACCCAAAAACTGAGCACCTCCAGACGTACTTCGACGAGTATCTTGACATCCTGCATGATCAGCATCTGCATAGGCTGTTAGTGACATACCGGTGTCCTTAGGGTACCAAAGTCCCATATTGATGGTTCCTTGGAGATACCGAAAGACCCGTTTAACCGCTTCAAGGTGCTTTTTAGTAGGCTTAGCCTGGTATCTAGCACACATGCAAACAGCGAACAAGATGCCTGGTCTACTAGCTGTGAGGTACATCAGGGATCCAATCATACTACGATATTTCGTTTGGTCTACCATGATCCCTGAGTGGTCCTCATCTAGTTTAGTTCGTTCAATCATGGGAGTGTCAACAGGGTCACTTGAATCAAATCTAAATTTCTTTAAAATCTCATTTGCATATTTAGATTGATTTATGAAGATGCCTCCGGGACTTTGTGAAATTTGTAATCCCAAGAAAAATGACATTTGTCCCATCATTGACATTTGAAATTTTGAACCCATTTCATTTGAAAAACGGTCACACTCATTGGGGTCAGTCGAGGCAAAGATGATATCATCAACATAAATTTGAACATGAATTAAATGTTTGCCTGACTTTCTAGTGAACAATGTTGGATTAACTGCTCCTTTGCTAAATCCGGTAGATAGAAGAAACTTTGATAGCGTATCATACCATGCCCTTGGAGCTTGCTTTAAACCGTAAAGACCCTTCTTCAAACGATAAACGTGAGTAGGATGCTCTTGATTCACAAATCCTTCCGGTTGGCTGACGTAGACGACTTCTTTAAGATCTCCGTTCAGAAATGCCGTCTTTACATCCATCTGATAGACTACCATGTTCTTACTAGCAGCATTAGCCAAAAAGATTCTAATTGCCTCGATTCGAGCAACTGGAGCAAAAGATTCTTCAAAATCAATACCCTCCTCTTGACGGTATCCTTTAGCAACTAATCGAGCCTTGTTCTTCAACACATCACCATGCTCATCAAGTTTCACTTTGAAGATCCATTTTAGAGCAATAATCATAGCACAATCTGGAGCAGGTACTAACTCCCATACATTAAGTCGATCAAACTCATGAATTTCTTCTTGCATGGCATTGAACCAACTATCTTCATTCATGGCGGTTTTAACATCTTTTGGTTCGATCTTAGAGAGTACGGAGTTGAAGAAGCACCATAAGGCATCGGTTGCAAGTTGTTTCCGTGTGGATACTGGACGAGAGGGATTTCCAATGATGTTGTCTAAGGGATGATCGTGAGTCCATTTTCTAAGGTGTTCATGTGGAAGTTGTTGAGGAACTGAGGTAGCAGAGTCGATGTCTCCTGAAGAAGATGGTTCTGATGATGATTCTGGAGCAAATATGTTTTCAAATGGAGCATCTTCAGGAGTAGCAAAGGGATTAACTTCATCATTGATGCCAGACACAGTTCCATGATGTACATTCGAAGATTAATAATTTGTTGATGAGACTGAGTTATCAGCAGCAGGTGCTTCTTGACTTAATGATATTGAGACTGAAGGATTGACTTCATTCTCAGGGATATGAGCAGCCTCTGTTGTGGGAATTGTCAGTTCAATAGCACTTGGCTCATAGAGTTCATCAAACATCGGATCAAACAATTTCTTCAAATCATCTTCAGTTGGAGGTACATATGGAATAGCTGGAGAGGAATTTGGTACAAGGGATGAACCAATGGGACTGTTTTGAAGTGCGAGTCCTGAACTTGATTGTCCAGGAGCCATTTGACCGGTCAGCTCATCAAACGTGACGTGAATTGTTTCCATGATATTTCGGGTTCTCTTGTTGTAGATTCGGTATCCTTTTCTGTTTGATGCATAACCTACAAATACTCCAATGTCTGCTTTAGCTCTAAGTTTGCCTAAATCTTGGCCCTCATTAGTTGGATAACACAACGCACCGAACACACAAAGGAATGAAAGATTAGGTTTTATGTTGTGGACAAGTTCATATGGAGTTTTTCCATGAGCAGTGTGAATCAGGGATCGATTTTGGGTGTAGCATGCAGCGGCGATGGCTTCACCCCAGAGAAACATTGGAACTTTTGAGTAAATCAGCATTGTCCTTACGGCTTCCACAAGAGTTCGATTTCGTCTTTCAACTACACCGTTCTGTTGAGGAGTTCGAGGAACACTTCTTTGATGACTGATTTCAATACTTTCATAAAACTCACTAAGTTGTTTGTTAACAAACTCAGTTCCATTGTCTGTTCGGATGATTCTGACCGTTTTGTTAAGACGAACCTGCAGCTGTTTGATGAGTTTGATGATGATATCTGGAGTTTCATCCTTTGTCTTTAAGAACTTTACCCAGGTGAATCTAGAGAAATCATCAACCACAACTAACACATATTTCTTCCCAAAGATATTATGCACTCTCATGGGTCCACATAAGTCCATGTGAATTGTATGAAGAACTTCTGTGGCAGAGTTAGTAGGTTTGGGTTTATGGGCATACTTCTTGCTTTTTCCCAATTGGCATGCTGAACAAAGATGATCCTTTTCATACTTAAGTCTAGGTAAACCTACAACTAAGTCCTTTCTGGAGAGATCATTGATGGTGCCGAAGTTCAAGTGATTGAGACGACGATGCCATAATCATGACTTTGTTTTAGAAGCCTTTGACAACAAGCAAATTGGAGAAGACTTCATCATATCTTCGATAGAGATGGTGTATAGATTTGAACCACGTGAACCTCTCAAAAGTTCCTTACCATCAAGTTCTCTAACAAAACAAGTATGTTTTCTGAAGGCTACTTCTAGATCAGAATCGCAGAATTGACCAACAGAGAACAGGTTATGACCAAGACCTTCTACATAATATACCCTGGAGATAACACTTTTACCAACAACATAATCTCCATAACCCATAATTGCACCGAAATGATCATTCCCGAACCTAACTGTCCCGATGAATTTGCTCACGAAGTTCATGAGCCACGACCGGTCGCCAGTCATATGCTTGGAACAGCCTGAGTCCAGGTACCACAGAACAATTTGAACGATCTGCAGTTGAACACAGACAAGAATGGATAACTGGGTAATTGGGATCCCCATGCAAGAATGGGTTCCATTTGGTTAGTAACAATGGTTGGAACACCCACATCAGAATTAGAGGCATTCATATCAGAAATTGATGCAATGGGATCATTATGAATAGATGCAGTACTAGTGTCTGTATTTGCCCTATTCAAAGTGTGCTCACTTCTTAAGGGAATAGTTCTACCAGTAGGCATCTATTTTCTAGTGGGTGTTGCCTGATTAACCTTATGGCCCACAGGTATCCATTGATAACCTATCTTACTAAATGTTCTTCCTGTGGGTTTCCACTGTTTTCTAACTCTCTTTCGCCTTTGTCTTTTAGCCTTTTTAACATGATTGTTTTCATTAGTAATGTTAACTGGGGGTATGACAGCATTAGATAAAACATTCACACCACATTCATGATTAGGAACAGAATTCAAGCAGACATCATTACAAGGAATGCAAATAGTATCAGAATTCGAATTAATTACAGTACGCCTATGGCTAATACTAGAATCAACACGATTCATTTTATTCGACTCAAGCTTAAAGTTCCTAGGTTGGTCTTCTACTCTCTTCCAATGCACATTCTTAGATTGCGAGGTCCTATCATTCCTTGTATTGTCTTGAGACTTTGACCTGCTCGCTTTAATGTCATTGATTACTCCTGTAGAGGGAATGGGAACATTAGTTGGTTTTGCTACTCTTTGCATCTCCTGTTTAGATGTTTTGGGATCTGAATTACATGCAGGCACACTAAGGTTCACTTTCTTAATACTATAAGTGCTGGGATTTGTACTCCTAGAAGGCACACTAGAGTTCGCTTTCTTAGCATTAACAGATCTGGAATCTGAACTACTTAAAGGCACACTAAGGTTCACATTCAAAACATTGGGGATAGAATGAATATCATACTTGGCACTAGGCATCGAACATGGAATCAAAGGATTAACTCTCTCACCTAAGGACTTTGGGCATATAATGATTAAGCATTCTAGAATTTCTTGAGATCGTTTGGCATATAAGCATGCATGCCCAATTGCATTGTCAAGTGGTTTCTCTAACTTATCCTCTTCAACAATCTCACCGAGACATTATAGACAATCCTTAAGGGATGAGAAATATGATTGAATAGCAAGTTTGTTATTCCTGAGATGAGGAGGGACATATTTCACAGACAAAGCATATTTATTACAAGAGTGTACCTTTGATACACCATTCTACCCATTGGTCATTGGCATTTTCCCTTTTACCTGGCTCTTCAGATTCTCAATTTCCTTTTGCAATGAAGCTATTTGTTCGTTGTTTTTGTTACGAGTGACCTTTATTGATTCAAATAACTCATTGAAATGACGTTTAACCTTTTCATTTTCTTCTAGAAAACTTTCGTTTTCCTTTTGTAATGCATTTACTAAGTTTTGAAGATGAAACGTTTGAGAATTCTGAGAATCTAAAGGAGGGGGCATTTGGGAGCCAGTCACATTGTTCTTTTCACCCTTTAACTGAGAGATTTGGGCTTTCAATTTTCTGATCGTGTTACAATGAGTATGAATCTGTTCATCACGTTTGTTTATTTGAAAAACTACATCAAACTCTGGAGCATATGAGGATGTCTTGATATTTGAAGTTTTTACATTTTCTTTAAGATGTTGATATTTTAGTTGTAAATTAAAATACTCAACCTCTAATTTAGAAAAATGTTTAACCAAATTGTCGTGATCATCCAGTTCAATTTTCTCATTTAGTTTAGAATTAGTCTTTTCAAGCTCAATGACACAATCATGGGAGACTTTCAGGGCAACAGATAATTCATGAAATTGAGAAGCATTAATGGAACAATTTGTAGCAGTGAAAAACACATCTTGAGCAACACATTCAGTAATAAGAGTCTCATTCAATGTATGCAAGTTCTTCCTCTCAATCTCATTATATTTTAGTGCTCGCTCATAGTCACAAACCTCAACAATCATTGCATCAAATTCCTTTTCCATTTCTTTAATGTCTAAATTCATTCCCTTTTTAAGACTTTCAAAATGATTTTTTAGTTGTTTAAAGAAAGGCATGACTTCAGTTAAATAACATTCTTTTGTTTGCTCAAAACCCCTTTCCCCTTCAGTTATACCAGTGGGTGTGATCCTTTTCTTACAAGTTTTCTCAAAATCAACAAATAGTTGAAAAATAACATATTGACTGATTAAGGTCTTGCTTTTAGTGGCAATAGTCCTAGGTACTAAATGCATTGGTGTATTTGGGGGATACACAGTCGCTGAAGGCATTTTCCTAAAGGGAGGGTTCGTTACAACAAGATTCTCTGTTTTTTGCTTATCTAAATCATTTTTCCAGAACACTTGTTCGGGTGTTAACAACGTCTGAGGCTTAAACATGTTCAAAGAAATCTAATTCTCCTTCTTGTAATCATGGGGTGTGATATTTATTTTATTCTCTTTACATTTAGGATCATCTAATTTCTTTTTCATCTTTTCCCTAGAGACTTCATCTGATTTCTTATCTTCCTCAGTGCACTCAACGCAACTAGGTTTCTGTCTAGGTTTAAGGATTTCATTGCCATCATAAAGAACCTTATAAGCATTTCTAGCCTTTTTAATGACCTCTGGATTTGGTTCCTCAACAAGGGGAATGTTATGCTTATCGCTTAAGACTCTATGCTTAGTGATTAAGTGAGCAGTCTGAATGGTATTTCCTTGTACGTACAACTTATTTTCAAGCTTGTTTTTCAAGGTTTTTAGATTAGAAAAATTATTCAAAAGTTTTGATTCCTTAGCACTGAATTATTGCTTAAGCATTTTAACATTTTCTTGAAGTTCTTGTTTTTGCTTAGCAGTTTTATAAAGCTTTTCTTCTAAGGAGTTTAACTATTGTTTTAATACTTCTTCTCTAAACCTACTTTTTCTAATAGTTGTACGCATTTGGTCATCCATTTCCTGCTCACGGGTGGTCAACTCAAATTTTGCACGTTGTTCATAAATAGCAACACGTTCTTTATAGGCATTCAGTTCAGAGATGACAGAATCATCAGGGGCACATGCAGTGAATTCATCAAAAACATAATCATTATTGACTGCAGAAGATGCATCACTTGGTACAATCTCACTTTCACTTTGTATCACATATTGATCATATGGGACAACATTGATATTACCCATATTTTCAATATCTGATTCAATAAACACAGTTGATTGTACTTCGTTATGTATCTTTTGCTCATCAACTTCATCGTATAATTTTAATACCTCATAAATGATTTTGTCTTTGGATGGACCAGCTTGTGGTGCTGGAGAGACTTTAGGAGAGACCATTGAAGAAATGCTAGCCATGAAGATGGTTTGTGCAGTGGGTTCTTCATCAACATCAGAGTCGTATGCATCACAATCAGCTACTTGAAAGGCATTCTGATGATTATGTCATATCTCCTGAATTGGTTGCTCATCCACATCTGCATCATATGTCTTAGCATTTCCCTCAGCCAAGAACAACAACTCCTCTTCATCCAAAGCTGCACCATTATCCTGAGCTTGCACAAGCAACATCTTATCCCTAAAATACTCGGCATTCTGAGGGCGTTTTGGTGATGTGCAGTTCCTTGCAATGTGTCCCTCACCTCCACAATTGTAACATTTGATTGGCTTTGCTTGACCCTGATTTCCATTCCTTCCTCTATTCTGATTTGCAGCATAACCTCTACCAGCTCCACCTCTTGCTTGTTCATACTGTCGTTCTTGAACTAGCTGCACCATAACCTTCCCATCTCTGACAGTGGCTTGATTATGTGGATTCGAAGCAGTTCTGAGATTGTTGTTGGTGTGTGGAAGAGAGTTCATGTTTTGACTAATCAGAAGAGCTAGTTGATTAATGAAGTTTCCCACGTGTGCATCAGCATCAGCTTGTTTGAACATAGGATCAGGAATGAGTTTGTGATTACCATTACCCATGGGTATGACTTGTGAGGCTTTGGTTGTGATTCCGATGTTTGAGTAGAAGGCAGTTGAATCATTTGAAGAGCTTGTCTCTCCCTGGTTGGTTTTGAACTGATTAAGAATCCTTTTTTCAAACATAGCATGTCTCTCATTCTGAAGGAGGAAGGCATAGAGTTGCTCATAGTTTGTATTCTTCAATCCTTTGGTTAGCTTTACAGAGGTGACAAACTTGTGCCATTCGGGATTCATGTTGTTCACAAACTTTGAGTTCAGCTGAATGTTTGGCATAGTCATTCTGATGTTCCTCATATCATTCACAAGCTTGTGGAATCTCACATAGTATTCATAAACACTCTCATCTGGTTTCATTTTGAAGTGTTCAAATTCATCATAGAGTTGTGATTCTCTGTCTTTCATAGTTAATTCAGAACCTGAGAGAAGCATCTTGACATTATCCCACACTGCCTTTGCTTCGGTGTTGTGATTGATCAGCTTGTAGATATCTTTTGGAAGACCTTGAAGTACGATGTTAGAAGCCCTGATATCAGCATCGAATCTCTTTTTCTCCTTATCATCGAGCTCATCATATGTCTTTGGTCTGTCAATTCCATAGATCATTGTTCCATCTTCAGCTGTATCAATTAAGTCTCTAGTAGTCTCAACCCGATATGGTCCTTCATCAATGGATTTGAGAATGTTGACTCCATTTTCCTTTCCAAGACAGTACATTCTGATTCGTTGAGCCCAAGAGTCGTAGTCAGTTCTGTCAAGCATGGGTGGACGAGTATCTGAACCAGCTGCTTGAACATCCTCGGCAACAGTGGAGATGATTGTAGGAACGTTGGTAGACATGATGACAGATTAAACGGGATTTTATAACTCTATGATTAAACCGGGAAATAGATTCTTTCACGGGATTTTACTAAATCAAGAGAAAACCGTATTCAAAGGATATCACCCAAGTCGCTAGGAAACCTTAAACCAAGTCGCTAAGTGCCAAGTCGCTATATAACAACTCGCTACAATCCAAGTCGCTAGCAAAATTTTGACAGCAATTCGCTAAGCACCAAGTCGCTAATTTATCAAGTCGCTAAATAGCAACTCGCTAGGTACCAACTCGCTAACACCAAGTCGCTAACAATATAAAGTACAAGTCGCTAACTTACACCAAGTCGCTACGTGTAGTGGAGAATCCACTATGTGTACTTTTTGTCGGCTTGTCTCAGTAGACAAGTCGCTAGCTCAACTCGCTAAGACCTTAAACAACAACTCGCTACCAAATAACAAAGCAAATCGCTACCAAGATAAACTATCCGTGGCTCAAGTCGCTAGCTAGAAAATCACAAAAACACCACTTTTCAATCCAAAAACAACCCAACCACGATGATTCAAGCCTTCAAAATCAAAACCTAAACACTTGTGATGATTCTAAACACAAAAGTACTATCAAAATTCAAACTTTAACACTAGAAATCACCCAAATGATGCAAAAACCACTAAACTTTTTCAAACTCAAAAACCACCTAAAAACCACTAGAAATCCAAAGATATGTAAGAGATGATCTAACCATGGCTCTTGATACCAATTGTAGGATATTGGATTTCACATACACATCAAACCATAACACAAAGTAGGCGTACAAGAGTTTTTAGAGAGAGAAAGTTAGAGGTTTAGGGAACTTTAGTAAGAGAAAGAAAAATCTTATTATGAGCTCCAACTCTCTACCTTGGAAGGTAGAGAGTATTTATAGTCTTACAATAAAACGCCACACAACGGGCTGTGGATCAGGCATACAGTGGGTAAAGACCCGTCCGTCCTCCACGGTGTTACTTAACTAAATACTACTTAGCTTAAAATAACTACGACTACGAGCTTTCTAACGATTACATATACTTGAGGTGACCGACTCTTTAATACCTGGAATTTCTAATTCCTAACATGAAACCGTGCTAATAAGCAAACAACAAAATGAATATCGGGTCGACTAGCAGTGAGGTACATGAGAGAACCAATCATGCTCCGATATTTCTTCAGATC